>CM076582.1:615424788-616029668 GCA_034641835.2 Pinus albicaulis
TCCACAAATCAGAATGTGTATTAGATGAAGAATGTGCATGTATTTATACATGGAGGTGAGGCTATTGGGATTCATCTCCCAATGACTCTTGGCCTTCCTTATTTCCTAATATAATTTAATATACAATATTAAATATCCTCACCCAACCCTTAGGATTAGGTGTCAACATTCCCCCCTTTAATCCAAAAGGATGTTGGTGAGTCCAAGCATCAATCTGAACTTTTCAAACTTTTCTCTTCCAAGTGCTTTGGTGAAGATATCAACGGTTTTCTCATTTGTGGAAAAATGATGTAGATGGATGGTTTTGGCCTGAACATGATGTCGAATTAGATGGTATTTTGTATTGATGTGCTTTGTTCGATCATGGAACTTTGGGTTCTTGGCCAACTTTATTGCAAAGGTGTTGTCGATCATGAGTGGTGTTCAATACGTTTGTTTCATCTGCAAATCTTCTAGGATTTTTCTGAGCCACACAATTTCCTTTGTTGCTTCAGCTGCTGCCACATATTCTGCCTCGGTCGTGGAATCTGCTGGAACTAACTGTTTGCGTGATCTCCATGAGACAACTCCTGATCCAAGACTCATGGTGTAACCTGTAGTAGACACCCCTGTTTCTTTGTCGCCATCAAAGTCTGAATCAGAGTATCCGATCAAGCTGAAGTCGCCTACTTGTGTATATTTGAGTCCAAAGTCTTGAGTCCCCTTCAAGTACCTTAACACTCTTTTCGCAGCAGACCAATGTCCTTCACAAGGTTTTTGCATGAACCTTGAGAGGATTCCAACAGTAAATGAAATGTCAGGTTTGGTGGTGGTCGGGTAGATAAGACTTCCTACAAGCTGTCTATACTTAGTTGCATCCTCAAATTCCTTCCCTTCAATAGATGTGAGCTTCAAGTTTTGTTCCATTGGAGTGGTTAAGTGATTACATTCATCCATGCCAAACTTGTTCAAGAGATCTCCAATGTACTTCTTTTGAGAAAGAAATATGAATTTAGGATGTTGAATTACTTCAATACCCAAATAGTAATGAACATAACCCAAATCAGTCATTTCAAAACCTTTCTTCAACTCTTTCTTCATGGATGCAATATAGCTCTCATTGTTTCCTGTTATCAAAAGATCATCTACATATACCACAAGATATACAACTGTTTTTCCAACTTTCTTAACAAACAAGGTTGCATCATCAAGATCAAAATGTTTGAAGTCAAGTTTCAGAAGATGCTCGGTTAATTTCTCATACCAGGCTCGTGGTGCTTGCTTGAGGCCATACAAGGATTTTATAAGCTTGCAAACTTTGTGTTCTTGGCCCTTTACAAAAAATCCTTCTGGTTGGGACATAAAAGCTTTCTCCTTTAGGTATCCATTCAAAAAGGTGGTTTTTACATCCATCTGATGGGCTTTCCATCCATTCCGAGCTGCTAGGGAAAAGAGAGTTCGGATGGTGGTCCATTTTGTTGTGGGAGCAAAAGTTTCTTCATAATCGATTCCTTCTTTTTGTGCAAAACCTTTTGCCACAAGCCTGGCCTTGTGCTTGTCAAGTGAGCCATCTGCTTTATACTTGTTCTTGTAGACCCACTTATAGCCAATTGGTTTTTTTCCCAAAGGCAGATCAACCAGCTTCCAAGTGCCATTCTTTATCAAGGCATCATACTCCTTTTGCATTGCTTCTTTCCATTCATCATGAGAAGCGGCTTCTTTGAAGGAAGTTGGTTCATGATCTATAGACAAACTCAATTCACACTTATAAGCAATATACATATCAACAGGAGAATCAGAATTATCTACATCACCTTCATTTTGTTTAGTGGAACTTCTTGTTCTTGTTTTTCCAACCTCATTGGAATGAACATTCTCCAGTGTCTTTGTCAGCCATTTGGGAGGACCTTTCTGAGATGGCCCAGGCTGCTCATTTGACTGAGTTGGGATTGATTCAAGATTCAATCTCCCAATTCTGTCAATCACATCATTCAATGTGTCATCCGTGGTTGTTTCTTCAAGTGGGGGAGAAAGTGCTTCAGGACATGATTCCACAGTTTGATTCAATATAGCAATCCCCCCTTCAAGATGTGGAATCTGAATATCAAATTCTTGGAAAGACTTTGCATGTGTGAATCTATCCAGGTGATCAAGTTGCCGCTCAACAACCTTGTCACTCTTGGAAGATTCAAGGAATATGACATCTCTTGCTATTACAAACTTCTTATTGGCTTCATCATAGAGATGATTTCCTTTGGATGTATTGGAGTACCCCAAGAAGATACATTTTCGAATTCTAGCACCAAGTTTATTCCTTTGACCCTTGGGTATCAAGGCATAACAGGTGGACCCAAAGACCCTGAAATGATTTACCGAAGGAATGTGGCCATGCCACATTTCAAAAGGATTTTTGTTTATAATTGAACTTGAAGGACACCTATTCTTTATGTAAACAGCAAATAGAACTGCATCAGCCCAAAACATCAATTTTACATTCTTGAAAAATAACATGGAACAAACCATATCTAAAATTGTTTTGTTCATTCTTTCAGCTACACCATTCTGTTGGGGATTATACGACACAGTTGTTTGATGTTTAATCCCATGTTGACGAAGATAATTTTCAAATTCATTTGAAGTGTATTCTTTTCCATTATAAGTACGTAGAGAGCCAATATAAGTTTGTGCATCATTTTCAATCCATGCATGAAAATTCTTGAATGTTTGAAAAGCATCAGACTTGTTCTTCAATAAGTAAATCCAACACATTTTGGTGTAGTCATCAATAAATGTCATCATATATTTATTTCCATTTGCAGAAGCAACAGGCATAGGGCCACATACCCGGATGCGGGTGATGGTTGTTGATAATGAAATGCGAGCCGGCGCGTGCCAAACCCACAGGGACGCCGGCCTTCAGCATTCAATGCACTCTGGTTGTAATAACTCCATGGCACACCACCCTACTTGGCATTCAAGCCGGTGGGGATGCCAAGAACTCCCGCATTATGCTTTGCCGTCCTCCACCTGCAGGAGATTAACCGCCTTCTCGATGCTTCGAAGCTGCATTTCGCCTTACCTCTGGGTTGTAACAATGCTTTTCTCCATTGCGCCTCTCGGCTCTGGCTGTTCTCCGGAAGCCATGATAGCCAGCACACGGACTGCCTTGGGTAGAAGATGTAGCATCCACTGCTGCGTGGAATTCACACCGGGTTCCCATTTCTCTCAGAGCTCTTTCTGTCTTCTTGCAGGTCCGCCTCTGAACTTCACGCCTCTGCGGAATTCGCAGCGCTTCTCTCAGCCACTGCTGCATTCTCCTCGTTTGATCATGCCTAGGCTCAGGCACCGGCTCAGATGCCACAGAGGCAGCACCCGAGCTCGGTCTACCTCCAGGCGTCGGTCTCCTTCCAACTCGGGCTCTCCGGTTTCTGTTTCTCCTCAGCGCGCTTCCCTTCGTGCCTCGAACAGGCGCCGCACCATGCCGCCCCATCGCCCTCCCTCTCCTCCGCCTGGTCCCTCTCTTCACCCTTCTTCCACTGAACCTCGCGCTGCTGTAGCTGCCCACTTTGCTAATCCTGAGACGGCCCTGTTTCACTTTCCCTGCCTCACCTCTCAGCCCATGGTGGTCGCCACAATTTCAGTTAAGTTCAAGGAGCTTCCTCAGTTCGGCTCTTCTTCAATTTCTCCGGGTCCTCAGCTCCGCCCTCCTGAAGCTGACCGTGTTCTCCGCTCAGATATGCAGATAGGCTCAAGCGGGGTAGAGCGAGACAAGCAGGGTGGCAGCAGCTCTGGTCGCCCAAGCATCCACATGGCACAGAACGACGGAGCTGCAACAGCAAATCAAGCCCAGGACAATGAGGATTATGAATTTGGATGCCGTATCGAAGAAGAATCTCCCTCCGACGATTATGGTATTTAGAATTCTCAGTTTTTTTGTCTTTTTCATGCCAGAGTCTTGGTCCAGATGGAATATTCAGAATCTCTGGCCAGCGGGCCCATATATTCACTGTTATTGTCATAGGTCGCAGTTTACTGACGGTCCAAAATGTTACACTCATAGTATTTTTTGTATAATGCTGGTTTCCTCCTGTGAGGCAGCAAACAAACTCCTAGCACGCTGGTTTCCCACTGTGGGCAGAGCCTATTTTGTTATTTTGCTGAAACTCATCCGGCCTGAGAAGGCTCACCTCTGTATGTACTATATCTTCTTACAGTAATAGAACTTAGTCTTATTTAGAAAAAAAAAAAAACGGAGCATGGGGGCCACATAAATATGAATGAATATGCTCAAGTTTTCTATGTGTTATGGAATGTGAATCATGAAAGGAATGTTTGCTATGCTTTCCTAGAATACAAGCACCACATTGGTTAAGTTTCCTAAGACTTGTACGCAATCGAGTAACACCATTTTTCTTCAACAATCGAAGGCTCTCATGGTTTGAGTGTCCAAATATAGCATGGCATAAAAGACTTGGTGGGAATGTACCTTCATCATCATGTGAACTAAATGAAAAGTTTTGTGCATGAGCAGAGGAACCCTGTAGCTTCAAGAGTCTTCCTTCTTCTATTCCCTCCATGAAATGTGAGCAATCCGATGCTTTTTTAAGCTCAACCTTGCCATCAAACATGTGAATGGAGTGTCCTTGCTGGTGAATGTGGACCAAGGACAACAAGTTTCTCCTCAACTCAGGGAACTTATGGTCTATGATGTAGAATGTGATGCGGAAGACCGAGCCAACTTAAACGGCGCGTACCCAAGCCACGATGACTTGAGTTTGGATTTATTTGTGAAATATCTTGCAAAAAGTACACAGCGATGAATTCTTCATAAAAATCTTTCTAAATATCATGTGACATGTGCTCATCTCACTGACAATCATCTCTCCATGAAGTAAATGAAACATCAAACAAGTGTTCAGTTACTCCATTGTTACAATGTGCTAGAACATAATGAGCGGATTTAGGTGCTTTACCTTTGTCTTTTTCATTATTTTTACCTTTTTCTTGATTTCTTTGCTGCTCAATTTTATCCCAATGTGTCTTGCATTTGGATGCATCATGTCCATCTTTATTGCAACGTGTCACCGTGGAGATGAGGACTGATGGAGTGTCTACTCCCCACTTTCTCACGGAAGTTTCTTTGCTTCCTCTTCCTCTTCTGCCACCTCTTCCTCTGGAGAATAGGCTCAGGACATGAATTTTGTTTTTCTCTGTGTGCCCCACCTCTCTGTGCAGCCTCTTCAGAAGACGAAGGGACTGTCATCTTCCTGAAAGCTTTCTCTCTTTCTGCAAAATTTTTCTCAAGGGTCTCAAAGGTGATATGCTCAAGGTTTCCACTTGCTTGCAATGGCTCAAGATAATGTGAGTAAGTCATATATAATGCCTTAACATATGCTATGAGAGATATGTCAATTTTTACACCAGTGCTCTCAATGTCATGCATGATAGATCTTACTTCTGAAGCTAAAGCAAGGGGATCATCATTCTTCATTTCAAGACTGAAAAACTTAATCATCAATTGAACAATTTCTAGTTATGAATGTGAGACATAGAGTTCTTTTAGCTTTCTCAAGGCTTCATAGGCATTTGAAAATGATGAAATATGGCGACTCACCTCTTCATTTACAAAAGCTGCAATCAAGGCATAGGCCTTGCAGTTCTTGTTTTCCCAAATGGCGAGCTCCTTGTTTGAAGTGGGCTTTGCTGGTGGATTTCCTTCTTATCCTTCATAGATTCCTTTCCACAACTCATTAAAAATGAGAGTGTACTTGATTTTCTGAGACCATTCAGGATAGTTCTCCTTGCCAGAGAGAACCACCCCTACAATAGATATGAGAGAATGCATTCTTCTAAAGGGAAAAAATAATTACTTTGTTGGAAAATTATTTTGAGGGAATTTTTTTTTTGCTGGAAATATACTCAACTGAAGGGGAAAATTTTTCCATCAAAATACGGATACTTGCCCCCATCACCACATTTATAATACCGCCCCCCTTCACATTTTCAATATTGATTATCCATATAAATTTATTCTTCAAACCAATATATATATATATATATATATATATATATATATATATATATATATATATATATATATATATATATTTTGGTTTGAAAAATAAATTTATATGGATGCTTGTATTGAAAATGAGGGGGGGCGGTGCAAATGTGGTGGGGTAAATATATGGGGGGGGAACGATATTAAATATGGTGGGAGAGTAATGTAATATGTGACAGAGGAGGGGCGATATAATATGGTGGGGAAGGCCAAAAGGCCACGGGGAGTCAAGTGAGCAGCAAGGTGCGAGGAGAGGCGTTGTCGTTGTTTGCGGGAGAGGAGGGGTGTTGTTGTTCTGGAGTGTGCGGGTAGTCGGGTTAGGGAGGCCACGGGGTATGCGCAGGCAGGGAGGTGGGAGTCCGTGGTAGTGGGTAGGGGCTGTGTGTAGGCGGGGAGGGGTGTGTGCAGACAGAGCGTATAGAATGGAACAGACAACGCTCTGACAGTATTATATATGGGCCGTGGGCGGTATTGACAGACAACAGGGAGGGTCGACAGGCCGTGGGGTTAGCGAGGGCGGAAGTCGTAGCAGGGAGGAGGGACGTGGGATGGGGCGCAGGGAGTCACGAAGAGCTAGGGAGGGGGTTCGGGTAGTGAGGGAGTGCAGGGTAGTGAATGTATGAGCGATGGGGAGGCCAAGAGGCCGTTAAAAATTATGGAATTGTAGATGCAGAGTTTGCAGGTGCTGAATTGCAGGAACTGCAGAAATTGCAGGAGCTGCAAAAAAATCAGATATTGCAGGAGCTGAACCTGCAGAAATCAGAGACTGTAGAATTTGCAAGGATTGCAGGAACTGCAAATTGCAGAAGATAAAAAAAATTCAGAACTGGGCAAAAATTGCAGACATAGTTTAAAAAAAAAATTGCAGAATTGCAGTATATAAACTCAGAATGACATCAATCTAATGGAGCAACAAAAAATAGACATAAAACTGACTAAGGAAAAGACTGTTAGCAGAAATGAGGGAGTTACACCACAGGAAAGAATGCCAATAGTGGGGCTGGCTCTGATACCATGTCAAACCAGGAGGTAACTCTGCAAATCAGAATGTGTATTAGATGAAGAATGTGCATGTATTTATACATGGAGGTGAGGCTATTGGGATTCATCTCCCAATGACTCTTGGCCTTCCTTATTTCCTAATATAATTTAATATACAATATTAAATATCCTCACCCAACCCTTAGGATTAGGTGTCAACATGAGTGACTACTAATGTCCATAAATTATGCATTGAGATCAATCTCCATTGAAATTTTGTGACCAATATTTTTGGAAATAAGAAGATTTTATTTAGGCTCCATCATCTTAGAAGTTTTGGCATGACAATTTTGTCATATTTGACCCAAGGTAGAACCCCCAGATATTGCTTCCCTACCCAGAGAAAGTTTGAGTATATTTTCCTGATTTTCTCCATAACACATTTAGGAATCGAAGCTAGAGATTCCCAATATATGGGAATGGATTCTATTACTAATTTGATCATAACCAAATGACCAACCCTAGAGACCTATCTAAGACACAAAATTTTCAATTGATTTCTACTTTAATAATGAGTCAAGCCAAATCTTCTTTGTTGTAGCAGTTGCTTTTGAGATGAAAATCTAGATACTTCATAGCTTCCTCTAGGGTATTTGTTTCATATGGAAGTAGATGAGATATGTGATGGATCTCCTCATCATTTATATTTTGATAAAATATAGTAGATTTATGGATATTGATAGAAATATTGGTGTATTTCTCGTAAAGAGAAATATTCTTTTCTAGCATGTTTATCTCTTTGAAATACCCATTACAAAAAATGAGGATATCATCTACAAAAAGAAGGTGGGTGATAGCCAACACCTGCACAATCAGAGATATATGGAAATCCAAATCCCTTTTTGCCTATGTAAGAAGATGAATTAATCCCTTAGCCACCAACAAGAATAGTAAAGGGAAGAGGGGGAATACCTAATACAACCCTCTTTCAGCATAGAAAAAGGGAGAGGCTAAGCCATTAATAAAGACAATAAAGAAGATAGTTTGGATGCAACTCATAACCAAATTGATAAAGTCCAAGTTGAAGCCCAAATGGGTAAGGAGAAACATGATATAAATCCATTTTACTCTTTCATAGTATTTACATAAATCAATTTTGATAACTTACCCCTTCCTATTATGAGTAATGATACTGTGCATACCCTCATGGAAAACTCCAATAGCTTCATGGATTTTCCTACACTCCAAAAAAGAAATTTTTTCTAAGGAAATTTATACAGAAAGTATGGAATTAAGTCTAGGTGAGATAGTTTTGGAAATTATCTTGTAAATGGAAATGGGACAAAAATCAGAGAACGATAGAGGGTGGTTTTATCTGGGTGTGAGGGAAATGAAGTTTGAATTGAAAGCATGATGCATTCACCCTTCCTTCCTGGATTCATCTACCATTGATAAGAGGGCGGGTCCCATAATTTCATATAGCCCCATGAAAAATTAAATATCCCACCCATCCATACCAATGCTCTTATCTTTCTGTAAGTTGTGTAGCACCGATTGGAGCTCCTCCTCTAATACCTCCTCCATAATTTCCCGGCTTTCCTCTTCTTTGACCATTCTAGGGAAGAGTTGAGAAATGAAAATTACTTCTGCAATAAATGCTTCCATAGGTGCTTGAAAGAGGTTTTTGAATTGGTTCTTTCCCATAGAGTCCAAAACCTTCAAAGGACGAGACATCACTTCCATCTTCATCTTGAAAACTCTTATTGGTGTTAACGATTTTATGACCTTTAGCATATGCTTGAACAAATTTGGTATTTCATCTCCACTTTTTAACTATATGGCCCTAATTTTTAAGTTACATTCTTCCTTTTTCCAAGGTTATTTTGGTTCTCTCTAGACTCTTATGAGTTGAAACCTTCCCCATATGAATTTGCGATATCTTGAAGATGCCTTTCTATCACCTCTAGGTCTAGGACTTCGGCCATTTTCTTCCTTTTGGCCCATTCTTTTGTATTATGTTTGATTAAATTTAAATTTTCTTCGAATTGGGCAGCTTTCAAGGCTCCCATGTTGGGGTCAAGGGATTTCCAGTGGGATTTGACAAAGGCTAATAAATCTTCATCATTTTCTTTTCCTGAGAAAAAATCATAATTTTAATTATATCGAATATTGAAAATTACATGTTATAGATGCTACAAAGGAGAATATCTCAAAACTACTGGTCAACATGCCACATACAACATAAATTTCAGTTAAAATATATTGCATATAAGTATCTATACATATAAATATATAAAATTGTAAATCAACATATATAATTTATTGCAAAATTAATAAAAAAGAGTCCCAACTATGAACCAAGATGGGTCAAGAAGATCTTAGATATTGTATCTAGTGATCGATGAAAGGCCTATGACAGTATTGATAAAATTCCTGCTCCATATGCTCCCGAATCAACCATGTGCCATATTTTTTCTCTGCAACTTCTTTGGATAGACCGTCAAGAGTCTGGTTCCTTTCCATGTAGATATGGTAGAAATCCTCATCATAGTAACCACACGGAGTTCATTTTGAAAGGGTTGGAAAAATTATTTGAGGCTCCTTTAATATCTAAGAAAAATAGGGGAGTGATCCAATATTCCTCTAGTTCCAATCCATTAATTGATTAGGGGGAAGATATCCACCAAGCCTTCAAAAAGGATAAATCTATTGATTCTCTTGGAAACCCTATCTTCCCTTGTTCTACAATTCTGTGAGGTGGGAATAAGTTTGGTTGGTTCCACATCCACTAGCTTGCTCCAAGCCAATCTGATCCTATATAATCACCAAGGGGATTCAACCTTGCCCAAGGAACCCAATATTGAAAGGGTCCGTGACAGAAATTCATCGATGCACCATAATTTGTCTAAAACAAATTTTCATATTATGAAAGAATAAGTGAACCCTTACACAAGATGCACCATCACAACCATGAAATTATAATGAAGAATAACATGCATCCATTAAAAAAAAGGAGCAATCATAATGTGAAACCCTAAATAAAATAAACAAAATAGGACCTTATTATTATTGAAGAGACAACTTATTTATTCAAATCTAGTTTTATAAAAAGATCAAGATGACTAAATAGGTGTCATCGAACTAGAAATTAAAACAAGAAATCCTTGAATAATTCAAGTTTGCACCAAGGATTAGGGAAGTTTTAACAACCTAAACCCTAATATCTTCTCATGTGGCAAGATTTCCCTTCTCCAAATATTAGTTTAACAACAAAACCCATGGTAATGCTTCCAAAACCCTAATCATCCATGAAATAAGAATGATATATAAAAACCTTACATTGAAATCCTCCTTATTTTATTCCTCCCAAAGGTATTCAACTAAACTTGGTGGGGCACTCCAAATCTTCCAGTCATGCCTTTTGTAAAGGAAAGCCACACACACAGACACACAGAGACACACACACATATATCCATCATCCTAACTTAGGGTTTAGAGAGGAGAAAATGAAATTTAATCCATAAATATTGTCCGCCCACCTAAGGAACATTCCCCTTGGCCCTATTTAAAGGTGTTTAGGGTCTCTCAAACCCTAACACAGCTCTTGGATAACTCATGTTGGAGTAGGGTCTCCTAAAAAGCTGTGAATTTCATCCATTTTTGTATATTTTTGTATTTTTTAGTCTAGCGCAGGGGTTTTGGGTGGGTAAAATCCCCTAACGCATTGTAAATGGGTCAAGGGTAGACCAAGAGTCCGCAAACCATGGTTTTCAGACCAATGGATGCGTAGGCTAAATCATTATAAATAGATGAACCTTTTTTAGTCTTAGGGAGAGAAAAAGATAGAGATTGATGCAAAGCACGAGTGGTTAGATCTGTGATAGGGTTGTTTGGGTTAGGACTTTTGCTGGCTGTGTGCATAGGTGGTATTCTAGGAATGTAAGAGGATTTTGGTAGTAATATATATATATGCGAAAATATTGTTGGACATCTGATGTTATCTGGATCTGTTTTGTTATGATTGATGTGAACTTGGGTTATATGATTAAGTATGAAAGTATCTGTTTAATAGCTGCGAACTGTCTATGTTTCTAGTATATGTATATGTGATCTGTTAACTTTCTACGATTATACTATTATGTGATCATCGCTGGTAGTACGCACGTGGATGAGAACCTATTAAGTATATTTTATAGGCTGCACTCTGGTTATATACTAAAAACCCTGCAAATAGCCTCTTGCTGTGTAGATCTAATAATTGCAGACCGGCTTGACTTATCTACTCTCTCCTAGGGTGTGGAAACCTGGTTCAAGCACCCTCCCATACTGCTTCGAGTGAGACTTTGGCCTGCACAAGTAGGTCTGCCGAAAGGGCTAGTAGTATAGTGGTTTGTTGGAAAACCTTAACCTCTAAACCTAGGTCAAGACCCTTTGAGCAAACAAATGGTTCTGTTGCTGGGACAGGGAGCATTTTGAGGGAGATCGGGTAATGCCAAGACCGTATTGGAAACCTTAGAAGAAAGAAATTGACGAGTGGTTTGAAAATAAAGTTTAAGAATTTGCAGTAAAAGAAAATCACAGTGTGAAGTTGACCACAAAGGAGTGGAAGAATAAGTACATTTTCAAAGAGATCTATGAGATTTTCTTTGTGACAATTGTGATTGAGCTGTAGGAGTGGCTCACAAGGCTTGTCAATTTTCAAAAGTGTTGGAAAGACGAGCAGGTCACACAGTGGACCCCAGAGCTGATCCAACAGCTAGAAAATACTGATAACACCATCACTCGCACGGTAGATCACTTAGTGGATAGTGTGATAGGAGGATTTGTGATAGAATTCGCAGTTGACCAAATTTTGTCCTACTCAGAAGCAGAGTGGAGGTTCTTCAAGGGTTTCTGGGGTAAGTTTCTGAAAACTTTTCCATTAATAATTAAGATCTTGTTGTGTGAAAAAAGCATTTTGTGTAGCCATACAGAGTGAATGAGCTCCGATCAAAGTGAGGGTACAATGCGCAGTGGTAAGTACTACAGGACTAATCAAGAAGGGGATCGATTTGTCTATTGTCCAGTAAGAAATTTTGCTGCGCATAGCTCTCCATCTACACCACCTTCAAACCCTCATGGGGGTAATAACTCACCTCCACCACCACTAGAAGACGACATGGCCTCGCACATGAAGCTACCTACCTTCAAGGGCGTGGGGGATGAAGAAATGGATCGGTTCTGGTTTGTCGCAGGGTCAATATGGATTTCACAGAATGTGGCTAGCGATGTGGTGAAAAGGGCAGGACTATCCCTTGCCTTTGAAGGAAGAGCCTTGGACTAGTACATGGGATATATTGAACAACATGCGAATGCGACTATTGAGGAAATCAAGAATGCCTTGAAACAACAGTTCAAGAAGCCTAAGTCCTAATCTCAGATAGTAAACGACCTGAAATATTTCAAGCAAGGACCATCTGAGTTTGTATGGGAAGCTGATCAACGATTAAAGAAAGTAATCAAAGAAGGAGGATTCTAGTATGATGACAGGCAACACGCGAAATGGTTCATTGCTATGTTGCTACCCCACCTGCGCGTGTCGATGGGTCATCAAGCTATTGAATCGTAGGAGAAGGCCTTTGAGGTTTCCATGAAGCTAGAGGTTGCGCCAAATGATGATACCTAGTTAGGAGTACAACAGATACAGAGCCAGCTAGAAGCAATGCACATAGAGATTCCAAATCTGAAAAAGGAACGAGGAAGAGAGGCTAGCCCTGAGATAGTGCATACGATGCAGGGTGAATGGCCACACCAAGGATAACTTTCCGCTACTCGTAGACTACATGCAGGCCAGGGGACCCAACCCATTGCACCCTAGGGAAGCTACGGGACCAAGTGGGCCGACGCTATGGTGTGATGACTGTCGCGTTGCTGGGCTGCATGATACCAACCACTACCCCCGCCTTGCTGCATATATCCCAAAAGTAAAGCAACAATGGTGTAGGTTTTGCAGGTCTGTAGGACATGATGAGCAAAAATACCGAACTTATGATTTGATGATAGACCGGGGAAACCTATACAGGGTACAGTCAGATCCAT
Organism: Pinus albicaulis; assembly: GCA_034641835.2. Lineage (NCBI taxonomy): Eukaryota > Viridiplantae > Streptophyta > Pinopsida > Pinales > Pinaceae > Pinus > Pinus albicaulis. Next base: position 615,437,888 of record CM076582.1, read on the forward strand.
CATCACCATGGCCCCTCGCAGGGATAAGAGGTTCCCCAGCTAGGGGCAGGGGAGGGGGATGAGGTGGAAGCATAGGTAGGGGTAGAGGCCAACTGATTTGCTATAACTACGGGGAGTTAGGTCACTTTGCGAGGGACTGCACGAACCCAAAATGAAAATCCTGCATATATTGCAAGCAGTTGGACCATGTGATCAAGGACTGCCTGATTCTAATAGCCAAGGTGTAGTAAAAACAATAGACACCTACACAGAATATACAAAGGGTTAAGGCAGAACCTCGAGAGGAGTGGCTAAGAGTTAATGTGATAACGCGCAGTGACATGGCCACTGGAGGATCTGTGGAAAAATCTGAGGTAGAGCCTCTTATCCATAAAGCAACCACTAAACAGGAAGGCGTAGACTTACAAAGGGAGAAGGAGACCTTTGTTGCAGCTTGGTAAGACTTTGCTCAGGATGAAACAAATGCTCCTCAGAACCCCACCGATAGTAGAGTTGAAAATGAGGTCAAACCATTCTTGCAGGCATGCATGAATTTGTTGCGTAATCGGCATGATGCAGAAAACCTCCAAGCCCTAATCAACAGTTGTGCAGGAAAAGCAGACCCAGTCATAAAAGTTAGGGATGTGCACAAACTATATAAGCAAAAGAGACGCACTAGTAAGGAGATGCGATTAACTGCGCAGATTGGTGACTATGAAATTGACCAGGTTATTCTAGACCTAGGATTAGATGCGAATGTACTACCTAAACAGACTTGGTAGGGAATGGGAGAACCTAAATTGGAATGGTCCACTATCCAGCTACGCATGGCTAATCAACAGAAAATCATACCATTGGGAAGATTATCAAAGATTGTAGTATATATCGCCGAAGTTAAGGTACGGGTTGACTTTGAAGTCATTTAGATTGTAGAAGATGCGGTCCCCTATCTGACACTTCTAGGATTGGATTGGGCCATTGATATGGGTGGTATTATCAATTTGAAGAAATGAAGCATGGTGTTTGAAAGTGAAGGAACATGGGTGATCGTACCACTAGACCCTGCAGAAGGAGAAAGGTATATCGAGCCAGTGTGTGAAGAAGAAGAGGTGGATCACATCTATAAGTTAACTACGAGGGACGAAGACTGGATCAAACCTACAGCCGATGGTGTGCTTTGCTGGGAAAAGGATAGAAAATGCTTTTTTGACTTCGACAAAGAAATAGAAAATTGGAAAAATCGACTGCATGCTGTCTCTGTGCTGCATTGCCTGCGAATTACTAGGGACTTCCATTGAATATCCTTCGAGGTAAGAGAACTACCCTACTTTGATGGTTCCAGTAGTATAAAGGAATTTTTGCGAACCTTCGAAGCTGAGGTTCCCAGAGAACAAAGGTGATGGGCCCTTAATCTCACCATGCGCGCAACACCTGCAAGGTGGTGGGACACACATAAGGGGGTGTTCGAGGACTAGGAGGAATGTTGGGATATGATGATCCTGCGATTCGAGCCTCTGGGTGAGGTATGCGTCAAGATGTTCCTTGGCCCGGGGGACCTGCGTGAACACTTGTTCGCTTGGATGGAGAAGTGGTATGACTGAACTACAAAGGAATGGGTTCACTTGTTTATTCATGCATTGGGACTGATCCCTAATGCATGGTACTTGGATGCGGAGCTACATCAATGCACCCACCACTGGGAGACTTTGAAGGATGAATTAATTGGTACCTTTTGACCCACAAGGGGCTTGGAAGTGCTTGATGAAGCTCTGTAGGAGATAGATACATTCGTGTTTGGTGAACCCAGCTCCTCTGTAGCATTTGGGGTGCCAACGTGGGAAATGCAGATGTAGGATATAGATACATTCGTATTTGGTGAATCTAGCTCCTTTGTAGCATTTGGAGTACCGATGAATGAGAAATAGCTACGTTCGATCCTTGGACATATAGGCTACTACAGAAAATTCATTCAGGGATACACACTAATCACAGCACCTCAGGAAAAGCCGCTTAAGAAGGATGTTTCATTCTTTTTGGATGATGAGTGCCAGTAGAGTTTTGAGCTACTCGAGGAGAAGATGGTATCTGTGCCTATCCTTACTCTTCCCGATTGGACGAAGTTTTGCCACATTCACGTTGATGCGACCAAAATCGCCCCGAGCACGACACTTATGCAACTTGGAGATGGAGACATTGATCACCCACTTGCATTGTCTAGCCGGAAACTCTTTGGTGCGGAGTGCAACTATGCAACCACGGAACGAAAAGGATGGGCCATGGTTTATGCATTACAGAAGTATCGAAATTCTCTGTCCAGGGGTCACTTCAAAATGTTCACGGATCATTCGACTTTAAAGTACTTGGCGAATAATTGTGTGTTGGGGGGGAAAATATGCCAATGGCCTCTGAGGTTCTAGGAATACGACTTTGAGATCGTTGCCAAGCCAGGAAAGTTGAAAAGGTATTGTAAAGCTTGCAATATATGTCAACGGACAGTAAGGCCATCACATAGGGAAGAACTGCTCCCTCAACCGCCGATGGACCTGCACGCTTGTGACAAATGGGCCATTGATTTGGTGGGACCTGTGCGCCAGAGGTGCAAGAATAGACTCAGAACGCAGCAAGAACAGTCAAAACGGGTAAAACTAAAAAATTACCGTTGGAAGGCACAGTTGACTGGCATTTAATGAGGTGATTTCTGGAGATTTTTCACTGTTTTCTTGATGGTAAGTTCCAAGCGAAGTTTACCCTACCATTGGATGATCGCGGAAGCTATAAAAGGGGCCGGACAGATTATACAAGGGTTTCGTATAGATTTCATAGCTTGTACTTGACATATTGGTACTTGACGAATCTGTGTTGTAAGAATTTCCATGCCTATAGTGTCCCTTTCATGTTTGGTTAGCCTACGCCTTACGACAGTAGCCACCCGGGGTTGGGATTCATTTTTCGTGCCATAATGACGACTACGAGTCCTATCGAATCCTCGGCACCTATGACCTCGGTCGAGCAAGAAACCGAGGAAGTGGTGGAAATTGATTCCGAGGCTAAAGAAGTTCTCTCTATGCCCGTCACAAAGAAGGGAAAAGAAAAAGCAGAAGGATCCGAGAAGCCCTGAAACCCGCGAAATGGGTGGGGAGGAAGCCCCATACATCCCCACGAAACGTAAAATCCCCGCAGGTGATGCCCTGGGCGTGAGTTGCTCAGGAGGAGGCCCAACCCACCGACTTGATCAATTGGTTACCTCCCTTCGTTTGACCACACAGACCCTCGAAGCGCATGCCGAAGAACCTCGATGGGCTGATCACCTATCTGTAGATGCCACTGACCCCGGGAGAAGTCCCCGTCATTGGTGAGCCTTTCGGAAGGCTCCATGAGATCAAATTTGACGATCACGACTTGGCTAATTTGGAGGCCTTCCCTATGTTGGCATTGGAATTATACCTTGAAATAATTCAGGAAGATGAGGGGATCAGGATTTTCCTCGTATGTTGGGCACACAGAGTGGCAGGGTCCAGGCTCCTAAACCTACTTAGGATGCCGCATTTCGGCCATTACAATATCACAGACCATCTGATGTGTCAGTTTCTTGCCTTGGTTCATGATGGGTGTTTATGGATCCAAGACCAAATCCCTATCAACGTAGCGCTTATACATCGAATCACGGGTCTCCCTATGGAAGGGCCGGACCCCCTGCTACGTGTTGGGAAGAAGTATCAAGCCGAAACTGCTGAATATGTGTGGCAAAGATACCATGTGCAATGGAATACTCGAGGCTTTATGATAAGCTCCATCACTGACCCTTCCACGCAGCTCGATACCATCCTACTGGCATGCAAGTTGATGAGGAAATGTCAGGTCAACACTGTCCCTGCTTATGTCATTCGGTTAGCAAGTCAATGCGAGAAAGGAACCTACTTCAATTGGTCTCGATACTTGTATAATTATTTTTTAGCTAATGTTCGCAAATCCTAGGAGCAGGGACGATCATTTTTCTATTCTTGGCTGCTATTTCTTATAGCATTGGTAGTGTGGGAGGCGCCTGAGGAATTGTTCTTCCTTGAACTCAACCCGGACATGTACGAGGGGGCCCTCTATACAAACCTATGGGATTCTAAGGATGTGTGGCATATTGAAGACAACCAAGTATTCTGGGTCCTTTTTTAGAGTAGCTTGGTAGAAACCATTAATTCCCGACCACGATTGTCTCCAGCAGCTTATGATAGGTACAAGGGCATTGTAGCATTCCAAGTCACCATGCACAACGTCCAAATTAGAGCTCGTAGGGATAAATCCTGAATCTCTCTCCCTTATATGGCTACAGACAAAGATATTGAATGTGTAGTCACCACGTGGCCTCCATAGTGGAAGCTTGGGTTCAAGTCTAGTATGGTGGGTATTGCAGGTGCAACTCATACAAAGGTCAACCCCACCATAACCACAGAGATGGGCGGCTTGAGCAAAGGAAGTGACAAGGCAAGTTGCATCGGATCACCAAAGGGCGGGCAACTGACGCCCACCATTACGAAGGATGGACAACACCAGTAGACCACGAAGAAGGACGCTGAAGCAGAGACTCAGATTGAATCACAACTAGACCTAGGTATAGAAGGCTTAAATATGGGAGGACCTACCTCCCCCCAAGGCACAAAGCGAACAAGCGAGCCTGTCAAAGGACCCCAGAAGAAGCAATGACCACAACGGGTGGAACGAGATGAGACAGTCATGTTGAATGATGGGGATCTCGAAAAATCGCTGATGCAGTCACTTTGGACATAGAGGATAGATGGGTAGCCTTAGAGGAACAATAGAAAGCTGCGGTCGACACAATCTAGGTTGAGCTCCGTGTGCTACAGCTGAAAATAGACACATTGAAGACTAGTGTAACCCAGGTATGCATGCCCTCAGTCGCTAACAGCTCCGCACTAGTTATAGATGAAAGCCGCCTGTGTTATCTACCTGGCGTGGCCCTTAAGATCAGTCCACCCACCCTGGGTCTACAAAACTAGGCTAGTACATAAGTCCAGCTGAATCTAGCCAGGCTACCTCATGAGGCCTTGTAGGGTCTCCACACCTCTTTATTTCAGGAAGTTCACCATCGGGACCAACAAGTGCACCAAGAGCTTGGAGTGGCTAAATAGATAATTGATGCAAAGAACGTTTAAGTGTGCCTCGCCATTGTGAAGAAAAAAGAGCTTGAAAACGTGATTCACCACCTCTGCGCAGATGTGCCCATAGAGATCCCAACCACAACCACCCCTCAGTCTAAGGTTGAAAGGTTGGTCACATAACTGAAGGCCTCCAGGGCAGAAGTTCAGGTGGTCAAGACACGGATGGAGCAGCAAATCGCCGATTTGTAGGCTAAGTTGTAACCCGAAATACCTTTGGAGGTACGAGCCCAGCGAACTGCGTTGGTCACCACAACTACGAACACCATCACAGGGAAAATCGCACAGGGTGCCCACTTATTAGAAACAACCATGCAACTATGGACCAAGGTCCAATGCGAACCAATCTTGCCAAGCATCAACCAAGACCTGTGATAGGAAGAAGAAGAGTTTGAGACATTAGAAGCCACCCTGCCCACTTTAGTTCCTGCTCAACGGTTGACACGAATGCACACCATTCATGCCCTCCAAGCTGATATTGAGGAAATTTGGTAGAAAAAGAAGGTCCTTGGAAACTGCTTGAAGCCGTGGGCTGCCGAGGCACTCAAGCTTTCACAAGATATCGATGTCGCAGTTAAGCAGCTAAACCAGACTCTAGAGAGCATCATCGCCATGACATAAGGCCAGATTTCAGAAAATTTGGTGGACATTGCACAGAATGCTGCTGCCCAAAGTGAAGGCGTGTTGCCCCCATTAACCGAGGTGATCAAATTGTTTTGGCGCAAGTTGATACCCCACCAGCAGAGTGATTCGGGACGAGTCAAAAGATTGTGTTGGGGGACTGTTGGAGTAGGGTCTTCTAAAAAGCTACAAATTTTGTCCATTTTTGTATATTTTTGTATTTTTTAGTCTAACGCAGGGGTTTTGGGGTGGGTCAAAGCCCCTAACACATTGTAAATGGGTCAAGGGTAGACCAAGAGTCCGCAAACCACATTTTTTGGACCATTGGATGCGTAGGCTAAATCAGTATAAATAAATTAACCTTTTTGAGTCTTAGGGAGAGAAAAAGATAGAGATTGATGCGAAGCATGAGTGGTTAGATATGTGATAGGGTTGTTTGGGTTAGGAATCATGTTCGCTGTGTGCGCGGAGTTCCTCTGTCCTGCTGTGTGCGAAACCTCTGGTTGTGTGCGCAGGTAGTATTCTGGGAATGTAAGAGGATTTTGGTAGTAAGATATATATGCAAAAATATTGTTGGACATTTGATGTTATCTAGATCTGTTTTGTTATGATTGATGCGAACTTGGGTTATATGATTAATTATGAAAGTATTTGTTTAATAGCTGCAAACTGTCTGTGTTTTTGGTATATGTATCTGTGATATGTTAAATTACTGCAATTATACTGTTATGTGATCATTGCTGGTAGTACGCACGTGGATGCGAACCTATTAAGTAGATCTAATCGGCTGCACTCTAGTTATATACTGAAAAACCTGCGAATAGCCTCTTGCTGTGTAGATTTGATAATTGCAAATTGGCTTGACTTACCTGCTCTCTCGTAGGGTGCGGAAACCTGGTTCCAACACCCTCCCATACTGGTTCAGGTGAGACTTTGGCCTATGCAAGCAGGTCACTGCCGAAAGGGCCAGTAGTATAGGGGTTTGTTGGCAAACCTTAACCTCCGAACTTGGGTCAGGACCCCTCGAGCCAACAACTCACAAGCCCTAGAACACCACCTTTGGCATAAATATGATGTTTCACTTGACATTCATTTTTCCTATAGGTACAACTTTCCACTTTTGCACAGGTCCGTTGGGAATTTGTGATCTTTCTATTTGTTTACATTCTACAATATGCATTAATTATTTTCCTAAGGGCTTGGACCATGTCACCTAAATCACATGTAAAGTCCTCATGCAAATGGATTTCCTCCAAATATGTAGAATATGCCTTGAAAAAAGTGCAGTTCCCCCAAATACCTGAAAGGTGAACATGCCCCCAAGATATGTGGAATATTCCTTGAATAATGTGAATGCCCCAAAGGGACGTGTGTTAACCATATAATTTTTTTCTAGTGTCACATGGCACCATTTCAACCAAGGAATTACTCCTTTATCTTATTTCCCTATAGTATGCCATGATTTCACCCTCCTCTGTGGTAAGGTGCTTGACCCTTTGTCTTCTTTCCCTACCATATGTTATGCTTGAAACCTCTTTGAAGGTAGGGTGTTTTATCCAATTGGGCTTGTGTTTTGACCTTCAACTCAACATTAATCATGCTTTTGGAACTAATGAGGTACGATCATATTATCAGGTTTTCATTTCTCACCTTCTCCATCCCAGGTTTAGCTTAAGCCTAGGAACAAGGCTCTCCATCAATGGTGTAACAATTGGTAATGTAGCCATGTTTCAAGTGTTCCCATGTGGAACCTCATGGTGAAATGTCTTTGGAAAATATTCTATCACCAATAATCCTCCACACCTTTGTCCTTGCATTGAATGATCAGAAGTGCTCCAACAAACTAGAAATGTGCATGGCCTTCGAATCTGCGACATGTGATTTCCATTGAAATCTGTAGACGTTCTAATTCGTAACACCCTCTCCCCATATCTACCTAAGTAACCAAAAAAATGGGTAAACATGTGATGAGAGGCTACTATGATTTGATTCAAACTCTTAGGTGGACTTAAGGAGGTGAAGTTGTGGGAAACACATCACATAGACATTCCACATACACAACAAAATCCCAGGAGCCATCCCAACCGATCAGGTAACCAACCCCTGGGTCCCACTGATTTTTTAGACCATTAAAACCCTAGGTGCTCTCTAGATATGTACAAGGGTGCGTATGGGGGGCTTTGGACACTCCTAGAGCATGGGCATGCATGCGTCCAGGGAATTTTTTCCTCAGAACTATGCCAGCATCCACGAGATCTAAGCCACTTTTTCAGGCCTAGAGCCCATGTCACTACCCATAACACCATGACACTTGAATAATGGAATAATGATGCAAAAGAAAACACTTGAACAAGGACTTGAATGGACCCCTACTAGACATGACATGAATTTCTTCAAACATGTCACAAATATGTAATCTATAGGTTTAAATAACAAATCCGAACATAGGGGTCTCATACTTATATGAGAATCATTGAGAAGAATTTTTGCCTCATCAAATTAACTGCATTACCATCTAATTGGGCATAGATACATTGTTCATTCATTTACAAATCAAAAAATGATGAGAGTCATACATCATCACCATCATAAAACACATTCATAAACATCATATAAACAATATAAATGATGAGCACATAAAAACCATATAAGCCACATAATAACAAGCATATTTACCCATCAATACAAGAGGAAAATAACCCTTATTACCATACATAAAATTCTACCAAGTCTTGGACTTCCACATTGCACCCGACCATAGACATGGCTGAGCCAAATATTTATTCAGCCAGTCACCCCCATGCCATATTCCAAGAATGAATATGGGATCTCATAAAACTCATCAATCAAAACCTCATCAATCAAAACCAAACCAAGGCTTCGAGAGGCCAAACCACCTCAAACCACAACTAGTGATTCCAAATCATAGTCAGACATCACAACCATCACTAGATTGGTCTCCACCCAAGCTGTCTAGGGCTCCAGGGCGTTTGTTCCAACCAAGGCTCCAGGAATAGTAACTCAACCCACAACTGTTGTCAGGATACAGAGCGTTTGTCCAACCAAGGCTGTAGGACTAGTAACTCAACCCAATAAGGGGTCAAGAGCGTTTTTCCAAACAAGGCTCCAAGACTAGTAACTCAAAGCAAGTTTTTACAGGGCACTAAAGCGTTTTTCCAACCAAGGCTCTAGGAACTAGTAATTCAACCCACAACTAACGAAACATGAGAACCAACTAGAAAAACAAGTAATGAACTAAACCCATAACACTATGGCTATCCAGTAAATGGAAAGGTTAGGAAAATCCACTTTCAATCCAGGAAATCCTCCATGCCAATGATAGATCATGACCAAGAATCCACATGCATATCCTAGGCATGCCAAAAATAGTGAGGAAAACATACATGCAACTCAATACATGCAAACAGAATCCGATGTCACTGCTGATCCCGATGTCCTCTCGCGCTTTCTTGCTCTTCCTTTTCCTTCTTGCTCCAAATCTCCAGGTATGCCATACTCTCCAAGAGTGCTTGAATGACTCTCTAAGTATACAAGAGTATGAGAGAGAGAGAAAAATGAGAGCTCCAAAAATGCACTGATAAAAATAATGAGCAAAAGCTTCCAACTGATCCTCAGAAGCCTTCTTATAAATGAGGCCTCTAATTTCTTCATTTTCCATTATTTTTCCTTCATTTTCCTCCTCAAATGAAACCTATGAATATTCACCTACCTTCTCCTAATTTCCATTATTTTCATAAATAAAATGCCAATTGATGCCTCTTGCCTTTCCAAATCCTTTTCCATTGCCTTTGAAAATTTCCATAGCCAAAATAAACCATATGAAAACACGCACTAGGATGTTTTTTCCAACATTCAACTTGGAATAAGTGTCTCGTGACCTTGGTGTTATATTTTTTTACATGGATTTTAAACCAGGATTGTTATAGAACCCCCCCCTTGGGGGAACACCGTCCTCAGTGTTTTATGACACCTATAAACCAACAAACCATTGAAAATAAAACATACTACCTATGGAGCTTTAAAACACAACTCGTTGCAATATTTACAATGACATCCATATATACAACCATACTATCTATGGAGCTTTATAAATCCAACTCGATATAGTATTTACAATAATATACACATATGCACATTTTCTCAACCAGCAAATAAAATGATACTATGCTTGTATCAACAAAAAGGGAATCCAGAGGCTCACACCTACACCCTAAAAGTAATACCAGGATTTGTCTCCATCCCAGGAATTCCATAATCCACTTCCAAAATCAAAGTTGCATCCAATGTCCAGCGCTACAATCCTATGCCACTTGTCCTCTCAGTGAACAGTTACTGGATCATTGTTCCAAGGAACACTTGAATGTGCATCTAATTCCATTAGACAATGCTAATGAAAAAAACAAATCCATCCCCTACTTTCCCTTCTCTGCTACATATTCCATAGGGAAATCTGGTAATCCCCTTCCATGCAGTCACTCACCTTCCAAGTTCCCCAACATCCCCTATCCTGGGCGATCCATCCCTTGGAAAGGCTTCCTCACATCAGAAGTTAAAACAACCAAAGAATATACCTGCCTCAAAACCATTATATTGGTCATAGCATGCTCATGGAAATCAATGGACACTATTGGGTACCCGTGTCCCATAATGGCCCTGATCCTGAAATGTTTTACCAACATACTGCAGTCTGTTTCAATTCCTTTTGTTGTTCCTACTAATTCTTGCAGTCGGTTTCAGCCATCCCAAACCGGGCATTGCATGCATTCCTGTACCAAGCACATAATTTCCATTATAATCAAAAGGAATTGAAATAAATTCACACCATACCTCATCGGTGGCCAGTCAATAAGGTACACTTTCAATTTTGTCTACTTTCTGTCACAACAAGTCAAACTAGTTGTTTGATCAAATCATCATGTATAAACATATCACATCCAGTTTTCTCAAAATGCAACCATCATAGATCAAAATCATGAATCACATGCAATCATCATAAAAAAAAATTCATAGGTCACATGTAACCATCATAAGTCATAATCATAGATCACATGCATAATAAAATTGAAATAAATATTGATACTTATCCTTCATCGATCCTTACTTTTTCCTTTGTTCTTTCTTTACACACACAATATTGGTTGCCATTCCTGGCAAGCACCCAATTCCTTTGCTTCCATTCAATCATGTACACACACACATAATGTACATCACAACATGTACATGCACATATGACATACAACACCATACAATACACGCACCCACAACGGCATACAACACATACACCTACACCTGGTATACAATACCACACAATACATATGCCTACACCAACATACAACACATACACTTACACCCGATGTACAATACATCACAACACATACACCTACATTCGAGGTACAACACAAAAAAATACATACACCTACATCTGGTGTACAACACAACACAATAAATATACATATACAGAGTACAACACAATGAATACACATGTCATGATACCACAAATACACCATGTACATAAATAGTACCACATTCCTGCAACATAGCATGTATGACATGCACACAATACCACATGTATACACGTACCATATGCAGAACATGTACACAATACCACCTATACATACGACCAATTGCACAACGGTGCACAACATCACATGTACATGACACCACTGCACAACATGTACACAATGCCACATGTACACCACACCACCTATAAAACGTGTATACAATACCACATGTACACAACACCACATACACAACATGTACTCGACACCATATGTACATAGCGCCACATGCGGGATATGTACAAGGCACCACTTGCACACAACACCATATGTACATAGCACCATATGACAACACTCACACAACATCATATGCACATAGCACTGTATATACAACATGTGCATAGAACCATATGTACACAACACCACATATCCAACATGTGCATAACACACAACACCGCATATCTAACATGCAAAAAATACGATATGTATGGAGCACCGCATACCAATGTACATAGCACCAACTGTGTCCAACACGACATATGAAATATACACAAAAAACCATATATTTTACATGTATACAACATCATACGTAGAAAATACTACATATTTTACATGTACAAATCACCATAGGTACAATCACTGAATATAGAACATGCACAACATATACCCAACAATAGTAATACACATCCATAGACCACACACTGACTCCACAAAGCAACCTTGCTTCTAGTGTCTTTCCATTAGCCATGCTTATCTTAGCATGCCGTATATCACACTACTTTCACTTCGCTGATGTAACCCTTAGCATTACATATCCATAACATATACATAGGCATACTACAAGAATATAATATAAATTCATGTCCATATGGTACTGACCTCATAGATCCATCAGAGTTACTCTTCCCACTTGATTCCTTATAGGACCAAGAACCTCTTCATGCCATTCACTTGCATAAGTAATCATTCCTCCACAAGAATGATCCTTTAAAACCTTGTCATACAGTGACATAGATACATACATGCATATATATAATCATTAGCATAAAACAATCATCATCCATGATGACCCTGTCAGACATGACATACATATATACACACATACATGTATACATATATAAACATCAACATAACCATGATCACAACATAATTACCAAATAATATAAGGTCAAGGTTAAGATAACTTCCTTTATCTATGCAGTACAACATGCACAACATTGAGAACCACAATTCCCAACTTATCCAAGGAATCTAATGCCTCAAATCCATATACTTTATCTGCTCTTCGACCGTTTATTTACCCAATGGACTCAAACAATCCGGCTAACTCTCATATTATTGCCTTCCACTGCCCTTATACATGCAACAAGCTTCATCAGAGTCTTAAATTATCTATTGGGTTTCATCCAACTCTCCTCAAGCTCCATTAATTCCATCTTTCCCCAACCAATCCCAAAGACTCTCAAAACATAAAAGGAAAGGACAAGGAATAATCAAGAATAAGACCATGAAAAACAAAAAGCAATACAGCACCACAACAAAGTGGCATGATCATGCACTAGATGAAATCAAGGCTGAAAATCAAGCGCAAAAAACTCACGAAAGGTCAAAAGAAAAAGACTAGCAACAAACATCATGACTCAATCCCCATGGTTCCTAGTGCTTCCAAAGGAAATCTCAACCCAAATCTTCTTCAATATTTCATGGTAGTCTCTTTCGCCATGCAATCACATTCATCACAATGCAATAACCACATAACTGTTAGCGCATAAATAAATATAAAACTTGTTACAAAATAATTTATCACCATGCTCATTTCCCATCCCTGATCCTGAAATGCCCCTTGACAGACGATGTCCAATGTTTCCACCATGAAGAAATATGTTAAGAAATATCTTGAAGATTCAAAGAAAATTTCCTTGGAAGATTGCTAAAGAAACTTGGTCAAAATCCTAGTTTCCTGGGTCAGGGTGTTTCCTAGTCTCATGCTCACACTGATGTCAGATTGACAGTTCTGGCTTAGCATTGTCAGCGCTCTTATTTCTTTGAAAACCGTGCTGATCCCTTCTTAGCATTGTTTCCTCAAATGGAGGAGAAGCTTCGATCTCTAGAAGTTCTAGGGCAACGAGTTGGTTGTTAAACGATGGTGATATAGTCGAGCTCTCCGATTTTAGAGCTTTGATCTCATCCATGGGAGTTTATCCCTTAGAAAGTGGACCTTCCTCTTTTCATGGGTTCCAAACCTCTTCTCCCTTCCTATAAATTCATGCCCCTCTTTCCAATAATGTTGGTCCTGGTTGGTCATTTTTGGGCTAGTCTGAACTCTTGTTCCCTTTAAATTCTCACTGTCTAATAATGTCTAAGTGTTCAGGAGAAGGAATGCTTTAGAGATTTGGTGAAGGACTTGGATTTTCACCAAAGGGAGACTTCCAACATCAAGGCCTGGGTTGTAAGCCCTTCCTTTCATATTTATCAATAAAACAACTGATGTTTTCTTTCTATATTTTTCTAATCTTTTATGCAAATATTATGGTACTCCTTGATCTACTAGATATATAATGCTTATGATTACTATGTACTGGATTACATTTTTTGTTGCCTCTTGATCATCCATAGGTATTCGTGTGCCATCAGTAGCAAGGAGTGAGCCTTAAAGGATCGTGGATCAAGGTCATCATCAATGGATTCGAACATTGTGTTGGGAAAAAGGTACTTCTATCTCTTTTCTTGTCACATTATGAATGTTATTTAAGAAAGCTTTGCATTAGAAAATATCTCAAGTTGCTAGACCCACTCTAGGGCTATAGAGATCACCTCTGTCCGTAGAGGGGATTTATCTTGAAAACAGAATTGGTGGCTCCACTGGGGAGCTTAGCCTCTTAGCCTTCCTTTCCCGAACTGAACATGGATCAGATTTAATGATCACTGAAATCTAAGCTTGCTTAGGTCTCTGTGAGTTTGCAGAGGGTTTGATAATCATTTCACTGTGTTAGGTTTGGTTTTTGTTTGAAACTCTTTTTTGATTTTCCTTGTTTTTAGCAACCAACGCATTTTCTGTTTACACAGTCGTGTTGTCACTATATAGCACAACCATGCTGATTTGTATTTCAACACCCTTCTGCTTATCACAAAAGCATTGATCTCAGACCTAGGAAATGTTAGGGTTTCCCCTTGATTTTCTAGTGTGTCCTGGCCCCTAAATAATGTATGTAGAGTATTAGTGACCTCCTTCCTGTGTGTTTTACTTACTTGTATTCTTTGAGAACGTGTTTTTGTCTCTTTGATTTGATTGTAAGTTGGGAGATTTTTCACCATTTCAAACACCTTTTTTCGCATTACTTCTGACTTGGTTTGAAGTGATTTATCATATGCACTAGTCATCACTACATTATTGATCTTGCCTTAAACTTAGTGTCAAACATAGGATTAAAAATTGTTTGATTTGCAAGTCTAGAAGAGTGTGTCCTTTGCCCAAATTCAAAAGAATTTAGAAATGATTTTCATTTTAGTTTTTGATTTGGCTTGTATTTATCGTTTTGAAAAAGGAGTGAAAAGCATTTCATTCATGTATTTTATAAAGAGATTTTGATTTCTGTTTGATTGAAAGAAAAGTGAAAAGATTTCTTTTGCATTTCTTCATTCATTTAGTTTATTTTAATTTTGATTGCATTTCGAAGTAAAAAAACAAAAATATTATTTTGTGCATATTAGTGGAAAAGAGAAATGTTTTCATTTTTTCAATAAGTTGCATTTTTGGGAAAAATGAATTCGGTTGGAAAGAATTTCATTTTTTACTTTTGAACTAGTTTGGGGGACATCATTGTTGCTGCATTGATTTCACTTTTGCTTGTATCTCTTCCCTAAATAGTTTAGACTTCATCCAAATTGATTTTTTTGCGTTTTTCATTTAGCTTGCATCATAGGATTCATGTGACATCAATTTTGAGCCAAAACTGAAACTTGAATCAAGATCAACATTAAAATTCACCCAATTTCCCTTAAGGATCATTTCAAACTAACAAGAACATTTAGTGGTCTAGGATAGAGACGTGTTCCGATGTTGTAAAACATAGGAGATGTCACTGACGGTCTACGTTACAACTTGGGGGTGATATCTCATCCCACGTATGGAAGTATATTGATGTATGATAAGTATATTTGCGGTGCTCTCATTGAACAGTTACACTAAACATCACTACTATGGATTGTACTCCCACATACCGTCACGTATATTTGGGGAGACACCATTAGGTTGCAATCCTACCAAAGGTAACCGAGTTGACCGCCTTGTAAACTTGATACACCGAACATAGCATTTAGGGAGATCGGCTCTAGTACATTATGTCCTTGGTCATTTTTTCTATCATTTATCACTAAGGTGTATATTACAGTTCACAAATACTTGGTAAAAATTTATGCCTAGCACACACTTTTATATTTTTTTTTATTAATTCTGAAAGTAACTACCCACGAAAAAATCTTACACATGCAGCTCTCTAGCCTCATTATTTCTTAGTAAACTATGAATTTTTTCACCTCTTCCTTCCTTGATATTGTTTTGAAAGGTCATCGTGGTCGAATCGTCAAAATCACCTTGTCCCTACTCTGACAGATCTCAAGAAACTCCTCTTGAGGTCCCTCAGTTTCCAGGTGGACCCCTTGAATCTCAAGGTGCTTAACTCGGGATTGTCATCAACGTACAACCCATCTCATCTCAACCACCGCCTGACGATTCTCCTTGGACGACATCGAAAGACTCTGAGTCAGAAACCCCTGAACCGTCCACACAGTTTACGGTCTTTCGTGAGAATCCGCTCTTTGATCCAATTGAGGTCTCACCTCAACATGCTTATAGCGCTTTTGATCAACCTGCAAATCCCTTTCGTGCTTATCCAATAGCATCTCACTCTAGTGTCTGTTAGTTATTTCCTGACGAAATGGCATCCAATGATGATGATTTTTCATTCCTTAGTGCCCCTTAGGGTACTCTATAGGAAACCACTGGCACCTATATTCCGGAAGCTTCCTCGTTAGTATTCCCCTCTAAGGGTGAATTTTTCAGCTCCACACCTCACAGTTCATGCAGTGGGACCAAAGCTTCCTTTAGTCAAGTTGTATCTCTAATTCCACAAGGGTACACCTCTTTGGGAAATCTTATTTCTGGAGCTTTCGATGCCACATATTTATTTCTGGGTCCCATTTGTTCAACGTGTATTCCTCCATATTCTGACCCGTTGATATTGAATGTGGTTGTCGTGTCTCGACCTGTTGTTCGACCTACATTCACTATTGGTCAAATGACTATTTTTATTGGATCCTCTACCCCCTTTTTTCCATCTGTGATTACTGTAGTTCCACCATTAAGTGGAAGATCTATGGTTTCGTTTGTGCATGGGGGGAAATATAATCCTCTTTACGTACCTCCCCTCTCAGGTGCGGGGCCCCTGAACTCTGGACCTATTCTAAGGGTGGGACAACCTAATGCTAGCCTGGGTGGGACATGGTCCTCACAACAGATGAAAATTTGCATAGGCACCATTCCTTCAAACGGTCAACCTTCTTTAGTTGCATTAGTCTTTCACTAACCCCACACTCACTATTATCAGGTTCAATAGCCCCTTCTACAACCGAATGTACCATATTCGTATGTTCAGAAACCTAACATACCTCATCAGTATGTTCAACAACCAACCATACAATATCAGTATGTTCCTCGTCCAAACTCCTCCCAGCAGTATGTCCAACAACTCCAACTTCCCGTAGGTGCTATTGCGACTAACCCTTAGATTGGTCCTTGCACCCAAAGTGGTCTGAATCTCCCTTTGGGTCAACCTGGTGCTCAGTACCAACCACTTCCTCATGGTCAATACTAGAAACCCCAGCTTGGGCCTTAGTCTGGTGCTCAATATCAGTAGATTCATCAGTACCAATAGGCCCAAATGGGACCTCAGGTTGGACCCTATGTTCAGCAAGGAGCACAAGCTATACCTCATGTTCAGTAGGGACCATAGGCTAGACCTGATGTTCAGCAAGGACCTTATATCCCACAAGGTCCGCAACCTAAAATCCAACAGGGGCTTTATCAACAGCCCCAACAACATCCTTATGTTCAGCAACCACTGTAGGAAGGTACTTACCAGTAATGGGGGAAATATGCGTATTCAAGACAAAATCCACCCTATTAGGGGCAAAATTCGTATCAACCAAGTTGGAACCCCTGAAATTTTCTCCTCATCATCCTCCCTTGCCATTTTTGGCTATGTTGGAATTGCCAGATGTTTCAAAGCTTACAAATGACCCCATTCAACATTAGTTGCATTAGCCGCCAATTCCAACTAAGATTCCGGGAGATTGTCCTATATTTGAAGGCAAGTCTAGGTAAGACCCCCAAACCGATGTCATGACGTATCACTTATGGTGCTCTTCTAATTCTTGGGTCAATGATTCTATTTGTCTTCATATTTTCCAACGTACTTTGATCGGTACTGTGGCCAAGTGGTAGATTGAGCTCCCTCAAGGAATTTTCTTTGATTTCAATTCTTTGGCTATGTCTTTCCTCACTCATTTCTAGTTACTTGTCCAGTTTCCGGTATGAAACCGATACCCACCTTATCACTTCGTTGAAGTAGTCAACTGATAATCACATTTCGGATCACATTCACGAATGGCGATGCTTCCGTCACCTCATAAAATTCTAGATCCCCGATCAGATGTTGATTGAATGGTTTACGAAATCATTAATTCTTAGGATTGCTAAAGATCTTGCCATGGGTGGATGTGTGACAGAAGAGAAACTCATTTCCAAAGCCTAATATCTCGACTTAGTTTATTCCCAATTTGAGACTCTATACAAGCTCTTGCCTGATGCGCCACGACCTTCAACTGATCCTGCGTCATCTCAGTCTCCTGCTACGCCTTCGGTGGATGGTGTTATCGAGACAATGGCTCATACTGATAGTAGTGTGCCTAAAACTTATTTGAAGTATAAATCCAATACTGTCATTGCGCCCTCCACTCCTTCCAATAACCAGAAGAATATTGGTAAAACCTCTAAGGTAAATGTTGTTCAATCTACCGCAACAAACAAATTCTCAAAAGGTAAGAAAAAGGGTAAGGGTAAATTCAAATCTGACAACCTTAAATAGGATTCGAAAAAGTTATCTGCTGATGATTCTTCCACGCACAAGCCTAAATATACTTCCCTGATATGTGATGATGATCATTACACCAAGGATTGTCCTAGGTGCTCTGAAGTTGCCCGTCTTCTGAAGGGCGCACTTGGGAATCCAGTTGTCTTGAAAGAACCTTTCCCTTCTCAACACACACAAATGGTAGATAAAGATCAATAGTTTGGAAAATCTCAGTTTTTCATGGCTATAATGGAACCTATCGCTATTACCACGTGATCGAAAGACTACCCTAATTCATCCAAGGCTCCTATGGAACCAGAAGTTATAGATCACCCTTCCTCTTCCATGCCTCACACTTATGGTCCTCTCCAGATTGAGAGACCTAGTAGTGACTCCATCATCTGACCAACCCCAAAAGGTGTTCTTCGGAAATTGTCCTATAATCCGAATGTGAGAGTTATGCAACACTACAACATTTTAGAGGATCGAGCTCAAGCGCCTTCACCGATGTTAGATTTGGAGGTCTTTCAATCATGTCCATCACAACAGAAGGCACTACTTTCTGCTATTGGAGGGATTGATCCCGTAGATTCTAATATTATTACTTTCAATCTTGAGAATTTTGTTCCTCACTTCCCATATCAAGTGGATTTTTTTATTCATGTTACCATCATGGGAAAGAAAATTCATAGGAATGTCATTGATGAAGGAAATTCAACCTGAATCGTGTCTGTCACATGCTGGAAAGACATCAACTTTCCTCCGCTGAGTCAGTCATCGAATACCTTGGAAGCTTTCGATGATAGAGGTTCTTGGTCATACAATATTCTCAAAGCATTTCCCATATTGTTGGAGGGAAAAATGGTAACCCTAGAATTCGAGGTGGTAAATGCCAACTTGAATTATAATCTTCTTCTTGGACGTAGTTCGATGCATGCCATGGTTTTCATTGTCTCCACCCTTTTTCGCGTCCTCTGTTTTCCTCATCAGGGAAAATTTGTGACTGTCGATCAACTGGCTTTCTTTCCCTATGATTCTTTAACATGCAACATTTCATATGTTGGGAATACCGCGACCTCTTATGCTAGAACATAGAGCTGGGTTTATTCAAAGACTCGTCCCTTCTGGGAATTTTTCCACTCCCGCCTTCAAATGTCGCCACTATCAATATGATATCGTCTAGTCACGATCCATGGATTGTTCCCAATCCTGACCAGCTCGAGAGTTTTGGTGATGTTATGCCTCTGAGCCCTATTGAAAAAATGTATCAAAGTATTCTCATGGCTTCTGAGGCTACATCTAGAACCAATGATCAATTGGTTTCCTCTCTGGACACTTATGCACAGTATCCCTGGTTTGGTTCTTGGGAATTTGACGATCCCTTGAATGAGAATTTCCCCATCGATGAAAGTATCATGGAGGTAATGTCTCTTGAAGAAACTCCATGGGATGATGGACATAATCGTTCCCCATTTCTCCCAATCCCAGGTGACATCTATGTCTATCTAAACCCATGCTTCATTTGTACCAACTGATCCATTTCAGAATCTGATCTTGATTCATGAAGTGTTGTCCGAAGGGAACATGGGAAATATTACTCCAACCATTCTGATTGACATCTCTATCAAAACATGGATTGTCAAGAATGTTCATATCCGTGCATCTTATTCTCCTGATGAGATCAAGATCTATATCGAGATTTTTCAGGAATTCCCTGATGTCTTCGCGTGGTCATATGAAGAGATTCATGGCATTGATCTGAGTATCATTGTGCATGAAATTCCCACCTATCTGGATTCGAAACTCGTTCTTCAACGAATTCTTTCTGTGCACTCGAGAAAGGCCATTGCCATAAAGGGTGAAATTCAAAAAATTCTCAAAGCCAGTATTATTTATCCTGTACCATTGATAGACTGGGTCTCAAATATTTTTCCTATTAATAAGAAGCAAAGGACCATTCGAGTTTGCGTTTATTACTGTGATATAAACCGTGCATTTCCTAATGACAATCATCCCACTCCTTTTATTAACCAGATCATTGATGAATGTGTCGGGAGTGAGATTTTTTCCTTTATGGATGGTTTTTTTGGCTAAAAAGAGATTAATATTGCTCCAGTTGATCAACACAAACCACTTTTATATGTCTGTGGGAGACATTTTCCTATAAAAATCTCCCTTTTGGCTTGAATAATTCTGGGGCCACTTTCCGGTGAGCTATGTCATATGATTTTCATGACATCAAGCACATAGTTCAGCCATATCTCAACAAACTTCCTGCTCATTCTGCGAAACATTGAGATCACACAGAACACCTCAGAGCTATATTCCTTCATTGTCGACGCTATAATATCAGGTTAAATCCTCATAAGTTTTTCTTTTGCATCGAATCCGGTCAACTCTTGGGTTTCGTGGTGTATAAAGAAGGCATCATCATCGATCCTCTTAAAGTCGAGGAAATCATCAATTTTCCTCCTCCCTCTTATGTTCATCAACTACGAAGTTTGTAGGGGAAATCCAATTTCCTCTACCACTTCGTACTGAATTATGCTGACCTTGCCAAAGGATTTGCTTGCTTATTGAAAAAATGAATCCCATTCATATGGGATGAAATTTCCCAAATCTATTTAGATGCGTTGAAACGAGCCCTCATCATTTCTCCTCTATTTCATCCTCCCAGTTATCACCAAGATTAATGCCTGTATTTGGTTGCCGTCGACAACACTATTGGTATGGTGCTGGTTCAGGATGATGATGATGATGTTCAAGAGCATGTACTGTACTACTTGATCCACAATCTCTTTGATACTTAGACTCTTTATGCTCATGTAGAGAAACTCACGCTGGCTGTTATGCATGCTATTCAAAATTTTTGTCACTACATTATATTGCGCAAAAATTTGGTGATTTCTGATTGAAACCCCATGAATTACATTTACACATGTTAGTTTCTTGGGGGAAAGTAATCGAAATGGTTTTTAATCCTTCAAGAGTTCGGCTTAGAATTCACTGCTACTAAGTCTAGGAAATCCCTGGTATTTGCTGAATTGATTTGTGATCTTCCCACCACGGATGATCCCACTCCTCTTGATGAGTCTATTCGAAATGAGACTCTCTTTCTCATTAGTACTCTTGACCCATGGTATGGAGACATCATTGTCTATCTCTAGACCCAAACTTTTCGGCCAGAGCCTATCACACTCTGAGCGATGATGGATTCACTACCAGTCCCAACCTTACCATATTGTTGGAGACACCCTATATCACACTAGTATTAACTATGTCCTCTGTTGGTGTTTGACTCATGAGGAAACTGAGAAATCTCTTAATGACTGCCACTCCGGGCGTTGTGGTGGTCACATGTCAGGTTATGCTACCGCCCAAAAGGTCCTTTGCGCAGGGTATTTTTGGCCATCTATTTTTAAAGACTGTATTAGTGCAGTAAAAAAATTCCATATTTTCCAAGTCTACTTTCGGAAAGAGCGCACCCCACCCTCACCCTTGCACCCAGTTGTGACCATCAGATCTTTTGCAAAATGGGGCATATATTTCATGACTTTTAACCCTCACTTGGCTAGGGGGCATGGTTATATTATCATTTTCGTCGATTATTTCACTATATGGGGCAAAGAGATGCCTACATACGATAATGAAGGTCTAATTGCGGCACAATTCCTATGTGTTGAAAAGTTAACAAGAAATATGTGTCTAATTTGATTTTCTCTTAATTAAATTGGACAATAAATTGTAATCTTATCTCATAATCACTTGTAATAGTTAACTGAGTGTGATAAAATCAGTTAGCTCATGAATTTAGAGTTGAGGGTGGTTGGTGAGGCATGCTGAGTGATTCTATTAGTTTTTTATTCCAATTTTTAGTTAGTGCATTAGTTTAATTCATGAGAAATCAGTTAACTCAATTAATTGAGTTAAAATAAGTTTAACTAGTTGTAACTGATTGTTGCACTAGTGAGAGGAAAAGTGAATTAAATTAGATTTAATTCACATGAAGTGAAATTTCAAGTAGTTGATGATTAACTATTAATAGATGCATTCATGTCAGTTCTGATAAATACCTAGTTGAGACAGAGGTTAAAGGGATGTTAAATATCAGTTGTATTCTTAACAAACTGCCTGCATGAAGTAATACACCCATAGGATTTCCCATGAGCATTGCGCAGTTTTGGAAGGCTAAAATTCCTAAAGAATAGGGATTTCATTCCACATGAATTTCGCAAGCAAGGCAGGCTGAGAAAAGGCTGAAAATTGGCTAAGTGTTGGTTGATTTTGTCCGGATCAGAGTGAGACAGTTGTGAGAGTGCAACAGACTCTTGTGAGAAGAGTGCATTGTAATTGTTTCATGATTCCTTGGTGAATATACAATAAAATATAGAGGGGTTTTGAGCAGCAAGCTTTCCCCAGGAAAATATTTGTGTTGTGGATTGATTTTCTTATTTCTTTTACTTGTTGTGATTGGCGATCATGTTTATTTTCCACAATTAATTTGTAGAAGGATTCAGTATCTTTCTTTAGCATATCACATGATAGGATTGAATCCATTGGTATACATATTGTTTGTATAATTTATACATGGTATCAGAGTGCAAGAAATTACTATAGTAGAGAAGAAATTGAGTTTGTGATGAATAGATTTCGAATTTGAAAAAATATTCTTTGGTGAGACAGGCGGATCAAGATGGCTTTCAATGGATTGAGATTCAAATATGCACTCAAGGGAAGTTCTAATTATATTGCATGGAAAGACAAAATGGAGGCATTTATGGAGGACAACAAGTTGAAAGAATTCATTGACAATTACATTCCCAAGCCCGCAGCAACATACGTCGCTCTTCTTGATGCTTGGAAAAAGAAGGTTACAATGGTGATGAAGATCTTATTAGAGGGGGTTCAAGATCACATTGTTTCAAGTCTCCATGACAAAGAGACTCCATATGAAATGTGGGAGGCTTTGACAGTTATGTTTCAGAGTAGCAGTGACCACAGAAAGTTGGCACTGAAGGACAAGCTCAAGAAAATCAAAATGGATAAAGGAGACACTATTCCAAAATATTTAACTAAGTTCATCCAATGTCGATATGAGCTTGGGAGTGTCGGGATTACTGTAGCAGATGCTGACTTGGTGAGCCTAGATCTTCTAGGACTTCCCAAGGGTTGGCATAGTTATCATAACTCTGTCAATGGGAGGGAGAACCTACCAGATTGGGAGCGACTTTGGTCAGATTTGGTACAAGAAGAATTAAGGTGGAATATCAGGGATGGATCCTCATCTAAGGCAGATGATGAGGAAAATTTCACCTTGGCTGGTAAGGAAAATAAGGGGAAGGGAAAGAAATTCTATTCCAAATCCGAGACCGACAAAGAAGGCAAGAAGTGAGACATGTCCAGAGTGAAAATTTTTCACTGTCACGAGCATGGACGTTATGCCACTAATTTTCCATAGAAGAAGAAGAAAAACAAGAAGGCTTTAGAATATGTAGCTGGTGAGGCTTTTTCCTCGCAATTTGATTTGGACTTATCCATCATCACATGCATGGTGTCTAGTGTGATGGGATCAATGTGGTACTTGGATAGTGGTGCATCTTTCCACATGATGGGAGACAAAGAAATTTTTAGTAGCTTGGAGGATAAGGATCTCCAGATGCATATTGAAATGGGTGATGACGAGAGGTATAATGCTACCAGGATTGGTACAGTTAATTTCCAGATAGATTCAGGTAAACCCTTCTTATTAAAAGATGTAATGCATATACCAGGCATGAAAAATAATTTAGTTTCAGTTGCTATGTTGGAGGATAGAGGATATGGTGTGGTTTTCAATGAAGGGAGAGAATTCCTTTTTCACAAAGCCACCAGAAAGGTCAAGAATATTGGGATTCGTGTAAAGAATCTCTACAACATTGATGTAGATGGCTGCGCAACATTGATGGGTAAAGCAGACAAAGTGGTGATCCGAGATGAGGGTGAGTTATGGCACAAGAGAATGGGCCATCTACACCATGGTGCCTTGAATGTCATGCAACATATTTCTACGAGGCTTCCAAAGGGTACTGTTACACAGATAGACACATGCAAGGGATTTACCATGGGGAAGTATGCAAAATCCACTTTTCATGAGAAGGAGAACCGAGTAGCATAAATACTTGTGAGAGTTCACTCAGATGTGTGTGGACCATTCTCTACTGCTTCTACAAAAAAGCACATGTATTATGTGATTTTCGTTGATGATTTTTCTAGAAATTCCTTGATCTACTTCATGCAGAAGAAAGATCAGACATTCTCAAAATTTTGTGAGTTCAAACCACTAGTTGAGAGAGACACAGGGAAGCATGTGAAGGCTCTAAGGAGTGACAATGGTGGGGAGTATATCTCCAATGAATTCAAGAAATTATGTGCCAAAGAAGGAATTCATAGAGAGTTGATTGCACCTCATAACCCACAATAGAACGGGGTTGCAGAAAGAAAGAACAAAACAATCATGGGTGCGGCACAAGCGACGTTACATGATCAGGTCCTACCATTGCATCTGTGGGAAGAAGCATGCAACATAACTATATTTGTAAAAAACTGTAGTCCTCATTAGATACTTGGCATTAGTACACCAGAGGAGGATTTTTCTGGTAAGAAACCTAATGTTTCATATTTTAAAATTTTTGGCTCATTTTTCTATTGCCATGTGACCAAATATTCTAGAAAGAAGCTAGAACCAAAATTTGAGATTGGGATATTTGTGGGGTACACTGATACTCCCCAAAACTATCGAGTGTATTTTCCAAACAACAGGATGACTATTGTGAGACAAAATATAAAAATTGATGAGGAGAAATCCATGCGATTGTCCCTTGAGAGGGAGCTTGATTTGCATGCGGATGAGGAACTCTTGGTTCCAAAGGATGGACCTAAATATGTGGAGCAACCACCTGCGGAGGATCATGGAGTGGTAGAAACCACTCATGCATATCCATCCACCAGACATGGTAGAAGGCGCACCACAGAAGTTGATAGATTGAGACTTGATGCGGCAGAACATGTAGGAGCATGTACATCACTGCGTAGACAAAGACAGTCTCCAGACAAGTTTACTGGATACATGGCTCTTATGAGAAATTGTATTGTGACAAAACCATCTTCTTTTGAGGAAGTAGTGTAGCAACCAATTTGGGTTGATGCCATGGTTGAGGATTATGACTCCATCGTCAAGAAAAGTGCATGGGAAGTTGTCCCAAGACAAGTTGGGAAGTCAGTGGTTGGATCTAGATGGATTTATAAGGTAAAGAAAGCAGTATATGGGAGTGTGGAGAAGTACAAGGCTAGATTTGTAGCCTAGGATTCTCACAAGTTGAGGGGATTGAATATGAGGAGAATTTTGCACTGGTTGAAAGGTACTCATCGATTAGATCTATCCTTGCACTCTCAGTGAAGATGGGGTTGTAGATACAACATATGGATGTCAAGACTGCATTTCTCAATGGAGTTATTGAGGAACAAGTGTACATTGAGCAGCCAGAAGGTTTTGAGACCTTTAAGAGTGAGTCGCATGTGTGCAGACTCAAGAGATCACTGTATGGGTTGAAGCAAGCACCTCGTGCTTGGTACAACAGGATTGATAGCTATTTCACGAGGTTGGGCTTCACAAAGAGTGAAGCAGATGCAAACCTATATCATATTATGGTTGATGGTAAGATTTTGATTATCGTACTTTATGTTGATGATCTTATTTTGACAGGTGATGAGCAACTCATAACTTATTGCAAAGAAGATATTGCAAGAGAGTTTGGGATGAAGGACATGGGATTCCTTCACTATTTCCTTGGTTTGGAGATACGACAACGTGATGGGGAGCTATTTGTTTCTCTAGGAAAGTATGCCAAAGATATTCTGAGGAAGTTCCACATGGAGAGCTGTAAACCCATGGAGACTCCTCTCGCAGGAAACTGGAGGAAGGAGGATGCTACTTCAGGTGAGGTAGTGAACACTACTATTTTCATGTAGTTTGTGGGTTCACTCATTTACTTGGTGAACACATGAACATACATTTTCTATGCAGTTAACCATGTTATTCAAGCTATGGTTAAGCCAACCAAGCTCTTTTGGAATGTGGGGAAGCATGTCTTGAGATATCTCAGGGGTACTACAGAGTATGGTATAGATGGATAGAGGGAGTGAAGCTTCAAGGCTTCACCGATGTAGATTGGGCAGGCAGTCCATCTGGAAAAAAGAGCACATCAGGAGGGATCCTCAGCATAGAATCGACAAAATTTCTTGGTACAACAGGAACCAGAGATCAGTTGCACTCAGTTCAATCGAGGCAGAGTACATGGCAACCAGTCAGGCTGCATGTGAGGACATATGGATGAGAAATATTTTTTTTTTTTTTTTGGTCATTAGATGGATACGATGATGATACATTGTGATAACCAGAGTTGCATAAAAGTCTCGGTTAATATGATATTCCATGACAGGTCCAAGCATATAGACATTCGGTACCACCATCTCAGAGATTTTTTTTAGAGACGCATTATGTTACTTCAGTACATTCCAACAGAGGATCGGGATGCATATATTCCGATGAAGGCACTCGCCAAGAGAAAATTTGAATACCATAGAGGCATGATTAGGGTAGCTGATAATCCATTTCTTTTTGAGAGGCAGTGTTGAAAATTCAACAAGAAATGTGTGTCTAATTTAATTTTCCATTAATTAAATTGGATAAAAAATTGTAATATTATCTCATTGTTATCACTCAAAAAATTCAAAACATCATTTTGACAAGGTTAAATAGGTTCATGGGTCAAAATAAGGTTTTAGGAGTCATTTTAAGTTTGATCAAGGGATGTATTAAATTTTTTATAGTTTGAGCTTACCCTAAGGTTTAAACACACTCATTTTCAAACTCCTTCATGTCAAATCATTCATCATTTTCTGATTCATTTCATTTTGGAAAGTTTTTGTACCAAAACTGCCTAATTAGCCAAGAAAACACAGTTTCATAGCACATTACACTGTAAAAATTCACTTTTCACTACGAAATTGCTGATAGGTTCGTATCGCAAACAGTCAAATTAACACTATAGGCACTGTGAAAGTGTATTTTTCTATCTGTCTTGTCAGTTGAGTTGTTATGTGTCAGAAAACGTTGGGAAAGGGTACCTTAGATATTTTTTGAGTCATGGAGTGATGAAATCAAAGTACATACCCAAATTTTCAGTCATCATGGTCAGTTTAGGTAATGAATAAGTCATAATTGAGTCATGAGAAGACATTTAAACTTCAAATCTATTCCTAATTAGTCATTCTCATTCCTTATTCCTCCATGCGTAATATCTGAGCTCTGGAGAGTTATTATATTGAGCCAAACTTGTTGCTGGTTACTTCAAAGGGTTTACTAAATTCATATCAAGCGAGGCTAAACATTCATATCAAGAAAGGCTGAGGGGTTCTTTGAGGAACTATGGTAGAGGAAAGAAAAATACACTGATGAGGACAATGCTTAATACATGAACCTGAACACATGAAAGAAATAACTAAAGATCCAACAAGATTAGAAGCCAAACATGTCAGAAAGGTGAACACTCATCTGAGAACCACCAAAAAAAGTCTTAAATACTAGGTGAAATAATTAAAAGAGCAGATTGAAATACCTCATGATGAACTGTAGAGAAAAGGTATCAAAATGACAACGATTGAAGAACAATTAGGTCAACTCATCATAAATAAGGAAAAATGCCTCAAGGACCATAAGGTAAGTTGAATCATGGTTGTTTAAGACTAATGATATGCTAGGGACAAGATTTTGGCACTTGCAGGGTTCATTTTTCAAAATCACACAAAATTTTTCATTTTTGGCACTTTTCAGCAGTTTCGTAGCGCCTTTGGGCTTGAAGAACAACAAAACGCGACGAAACTATCATGTTTTCATAGCGCAATATTTTTAAGGTTTTTGAGAAACTAAAAACGAATTTTGGAAATATGAAAGAGGTTTTTCTACATAATAGACCTAACTACAAGAACCTCTCTCATTTTTTGAAAATTCATTAGGAGGTGGAAAAAATTGATAAATTAAAATGCGCTATGAAACTGCTGTTACGAAATTGTCCTGTACATGACTGTTTTAGAAGTCAATTTCAAAGGTGGTTTCTAGGAAAATAGAAAGGTATTTTAAGAAATTGAGAGAGTTTAATTTAAAAAACATACCAATTAACAATAACCTCTCTCACTTTTCTCACAGGTGTTATCAGTTGGGAGATACAATGATTTATTTGAAGCCCTATTTTTCAGAAAACAAAGTTTTCCTGTTTTACACATGTTTTTCAAATCCGTTTCTGGACAGTTGGAGATTTGTTTAAAAACACCAAGAGAGGTTTTTATTCAGGACATACTAACTAAAAAAAACCTCCTTCAGTTTTTCAAAATACATCATGTATTAGAAGATATAGGCTCTATTCCAAGACCTATGTTTCAAGAAAAAACAGGAAAAATCTACAAGGATGTCTTAAATATGAAAGGTGAGATCGACACCTCAAGACTCTTAGGTGAGTTGATTTATGGTTTTTTTAGGTTTATGACATGATTAGATACAAGTTTTTGGCACTCACAGGTTTCATTTTTCAAAATTATACAAAAATCTGCATTTTCACCAGTTTCGTAGCGCCTCTAGGCTTGAAGGGCAGCAAAGTGCTACGAAACTACTGTAGCTACGTTTTTTACTTTTTGACTAGTTTTGGAGGGTGTTGAGAGCTGAAATTTATATTAAGGATGTGTTTGATGATAAGGAACCTTATGAAAAAGGAAAGAGTTAAAAATTTTGAAGCCAAAGGCTTGTAAGCGCTACGAAACTTCCTTACTTTCGTAGCGCACTGTGTTTCAATATTTTTAGCAGGTTTTGGAGCAGTTTTTGGATAGCTAGAGGTCATGAAAGAGTTAAAGACCTATTGAAGCCCCAAAAATCGGGTCTAAAACAAGGGGGATACCCACCCGGTCCGGACCTTGGTTAGCAGCTCCTTTTCCGTTTGGTGTAGTGGGTCCGACTGGGGATAATGGGACCAGTTTCCCAATGTGTGTGTGTGTGTTGAGAATTGATATTTATTTTCTAAAAGTTCCTAATTGAAATGCTTTTATTCTATTTCTAATCTAATTACATGCAAATTGTATTCTAATTTAAACAAAAATATCTAATTCTAAACTAACTCGGGATGTAATCTTTCTATTTATGCGATCTAAAATGATTTCAAATAAAAAGTGATAATAAAGATCATTCAACTGTTATAAGAAAAGAAATTAATAAAGATAAACCACTTCATATAAAAATTTAGATGAAACAGTTGTGAAAAAAATATCACATAATAAGCTATTCATACATTAAGCATAAATAAATAGCTATCACCGTACAAAAGTGCCAAATGATAACTCAAGCATTCAAACATCAATATATAAATAACTGAACATGAATATCACTTTAACACAGGGGCATAAATAGTTAAGAGATAAAAGTACCATTTATAACTAGTTCTACTCATGAGCTAGAAGCAATAATGACTTATTTCTTCTTAATCCAACATCCACTAAGAGTACAGAAGTGAAACATCAGTAGTAGATATTAAACGCAGATATCAATAAATCCTGTTCCATTCATTTATCAAAACCTCCTCTGAGGGTGCAAAAGTGTATGTTCTAAGGACAAGTTTTTGACAAATTTCAGTACCCTTCTCTAAATGCATGAGAAGGGTTTAAATACTACTAACTAAATCTAAAAATAACTTATTACAAAAATGTAGGATACGGTTTAAATGACTGTCCTTTTTCTAGGAAAAAATAAAGTGAAACTAATACTAAATCTAAAATTTAAAACTATCAACTAACTACTTATG
Organism: Pinus albicaulis; assembly: GCA_034641835.2. Lineage (NCBI taxonomy): Eukaryota > Viridiplantae > Streptophyta > Pinopsida > Pinales > Pinaceae > Pinus > Pinus albicaulis. Next base: position 615,468,187 of record CM076582.1, read on the forward strand.
AATCTGATCTTTTAATTTGCAAGCATTCAGCATTGATTTGAGAAGAGGAGGCTGGCCGACTTCAGATTTTAACTGTCCTGATAAAACGGAATCAGTAAGTGCTGGCGCCATCTTCTTGGAAGAATTGATGATGCAATTGAGAGCACTGCATTGGCTGTGTGGTTTTACCAGACATGCCTAGTAAGAATCCCAATTTAACTTTGTCAATCCTTTAATTGATTCTTCTTTTTCTTCAGCTTTCTGTTTCCATTCTGTCTGCAGTTGTTGTGCTTGTGGTAGGTATCCTGGAATAGTTTCTGAAATCAAATTAGCCTTGTGCAAATTTTCATTTACACAATCAATAATATTGCTTGTTGATATAGCTGCTTCTTCTGCTGCTTGTTCTACAATTTTGATCTGTGCATCCCAATTATTGAAGAGCATTTCTTTATGACTGTCATTGATGATTGGTGCTCCTACTCTTTTTCCCTCCTCTGTCTTTTTCCAAGTCAAATAGTCAGTAACTCTTTCATTAGTTAAATCATAATCATGTCGTAATTCTACGACATGATTATTTTTCTTCACAAAAAGAGTTCCATTGTGAAATCTTTTGGCATAATATTTCTTGTTGTTGCAGTAGTTGATAATTTAAGGAAATAGACTCTGTGATAAATTCTGTGAGCTTGGGGTCATCTTTGTGCATCTCTTGCATAATCTGTATTTGTTTCTCTTTTTCAGCCAAACTTTTCTGATATCCAACTTGCATTTGTTGAAACTCCTGTTGTAATTTTTCAAGTTGTTTTTGTGCTTCACTGTTAGCATTGGCTTTTTGCAGTTGTTGTTGCTGAACCTGTATTTGATCTTCTTTTTCATTCAGTAATTTCTGTACTTCAGATGCTTTATCGATGGCTGCAGAGGCATATGCTTCTGTAATCTAAGATAATTTAGCAAGATTTTCAGTTGGATTAGTAGTAGGATCTTGCCATAGAACATCCAATTGCTCTGCATCATGAGAGATTACACTTTCTAATTTCCTTTTCTTCCTTTGTTTTCTTACTACTTCTTTATGTTGTGGACCATAGAATATATCCAGAGGAGGAATTTCCTCTATTTTAAGTACAAGCTCAGAAGAGGGAGTAATGGGTATATGTTCTGTTTCTGTGACATTGGCACTTATTCCTGTAACTAAACCTTTTGCTGTCTGTACATTACTTACAAGAGTCTATGTGTTCTGTCCTTCAACATTAATCAAATCATTAAATGTTTCCCATTCCTTATCTAATTCAGTTTTGATGGATGGTTGCTGTACAATGAGATGGGGAAGATTTAACTGCGGAGTGGTCGAAATCTGTTGATGTGAGAGTTCTTTTGATTGGGCAGTATCCTTTACTGACCCTTCAATTTTATCCTGGTCATTATCAGACTTTTTAGAACGTTCAGAAGTTTCTTTTCCGGACTTTGACTTAGACCTTTCTGTACTTGAACTTCCACTGAGACTGACACTAGGAGTTGGTTCCCTTAAGGGTTCCAAGCACAAATTATCCAAAGGAATAATGGTCAACCTCCTTTCTCTGTACATCTTAAATTCTTGGAACTCTTCTGGAGAAAAACGTGGTTGAGATGAATATAGAATCTCTTTAAATGTGCATTTTTCTTAGAACATATCATCAAAAAGATCATCTTCTCTAGAAAATACTCTTACCTTGACTACAGTGGTGAAATTCTTAACAACATCATACAGGTCGAATAGCCTTCTTGGAAACTTGAACAATTGTAAACATGTAATATTTTTTACTTCTTTAAATGCATGACCAACATCAAATAATGAAAATTATCCGTAGGGCACAGGAAATTGTGGCCAGATGGCCTTCTTTTTATCCTTTAATTCTTTTGTCAAACCTCCCTCTCCGCAAGTTTGATACAAAATTTCCCGAGCCATAAGTTTATCCGGAACATACAAAGGTAAAACGTGAGGAGAAGCAAAACTTCCAAAAACCCTAACATAGGTAAAAAATTCTTCACCAAACCATCTTGCAACAGGGAGAATGTCTACTTCTGCTTCAGGGAAAAACCTTGGAGCATCCTTATTATACAACATTCTGTACAGGGGTAACATTATGCCATGGAAAATCTTGTAAAAATGAGGAATGAACTTTGAATCCCACAATTCTTTATGATAAACATGAATGGGTAGGGGATCTTGAATTGTCCATTGCCAACCCATTAAAGGAAACTTAGAAACATAGTAGATTGAATCCATCACATAGGCAGATAAGTAAAAAGGAGGATAAATCCTCTGAGAGACAGTCCATTTAGACCGATAATTAAAAATAGCCGTGGCTAAGTTATCAGACAATATCTTAGACCAATCCACAATAGTAGCATTAACAACAACATTCAATAACGGAAGCCATTCGGATGAAAACTTATTAATGTCAGGCTTTCCAAAAAGCCTACAGAGCATAACAGCAGAAAAGAAATATGGAGAAGTGAGAGAACCAATACTGTACATACCGTGTTTATATTTCTTCAATGGTTCATCTCTTCTGGACCACTCCTTGGTGCATTCTACCAAGTTTTCATTTTCTTTGGCAAACTTCTCTATGAACTATTTGTTGTAGGTTGTCTGTGGCTCCGGCAAATGATACATAAGCCTCAAATCTTTTGGAGTAAATGAACCGATGAGTTCTTGCCCCTGAGTTTTGAACTGTCTGTTTGTAATGTCAGTTCTATCCAACACCCATTTAATCATGTCTGTATATGGAAGAATTTTAGGTCTTGCAGCTATCCGGTGTAAAAATGAACAAGCCAGCTCTGTAAGAGATGCTTCGGAAGATCCAAGTGATCCTGCAGTAGCCGCAACATCCATTACTCTGGGGTTTTCTTCCTCAAGCAGATTATGCATACCATCCCAAGTAGTGATACCAGCGTCTTTGTTGCAGGCGATGTCTGTGTACAAGGACGCCATCTCTTTACTTTCAGAACTCAGAGCTTTGTCCTTCTTTCCCATAATACCCGAATGTTGCTTTGTATAGTTCTCAGTTCTTCGCTCCTGCGGTTTGCGAATTAAGTGAGAGTAATGATATGAAAAAGGTGACGGCAAGTTTTAAATGCTGAAGAGCTATGAAATATATCACATTACGTGAAATAACTTCTTTAATCAGAATGAAACCATTTTTCATTAATGAGTGACAATCAATTTATTGATTAAACTTTAAAGCGCATAACGTAGTCTCGATTTATGGAGAGCTTTTTCGTACAACAAGCCTTAAGGATATGAGATAATGCGATAATGCAATTTGCTTCGCAATATCGCAAAATCGCAATATCGCAGATCGCAATCTTGTGAAATCATAATAGCGCAATATTGTAACATCGCGAAATCGCTGTATTGCAATATCGCATAATCGCAAGATATAACATATGATAAACATTAGTTAATACATTTTCTGCGACATGCAATTTGCGATTATGTTATCACGCATCATCGGTTTGAGGTTTTTCAGCATAAGGTGTGACCTTCTAAGCATGCGATGCGATGAATGTTTCTTATAGTGCATAGTTTTGCATTGCGATCTCGCAATTTTAGTGTTCCGCTCATAAATAGGTGTTTATTAACATTTTGCGATGCGATATTCCTTAAAGAGTGATTTTATTCTATACTTATCATAAAAATTAAGTTCTTTTAGATTTTTCAAAGAATATCTTCCTGAGTTTATGATAGTAAGTTTTATTTGAATAAAGGAAAAACAAATTCTAAAAAGAAAATATATTTTCTTAAATTTTTTTTTGAATAAGGGTCCTCATTTATTTAGCATTAAATGATAATACTAAATGAAAAGGGGGGGTTGTTGCTGGCCACAACAAGACCATGTAAAGAAATTATTAAACGCTCAAGGACCATGAATTCAAGACTAGATGACAACCAAAATATTAAAAGAAGAAGAAGACCATTTACCTAAAAAATAGGGTTTTGTTTCCTAGTTTTGAGGAGGTCAGTTAAGTGGTCACAAAGTGGTGAATACCATCATCTAAATTTGACCATGTGACAACATACTTGTCAAATATGTAATTTATTTTAGTATATAAGGTTGTTAAAGATAATAATGAAGAGTTTGAGTACTAGTTGAAATAGGACTATCAAGTAGGATAGGTGTCTGTTTGTCATAAATTTGATGTTTTATGGTTATGCAAGGTGTCAGTAGGCAAAAATTCGATGTATCTAGCCTAGAGGTAGATCATCTAATGAGGTAAAAACTCTATTAAAGGCCATTGGGTCGAATTAGCAAAGGGTTGGAAGATTTTTGACAAAATTGCAGCGTATCGTAATGGACTGTTTCAGCTAATACAAAGATCTGTTACTTGAACAACTTGAGATTTTGAAGGAGTTTTTAGTACTTTCCTATTCTAGTTGTGCCTCTTATGTATCTAACTTGCAGTGGTTTTAACTTATATTACTCAAAATTCATCTATGAGATGCTCTAACTTCCTTTATATGTGAATTGACTGTGTATACTCATGTTTTATTTGTGTGTGTCCTATTTCTAGAAACTCTGAACAACCTCAACTTCCATGTCAAGTAACTCACTGAATTACTGAAAGTTTTGACTCCATAAGCCCAATGTTTACATATTGATATTATTTTCAACCTACAGGGTTGGAAAATGTTATCTCAGTAGACTATTTTATTGCAAAGCTTTTTGGAGTTTCTGATATATACAGTAACAATACCACTTTCCTTCACCTGAGATTCTTATGATATTTCAATGAGTTTCTATCCTATCTTTTGAAAGGTTTTCTTCAATATCTTAATGCTTATTACTTAGAATTCATGACTATTCATGCTCTGACTTCCTTTAAGTATTGATCTATGGTGAATTTCTTTTAATATTTTCCTTTTAATATCTTGATGTCTCATTACTTAGAATTCATGTATCACATGCTTTGACTTCCTTTGAAACTCAAGTTATTGGGATTTTCCTGAATGTGTTACTCTTTCATTGAAGTATATACAAGCCTCAGCTTCCACGATGAAATCCTTTGTTATTGAGAGCCCTATTACTGAATCCATGGCCCAATGGTAGCTTTATTCCATATCATTAACCCTTGAGAGAGCCCTCTCAGACTAAGGAGGCTAAGCCTCAGTGATAAAATTGGTTTGAAATAGTTACACAGAATTTGTATGATCAGCAGCCAATCATGTACGATTTTGGTGATAACACTCATAATCACTTGTAATAGTTCACTGAGTGTCTTAAACTCAGTTAGCTCATGAATTTCGAGTTGAGGGTGGTTGGTGAGGCATGAAGAGTGATTCTATTAGTTTTTGAGTCCAAGTTGCTGTTAGTGCATTAGTTTAATGCATGAGAAATCAATTAAATCAATTAATTGAGTTAATCTCAATTTAAATAGTTGTAACGGATTGCTGCGCTAGTGAGAGGTCAAGTGAATTAAATCCGATTTAATTCACATGCAATGATCTGTCAAGTGAATGATTATTTACTATTAATAGCTGCATGCATGTCATTTTTGATGAAGACCCAGTTGAGGCAGAGGTTAAAGGGATGTTAACTATCAGTTGTATTATTAGAAAACTGCCTGCATGCAGTAATACACCCATAGGATTTCCCATGAGAATTGCATTTTTTTGGAAGGATGAAATTCCTAAAGAATAAGGATTGCATTCCACATTAATTGTGCAAGCAAGGCAGGTTGAGCAGAGGCTGAAAATTGGCTAACTATTGGTCAATTTTGTCTGGATCAGTGTGAGACATTTGTGAGAGTGCAACAGACTCTTGTGAGAAGATTGGTTTGTAATTGTTTCGTGATTCCTTGGTGAATATACAATAGAAGATAGAAGGGTCTTGAGCAGCAAGCTTTCCCTGAGAAAATATCCGTGTTTTGGATTGATTTGCTTCTTTATTTTACTTGTTGTGATTGGCGATCGTGTTTATTTTCCATGATTAATTTGTAGAAGGATTCAATATCTTTCTTTAACATATCACATGATCAGATTGAATCCATTGGTATACATATTGTTTGTATAATTTCTACACTGGAAATCATATCATAGCACGGTTTGGTGTCCCGAAAGTGATTTTCATTGATCATGGATCTCAATTTCGAATCATATGATGAAAGAGCTCACTTCTCAGTTGGGGTTATATCACGATGGCTCCACCTGTTATTATCCACAGGCCAATGCCCAAGTTGAGGCTGTCAACAAAGTCTTAGTGACTATGCTTCCATGCACCATTGGGAAGAAAAAAAGAGATTGGAATCTCATGCTCTTCTTAGCTCTATGGGCATACCAAACCTTTACTAATACTGACACTGGATTCACATTGTTCCAATTGGTGTATGGTCTAGAGGACACACTCTCGATCGAGTGTGAGATTCCTTCTATGAAGCTAGCTGTTAAACTACTTCTTGGTACCTCGCCAGAAGAGGAATGTCTGCTTTACCTCGAGCATCTCGATGAGACCCATAGGTTTGTTGCTTTAGTTATTGAAGCACAAAAAAGACGAGTTAAAGCTCAATATGACAAATCCATCAACCCTCACGTTTTCTCCAAAGGTGACTTGGTCTTGCTTTATGACCAAGCCCATGATAAATTGGGAGTAGGAAAACTCGAGCCAATGTGGCATGGGCCCTATATCATTCAATGAGTATTGGAACGAGGAGCATATGAGCTAGCATATTACGAAGGTAATCCATTGGATGAGCCCCATAATGGGCTCTATCCAAAAAAATATTACGCTTAATCATGAGTGTGATACCTTATACATTAGTGTTCTTTGTTTGGATTTTTGATGTGATTTTTTGCTCTACAGAGATGTTTCCTCTGCTCACCTTATGTTTCAATTGGTTAGCAGATGTTATCGAATCATTACGTTGGTTTTGCTGATGGTGCTTGTCGTAGCACACAGAACCTGTCTTCTGTAGAATGGGCACTCTTTGTGCCTGATGGTGAGTTGATTAATTTACAAGGTATTTTTTTGGGTCGAACAACTAACAATATTGCCAAATATAGTGCAGTGATCGAGCTATTATTGGATGTTACTGATCTTAGGATTAGAGATTTGGTTCTTAAATTAGACTCACAAATCTTTGTGTTAAAATTAAATGGTCATTATTTTGTGTGAAATCCTCAAATTTTGCGTATGTATTTGTGTGTTCGATTATTGGAAAGGCATTTTGATTTTATCACATAACAACAAAGTTTTGAGACATTAAAACACATTAATAGATACATTAGCAAATAATGTATTAGATAGACATTTGCGCAATATGTTAAAAACCAACAAATAATTATGATACACAAATAGTCGTAGAAACATGCATATATATATATATATATATATATATATATATATATATATATATATATATATATATTGGGTCTCTCAAGTTTGTTACATCCAAAATATCAAAAAATATGTGTTCTATTACAAAAATGGCTCTTCAAGCCTACATCAGTACAAAAATGTAATAGCAGAGCTACTATCTGCTCACATGGTGCTCATGATAGCAGGTGACTGCTCAAATCACTCACTAGAGTAGCCGACACAGTTTTCCTGGAACCCCGACTGTATGCCTCTGAAAGCGAAGAGGAATGCCATCAAAGGTACCACACTCTCGGATGCCTCTCATAAGGCCTACCAAGTTTCACTCTAACTCAACTAGTGTGTCTTCTCCCTCCTCATAAGGGACATCCTCTACAGAGTGAGATACCCTCCACGCAATCCGTGACATACCAGGTAGTCTCTGAGGACCCATATCTATAAAAAAATCATAAGTTTAGGTTACAAAATACATAATGTAAACATTAAAAAAGTAATAAATGTTAATTTTTTTTTTTATACCTACATCAGTCTACTGTGTGCCTGGTGTAATGGGTAGATATGGATCTCCTCTGAAGTCGATGCCTAAATATGCAAAGTCCTCAACCATGATGAGTTGACGACACATCTAGTTGAAAAAACCTGTAGGAAAATGCATCTGTTGGCGCCCACCCTGGTGGGGCATGATCTCACACCACCTCAGCAGTCTCGGGTCCCTCAAGGCTGGATAATGGTCTACAACTGTTGGTACTGAAACAATGGCACTTTCTCTAAGAAAAATGTCACCAGAATGGACCCGTACCCAAATTGTTTCAGCCACCCTATCTTGCACTTGGTTAACTGGCTCTTCATGTTGGCCAATAACTCCTCGCACCAGTTAAACATCATTGGGGCCAGATAGTCCACCGCATATTGGAATTGAGATTTCATTGCCTCATGCAACGCCTGGGCTCCCGCCATTCTATTTATGCAATGAAGGATTGTGTGCAAGGGAAGGAATCTAATAGAGGATATCTCTATCTTCCAACTCTCAGTATTTGGAGCCCCGAGACAGTGTCTCTAGATGAGCATATTGGCACTCTCATCCCTTGCACGAGCTCCAGAGAGTTAGATTCTATCCCCTCTCCTGTACAAGCCTGTAATGAAATAGATGTCCATGACATCTAATTGTAATTCCTAGTCCCTGTTGATGAATATTTGTCGGTCCACATCCCATAGTCCAATCAAATATTGAAGAAGATGTAGCTGAGCTCTCAGCCTTGATGTCTGGAAATATTTTAGTAAACCATAATTTCTTGCAGTTCTTGGTGGTATTCCACCTCGTGGCCTTGTTCTTTTAATTCGATGAACATCTTTGCTAAAAATACCTGCAAAAAATGTTCAAAATACATTTTAGGATCTTTCATCGGAGTAGTTTTTGAAATCATCCATTGAAATGGGTGGATTTATTGTTTCAAAATCTTCCCCGTGGCCGGCGTGACTATTCGAATTAATTCGAAGTTGGCGGCGCACTGACCTAACGGGATAAACACGACCAGCGTGGGTCCTATAGTTCGAAACTACGCTGAACGTGAGTGATTTTGAGGTTTGAAATCCTCCCCCCATTTCTCTACTTCTAAAAACCAAATGCTAAAAGAATGGAATTAAAAGCAAGAGGAGGCTTAGGGCTCTTACTTGGCGCTGATGGATTGATAAATAGTGTCCTATATTGGCCGCATCACTGATCTGAAGTTGAGAGGGAAAATGGGTAGAATGCACATCTCCAAATAGAAAGGTGAAAACGAATTTACTTTGTGGTCTATTTATAGATTTTTGAAATATTTTCACCATTGTTTTATTATTTTTCCTCGATATTAGTGATGTTTTCCATTTGTTTGCAGTAACAAGACTTTCGAACTGTTGGTGATTATCTATGATGCCAATGAGTTTTATTTGATCTCTTTTTCAGACTCGGTAAACATTTACAAAAAAGGAAACCCCCTGGAGTCAACTTTTAACTCTTTTTTGACTCTTGAAAAATGAAAATATTGTCAAGTAATTTTCATTTCATACTCGTTAAAGTGAATGAATTGACGCGGTCTCAGTATACAGTTACCCCTTTTTCGGGCTGAGATTTACTATTTACGAAAAAGCAATACCTTGATCGAACATGGTCAAGAGGTTCTCTTGGGTATTGTTTTCTACCTTTTCAGATTCGAGAGACGATTTACGAAAATGGACATGATGGGGTTTCCCTTTTGTTTCTTTTCAAAGTCCTTAAACATGAAAAGTTACCGAGTTACCCTTTCATTGGACTCGTTAAATATTAAATGATGAAAGACTTGTCACCATGACGAGATCAATTTCCTCCTTCCTAGGGCTCGTTAAAATTACTAGGATGGATTCATTCGAAGAATGAAATTACATGCTCAGCATATGTTATCCTCTTCACGTTGGCTATAAAAAATAAACAGGTACTTGTTAGCAATAATGGGGGAAAATTGAAAGTGAACATCCTATGTGTATTTTGGGTAGCTTGTTGCTCTTGAACATGACACTCATCTAAAATTATTGTTGGGTTTGGGAAATCCTACATTTGTCACTTTGCCTCCATGGGTTTGGGAAATCTGTTTTCCTCTCATTTGTTTACCAAATTTTGTCAACATGACCTCTGATCCTATTTGAGTCAAATGTTGCCACACTCTAGAGTCGTGTCACCAATATGTTCAAGAGAAGTCCTTTTTGTCAAACATCCTTTGCTTATCTGACCTTCTTTGTTACAATCCTGAATCGCTCCTATCATATTGAGATATCTGTTTTTTCGTGTCGATGATGTGGGAATCCTTATGGCCCTCCTTCGACGAATCACTTCTTGTCAACTTCAGATCATTATCTAGGAAGGTGATTTAGAAACTTCTTTTCGTTACCTTGGAGCTTGCATGCCTTAATGGCAAGTTCTTCGTATTCGATGATAGGTTCACATCATTGGCCTTTGATCAAATGATTTTGTGAGTGTTTAACTTAAACATATTCATTCACACTAGTAGATTGTGTTGTTTTACCTTGAGGTCCATCGTCATTATTGGTGGTCTCTCTTGTGCCTATTAACAATTTTCATCATTGACCGGTAATCAGGTGGTTTCTAGCATGTTTGTCACCAAGACATATATTCACATGGCTAGATTCATACATTGGGTTGATTGAGATTATGGTGAAGACCCTGGGTCACCTCTGATTTTGATCTAGACTGCATGGAGTTATTGAGTATTCATGATTTTATACATGATCCTATCTATATAGATCGTTGCGTCCGTACCGCTGATACATTTCTATGATCTCTTTAGATGGATGACTGCGACCATGTCGTGGGTTAATGTGCTATTTGATGCCTAGTGTAGAGTTATGTGGTTAGGCATATTCATACCAAAGATGTCATATATTGTAATATGTTTGATTTGGTAGGTTTCCTGATGGTGATCTAAGTTCTTTTCCATGGTTCATAAATAAGTTTAGCCATCACTCCCCATTTTGAATTCATGCTTTAGGGGGCATCTATTACACATTAATTTGTCACCATGCTCATTTCCCATCCCTAATCCTAAAATTCTCTGTGACATACCCTGTGCAATGTTTCCACCATGAATAAATATGTTAAGACATCCCCTGAAGTTTCAAAGAAAACTGCCTTGGAAGATTATTGAAGAAACTTGGTCAAAATCCTAGTCTCATGATCGCACTGATGTTAGATTGATAGTTCTGGCTTAGTGCTACCAACACACTTATTTCTTGGAAAACTATGCTGATCCCTTTCCGGTAGTTTTTCCTCAAATAGAGGAGAAGCTTCGACCTCTAGAAGTTCCAGGGCGGCGAGTTGGTTGTTAAATGACAGTGATAGAATCGATCTCTCTGATTTTAGAGATTTGATCTCATCGATGGGGGTTTATCCCTTAGAAAGTGGACCTTCCTCCTCCTTTCATGGTCTCCCAACCTCTTCTCCCTTTCCATAAATTCATGCCCCTCTTTCCAATAATGTTGGTCCTGGTTGGTCATTGTTGGGCTAGTCTAAACTCTTGTTCCTGTAGAAATTTGAATACTGATATGTTATCCACTGAGATTCTCCTAATAAAACACTATTTTATCTTCATGCACAATATATAATCTCTTCTACCATTGATCATCACATGCGGAAATTAAAATCAATTGCATGCACACATTAAAACCATAAAAATTCACACATATGAACACAATATGTAATGGGAAATCTTAAAGCTGAAAACCCCCAACTATCTGTATATTATATATGTCATAGATATCATGTAACAATCATCATACAAAGCTCCTCACAAGCTCTCAGTATAATCTCCACTTGCTACACACTAATCAGGCTTGATCTTGCAAAACACATGCACCGATCTTTGCTAGCCCTTAGCCTGCCTCTACTGTGCAATCCCTGCTGAAGAATGCCTCTTGATGAGAATTAAATTACCCCAGCCTTGCTCATGCAGTATTTATAGGCATCTCTACTAAGTGTTGGATGCAAACCATGCATCACTTATAGTCACAACTGATAGTCACACTTGCCCTTTCACCTATCTTTGCACTGGTCTCCACTGAAACTGTCCATGCACTGAAGTTAACTGATGTATTATTTATTTGATTAATGAGTTTATAATTAGTGAATTAATTAATAATTAATTCACACCACTCTCACTAATTGTATCAATCAGTTAAACTAGATACAAATAGCTCAACTATGTTTAGATTAGTTAAACTGAACACAACTCCATTAACTTCCTCAATCAACTCCACCAAACTCTCTCACATGAGTTCTAACTGAAGTATCCATGCAATAGATCCACTTGACCCTTAGGAATAGCATAATTCCTTCTGTCAGCTCTTGTGCCACATCTGTGCACTTAACTGAAGTGATCCAAGAGAATAAGATAATGTTTATAGTCCAAATATTATTAAGAGCTAATAATATTCGACATATCTATTTTTAGACTGGAAATCTAAAAATAGATTCCGCCCAATATGTATAAAAATAGAAATCCATCTATTTTTCCAACTTGACGAACCATCCATAAATAGCATCCCGCAACTTATAGAATATGCTCCATATGTCTAAAAATAGACATAGTCTAAAAATAGACTTTGTGACAAAAATCACCTGTGTGGCCCCCACCTAGTTTTGGTGATCACTTTCCAACTAGGATCAGGAAAGATGTTTCAGGATGCCTCCTTCACTATTTCTTGTTGCAATCTTCAACAGTTCCCTTTACATTATCACATTGTGATAACGCCTAAATATTCGGGAGAAGGAATGGTTTAGAGCTTTGGTGAGGGACTCGTATTTTCACCAAAGGGATGCCTCCAACATCAAGGCCTGGGTTGTAAGCTCTTCCTTTCATATTTATCAATGAAACATCTAATGTTTTATTTCTATATTTTTATAATATTTTATGCAAATATTCTAGTACTCCTTGATCTGCTAGATAGCTAATGTTTATGATTATTATGTATTGGATTATCTTTACAGTTGCCTCTTATTCATCCGTAGGTATTCATGTGCCATCAGTAGCAAGGAGTGAGCCTCAAAGGATTGGGGATCAAGGTCATCATCAACAGATTCAAACATTGTGTTGGGAAAAAAAGTACTTCTATCTCTTTTCTTGCCGCATTATGAATGTTAGTTAAGAAATATTTGCATTAGAAAGTATCTCAAGTTTCTAGACCCACTCTAGGCCTAGAGAGATCACCTCTGTCCCCAGAGGGGATTTATCTTGACGACAACAATATACCATTTATCTTACCTTTTTGTGCCAAACACATTTCCTTGTAACTAAACACACACACATGTCAGCCACATGTTCCAGATATCAAGACAAACTTTACCAAGTATAATGACCATGTCATAGTCAATAATTAACTCGCATTCTTTAGTCATAATACATAATGCTAAAACTATCACCCACTTACACTCAAGTACATATCAACTGTCTCAAAATATATGTATTAGTGAAATCATCTTAAAATAAGATCATTTATTCATGCAATCTTACAGAAACATACTCATATAATGTGATTAATCAAACATTCAAAAAAAATATAAACAAAAAATGTTATATAAATCAACTAGAAAACATAATAGACACCAAACACTCAACACCAGATAGATGACATAATCAAACATTCAGGCACCAAGTAGATGACATAAACAAACTCACATCGTAATGTATCTAAGGGAAGGCTATATTTTCTACACAATCAATCTATATTAGAAAAATATAACTTCTCAACATATCTACTCAAACATAAATAAAGTCATGATATCCATAACAATAACCAACTAACATGTTCACATCATAAAATCATAAAAAATTGTAATTCATGCGTAACAGTCACATATGCATAGTTAGTCTATATTAGTACAACAAAATATGAAAACTATATCATCTCATACCTGAATGTCGTTGTTAGTGTCAGTATTTGCATACTTCCCTGAGTGATAAAAAATACTCTTTTTCATATAATTATAGGAGTCTCACTCAGAATTTTTTTATCATTCCATTAGGTCATGCAAAAATTTACTCACTGATGTTAGTCTTAGTCCAAAAACATCACTCCTCAAAAATTTATATTTTCTAGCCCACATTCATGTCTTGCTGAGCATATTTCAGTCATGAAACTCCTTTTCATCATGTCATTATGTCAGTCGAGTCACCATGAAGCCTGGTCACTCAAATTTTTCATTAGGTCTCTATTTTTTCATTTTTACAAGGTCTAAATAAAACACCATTTCATTGCATAAGTTCAACAAAATAATGAGAGTGATATAAATAATATCCCTTTACCATATAATGAGGATTTTCAAGCATGTAAAGATGGTTTCCAAAGTTTTAATTTTTATTTCAAGTGTGAGTTACATTCCGAAATGTAATTTTATTTCAAAAAACAGATATGTAATTTTATTTTATTTTATGTTCATTATGTGTAATAAGTACCCAATTTCCCAAAGCTTCCAACTCAGTTCCATATGCCAAACACATCAAATTATGAAATATGAAGAGTTCCTACTCCAGCATGATCAACCTGCAAAGCAAGAAAAAAGAGTTAAAGGGTATTTTGCAAAGTTTTAAAAGTGAAATTAAACATTGCAAAAGTGGATTTCAAAATCATCAAAATCAAATCCCACAAAGTATTTGAACCCAAAGAACATCAATTCAAAATTCATTTTCTCTTGCCATCATCAATAAACCTCAGTAAAAGCATGAAAATTCAAGAAGGAAGGTGAAATTTACAAAAACAGAGTCAGGCGTTGTGCCCTTGTGTTTGACGATGCACCAATGCATTGTGCGATGTGCCCCTGCGTTATGTGTTGCATCCTTGGCACTGGCACTGCGCCCCTGCCTGCACACACTTAAGAGCTCGAAAAATTGTGCTATCACCTTCAAATTTTTAGCCACAATACTCTGTAGCCTCCAGAAATCAAGTAAGTTACCATTTGCACCATCCCTCCCCTCATCAAGTCAATTAGTTGGTGTTTGAGCTTGTTTAAAGAGTTGGTGTCTATTTTTGAGCTTAAAACCCTAGTATCATTCCCTAAATCCCAATTGTATTTCAATTTCACTCCCTAGCACTTTCATTCCCTTCCCACATCATAATTACCCTATCCTCACTCCCTATATCATAATACCCTTTCCCTAAGCCCTTTTCCTTTGAAACCCTAAGACCGAGGCTACTCATTTTCCTAAGGCTCCCAAAATCCCTAACCTATAATAAAATTCCCTATCCCAAACCCCATAACAGTAATACTCCCTGTCCCTTCCCTAATTTCATAAACCCTTTCTCCTATCTCCCTATATTTCCCCATCCCATTCCCACTTCCCAAAACTCATTCTTCGCTATCATTCCACTCCCTAGGGTTTTAACACTAAGACACTATGGAAGAAGAACAAAACAGAAGCTAGAGTGAGGGAGAAGAAAGAGAGGAGAGGAGGCTACACAAAGGAGGGAAAAACCTTACACTTGAGCCAACAAATACCAGAGAACTCATGGCATCTCCCATGGCAGTGACATGTTTTAAGCATGTAGGATGTTTTGAATTCTATCAGAAAATAAAAAAGGTCCAACATCATCCTATGTTGAGCAGGATATTCATCTCCAATCTCCATGATAATCATGTAACCCTTGCTGGTGTCACTTTCACCTTGTCCACTGACATTATATAAACTGCCATTGGAATCCCAAATGTTGGGGAAAAATGGTTCAATCAAGAAGACTTGGAGGAGCATTATTTCGAGCCATAGATCAAACCCAGGCATAAGAAAGAAAGAAAATTGAAGTTTCATTTCTCTTACCTCCTAGAGAGATATTCCCCTATGATGAAAATCATCATGAGATACTTGTCTTGTGAAGGTAGGTTCTCAAGACTTTACGCTTATCATATTCAGCTACTCATGCACTTCACAAGAGTCAAGATGATCAACATACCTTATTACCTCTTCCAGAGCATTGAAAAAATGGAATATATTGTCCAAAGGAGAGAATATGAGCACTAAATGAACAATCTATTTCACCATTCTCTCATCAAAATCATAGTCCTCCATCACCTCAAAGAATTAAACATTATGTGGAGTACTTTCATAGCTAATGACATATTCACCACTCCACCTATTTAGCATGCCCAAGATGTACCTTAATCATCTCTTCCTTCCACATCCATTCCTCTGTCTCAGCTCATAGTTCATTCATCATCACTAGATCAACCTCCTTCACCCATGTCACCACCATCATCTCCCTTTCACATTGAGACTGGGTCACCTAGCAGAGCTAAGATAAATGAGCCTAAGAAGGCTAATGTGGTTGAGATAGAGCCATTGGAAAAAAAATACAAGACAGGTCAGAGGCATGTGTTTCCTCCACACATAGTGGAAGGGGCCTTGCCTTCTACATCAACAAAGCAGGTATAAAAGGGAAGAAAAACATGACAGAGGCAGAGATTCAGGAAGAGATCAGACATGAGGAGGAGGACCTCCATGAGACAGAACAATATTTTGACCTTGTTGACCTAAACAAGCATGATGATGATGAGATCACTAGCACAATTATCAAGGAGAAAGAAGCCAAGATTAAGGAGCTACAAACTAATCTTGACAGGTCTAAAATTTTCATTGACTTTCTTGAGCAAGAGAACCAGCAGCTGAAAACAAAACATGTCATTGATGAGGTCAAATTCATCAAAGCTAAAAGAGAGATAGAAAAAGCCAAAATTTTTCTTCAAGAGGCACTAGAAACATATGGTGTGACAGATGAGGCAGAAGAACAAGTGCCAAGGAGAAGGCCTAGAACTAGAGGGCTAAAAAGAGCTCTAGCACTAGAAAGGCAAAAAGAGGTTGAGCTCACTAATCAGCTCACTTTGAATGAAAAATTTCCAATGGTAATCAATGATAACCGAGAGCCATGGATTGACAGAGCTAACCAGAACTTAGAGAAGCTTTTGGAGAAGGAAGACAAAGATAATGATGTATTGAGGAAGAAGGTCAAGCACTATGTCCAAAAAGACAAAATTGCAAGGGCCAAGCTTAAAAGGGCCAATGCAAAAATTGAGGTTTTGATCATGAAAGAAGAGGAAAGGAGGCTTGAAATATTAGCTGAAGCCTCACTTCATGCCTAACCACATCATCAGTAAAAAATTACCAAATTTTGAGAATTTTTTGGGTCAAATTTTGAAGTTTTTATGACTTTTTGCAAACCTGGACAGTCTTATGACAACTAGACTGTCAAGGGCGCAACGCCTTGTTTGAGGAACTTTTTGGCCAAAATAAGACCACCACAAGATCCAAAATGACATTTAAATTCCATTAGACAATGTTTTAAAGTTTGGTTTGGACAAATGGCAAGTGAAAAGATTAAAAAACCCTCAAAAAATCAATGTTCTACCTCTTTTTCTGCCTTGGCACTGTGCCCTTGACCAGTTGTGGGAGAATCACTTTTTGACAGGAAAAATAAACTCCATTCAGAAAAATAAAGGTAGATTTGGAAACTAAACAAGATAGGCTTTCAAACAAGCCATCTCGAGCACAATTTGGACACCGTGAAGGCCTCCAAAAATGACCTGCAAAATGGCACTAGCCCTTGGCACTGGCGCTGCACCCTTGGAAAATGTCTGATTTTTTCCATTTTTATTACAAATTGTATTTTCACTTGGGAAAATGAGGATTTTAATTATGTAATTGATGGAATTTAATGTAAATATCATGTTTTTACTGTTACCTAGGGTAAAGACATTAAATGAAAACTCATGATGAGGTGTAATGAATCAGTTCACTTAAGTTAGGGATGAATCAGTTTGACCACCCTACACTCTAGGTATTCAACTCAATTTTAGTGGAACTACTCCTCCTCTCATGGATTTGACCCCTGTGGCTGGGAGGAGTTTTTTTGAGGCCTATATCATGTATTTTTTCAGTGATTTCACATGTTGGAATCAGTTTGATGTTGGCATATTGATCAGAGGCTCTATTGTAATCATTTTGGCAGGAGCTTAATAAAAGTGTTGCAGCTATTTATTTGGGATACCTGTGGTATGGTTGTCTAGAATTGTTTCTTCTTATGTCTCATTATGTTTTAACGTATTGTCTTCATAATTCATTGCACTTATATTGTATGATCACTTTCAAGTTGATAAACATAATTCATCTCACATGCTCTGTTTTGGGAAAGTTTTCATAGTCTATTCATATTTCTCTCAGTTTAGGAAGAATTCATCTTTCATGCTCTTCCTAGCTCCTCACCTGTCGGAATCATTCCATCCCAGGATCCCTAATGTGCTAGCCTTCTTACCTACCTTGCCCCATTGAATGGAATGTAACCCTAATCCTATTTTCCCTGACCTAGCTTCTTTGACCTAATATCCTCATCCAACAACCCAATCAAATCAAAACAAACCTTTCTGCATTTCATAGCCAACCTAAAACCATAATTCATCCATCCCTCTTGGATGTGATTTTTGTGGAGAGAGCCCTCTCTGACTTGGTAGGGCTAGATACCAAGCCAAAACATTGGTATGTGGTTACCTCTATTGGGATTTATTTTTCAGCCTTAGAAATCTGGCGGAGTGATAACATACTGGCGCCGCTGCCGGGGAACGAAAGAATTATTTTCCCTAGGTGTACGACAATAAATTTTGGAATTTTATCCTTTGGATGATATGTTTAAGTTTTAGAAGACTAATTCGATAATTGCAATGCTAAGATTGTAGAGTTGGCTTCCAGAAGGTATACCAGAGAAAATCCTGATCCTGATCCAGTTGATCCAATAGATGATATAGAGAAGACATTTCAAAGGAATAGATATCAAACTAAAAACATTCAGTCAGGACCAGTTCCATTGGTAAGATCGGTTTCTCTATCTGCTAAGCTATTTTCTCTTGAAGATATACCATATAATCTGAAATTTGAATTTTCATTGTTTAAATCCAAGTCTGAAACATAGTATTCGATCCTTTAAGATTATCTGAGGTCAAGTCATTGTCTGAATTAGACCTTAGTCGTCTAAAAGATTGATTTTTCGAATAGATTAAGCCCAAATCTAACCTTGACATCAAATATTGGATCCAATTCTACCATCAAGAGGAAATTTCTATCTCAACTCAACCTCAAACTCAATCAATTGTATTTTTTTCATCTGCACCTTCGACCTCATCATTCATACCTACTACTTCAGTATCTACAACTTCTGTTCCGTTACCTATTTAGCCAATCCCTCCTGTTGTCAATCCAACACTTCATTCAACAGGAATCACGGCAATATTTTCCCCACTTATCTTACCAGCCCAATTGAATGATTTATCTCAGGGTTATGGCCAAAGACTCCCCTTGTTTGATGAAAAATCTACCATATCTGCAAGAAAACATATTGTTAAGGTCACTAACTTCATATATTTGTAGGAAGTTGATGTTGAAAATGCAAAAATGAGGATTATAGCCCAAATCTTCTCTAGAGATGTAAAATTTTGGTTTAGGTCTCTCACTACTAATTCCATTTCCACACCAAAACAACTCACTGATCTGTTTATAGCCCGGTGGGAGGTAAAGAAAAATCACTTACAGTTTCTTGCTGAGTATGAGAACATTACAACAAATCTTAATGAATCAGTCCAAGATTTCAATACTTGCTTTAATAGGATTTACAATGCAATTACCATTGCGATCAAGCCTCCTCCAAGCTTAGATCTCATATGTTATCTAGATGCATTTGATGCTAACATGGCTTACCAATTAAGGGAAATAAATTCAGCTACACTGGAATATATGAAAAAGAACACGATCAACGTTGAAGCAAATCTGCTGATGAAGAGAGCTAGAGCTAGGAATGAGAGGAGAGTTACTATTAAATATGAACCATCCACCTCATATTCTGATGCTAAGATGGATAATTTGATAAGAACTATTGAAATAATGGTTCACATGATGTTCATCACTGAGAGTCAACCCGAGGTCAGAAATCCTAACTATAAAGGTCAGCAACAACCTCAGTTAAGGATTAAGCAGAGAGAAAAACGAGCTCCTGAACAAACACCACAACAACAAAAACAAATCATGACACCCTTGTAGCAGAAATATGCTCAAGGAGAAGAGGAATATGAAGACACAATTTTTGAGGAAAACCTCCTTTTCAAAGCTGATGATCTGCCTATGTTTTTTGACTGAAGATGAGGAGTATTCTAAAAAGAAAGATCAGCCTAAAGATGAAGATTTTATCTTTTCTAATGACCATGAATTAGAGAATGAATCAGATGATTACCAATGGGGGTACTTGAATGCAATTATTTCAAAAAATAGGCAGATGTCATTGAGGAGCAGAGATGTGTCAGTTAATCCCATTCAAAAGAGAGCATCTCAGCAGAAAGACACTCAAACAAAGCATAATCCTTCGAGCAATCAGAGTAAGGGAAAAGAGCCTGTGATCACAAATCAGAACAAAGGGAATCAACCATCCACAAGTTCAACAAATAAGGAAAAGGACAATCAAAAGAAATAAATTCCATCAAAGGACCATGCTGGACAACAAGACATCATCATTAAAGAGGTAAACAAAATTACTCGTTTCAGTTTAAATACAGAAATTTCAAAGTTAAAAGTGTCTATTCCTTTAACCAAAATTGTTAAAAATAACCAATATAAGTCCCATGTTTCCAAGATGCTTAAAGTAGATCCTTTTTTCTGACATGGTAAATGTCGAAGATGATCAACCCAAACTGATTTTTGGTCCTGCTATTGACAGTCAGTTAGAAGATAGCGAGGTTCCTCCTTTTTACTTGAGTCTAAGAATCCACCAGTGCATTTTACATAATTCCATGTTAGAATCTGAAGCCTACCACAATCTAATGCCAAAAGCCATAATGGAGAAGTTGGGCCTTGAAATCACTCATCCCTACCCTGAATTATACTCCTTCGATTCAGGTAGAGTCCACTGTATTGTCCTGATTAAATATTTGGTAGTCTCCCTAGAGCAGATTCTGACAAAGAATGTTCTAATGGACGTGGTGGTAGTTGACATACCACCATGCTTTGGAATGTTTCTATCAAGATCCTGGGTGGAAAAATTATGAGGCACATTTCAATTAGAATTTTATTATGCAACTGTCCTTGTTTTCGGTCAATTGAGAAAATTGTACTGGGAAACTAAGATGAAATACATGATCACAAGAAAATAAAAGCCTAAAAATAATCCGATAAACGTTGTACAAAATATTTAGAGTCATTCATTTTTTTTAATGACAGTGGCTTAAATAATGCAGATAGCCAACTAGTATATGTAGAAGATGTTCCAGAGATCCATAATTGTATTAGAGAAGTTATAGAAAAAGAAAAGATGAATATGCCTATCTCATAAGAACAAAAATCAAGGAAGCATTGAAAAATTTAGAACACCAATCAGAGGAAGTAGTGAAAGATCTAGAACATCCATTGCATAAAGTGGAAGAAAATATGGAAAAGCATGAAGAGACAATTCAAAAAATTGAGCCAAAACAGAAATCAAAGTTTCAACATTTGGAGGATGAGAATGGTTTATGGTCCACGGAATTTTATGGTGCCCTAGGGAAAGATGGGGCAGGCATTGGAATCTAGGTCCGAAACCCTTTTCATCAGTAGAATAAGGTCCCTACAAATGTTAGGTTGTGCTATTATAAATTAGCTTTTTATTGCACAAAAAATGAAGCTGAGTATGAAGCACTTATTACTAGATTAAAGATCTTGTATAAACTGGGTGCAAGAAGGATTGCAGTGTATGGTGATTCAGAACTTGTGATCAAGAAAATTAAAGGTGAATATCAAGCTAACCATCCTTGAATGAGACAATATAGGAATGTTGTACTTGATATTTTGAAAATGTTTCAAGAGTGTATACTTACATTGGTGTCAAGGAATCAAAATCTCATGGCAGATTCATTGGCTAAACCTGCAATAAATTTCAAAATCCCTAATTTTTCAAATAGAAAATTTGAGATTCATGTGAAGCACCGACCCATTGTTCCCGATAACTTGCGATATTGGAAAGTTTTCTGGGATGATAAGCAGATAAAAAACTTTCTCCAAGGTGAAGAAGAATTTGAGAATTGTTCTATAGATGAAATTTCTGATAAAGATGACCAGGATATAGAAGCAACTTAGATGAACATACTATAGTTGAAAGACAACAATATTCCAAAAGGTCTCATACATTTGGAAGAATTGTTTGACCAAGATGACAAAGCAAGGAAGCCTACATTGATGCCTACGGAAAAGGGTGTTGAAGATGTAAACATTGGGACAACCGACAAACCAAATATGGTGAAAATATCCAAGTCATTATCTCCTAAGGTAAAGGCTGAATATGTTAAATTAATTTCTGAATTTTCTGATGTTTTGCATGGGAATATGTAGATTTAAAGGTGTATGGCAAGAACATCATTCAACACACTATTCTAATCAAGTCCGATCAAAAGCCCTTTTGGAAAAAGTTGAGAAGGATAAATCCCATATTGCTTCCATCAATTGAAAAAGAGGTAAATAGAATTTTCAAGTCCAGTATCACTGTCCCGATCAGATTCTCTGATCAGATTTCAAATTTGATCCCAGTGAGAAAGAAGGCTGGAGAATTCTGACTCTGCATAGATTTCAGAAACTTAAACAAAGTGTCTCTCAAGGACAACTATCCACTTTCGAAGATGGCCCATATACTTCAAAGAGTTATTGGTTCTTCCTAGATGTCACTGTTGGATGGCTATTCAGGCTACAACCAAATTTTGGTGCACGAAGATGATCAGGACAAGAAAACATTTACTACACCTTGGAGCACCTTAAAATATGCCAAAATGCCATTTGGTTTGAAATGCAGGGGCCACATTCTATCCGGCCTTGGACATAGTATTTGCCAATGAAAATGATGTTTTCCTGGTTGTTTACTTAGATGAATTGACAATGTTTTCACATTCTGATGATGAACATTTGCACCATTTGAGAATTGTTTTTGAGAGATGCAGGAAGTTCAGAATATATCTCAACCCAAAGAAGAGCCTTTTTTTCCATGGAGGAGGGAAAACTCCTTGGTCATATCATCTCCAAGGATGGGATCTGGATTGATCCTTCCCGTGTTCAAGCAATTCAGCAGATTGATTTCCCTCGCAAAAAAAAGGAAGTACAAGCATTCAACGGTAAGATGAATTTATTACGTAGAATCATTCCTAATTTAGAGGAGCATATTAGAGAATTGACAAATTTGTTGAAGAAAGATAGTGATGTGAAGTGGTTTGAAGATGCCCATAAATATTTCCATTCAATTAAGTATGCCTTGACTATTTCCCCGGCTTGATAAGTCCTGATTACACTAGTGATTTCATAATATTTTAATTTGATTCTAAGCAAAATATGGCAATGGTATTGATGCAGAAAAGGGATAAAACATAGCAACCCTTCAATAAAACATCATAGAGAAGCATGCTCTGGCTTTGGTTAAAGCGTTGAAATATTTCAGATTTTACATATTAAATTCACACACTCTTGCCTATGTACCTAATCTCGTTGTGAAAGAAGTTCTCATGCAGACAAACCGGGAAGGTAGGGGAGGAGGATCGATAGTATCTTTACTGGAGTATGACCTTGATATCAAGCCCACCAAGCTGATCAAAGGTCAGGGCTAAGGACAAGTTCATGGCTGAGTCAAATCTTCATGCTATTGACATCAACTGGATTTCATCTTTGTTCGAAAATGAAGAAGAAGTGAATCTCATTCAGGTATTCGATATATTTTTGTCATCTCCATGATATTTTGATATTGTTTATGTTTTGAAACACCTAAACCCTACTGTAGGCATGAATAAGAGTCAAGGCAGATCTTTGAAACTCAAAGCTTCAAAAAATTGCATTCTAGACAATGCAATTTACTGGAAAGATCCCAGAGGTGTGTTTCTGAACTGTTTGGTCGAAGAAGAATCTAAGGAGATTGTGAGGGCCACCTATATTGGAATACCACGATCAATAAAATATTGAGAGCGGGATATTATTGGCTGACACTTTTTGCAGATGTTTACAAAGAAGTAATGAGCTGACATGGATAAAAAACATATTTACCCATCAATACAAGAGGAAAAGAGCTCCTATTGACATAAGAAAAATGCAACCAAGTCCGAGACTTCCACATTCCACCCAACCATAGACATGGCTGAGCCAAATCTCTTTTCAGCTCTAGTTACCCCCATTCCATATTCCATGCATGAATGTGGGATCTCATAAAAATCATTAATCAAAACTAAACGAGGGCTTCTAGAGGCCAAACCACCTCAACCCACAACTAGTGATTCCACCTCATGGTCAGACATCACAACCATCACCAGATTTTCCTACACCCAAAATGTCTGAGGCTTCAGAGTGTTTTTTCCAACCAAGGCTCCAGGACTAGTAACTCAACCCATAATTGTTTTCGGGCTCTAGATCGTTCGTCCAACCAAGGCTCAAGGACTAGAAACTCAATGCACCAAGGGTTCTAGAGAATTTGTCCAACCAAGGCTCCAATACTAGTAACTCACCCAAGCTATTACAGGGCTCCAGAGCATTTGTCCAACCAAGGCTCTAAGAACTAGTAACTCAACCCACAGCTAAAGGAACATGAGAACCAACCAGCAAAAAAAATAAATGAACTAAACCCACAACACCATGGCTATCTAGGAAATGGAAAGGCTAGGAAAATCCACAGTCAATCTAGGAAACAGATCATGACCAAGAAACATCATGCATATGCCATGCATGCCAAAACTAGCGAGGAAAACATACATGCAACTCGATACCTGCAAACAAAATTTGTTGTAGCTGTTGATCCCGATTTCCTCTTATGCTTTCTTGCTTTTCCTTTTCCTTATTGCTCCAAATATCCAAGTATTCCACACTCTCCAAGAGTGCTCCAAGAAAACTCTAAGTATCCAAGAGTATGAGAGAGAGAGAAAAATGAGAGCTCCAAAAATGCACTGATCAAAATCTTGAGCAAAAGCTTCTAGCTGATCCTCAAAAGCCTTCTTATAAATGAGGCCTCTAATTTCTTTATTTCCCATTATTTTTCCTTAATTTTCAACCTCACATGCAACCTATGACTATTTACCTTCCTTTTCTCCCAATTTCCATTATTTTCATAAATAAAATGCCAATTAATGCCTCTTGTCTTTCCAAATCCTTTTCCATTTCCTTTTCCAATTTCCATTGCCAAAATAAACCATATGAACACCCGCACTAGGATGTTGATGCAAAGTTTCTGCATAAATCGGAGTAGAGCGCATAGAAGCGTGTGTATTTCCTTTGGCATGAAAATCCTCATCAAAATCTTCATTAAAACCACATTCAATTCAACTCAAAATATATATAAAGAAGAGAGAACCGAACACAAACAAAATACTTGTATATAATAACAACAAGAAATTTTAGATTCAAACCATTTTGGCTGAATATTACAATTGTTAGCCTCTCGGCTCTCGCCCCCTTTACATAAACTCTCACACCATTTTTCTCTATATCTCTCTGTCCTCCATCCTCACACAAAGCTCATATTTATACATAATTTTGGATTAATTTCAATCCATGATTTCCTCCACAAATAACTCAACCAAATTCTAAAATAGCTTTATCCCTCCTTTGACTCAACTAAGTTCCATTTAATGGAGTTCATAATCCCTAAAATATCTGTCCAACACAACTCCATCCATATCCTCAATTTATTAAGAGAATATTTAAAATAAACCTCACACTCAGATTTTCCTCTCAATTTATTTAAAATGTGCATAATTTATAAAATAACTAAAAAAAACATCACCCCCTAAATCACACAAATAAATAATGAAAATTAAGTAGGATGCTCCTGCATCAGACTACCCATGTAGAGAAGTTTCCATAGACTCCTGTCTATGAGGTCTGTCACTTTTTTGTAATAACGTGACAGCCACAAGTCTCAATGACTTGATACCTCCAGGATTCCAAAATCTGTTTTGCCGTTGGTCTTTTAAAGTATCAACTCCATTTTGTAATTTTTCATAGAATTCCTAGAATAGTATTTTCAGAATACTATTGAATGTAACTCTCGGTTTTCCATACCACACCATATTTATTTCTTGAAATACAGACTTGCGTAGAATCACTGATACCAATTCTTCTGGTCTCCAAAATTTGAAAGAATCTCAAACTGGCTTTACATCAACATCACCAACATTACTCATTCTGTCAACTGGATTCCATTGGCCTCTCCAACAATTTATTTTGCCAATTCCTTGGAGTAATTCCTCTTTGTCTAATGCTTCCATCTCCAATTGAGCTGAACAATCAACTTCTTGAAATGAAGAATAATCAAGAATTTCTCCTTGATTACAACTATAGTCATTTATTTCCCCTATAGTAACAAATTTCTCATCCGGTGCTGTACCTACATTCATCAACAAATTATTAGTTTTAAAAATATAATACCTTTCGACCTCTTTTGATGCTTCAAGCACCAATCTCCCATCCTAGAATTTCTGGATTTCAGTAAATCCTCTTTTGAATTGCTGGTTGCTTGCATTTTTATCCTGCTGGATCAATACTTTTGTTTCCTTTATGTTTCTAAGGACATAACTTTCTTGCTGCTCCTGATCTTTCATCTCAACTTCAAATACTTTCTGCTCAATTTCTCTAATTTCAATATCATATTTATGAATGTCATATTTTTTTACCTACAACCACATTATTATTTGAAGATTTAAAACATTCACTTAACTCTATAAAGGTTAGAAAAAATTCATCCTTATCATGTACGGTAACTGCAATCTCTTCTTTATCAGGTTCTGCAAGTTTCACCTCTCCTTCAGGTTCCTTGAGCCATCTTTCCAAGAACTCTATTTCCATGTGAAATATTTCCAACATTTCATCACAACCTTCATTCTCAGTTTCATTCTTCTTCTGGAAATCCTCCCGAGGTATCCTGGTTTCTGTATCATCACATTGAAAAATGATTTCATCAATTTCATTAAAAAAATTCATTTGTTTACCTCCTTGGAATATCACTATGGAATTTTCATTATGCTTCCGCTCCCTAACAACTTCAATTGGCTGTCTTACACCAAACAAGAATTCATCTATGAATTCTTTCTGCTGCAACAAATCAATACCTTCCTCCTCTGAAAGGCATTCTCCATCATACTTCACCTCAAGAGCTTTATTTATCTTTGTGACAGTTTCACCAGACTGTTCGTCATCTTCTGCACATCCTGCAAACATACACAAACTATGAGATTTAAAAATACAAGGCTTCATAGCCTCATCTGCATCCCTTGTTAGCATATCTTCAAATTGTTTTGAAATATTCCAATAGTTCATGAGATCTTTCTCATTGATCTCTTCACCCAGAATTTCACCCTGTTCTGGGCCACAAATGGAAACTTCCATTTCCAACGCAACTTCTCTGAGTTCTTCACATCTCAATTGCACACTCATCATCTGCTTGAGCTTCCTCAAATATTCTGTTAACTGTATGTTTACCTACTGATCCCTATTTTCATGTAGCCTCTGCCATTTCACTTTCTTCCTCATGGTCCATACATGTCTCTGGTCTTTTTTATTTCCTTGCAACAATTCCATCAATAACTCAAGGTGAAATGCTATCTCAACTTTCTCCCTCTCATACTCTTCATCAGTCAACTACTTCCATATGCCATTTTCCTTCTTCTTTCTTCTGCGGTGGTCTTTCTCAAATCCTCTAAAATGACTATCAATAGTCATCTTCTCCTCCTTTGTGAACTTCATCTGTTCACTTGTGGATTTCATTCAATCCCCTTCTCATCAAGCCTTCATACCTGCCATCCAACAATACAAGCTCTCTTCCCGTGCTTGACCTCTTGCGGTTCTCTGTCTTGGAATCATTTATGGGAAATTCTCTTGCTCCTTTTTTCTGCAAATAGAAACTGCAATATTTCTTGTGTTACAATGACCAACTCTTTGGGTGTCGGGCTCCGCCAATCATGCACCCAATTACATTCAAACATTTGACTTGATTTAAGACTTTTTGACTCCAGACTTGACATCAACTCTTCATCTTGGATGAAAAATGCACCCTTTCGTACAATAACTCAATGGTCTAACTTGACTCAATAAGTACAATAGTAGATATTTTGACTCTAATTCAAGTTATACAATATACCAATAAACATCCACCCTTAATACATTCTCATGATGTAAAATCTTCACTTTTTCTCATACTCCATTCTTATGATAATATCATAAGTCACTAATTTTATCATCTCCCATTATCACTTGCTTTTACTCACATGAAACTTAAGCCTTTAAATTGAAATGCAATCTACTTTTCCCAAGATTTATTTTATGATGAAATAAAATAAACCCTTTAATTTTCAACATTTAAGATACCTTTTGAAAATGAATTTTCATAACTTACGTTCCCTTCAAGGTTATTTAATAACCTTTTCTTTGCAATTTCATCTCTCTGGACTTCATTCATCTATGTCGTTCTTATCACTGTGAATATTCGCATGCCCTTCATCACCATTGTACAAAAATATACCATAACTTATTCAACACGCTCACCATCTTAGCGCAGATAGTTTTCCTGCACTTCCATGCAGTTCCTTCTTTGCAGTGACGGTTCTCATGCAACACCGTCTCTCTTCAGTGCACAAAAACAATTCCTTCATAGAAATTTCCCAAAACTTTCTTTTAACATGGTGGCATCAAAATATTTCTCCGGAAGCAACAAACACAAACTGCACTATCTTCTGAACAGAACAATGTGAACACTGTCACATGCACTACAAGCAATGATCAATCATGATCTCCAGATCATGTGTTCTCATATGTTGATAGATGATGCTGTCTCAGCTGCATCTACCCACATTAATATTAGTATTTCCCAAGATTTTGGTACAATTTATCATGGTGAAAATCCACATTACTTAATCAAAACATTTCATCCTGCTATCTTTATGCGGTTGCATTTTCCTTTCGGATTTTACTCTTATAAATTTTTTTTACGTACCCGCATTAATAAAAATTCACACAAGCTTTAGTGGCATTTCATTAACACCAACACTATGTTATCACCAATGAAATAACAATAAACATTATGATTTACCTTCTGTGCCCATAGCACATTTACCACTGCTCTATTTAGCTTCAAATCTCCACCATCTTCAAACCTTTCAAAATGAAGCCCTTCTTCTCAAAGACCTGGATATAATTTCTCCAATCAATCCATGATGCACCTTTTGGACTTGATCATGATGAAATTCTGCTCCAGAATGAATTTGCTAAGAGTTAAAAAAGCAAGCGAATGCTACATGTTGGTTGCAGGAAAGTTTAATACACATTTCCGCACAAATGTCTTCTGGTGTGTTACACGCTGAATGGCACAGATAGTGGATCCTTCTGCATGCAAAGTGATGGTTCCAGTGGTTTCCATGCTGGATAACAACGCTCTCCAATTTTGGATAACCTCTTCAATTCTGGATAATGCTCCAACAATTCTTTCATAACTTGGCAACCAATTCGGCCTCTTTATGAAGCTGGTACAGACATAAGATCATTAATAACAAGTTATGTAGGCATCATGACAATTCAGCCTCTATCTCATTGAATGTTGGGTGTGCAGCTTCAATATTGGAAAATTTGGCTTGTAATCATGTATGCTGGCAAGTGGGTCTCTGTCACCACCAAAAACTTGTGAAGTTGCGTCCCTCCATGTAGTGCATGAGAATATACTTTGGATAGCTTAATTCCTTGTCAAGTTACCTGGTGCTAGAGAGCTGTATACAGAAGAAACAACTTTGGGTCGCTTGAACCTATTTGCTGGTGAGCAGAACCTACAACCCTATCGGCCACCAAAAGAATGAGCATTCAACGCTTCAATGGGGTTAGAATGCGGTTACCACATCGGGCGCCGACGATTCCTGATCATCCAATTTGGAAGAGATACTCCAACGATTCCTGGTTGGCCAGATTCTCTGAAAATTACTTCTAACAATTCGTAATTATGTTTCCTTCACAAACACTAAACCCAGGAGAAAAATTATTAGTCACGAAACCAAGTGAATGAAATTCCACAATACAATTTGAGAAGATTTTAAATACGGGCACAGAGGAGGCAATGAATTGCCTATAAATTGGAACGAAGGATCTGCAAAGATATTAATGTGAGTGTTGCTATGATTTTATGCCAACGTTGGATCTGAAAAATAGAAAATATTGAGATCTGTGCTCCTTATGAACATTGGACATGGCGTGTAGTTATGTTCTTCTGATCAGTGTCATCTCTTCTACGACAAAAAACAATAGTAATTAACTCCAGGAGTCACAGAAATGAGAGGAGATCTCACCCATGACTATCTCCTTCGTGTGGGAATTACAAGAAATTCAACAACAACAATGATGAAGACAAACACAAAATGATATTTTCAGTAATCATTCCAAGAAAGCTCCACAGGAGATGGAGATGTCTATATAGGATCTATGTTGGCTAGTTTCAGGCTATCTTCACAAGCTTTGCATACATACTCTGCTGAGCCTTTAACACGAAAACATCCCCAAATTTCTAACCAGGTTCATACTCGAACACACCTCTCATATATTTTATAGTCACGCAGGCTTACGAATATATCCTCTTACACACAATTTTCATCGAAGCTCCGATACCAAAATGAAGCAGAGATTCTGCATAAATAAGAGTAGAGCGCATAGAAGGGTGTGTATTTCCTTTTGCATGAAAATCCTCATCAAAATATTCATTAAAACCACATTCAATTCAACTCAAAATATATATAAAGAAGAGAGAACCGAACACAAACAAAATACTGGTATATAATAACAACAAGAAATTTCAAGTTCAAACCATTTTGGCCGAATATTACAATTGTTGTCCTATCGGCTCTCGCCTTATTTACATAAAATCTCACACCATTTCTCTCTATATCTCTCTGTCCTCCATCCTCACACAAAGCTCATATTTATACATAATTTTGGATTAATTTCAATCCATGATTTCCTCCACAAATAACTCAGCCAAATTCTAAAATAGCTTTATCCCTCCTTTGACTCAACTAAGTTCCATTTAATGGAGTTCACAATCCCTAAAATATATATCCAACCAAACTCCACTCATATTCTCAATTTATTAAGAGAATATTTACAATAAACCTCACACTCAGATTTTCCTCTCAATTTATTTAAAATGTGCATAATTTATAAAATAATTAAAAAAACATCACCCCCTAAATCACACAAATAAATAATGAAAATTAAGCAGGATGCCCCCGCATCAGATGTTTTCCCCAACATTCAAATTGGAATACATGTCCCATGAACTTGGTCTTATATATTTTTACATGGATTTTTAACCAGCGATGTTACATAATATGTTCAATGAGAGAGGAAAGCACCAGAAAAATGTAGAATGATCCTTAAATTTTAAAAGGGTAGAAATTGCCCCCATATGTGGACTAGACTCCCTTGTTGGGTTCAAGAGAACTTAAAAATATTTTATTAATATATACTTACAAGTTGAATCAAAGAACTAGGTTCATGATGTGATGGACCTAAAGCCTCAAATATTTCCCACCAAATAAAAATGTCTTCAATCCCAATTTATTACAAAAGACTTGAGATCGTTTATCTATAGAAATTTTTGGAAAGATCTTAAACCATGTGGAAATTTCTTGGAATATATAATTTATAAATTCCACCTCTCAACTAGATGTTTCTTTATATTATCTCTATGATTTTTTAGTTGTATGTATATTATGAAATATAATTAAAACAACAATGATAGAGTAGACAATATTTCAATCCTTAACAACCCCAAACTTCTAGGAACCAAGGGAAAAGACACCAAAGTGTCATAATAAGATTCATCCCTTGAGGGTAAACTTATAATGCATAAAAAAAATATAAAAATTTTGATTTAAAATTGTAAATATAATAGAAAAACAACACTTCTTTTTCCAATTACAATGTTAAATCACTCAATACAATCATCCTTAATTCATGTCGAATTATAGTTTGAAATTCAAAACCATGAAGAACATAGATGGCTAAAAATAAAATCTGCAATTTATACAAGTGTTGGATAGATAAAAACGTCACTAATATGCATAAGATGAATTTCATGGGCATACCATAGCCTTATCATGACGCTGGTAAAATCCACTAACTCTCCAAAATTCTAGCTAGATAAAACTAAGGAGCTCTAACGAGTATGAATCACTCAAGAAAGTCCTCAAGAGAGAGGACTACTGTGTTACTTTAGTCACATATCTAACAAAAAGGAAAAAGAATGAATATTAAGTGATTATCAATTCTAATTCCTTATTCACAAGTCTAAACCCTAGTTATAATAACAAGCTTCCAAATATATGTGAAATTGGCATATCTAAGACCACCCGATAGCCATTATGAGACTATAAGTCAATTTTGGGATGGATCGGGATAGAAAATGAATTTTACAATTTCATCTAAGGTACTATCACGTTAAATTAAGAATTCCCCCTCTTTTTAACCTTATTTAGGATATATATTGATGAGTTGGAGTTTTCCCTACACGAGCATATTCAAGAGGGATATCATGGCCGTCTTCTACACTAGGTGTTTATTTTTCTCCTCCCTTTTATCAAAGACTTGGTCTTGTTGGATTATAGCCTTAATGGCTTGCAAATTTAGATTGAAACATTTTCCAAATTTTGTGACCTTCAAAAATTTATTGTCGAACTGGGTAAAACCAAGGTGTTGGTATTCAATGCATCAAATAGATCTCTAATAGATTCACATTTCTACTACTAGGGTTTTGAGAATGAGGTCACCACAAATTAAACCTACTTAGGGGTACTGCTATGTGGAATTATGGATTACAGATAAAACATTCTTCCCTAGATGTAGTGTTTATCTAGAACAACAGGTTAAAGACTTTGCAACTACTTTTCCTAACTGTAAATAGACACACAAAATGGATCAAAGAACTTACTTGGAGTCCAAGTGCTTCTTATTCTCCTTCTGTCACTCTTGCTGTAGCTTCAAATCCAAGCTAGATGTTTGAAAATATTTCCTGCAAGAATGAACACTAAACAACAAAAGATAGCAATAATAGATATGTCTATTCAAGTTATTTAGTTAAATCAATAAAACATAAGCCATATACATCAGATAAGAATTCATAATATGGAAAACATGAGCCTATACAGATACATATGTGGGAAAATAAGCAACAATATTTATTAAAGGATAGAAGGGGAGGCTACAACCTAGTGATTTATTTGGTGTCACCATCTCCAACAGCATCCCAGCCTCATCACAATGAACATCTCTCCAACAGCATGTCACTCAAATCAATTCCTCAATTGAAATTCCACCAACATTTCTCTACTCAAATTCTTCCTTCTAGGCACTAGGACCTGTGCTCAATTTATAGATGAGCTGATGGTAGTTTTACAATCAATGACTTTTTAATAATAGGCAAGGCATGTTCCTAATCTTGTAGATGTCAAATGGACACAAGGATTCAAAGTTTGACACATGTGAACTCTTCTAGAAGGCACTGGCTAAGTGGAGATTCCAGAACAATGAGAATTTTTCTCCCAATGTGACCAACACACTTGTGAGTGTCAAGAAGTGCTTTACAGAGCAGCCTTGAATGGGGATACGTACATATGCAGCGCACTTAGTCCCTTGAGAGGCAGTGTTGGTGAGCTCTCATATGGTATATTATAAACTTCAAATCTTGGAAACCTTTGTAAATGGAAGTCATGTATGATTTGTCTTGCTCTTTGTCTTAGGGCATGTAACAACTGAAATGATAGGGGATGATAGACCCTATTCATTGGTCTTGGAGATAAGTCCAATTAACCAGGTCATTGGGAATGGTGCCCAAATTGACCTATAACAATTGCCCCCTAAAGCATGAATTTAGAATAATAATAACAATATTTTGATTAAGATGCTTTACATTGTGATGGGCTGGAGATGAAGCAGAGTGGTGACCTGCATCAATCTTACAATACATTACATCATGGTATATCATCTTTGATCACAAATTGTTGAGGGTTAGCATTCCCATGTTTAGCACATGAACAATCTAATAACATGTACATAATTTAGAAAGTCGTCTACATTGGAATGTTGCCCAATACAGACATGCCTACAGATATAGGCCCATGTTCGAATGACGATATCTATGTAAGGTCACCGTATAGATAATGTGTACAAAAATCCTGAAATCGCAGCCCAGATGGATGAAACTAGATCTGGGGTCTTCTTATCTCATTTAGTCGATCATTCAGGTACCATTCTAGCCATGTGAATATATGATTTGTAGTCGAACATGGTAAGACATCGTTTGATTACCAGCCAATGATATGAGATGTTAAAAAACGTGAGAGAACCACCATTGATGTCAATGGCCCTCAAGGTACTGGAGTAAATTTCGTAAGGCATGAATAGATGATTTGATGTCAAATGCCAAATAAAATATTTCGGTCAAAAGTCCAGAAGAGAGGATATTGTCGATGTTATAAAAATCCTCATGGTACTGGAATCTGATGTTTCTAAGTGAACTTCCTGGATAATGATTTTTCATCGACAAGAAGTCACCTTATTGTGAAAGGGAGTTACTGATTTCAGAGACAAAGTATGACCTGATATAGCAATGTTCAGGGATGACTGTCATGAGAATGAAGGTTTATGAGTATTGCAGAAAGATGAATATTCACTAGATGACTTCTCTTGAACATATCGGCGACACTGAGATGAGTTAGCAGCATTGACCCAAAATCGAAGTGAAGGTATGATGAACCATAGGTATGAATGAAACGTCATGAATATTACCCAACCCAAACGGTCATGGTGATGAAGTGAAGTGTCATGTTCAGGAGCTACCTGCTACCCTCAAAAGTTTTGTTCATTTTCCCAAATTTTCCCCGGTCATTTTTCGACCAGTACCTCTTTATTTTTTAACAAGCTTGAGTAGGATAACATATTCTTGATCTATAATTAAACCCTTTGGGCGAATAAAGTATCGCTATTTAATAATTTAACGAGTCTAGCGATGAATGAAACTCGATTCTTGCCATGATCGACAAGCCAGTCGCTATTTTATGTTTTAACGAGCTTAACGATAGTGATAGCCCGGTCCTTTTTCATATTTAGAGAGTTTGAAAAAGAGGACGAAAGAAAAATCCATAAGTACTTTTTCATAAATTTGTCGCATAGATCCGAAAAAGTGTAAAATAATATCTAAGAGAACCTCTTTGGTCATGTTTGACCAAGGTATTCATTTTTCGTAAATAATCTATCTCAGTTCGGAAAAAGTTAAACTTATACTGAGTAGATATCAATTCATTTACTTTTATGAGCTTGAAAAGACAAGTGCTCACCAATATTTTCATATTATCAGAGTCTGAAAAGAGATGAAAGAAGACTCCAAGGGTTCCCTTTTCGCTGTTATCAAAGCTCTAAAAAGAGATAAAAGTGCGCTTCAAATCCTTTTTCATTTTTAACAAAGCTCGAAAAATAAGGAGAAAAATTATGCTTTGTGGTCAAATCATTCTTGAAATAAATCTGCACGACTAATCTGTTCATCAGTTGTAAATCCTATTCAGAACAACATCAAATGGATTAAAAATACCTGTTTCATGATAAAAACATAATAAAACCATAGTCATAGAAATAAATATAATTTTCAAAAAATTAAATGACTATTAAAAGTATTTTTACTATTCATTTTTACCATTCCATAGTTACCATTTACATTTTGGAGCTCTGAACTTGATTTTTCCCATGAAATTCAGCTACTGATTGCGATCGTTTCTGTGGATGAATTTTGTTGCCGTTTGATCCAGGTAGTGCCATGAACCTCCTCTTTCCTCCAATAATCATTTCATTTCTAATTTCTGCAAATTTTTAGGGTTTTGGGGTCCCTAGGGTAAATTTTTCTCCAAAAGAGGGCAACACACCCTTGGATATTGAAAAGTGTGTTGCATAGCAGCTAAATTGAAGGTTACTTGCATACACAACACATTGTCTTTTGTTAGAGCCTGCATTGGGCGCAATCTACATTTTTTTTTTTGCATCATGCCTAAAATTTGCCCAATTTTTTGCATTGAATGGAATCTAATGGTTCTTATGGTTGTATTTTAGGTTTCCATCGGATTATAATGACGATTATGTGGAGGGAAAGAGAGCATGAAGAACAGGATATGATTGGCCTAAATGATGTGGGCATGATAAGAGCCCTAAGAGATTTTGGATTGCTAAAGTACTTACAGTTGTCAGGGATGAGGCAACAAATAGAACTCTTGGAGTTCTTAGTTCGAGCATGGGATCCAGATATCGAGGCATTTCATATTAAGATCCAAGTGGTTGCCATAATAATTGAGGATGTATACTTTTTACAAGTTTGTCGAGGAGAGGCTTGCCTATTTCACTCTCAGGGTCTATTGTTGGAGGAGAGACAATGAGAGATTATGCTTTGTGACATTGTTATCTAGGGGCAGAGCCAAGAAAATATGGAAAGATAAACATCCATGATGTTAGAGATTTGGCTTTTAGAACTATCCTTTTCACGATCGCAAAACTTGCTAGCACCATTACATTACATGTAGTGAATAGATCGTATATGTAGTACGCGCTAGAATTTATGGAGCCAACAGTCTTCAACTGGTCTGAAGCTATAATTTCTCAGATAAAAAAAAACTAAAAAAATCAAAGGGAGGAAGGAAGAATAATTTCAGTTATGGTTCAATCCTCATATCATTTTCCTTAGAACGAATTCCATTAATGCAGCCACAACATGTGACACTGGATGTGTCTAATCCTAGAGATGTGTGGATGTAGAGATGGGTAGACTAATGGGTAGGCATGGAGGCCAATCGACCATTGTGTTCTTGACTATGTTCTTCGCCTGGTTCAGGCGAAAAATTGTTGCCATCGATGAGTATGCATATGCAGGCGTAGATTTCCGGGGAGATCCAGATTTAGCTTTACCAGAAGGCGCTCAGTGGGGTGCAATAGGTAAGAATTTTTTGACCATGTTTTTTGATTTTTTCTAAGGTTTATACAATGTTTTTGTATTTTTATGTTTTCCCAAGTCTAAAATAAATGTTTTATGTAATGCAGATGTTGGTCAAGTTCAACCGGTGGAGGAACCAGAGCGTGAAGCAGATGTGCCAGCAGAGAAGATTGTCAAGAGAGCAGTCCTTCAGGACCTTGATATGGCTGAGACTCTGTCTGAGCTTCGACAACAAATAGAGGGGTTGACCTTTGGGATTCTAGATTGCCGGATCTAAGAGTTACCCATGCGACTGCAACGTCACACTATAGGTGTTCCTAATCGTTGGATGCGGTTGCTGCGTAGGATAGCTAGATCTATAGCATGTTACCATGAGCACCACTAGTTTAATTTTAACATTTTGCATACATTTTGAAGTCAGATGACCAATGTGTCTTGGGCACAAATTTTGTAAAAACCTATAACTATCTATCTATACGATTTCAGTGTTTTACTATGTTTATTATGCAATCCTATTCAATGATGTGAATTTTTTCTTTACATGTGTTGCAAATGTCTGTCTAAAACTTGATTAGCCAATGAATCAGTTAATGTGTACAAATTTCTGGAAATGTGTTGATATTGAATAAAATCAAAGTGTCTTTCCAAAAGTCGAACTCTTAGGAACAAACGATGCAATGTTGAATTTATAATAGTATAAACACTAGTAAGTTGTAATACCACAAGTTGTGAGTCTAACCGTATGATTATGCATTTAATACCAAATGAAATGGCATCAGAGAGAATTTCAATCAACGCGCTATACTCAGCTATATTGTTCGTTGATCTACCGATACAAATCCCACTAACTCATCGTTCAGAGCGAAAATGTCCCATGCTGCAGAATATAGATTCTGTGTACTACGACTTGCACCATCAACATATCCAACAAAAGGTTTTGAAGATTTAGACATATATGATGAAATGTAAAGTGGATTATTAATTTCAATAAAACTCTAAAAACAAACTAAGATAGTGAATGCAAATCAAAAAATATATACAATATAATACAAAAGATTACTGCGCTCACGATTAAGCATAGTAACGTTTCAAATACAACCCATTTATGGGTTGTGCCAATAGAATTCCATCGTAATAAACCAACTCATAGGCACCCTTATCAAGAACTCTTTTGAAAATATAGGGGCAATGCCATAATGGCTCAAATTTTCTTGTACCTATTACATCAGCTTCTTGATCAAAAAGAAGGACCAAGTTGCCCTCTGAGAAAATGCGAGGCTGGACATTTTTGTCGTATTGCACCTTTATACTTCTCTTATGCGCTTCGTTGGCCAATTAGGTTTCATGACGTGTGTTATCACTCAGGTTTTCCTAGAAGTTGTGTAAGAGGAAAGTATACCCGAGGTAACCACAAACCAACCTTCAGATGCAGAATCTAGCCAATCTGCATCTAGAGAGGGCTCTCTCTTTATGATTTATCTTTGTTCTTAGAAGGTTTTAGGCTAGTTATAGATCCAAGATGTTTGTTTTGAAAAATGGTGGAATCCTTAAACTAAGGGCAAGGTTGAAGATTTTCAGTCCATTGGGCTATGGAGTCAAAGGATGGGTTTACTGGATTTCTATTCTACACACAAGATGGCTTTACAGGGCAAGGTAGCTAGACAGAGAACAATCCTTAAAATTTAAAGTGGATGGGATGATTTTGAAGGGATGAAAGGCAGCTAAGAATCTTTCACTATGTTCAAAAGAAAGAAGTGAGATGACTACAAACAAAGAGCAATGAAGAATTCTTTATTATAGTAATCAACAATGTTTAAATTAGCAAAGCAAGAGCATTTAAGAATTCATGCTTATAACCAATTTAGAGGAAAACATTAAGAACAATCACATCTGAAATCAGAGTACAATTGAATAAATTCTGATTCAATCCTTTATGTAAATTATTTAGAAATGGACATAATGATATTATAAACTGATATAAAACTTAAGACAAAGGGTAGAAAGACTTATTGAACTGCAGTCCAACACATGAATCCTGCAAAAAGTCCTGAGCTTCAAATCTTCATCCAGTAAGCCACAAATAAATTTCTCCAAAATGTTTTTATTCCGAAAATCTCAATGTTACAGCAAAGTAATAGAATCCACCCAAAATACTTCCAAGAGTGAAGTATTTATACAAATTCTAAACTAAAATATCTTGAAAAAAATATCAAAATTGGTTCACAAATCTCTCCAACTATTTTACATAAATAGAACTTAAGTAAAGGACACTCAAAATAATGCATCTATTTGGCACTATTTTTGATGGATAGGTGATGACAAAGAGGAGAATTCGAATTTTATCCAACTCTTAGTTGATGATGAGGCATCCAAGTCACTAACTGCTTCCCTTTTTTGTGAATTCTGCTCCAATAATTCTGCAAACTTGGGGTCCAATGATATCCTTTTGTTTCTCAATCCGTAATAGATATGTAAAAAGTGAAAGAGGTTATTGTATATAAATATGTTGGTGAGATAAACCTCTTTCAATTTCCTAAAGTTCCTCTCCAGCTGTGCACAATAGGCTCTGAAAAAAGATGTGTAAAACAGAGTTTTACAGAGTCTGAAAAATAGCTTGTAATGATGTGCATATATCTCTCATTCTGAAATCACTGTGAAAAAAATGAGATAGGTTTTTGTAGATGGGTCTCGTAGGAACAAAAACCTCCTTCATTTGTGTAAAATGTATTTCTAATTGGCCACAATATTCTCTGCAAAATGATGACTTAACAGGAATTTTCTGCAAAAAGTGCTTTCCAATATTGTTTAATATTTCCAAAACCATAATGGCTGTTAGAAAAGTGAGAGAGGTTTTTGTAGATGGCCCTCTTAAGAACATAAACCTCCTTCAGTTTTGTAAAATTCATCTTTTATTGATCACAATAGTTTCTGCAAAACTATGACTAAAATATGCAATTTCTGCAAAAATGTTCCTTCTTGTTGTTTTTTTCATCTTTTCACTTTTTTGTTCTTTTAACTGTTTTACTTTCACTTTAGATAAAATTCAATGTTGGTGAAAGTATTTTCATCTCCTCTTTTTACCATTTTACTGCCTTCTTTATTTACTTTTACTGTTTACCTTTGACTGCTCTGTAACTTCTTTTTAACTTTCATTCTGACTTTTACCTGATACACTTTAACCACTGATACTCTTTAGCTCTTATGCTTTCTAACCTCTGTTTGAATAGATTTGATAACAATCTTGGAGTAAACAAATCTTATGACTAGTATTAAGACTGTTTATCCAAGGATGTGATCTTCTGATCACCTCTTCAGGGGACAACCGATTAGATTTTTCAAGCAATTCCCCAATGGACAAGGGAGTGAGGTTTTGACCAGGTTCAAAATGGAGCATTGTATTGATAGCTTGGGGAGTAATGGGGAAAATAACACTCTAGTCAGGGGATATTACAGCTCTCTGAGTGGGATCATAGTTAGAATGGCAATAGTGGATAATTTCTGGGAAATTAATGACTGAGGGGATGAGATATCTCGGGAGATTGGATTCCCATAACCCAATGACATCTTGCCCCTTCGAATAATCGTCTCTGCAGCGACAATAACTCAGAAGGGGGCTTTCATCAAAATGCAAGTCTTTAATCTGAAAATCTTTATCTACTAAAGGCAAATATTCTAACTCTCTGTGGGGGGCATTCAATGGAGTCACATTCAGGGCTACCGGGGCTTCCATTTTGGTTCTTGTGGATTCAAAACGGAAGTTTCTAGGTTTTCTTCACAGGTCAGGCGCGATTTCAATTGTAATGAGGGAAATTGGCACAATTGCAGGTTCGGGGGAACAATTCACAGTTTTAAACCTCAGAGAATGATCTCAGTGATAAGATTTAATCACTAATCCGGTGGAAAACAAGGAAAACAGACTTTCTTTTGAAGTTCGAAGCGCTATAGGATAAATCACTGTTCTTGGAGGAAAGCTGGCTTTTAACAGGTATCAGGCGGTAGCAGGAGGATGCTTGAACATAGGTCTGGCGAAATTCTGGAGCGAAATTGAACAGAACAATAGATTTTAGTGGAAATTTGAAATTCGTAGCGGAAGGCGCAGTCGCGTTCAAATGATGAAAATGACATAAAAACACGAAAATTTGTTTTATTTCCAAAGTCGAAAAGGGATTTTTATTTTTTCGAGGAATGACGTCACTTTAGTACGGGCTGACGTGTGGTGGGGGCCGGGTGGTAAGTGGTTAGTCCCCGCACCGCTTATTGGCAAAGGTGGTTTTTAATGCGAGGGCAGCGATTCCATTGGAGTATTGACACGTGGATGGAAGACTAGTCAAATACCACCAGGCCCCCGCACGTTAATGCTCTGACATTGGATGGCTAGCAGAATGAGTATTAGCCTTAGATTTGTGGAGGGGCGATCCAACGGTTGAAAGGACAGAGAGATAGTGGGGAGGTTATCACGTGGGCCTGACATAATTAGCATTTAATTAATCATCCCGGGTGGCACATGATTGGTGGAGGAAAGGTTATTAATTAGTCCTGATAACTAATTAATCCCATAATTATAATGGAAATAGGGGTCGCGGCGGGGTTTCTTTGGGTGGGATGCCAAGTGGATGGGCCACGGTGGCATGAGGATCTTTCCGAAGTTTTGGTTTTAAAAATAAAACTTCAGGTTTATTCTTTTTGTATTAAACATATATATCATATGTTTAAAGATTTTCTCATATATGTTTTTTTATTATATGATAAATTAACCGATATAATTAATTTACCATAGGGGCGGGAGTATTATATAACGATAAATTTAACCAAAGGGCTTGTATAGTGGGTTTTTATTTGAATGCACGGGGAAATAAATACTTTGGCTAAACTTTATAATAGAGGGGTTTTTGGATATTTACATAAAAGGAGTTATATACTTATGATAGGGCACTTTCACTAGGGATTTACTAACTAGAGTTAAACTTTAATATGACAAAGGGACAAGGGAACTCAAAATACCTTGCACATCTAAGAAAGTGACAATTTCTGAAGTAAATTGCAATATTTCATCTTCAACACTTAAACTTAGAATAGTAAGTTATTTTGAGGGATTTTTTATGGAATTTTGCATGATTTTCCTAAGCAAAATGAGATTTTACTTAGGAAAAGGTTAAAGATGAATGATTATAATGATGAATTATCTCAAGTACTTAGGTCATTTTGATCATTAGGCCGAGGGTCCGGTCCCTCCAAAAGTCAAGGAAATGCCTTGAGCCCCTTTGATCTCCAAATACCTTAGCACTTTGGGGAAATTAGTAAAAACTTAGGGAAAAAGTGATGTGGGAAGTTAATGATTTTGATTTTGCTTTCTGTGAATTCTTCAGTGCATTTTCTTCTTGAGTACTTGTGATGAAGGTAAAGGATTAAACATATTTAACATCATCATTCATCATATAACACTTTGCAACACCATCTACCTACCCTATCTACTTAACACTACCATTTTCTCTTCTTTATTAGGGTGCATTTGGACTTGCAAACCCTTATCAACATTTTTCTTTTTACATGGACAATCTATCTAATTCTACCCTTATTACATCCAAGGGCTCAGATTAAACTGTTGAGCACCTTTTATTAACTCTACCTATCTACTTATCTACCAAGATTAAACTGTTTGGTCAGATACTTATTCTCTATTCTACAACATGAAATTGAAACATGAATGAGTCAAGTTTAAACAGTTTGACTCTTCATAAATTGTGGCAAAAGTTTGACAAGCTGCACACAATTGTTTTATTACAAAAATGAAATAGTAGTGGCATTTGGATTTGCACACTTTCCTTGGTCTATTTTTTGCTTGGGGTTCATTTCTTTCTCTTTTTTGACCATTTTATTCTTTTTACCCTTTGATCTTTCTTTTAGGGTATACCCTCTTTACATTTTTTAAATTTTTTGATTTTTTGGTTTTTCAAGAATATGGAACACCTTTGCTCAAGAAAAAGGTTTGAACATATTCCATAGTTCAATCAAGACAATCATGAAAAATGACACCTATTGGTATAGGAGTCTAACAACGTGTTTCATCAAGATGGATGAGATTAAAAAGACACACTTCTTCTTCTGAGGTGTCAGGTAACAATTCTATTGCGAGTTTTAATGACGGTATTTCACATTGGATAGGCAAGATAACTTCTAGACCATACACCAATTGAAACGGAGTAAATCCAGTTGCATTTCTCACCGAGGTTAGATACACCCACAATGTGGAGTATAGGATCAAATGCCAGTTTCTTTTACGAACTCATATCATTCGTTGAAGCATACATTTAAGAATCTTATTGATAGCTTCAACTTGTCCATTTAATTGTGGAAAATAAGGAGTAGAATTATCATGTGACAAACCTAACTTGGCAGTCAATTCAACCATCATGTGGTTGTGAAAATGCTTCCTATGATCTGTAATGTGGGACCCAAAACCATATAATAACATGATTAAAGAAAAAAAATGCAGCTGTCTTTCCTGTGTTGTTGAATGT
The DNA here is from genome assembly GCA_034641835.2 of Pinus albicaulis. Lineage (NCBI taxonomy): Eukaryota > Viridiplantae > Streptophyta > Pinopsida > Pinales > Pinaceae > Pinus > Pinus albicaulis. Next base: position 615,511,562 of record CM076582.1, read on the forward strand.
AGGCATCGCTTCGACCCATTTGGTAAAGTAGTCTACTGTGACAATAATATAACCATGCCCCTTGAATGAATGAGCATTATAGGTCATGAAGTCAATACCCCATTTCAAAAATGGACCCACAGAGACAACAGGATGCATTGGTGCTGGCGGTTTGGAGATTTTACGATAAAATTTTTGGCATGCATGACAATTTCTGACCGCGATAATGCAGTCGCGAAATATGGTAGGCCAAAAGTAACCGGTGCAGAGTATCTTCTGCACGGTAGTGTATCCAGATACATGTCCACCACAAGCCCCAACATGACAATCATTTAAAACCTTCTCAGCCTCATCATGAGTGAGGCACCTTCTTAAAATTGTATCGACACCATGACGATAACGTGTATCGCCAATGATCATATAATATTTGGCTTGGTATCGAATACATTATTGTTTAGAGTGAGAGGTATTAGGTCGAAAATTTTGAGTTTGGAGATAAATGATGAAATATCCATACCAAGGATTAGATGATCCTATCAGAATCAGAGACTCATCAGGAATTGATGGTTCCAACATAGTTGCAGTACTATTAGAGGGAAGGTCATAGAGAAGCTCAGCCAAAAATAAATATTTCTTTACTTTGATTTGATAATTCCAAATCAAATTCCTGCAAAATGACAATCCATTTTGAATACCCCCCCTAGAAATTGACGTGATAAGATATAAATCATGGGGTTGCAATCCGAAATGATAGTGGTCTTTTGGAGAAGGATATAGTGGCGAAATATTTAGACACCTTAAATAGCTGCCAAGGAAATATTTTCTACGTATGAATACTTAAATTCCATATCATTTATATTACAACTCAAATAATAGATTGAATGTTCAATTCCATCTTCTACTTGGACCAAAACCATAGCAATGGTCATTTCAACCGCGGCGATATATAGGAAATAACCATTTTGATAATTAGGGGGATACATTAATGACGCTCGGATAAGAGTATCCTTGAAAACATCAAAATAAGCTTGCGCAACTTGGTCCCAATGGAAGGGAACTCCTTTTTTCAAAAGTCTACTAAATCCTTTAGCCATTTTGTCATAGTTTGGAATGAACCTCCTTAGGAAGTTAGCCTTTCCTTGAAGTTTTTGTATCTGAATTAAGTTTGATGGTGCAGGAAAATCAATAATGGCCTGAACCTTCAATGGGTCAATCCAAATTCCTTCTTTTGATACTATGAATCCAAGAAAATGACTAGAACCAACACAAAACACATATTTATGTGGATTGAGGCAAATATTGTAGTGTCGACAATGTAAAAATATGGCTCTCAAATGCATCGGGTGATCAATCCGATTTCATGAATGCGTGGGTAAATCATCTAGATATGGTTGAACAATGTGCTTGATGTCATTGAAAGCATAATCCATTGCTCTCTAAAAATTTTCCCCAACGTTCTTTAAACCAAACAGAATTTTCCTATAAGCGAACGTGCCCCAAGGACAGATGAATGTTGTATTATTTTGATCCTCTGGGCGATATTGATTTGATTGTAGCCGAAAAATCCATCCATGAACGAAAAAATTTCACATCCAGCACAATTTTCAATAATCTGGTTGATAAAGGGAGTAGGATAGTTGTCTTTTGGACAAGCAAGATTGACATCCCAATAATCGATGCACACTCTAATGGTTCCTTTATTTTTCATGACAGGAACGATGTTGGAAACCCACTTAGTTAGTGGAATAGGGTAATTAAAACCAACACGCAAAAGTTTCCCAACTTCTACTTTGATGGCAGCAGCCTTCTTTGGATGAACAGGACAAAGGTGTTGACACAACAGTTTGACATCAAGATACATATTAATAGTGTGTTCAACGATACTAGTGTCTATGCTTGGAATTTCCTCGTAAGACCAAGAAAATACATCATGAAATTAACGAAATAGAGAGCGATATGATTCAAGTCAAGATGGAGAACAAGATACACCATCATGAATATTTTCTTCTACGCCAAGTTTGGTCGAAATACCGATAGAAATGGTTTCTTCAATTTTTGACAGATTTTGCTCAGAATCGATTGCATTAATTGGTAAAGAATTTGAAAAGAAAATTTTGATTGAGGGGTGATATAGTTCACTAAGATTATTTTCTTCATAATCAGGAAGATGGGAACGGTGATGATAATATTCCCATGGTTCTCCTTCTGACATCATGGCTTCCAAAATATTCTCATCTTTCAAGAACATTGAGGAAAAAGGATCGAGAGTACCAAAATCTAAGGAATGATCAACCCAAACAACTGGCGACGCTGATTTCAGATTCGTTTCCCAAGCCAAATAGATTGATTTCTATGCCAGCTTAATAGGGCTGGGCAATAGAAACTCATCCAGCGTAAAAATTTCAGAATCATCTATACTCTTACTTAAGCTAGATGGAGTGGAAGAGATAAAGTAGCAGGTCTCTATACTTGCAATTTCTGCTGACATCGCAGGCGGCGGTAATGCAAAGGTTCCCATGAGAGTGGAATCCTTTAAGAGTCCTACACCAATGTTCTGAAGTGCTAGTTGGGATGCATGAACGAATGGAACACTTCCAGTTACCTGCGAAGAGGAGGCAAATAAGGATAGCTGATTGATGACTCTGATAGTACCTTTATATGGAAAAGCGATCATTCTAAAATATGTAGAAACAATTGCAGTCATAGAATATATGCATGGCCTTCCAAGTAGAATATTGTAATCAAGGGGTCCATCAACAAATTCGACATCAACATTCATTTTTTTCCCCCCTAGTTCAACATGCAGGTTATTAATAATACCACAAGGTTTATATGTACGTCCATCAAAAACCTTCAACGTCGTTGATGATTGAGATAAGTGCGACGAGCCAAGTGACTTCCAACAGTTTAGAGACATAATGCACATAGATGATCCCTCATCAATAATAGTACGATGAACAAGGTGATTTAGAACATTTACTTTTATGGAGAATGCCAATTCTGCTGGTAGTTGCGGCACATAGCCCGTATGATTAAAGACGACAAGATTAGAATCAGTCGGATCAATTCCACCAATAGCCAACAATAAAGCCTGTTTTTGGGAGTAAAATTTTTTTAATACCTCAAGAGCAAACATAGCTGAAGGGGATTGGGCCAATTCTTCAACTATATTATAATTTTTTGTAGCTCTTGCTCGAGGATTATATGTCGATTTATGAACGACTCCCTTTCGTGGCTTAATCATCAATTCAAGAATAACAATAGGCGGTACTATTTCCATAGATGGATTCGTAGTCAAGGTAGTAGGTTTATCAGTGGCCTAAATACCATAGTATTTATTACGTGTTGACACTAAAATATATGTTGAAGGTTTTGTGATAGATAACATAAGTACTTGGGAACTAGAAGCTGGATCCATAGCAACCAAATTTGTGTCCGGATTAGGAAATAGATCTGTCAACACAACTGACGCATGAGAAGTATTAATGATTTTATAGACTTCATCGCAGTGAGGAAAATCCTGAACATAGTGTTCCTAATTATAGATTATGCATGGATAATGAGGTTTTCTTGGTCCAAAATATTTATTAGATGATCTTTCTTGCGGGTTAGAAGTTTGATTTTTCTTAGATTTCCCCTTTTTCTTACTTTTGGGTTGCTTTTCACTTTTCCCTTTTTCAAATGACACGACATTAATTTTAGAAGAAGGTGCATGATCAAATGTAGTAGTATGATGCGTGCTTGCAGTACCAATCAAGAAGTCTCTAGCATGAGATTCCTTTAATTGAGGAGGAACAATATAATTAGATCTCGACGCATTAGGAATTTTTTCATAGAGCATGCCAGACTGAGTATAAATCAAGTCTAAATATTGGGCACGAGCGATAACTTTCTCTTCTGTGATGACGCCACCCTTATCCACATCCTCAGTTATAGATGGTAACATGGACTTAATGAGCCACTCAGCAAGTAGCTGATCCGGAACAAATATCTTAACCATTCTATGACGACAACGCCACTCATGAATATGATCGGAAATGTGAGTAGCATTAGTCTGTTTGAATTTGGTCAAGAGTTCCGTTCTAGTTTCATATCATATGGGTAACTGGAAGTGAGTAAAAAAGACAGTAGCTAGGGCAGTGAAATTATCAAAAGAAGCTCTAGGTAACTCAATGTACCATTTTGCAGCTAGACCTGTGAGTGTATGCTGGAAAAGACATAGTCAAATAGAATCATCGTTTAGGGAGTTTGATGAACACCACAAATCGATAAGTCATGACATGAGTTGACGGGTCTTCACCAGGGTTTCCATTGAACTTTGGAATATTCGAGGGTAATTTGTGAGGTATCACTGGCCACCAAGGAGCATAGTTGATTGGATCATTGGTTAGCCAATTTAAATTTGGTAACTGTAAAGTTGCAACAAAGGGCAATTGTCTATTAAGGTCAGGTTGAGCATAGCCAGGGTATGATGGAATTGCTTGAGGAACAGGCCTTTGAGCACCAACATAAGGAATATGCTACTGGTAACCCAAAAAGGGGTTGTTTTGACAAGGAAACGCTTGAGGTGTCTATTGACCAAAACCTGGATATGATACTTGTTGAAATGAAGTCTAAGGTATTTGCACCTGAGGCTACCAAGGGGTCTGTCCACCAATGTTATAACCCAAATTGGGATAATTTGGATTTATTTTAGGATATGTATAACCTGGTTGTGGCTGTGACATCCCATAAAATGGTAATCCAGCTTGTGAATAAATGATTCTAGGTACAGGTTGTTATAAATTAACCAATGGATTTGGAGTCTGTGGACCCAATATGGGAGGGTATTGAGTTGAAGGACCCGCCTGAAAAGGTTGTTGTAAAAAATTTTGATTCTACAATAGGGGTAAAGATGTATTAACAAGTGGAAATGATGTGGGTGTAATAGGTTTAACTGGTTGATACGAGTGTACAACCATTTGTGGTTGGATAGGCAGAGTGGGCTACCATTGACAAAAATTCATTTTGACATTAGGTTGACCAAAAAGTGACGAAGTACTATCATAATGGGAGACTAAAGGTTGCCCCCCAGCATGAGGATGATAATAAGACGGAAAATATTTCTCTCCAAATGCAGGGACTCTAGTTGATATGGTACTGGATGGAATAGAACCATAAGGACTAGCTTGATATTTCTCTGATGATGTGTATAAAGAATCAAGCCTTTCAGTACTCACTATAGGATTACCAGTTAAAATACTGGATGATGACATAGGTAAAGTCCATGGTTTTGAAGATGCACTTGAGAAAATTCCAGATAAAGATTTATAACCTGATGGGACCATAGGGCCACCATGAAAATATGACTCTGGTGAAGTTGTGAACATCGACGGGGTAGCGAGGGCAAGTATTGACGTAATTGGAACAGATGGCCCAACCGAAGATGTTGGTTCAGGCATGGTTACTTGACCAAATGTATACCCTTTTGAATGGATGAGAGTTTGAATAGGAAAAATATCAACAAAAGCAAAGGGTGGTTGTTAACGCTGGAAAATCGTACAGCAGAAGATGAAATTAATTAATGTCAAGCCTAAGGATTTATAGGGCAAGAACACATTATGGAATCAAAAAGTATTTAAAATATCTAAGGTTTTGAGAAAATCAGATTTGAACTAGACATAAATGTTGAATTTTGCGCTTTATCCTTCAAGAAGAGCACCTTCTGCATGCCTTTTTTCCCGATAAGTGCGCATTCCTAGAAATGGAAAAATGTCGCTTTCCGGGACCACACCAAGAAAAGGACAGTTAATCCTTATATGAAGCTGCCTAAGGACAACCACTAGCGCCTCCTTAGACACTATGTGAGCACACACCGAAATATTTGGAGCACATAATGGAATCATACCTCTCCCTTGGGTCACCATCCATCATGTACCAAGGGAGGGAAGGAGGATTTGAAACTCCCCTATATAAATCCACCAAGAGATGAAGAAATGGTTATCACATTTTTATGCTAGACAAATTTTCCCAAGCAACACCAGAAGTGTGTGACCTAGAGCTGGAGCTAAAGGGGACTCGATCGTTGGCTACCCAACATCCTAGTCCACCAAAGTAGAGAGAGAGAGGGAGACTGCATCAGAGATAGAGCTTGGAAGGAAAAATCCTTTCATCGAGACTTAGAGCCATTGCCTAGGGGCCCTTTGGCAAGTGGGTAAAATTTCTTCTCCATTTCAAATGTTTAATAAGAAGAGGCCATTTAGCCATCATTTGAATTATTATCGTTTTGAATCTCTTTATAGCTTCTGTATATTTGTGGTTTAGTTTTAGTTTAACCAAAGCATACTTTAGCATACTATTTCCATTAAATTTTATGCTTTTGAGCTCCCCCACTTTCTGCCTGTTACCAATATTTTAAAGAGTAGACCACACTCTTTAAGCTGGTGTGATTTCTCACACCTGTGCGACTAATCCACCACAACAGGATTGGCGACTCTACTGACGTGTTTCAAGTTTATGTGGTTGTGCCATCTTTTGCAGGAGACCCTTTGTCTATGATGGAGTGGAGCTGGCAGTCCTCTGATCCATCTTACAGTCCCTAGACTCACTGAAGTGACATAGTGAAGAAGGCAGCTCCTAATATTTTTACTTGCAGGATTTTTGCACACAGTTTTTCCTCACAGAGATGCATTGTGTGCATTCAGGACTGACCTGTGCACAGGAAGGCACACCTGTCAAGGCTTTTTGTGCGCAAATAGCATATTGATATTTTTCTCCCTAAAATATGCATTTTTCTACTTGTAATGTGTTGGGAAGCCCCTAATGTATTTTCCAGCACTTGTGTTGATGCCCCACAGCTTCTGAGAACTCACTTTTTGCTGCTTTCTGTAGGCATAGAGTTAGTTTTCATTTAAGTTGGTTTTTTGCAAAATGTGTTCACATAGTTTAAGTAGGGGGAGAATTAACCATTGCTCTCCGAACAAGTTATGTTTTGCAAATTCTGGTATGCACACTTTGTTTAACTAGTCCAAGTAAGTGGCCCAAGACCACACATGCATAAGCTAGTGTAGAAATTGTTTAGCCTAAATTCAATTTTTGCATTTAGGAAATTGTGGGACTAGGATTGAATCGCCAATTAGAGCAAGTAATCTCTACTTCCTTTGCACCATTTGGTGACCCTAGGCAAGCATATTAACGCTCTACATTTTCGATTAGCCATCTCCCTTTAGTTAAGTCACATAGATTAACGAGGAAGATTTGGAAGTGGCCCATTATCCACAAATGTTTTCCATTTGAGCAAGGAACAACGTCACATAGTTTAACTAGGGGAATTTTGTAAAGGAGCACCGATATCCATATGTTCAAACTATGAGATTTTTCACCATACGCTCACACACACTCACCCACTAAGCAAATAAAGCCACCTAAAACTAACTTAAAACAACTCACTAAATTCTCCCCACAGGGGCCATAGAAGAATTTATAGATTAAGTTAGGATCAAGGGGGTAGGCACCCAATAAGCCACCTTGATCACACTTCACATTGAAACATAGAAGTTGTGTATTTAGGGAGCTTCAAAATCCACCTATCATCCCACGGAAAAGAAAACCCGAGCGCGACAGAGACCTGATTCAGAGGGGGTTAGGATTAGGCGTAGTGCGTGCGGTATCAGTTGGGGCTACCTGACCCGACCGATACTTGGTACTGTTAGCTGAATACCAAGAAGCCTAAGACTCGAACGGTCACGTGGGATGGTGTTTCTTAGTGGCCAAAAACTAGGGCATCCTTTACCCTATAGGAGACAGTGCAGGCAAGCGCCAGACCCTCTACCCTTACCTTGATGGATTCTCTTCGGTTGACTGGGGGCGTCGCTAGCTCTTATGGGACGTTGTGCCAGCACTCTCAAGAAATATTCTCAAGGAATAGTTAATTTTGAGTGTGTGAGGATGTAATAGGTCTCTTAGGATTTCGAGTATCACACACAAACAAACAAAACCATTTTTTGCTTGATTGATCACATAGATTAAGTTAAAGGGAAAATTCATTTCATTTTCGCTTTGTTTTATGTATGTGGCCATAAATTTGTTGTCATCATAGAATCAATCCCCTCAAATTTTTCCAAAACCTAACCTGGTCAACACTCAAACAGCCCCAACGAAACCTTATCGATCCAGGCGTCTTTTGGACCTCCCCCCATTACCGGGAGGGGTTCCATGTCTTTCACCATTTAGGCGTCAAAGATGGAACATTGCCACCGTCATTGGTTCATCCTTTATTGGAGAAACCTTAGTTGGGAACCCTAGTCAGTCTCCCAACACCACACCATACACCACTCCCCCCTCGACCCCTAAGAGGCAGAGGAGCGTGTCCCATACAAGAAGCCAGCTGAATTCACAGCAGGGTACGTCACAAAATAACCCTCATTCTAACCATAATTTCGTGTCTTCAGACGTTGCCATGGCGTCAACCTCTCAGTCACCCTTCTTAGCTACGTTGAATCTACTTGATTTAACCAATATCATGAATGACACCATAGCACACGACCCTAATTGGCCTCCCATGCCCACGAAGTTCCCTTTGGATATACCAAAGTTTGAAGGAAAGTAAGTGGAAGATCCAGGTAATCATGTAATGACCTTTCACCTGTGGTGCTCATTGAATAGTATCATCGATGACACTATTCATTTGAGGCTATTTCAACACACTCTTATGGGAGAAGCTGCGAAGTGGTACGTGGAGAAAAATCCTACTTCACATGGAACCTTTAGTGCCCTTGCTACCGTGTTCCTCACATACTTTCAGTTGTCCATTCACCACAATTCGGGAATAGAATTACTGACACATTTCATACAATCCCCCTCCATCCATATCTCAAACCATCTCCATGAATGGAGGCGGCATCGCAGTTTATGCAAATCTAAACTCGATGACTGAGTCCTCTTAGATTTATTCTTGAAAACTCTGACGATGGATATTTCAAAGGATGTGGCACAACACAACCCCACATCCAAAGAGGATGCAATTAGTAAAGCCCAACAGCTTGAACTGATCTATACGCAGTGAGGATACATCTAAAATATCTAGCCTAAAGCCCCGCACTTCCAAATTTATCAAGAATTGCCAGGTATGTCTAACTTTGCAGACAGACTAATTGGGTCAATGACCCAAGGGTACCTAAGCAGCAATAGTCAAAATCCCAGTTACATACATAGTTCTACCCAGAACATGTCTCAACCTGGATTTCAAAGTCATCATATGCTGCAGCAAAATTTGACTAATAGGGCACAAGTGTATCACTAAGGAGGACCTTATTTTCCAACTGAGGGGACCCAGTACGAAGGAAGAAACACTTACGAAAGATCTCCCCCCCAATGGTCAGGTGCAAACATGGGATAGCATTATGCTCAGTCCCAAGCAGACAACCCACCTACGCAAACCAATGCATAGGTGAACTTTGTGCAGACGTCCCAAAATCAACCACACCAGTATGATCAGGAGAACTACCCTCCTAACATGGTTAAGAAAAAGACGAAAAACAAGCCCAAAGGGAACCCTGGATAGGGGGGAAGCAACCAAAAACACCCACCACGATCCCAGGCTGGGGGAAAATCCAACCAAAATTAGAACCAGGAACCAAGCAATGCCCAAAGGCAAGGAAAAAGGCCACCTCTACAAAAAAACCATTCTTGTTCAATATGTGGTGAGTATGGGCACTATACTCACCACTGTCCTGAACTCCCTAAGCTTAAGAAGCTATAGAGTAACTGAGGACAAGGAGGGTCTTCCCAACAAACTGCGGTGATGCAAGAACCTTCCCCCCATCAAGGGACAATCAACACTCAGAAGAGAAACCTAGACAATCCTGGGAAAAGCAGCCATGAAATTTACATGACTGGGGAACAAATATTTTTCAAAACTCAAAATCGTAGCTACGACACCGTACTAGACACTAATACATCAGGGGCTAGTAGTAGCACACCGACTGCACCTTTGACCATTCCAAAGATACCTATGGAACTATTGCCAAAGATGGAAAAAGGACCTAATAGGCGAGCAGGTAACTACTCCAAAGCGGCCCATAACTGTAGCATCGTGGATGATTTAGCTCAATCACCCATTTCTATGTCCGCATTAGAGGTACTGTAGTCGTGCCCAAAGCAACGAAAAGCCCTACTTTCCGCATTAGGCACTATCGACCCTGTCGATACGCGCATGATGGATTTTGATTTAGACAAAGCCACCCCTAGGCTTCCTTCCATTATCGCATTCCAGATACTAGTATCAGTTCATAATATAACTATTCACTGATGTGTCATTGATGAGGGTGCATCGACATGCATCATGTCAAAAAATGTTTGGTAGAAGTTGGGTTCCCCCAAACTAAAACCTTCCATCATAACACTTAGATAATATGACGATTGTCCCTTGACTCCCATCGGTCTCTACCAAAATGTACCAGTCTACTTAGCTGATAGGATGGTCCACATAGACATCGAAGTCTTGGATGCTCACTTGGATTACAATATACTCCTTGGGCAGAGTTACATGTACGCCATGTCTGTCATAGCATCCTCTGTCTTCCACATCATGATGTTCCCCCATGAGGATCAAATCATTACGATAGAACAACTGACGCACAGTGAAAAGCGTCTTCTAACCAACATGGATGTAATTATACCCTATGTATATATAGTCACAGATGGTCTCTCACGGTACCAAGAATATGGCCCTGGCCAATTCAAACTGTCATCCGTCCTAGGGTCATTCCTAGGAGATCCTCCCATTATCCCTGAGGCATCACCCGATGCCATAGGGGACCCAGTGTGCATGATGTCCACATCAAGCATCTAGGTTAGTCAGGACATAGACTCAAGTAGTGACAACACCGAGGCATCAGCCATAGCTGCCTCTCTCGCCTACGCCGCCTCCCAAACCCCTTTCCTTTACCCCCCAGCTTGCTTCGTCTCCTAGTAGGTTTTGGCAACACTGGTGTTACCCAACATATCGTTGGCCTTCCCAGTTTGGTACCTTATTCCCCCTTCCAGAATAAGAGCCACCAATTTTACTTCCGTCAGGTTAAAGCCCCTCAGTCCTAAGGAGCCCCAACCTACCCAAGAAACGGTCAAAACCTCCCCCGCAAGGGAAGTTCCCATTGCAAAACCAGTTATCACGACCAAGAAAACCACAAAAAAAGGAAAGAAGATGGTGACCCCCGCCATTCAAAGGGAATCACCAATCTGTGCCATATGTGACGTCACAGGTCACCCTACCCACATATGTCCAGAGTTGGATGAGTTAAAACCACTCCTCGGCTCTGAAGCAGACATCTCGACGCCGCGATTTCGTAAAAAGGAACCTGCCACAAAAAGTAAAGGTAAAGCGCTACGTACCAATCATGCATGCACTCTCTGTGGCATCTATGGGCAGTACACATATCATTTCCTAGAGATCCCATAATATAGGGACGCCTTACACACGGTCGAGAGATCCTATCAAGAGGACCCCTCCATCTAGTCTATCAATGATGAGCCACGTAACATCCTATACTTACAAGAGGAAGATAGATTTGTAGAAATACCTACAGTAATGCCCATTATACATTGTATGCTATGCGATGAATGTGGCCACTGCCTCAAAGAGTGTGTAGCATTGGAACTCATTCGCAGATGGTATCCAATCGAAAGGGTTTACTACGTGGGGCTACGAGCAGCTCAATTCACATGCCCGTTATGCACTGAAAATCACCTTTTAGAGGATTTTCACTACATACCTCGCTTCCCGCTAGCCCTTGCTAGCCTCTACTCAGCCATAGTTTGCCTTTCCCAAGAAGACGATATGGATTCTGAGTCCACAGGTAGCTCCATGACCCAAGTAGAGGAGATGAGCGGGTCTATCATGTTCTTGTCAGCCAAATAATGGCCTTGCAGGGAATCCCTAGTTACCCCCAATGACACTTCGCAGTAGCGATCAACGTGTACGTTATGCAAAAAGACAGAACATATAGTTGTCCATTGCCCTGATTTAGCAGCCTTCCAGTGCTGGTTCCCCATCAGACCTTGAACTAAACTAGATGGAACCTCCATATCAAGGATATTTTTCCTGATATGACAGGGTAACCATTATGAGCGACATTGTACTTATGCTTCGTAGATCCATCCCACCATCGACATGATTAATGCCATAGAGAAGAGACAAGATGATCTTCGGGAATGGCATAAAAAATACATCGCCGGGTCAATGTCCTCACCACTGAAATGGTGTATCAAGCCTGATAAGACAACACACCACCAAACAGTAACCTCGGCTAAGCCTAGGATAACATGCGGCCTATGTGATTTGAATGTTCAATGAGTCAACCAATGTAGAGAACTCAAGCCCCTAGCAAACATTCTGCGCATAGTCTCTTCTCTCCCTCGGAACACCCTCTCTAATCAAGAGAAGATAACACACACTTATTGCTGAATTTTCTCACACTTTCATCATATGTTTAAGTGTGCACATCTCCCCAAGCTAAGAGCGGCTCGAGCAGCGTTAATTATACCATCCACCAAAAAGGAAGACAAGTCTAAACCAATGACGTGGAAATGGAAGCAGAAAACAACCCCTTCTACGACTGACCCTTTCCAAGCATCCACATCAGGGAAAATGAGTAGCTAGAATCTCACACTATCTACTCTGTCAGCACTGTGATACCGTGCACGATTTGCACTAGCCAAGATCACACTCCAGAGGTATGCCCGCTGATGAAAGCATTCAGACACCTCTGTGATAAGAACAAATTCCACCTACTGGAAATTGACTATCCTGGCGGGAAACCTGACCTTATGCTCATACAGGAATCCATTACCGAGATCCTTCCCCCACCGCATACCAGTGACACAATTCACCACATATGACTTGTATCATCACACGCCCAAGATAGGATTCCAACCACCCCCTCGTCCTAGGATTTCCACTTTATTCCTGTCGCAAAAGACCAAGGTGCCTTGTGCTTTTGCATTAATTTATGTGAGATCCCAAACCTGCACACCGCCATCGAACTCCTTGATCACACCTAGCCTCTAGAATAATGCCTAGTACAACTAGATCTAGTTGATGAAAGTTGGCGACAATTTCTGCAACAAAATGAGGCCCATAAGAAAAGGGTGAAAGCATCATTGGACCACCACATCACCCCTCGCTCATTTACCGAGGGAGAGTTAGTCCTTCACTACGATGTTGAAAAAGAGGCCTTAGGGCTAGGAAAGTTCGAATACCTTGTGGAAAGGACCCTATATCATCAAAAATTTCCTCCGACAGGGGGCATACATCTTGACGGAACTAGATGGGACCTACCTCACCAATCCTGTCAATGACCTTTACCTTAAGAAGTTCTACCCATAAGGGTCCTAGTAGCCCTTTCCCCCTAGAGTTTAGAGTACACAAAAACCCAATCACCAAAATATTTTTGACCCAAAAAAGCGCTCAAAGTGCCAACATGGATCACAAAAATGAACCATACTTCGAATTTGCTGATGGAGCATCGCGATGGTCTCAAAAATTAGCTGCAACTCCTTGGGTCATCTACCACCCTGACCGATCACCACTGTGTTCAAACAGTGTGTCCATTGGTCCAGAAACAATAAATCAAGCAAAATATGACACTGTCATTGTACTTATGTGCAAGGTCCTCCATAAGGGCATCCGCCATATGCATGTTTACCTCGATTCCCAGTTAGTATGTAATGTCCCTTTTTCAAGAGCATGCTGCTCCATCGGGAACATCTTAGATGTTCCATTTTTCCTTCTTCAGTGAGACACTACAAGTCCATTTCAGAGATTGAATGATGGGGAATTTACAGGATATGACTCCTAAAGAAGGGAGAAATCCTAAGGCTAGCTGGCCCTTCTCAGACTCTGCCTATGGATATGCAATATTCCACCTCGGGAATTTCTGCTACAGTGTCCTTGAGGATGTTGTATAAGGAAGTTGCTACATAAATAAAGAAAACTAGTGCTAGGATGCCCAAGAAAAACTCTAATACAACTCCCCTACAGAAAATGAGCTCAAAGAAATGATTCTAGATGGGTTATTCAGATCTCCCCAATCTAGGTGTCTAAAACAATGCTCAATGAGAGAGCTAAAACAATACAAGAACATAACCAGAAACTCTGCATATCTTAAATACACCATAAGAGGGAACATTCTACAGTCATCATGATATTATGATATATCAGCAAATAAATACAAGATATAGTTGAGGGACAAGCCACTTAAGCTTTAAGATCCAACCTCCAATGAATAAGCTATGAAATACAAGAAGAGCTGCAACTCCACAAAATGCCAGAGTAGCTGCAACTGCATAGTGTATATGAAGGCATAGCTGCTGAACATAAATAAATACATATGTGGCTGAAGGAATACAAGAAATAATCCCAAGAACAAGAAATGGGCTAAAATACAAGATTTCTAGCCAATCTAGGAAGATTGCTAGAAATGCCGGAGTAAATCAAAATGTGACAATTGAGTTGTCACTGAAACTGAACCAAAATAAGAATGAGGCTGTGTCTGATCTGAAATATGATTTCCCTCCTCTCATCATGTCTCTAATACAAAGTGCTGATCACTTTGTCTCAGAAACATCCTCCTTGAAGCTCCAGAAACCCCTCTCTCACTGCCTCCTCCAAAATAACGCAGTTTCCTCCATGGACTGCGCAGTGGAAGATGATGGAAGTGTGGCCTCATGCCACTGATCTGAAATACATCCTAGGAATCCTCCTTGAAGTTCCTCCAATGAATAGAAAACTCCTCCACTGAAGAAAACTAGACAAGAGAGACTCCATGAGTTCCTCTCTTGTTGTACATAGCAACACAACGTCCTCTCTGCTGCAGAAATAACGCTATAGAAGATGAATGTAGCTGTGGCCAATGCCGTATTGAGGAAATGTAGCTCAATCCTCATCCTTCCTTGAGGAAGAGGTAGGGATTCTTGACCGAGAACACCCTAGTGCCCGAGGGCACCATCACCCTGCTAAACAGCCCGGGGATGCAAGCTTTTGCAGACCCTTGTATGAAATCTAAAACATAGCATAATGAAAATGGGCTGCCATCTCCTCCATATAAAGTGAGAGAACTCCTCTACATCATGTACCCACCAATTAGTGTTTCCATCCTCATGTGAATGTCTTCCCTCCAAAACTGCGCAGCTTCTCTAGGAAGTCTCCTCCTCCTTGGGCAGCGCTGTTGATTTTAGTCAAAGATGACTAATCAAGTGAGTTGGGTTCCATTCACACCCTTGATGTTTATTTCAGCTGATTTATTCACTCCCCTTTCACATTAGGAGTGTTATTTCTTCATCTAAAAGGGGCTAAGGTGTCTCCTTGCCCATTTTATTATGCAAAAATAAAATGTGCAACTGTAATGTTCCATTTTAGCTTGAGGCTAAAAATTGGGACATTACAGTCCTCCCCTCCCACATATTGCTTGCCCTCAAGCAACTACATGAAGAGAACAAAATATTCTCCCCCTTCTTCTCCTGTGGCCTCTTCATCAATGGTTCCACCACTGCTCAAATATGCTGCAATGAATCTGTCCTCCAATTCTCTCTCCCAAGTATGCAAGCTGACAACAATGCTCCTCATGGAAAGATAGAAGGTGTAGTGGAATCATTCCTGCTGTTCTAAGGCCTCCTTAAGGTAGGACTGATAATATTCATGGGAAATTTGTTCTCCCAATGATTATTCTCTCATCCATGCAATCATCCAAATGAAAATCTCACCCCTGATTTCTGCAATGAGTTGGGGATGGATGGAGAGTGTGCTTACGTTCTCATGATGGCCCTCTCTCCATTTGAAGTGTGCATGGGGCTGCCTCTATCTCTGGGCTGAAAAGTATGGCCTCCAAGAATGGACCAAGCTACCCCATCAAGAAAATCAGCCATGAGTTGCCTCCTCAAATCCTCCAAGTGGTTCCTCCTGCAAGAAGAGACAAGCAGTAATGTGGCAATCATGGTTTTCCCATGGTATCTCCTGCAAGATAAGACATATAAAATGGGGAGAATCATGCTCCCAATGGGATGTACATATAATAATCCTCATGAGTGTACAAACATCTAAAATACAATGGAGCAATATGCAGTAAAAGCAAGTTGCCAAATGAAAATCAGAGAATGGTTCAAAGTTCCACTCATGGAACTGTGTAGTGCCTCCTTGGCCTGCCTCAAAATAAAAATAACAAGTGATGTACTAGCCACTTGTTTTCTGCCACTCATCTCCTCATAAGATGAAAACATGAGAATACAAATTGGTGTCAATGGTGCACACCAAGAAACATGTGGCTTCCCCCACAATCATCACATAATTAGCCAAAATCAAGGCTACAAGTAGTTGCAAGTACATCCTCATGAAAAATGCAAGAAGGAACAAGCCTCCTTGACACATCATGCTCCTCAATCAATGAAAATAAGTACAATAAAAAATATGACATTATACCTCCTTCATCATGCACTAGAGCTCTTGAGCTGAAATGGCTCATCTAAATGCTCTCCCTCTCCTCCAATGAGTAAGGGAATGGTTGTGCCAACCTCTCCAAAATAAATCAGGCTATGCATATATCCATATGCTGATGTTGACCATACTGAATTGCCTCTCAAGTGAACTCCTCTAGCAAAGCAAAGTATGCATCCAAGTGCATAGCTAGGAAGTCTGTATGTGCTGCATGCAAATTTTCTCCTTGAGACTAGAAACTCTAGCCAAGAAGAGTCTGCCATGATGATAGATGCTCATATCATCCACTAAGTTTCCTCCATCTCCATCAAGGCCATCCAAGAATCATGCATGCATCAAGATCCTGGGACCTCTCAACCAGAAGCTGAGTCCTCCAACATGGATCAATCCTCCACATAGACAGCGCTGGTAATCTGCAATAAAGTGCTACCATCACGCTGCTGCCTACTACCTTGACATCCCCTCATGCCAAATTCATCCTCCAAGTTGCTGCCATGCCATCATGCAACTGCTAATGCTAAAATAGAAATAAGGACCTCTGAAAATGAGCCTCCCATGAGAGACTATCACCCCCAAAGAGTCTCCTGATCCTGGGCAATGTAAGCATGAGTGGCCTCCCTCTACTCCAAAGCATGAAAGAGTTCTTCCCCAAAGGAAGTGACCTATCTCTCACTAAATCCATGGAGCAGTCATCCGACATCATGAATATGCTATCCTCCATCCATACAACAACTCTATCTGCTCAGTGAAACTGATGAGAATGGGTGGTACTGAAAATGAGAGTGTGTAACCCTCCTCCATGAGCTTTTCCCAAAACTCTTTGCGCTGTAATGGAATCTTCAAATGTCTCCACCCCTCCAGAATCCAATGAGTGGTGAACCAAATGATATGATGCCTCTCATCATTTCTAGCTCATGTGGCCTCCAAGTGGGAAGCCTCCAAAGGTGAGACATCAAGATAGGAAGTGGACTGAATATATGAGAGGAATGAAAGGTCCTCTCTCTTTCTCTACTGCGCAGTGCAGTCCTTCTCACATGTGAAGAGAATCTCTGAAATAGATAAGGGTGAGTGTCCATCATCCCTTCATGCTGATCCTCCTAATCTTCTTCTTCTTCCAATGGTGCAGCGCTGTAGGTTCTTCTATGCACCTCCTCTCTATCCAACATGTGAGTGTGTTTCCTCCTGAGTGAGAGGCCTTGAGTCTTGGCCTGCCCTTGAAAGAAATATCTCCACACCCTCACAAATGGAAGAGTTTCCTTCATTCAGTGGGGTTCTTGCCTCTAGCAAGCCATTCTTCTCATTTATCCCCCTTTAGAAAGATGGAATGATCTTTGTTTCATGGTTCCCCTCCATGCATTCAAAGTGTTGGTAGTTTTGTCACACCATGCTTCTCATTGGTTTTCACCAATCCCCTTTGCAAAAATATATGTGAATTTAACATATGGTCTCTCATTTGCATGAGAACATGAAATAGAACTCTAAAATCAATTATCATGAATCATACCTTTGAGTTTGTAGCACTGCTCCTCCAAAGGCCTCATCACTTTCCTCCATCCTTCTTGCAGTAGCTGTGGGAAATGTACTAAATTTTGGATCTTCATGTGTGGCTGAATGCTCACACCCTTCATGGAAATAGCTAGGGCTTGATCAATCACAAACCCCTTTCAGAAAATTTCTCCAAATTTTTCCCCTTTCAGCAGATCTTCAATGGTGTGCTCAATGGTCTGGAAAAGAAGAAGGGAAACCTCCTCTTCCTTCATTCCTTCCTTGTTTCCTCTGTAAATCTCCTCTCATTGGAGAGAATATCCTCTTGCTGATGGAAATAGATCTTGGGCACAGGCTAAGCCAATATCATGCTCTGATACCACTGTAATGTCCCTTTTTCAGGAACATGCTGCTCCATCAGGAACATCTTAGATGTTCCATTTTTCCTTCTTAATTGAGACACTGCAAGTCCATTTAAGAGATTGAATGATGGGGAATTTATAGGATATGACTCCTTCAAAATAAGGGAGAAATTCTGAGGCTAGGTTCCCCTTCTCATACTCTGCCTATGGATACGCAATATTCCACCTCGGGAATTTCTGCTACAGGGTCCTTGAGGACGCTGTATAAGGAAGCTACTACATAAATAAGAAAAAACAGTGCTGGGATGCCCTAGAAAAACTCTAATGCAACTCCCCTGCAGAAAATGAGCTCAAAGAAATGATTCTAGATGGGTTATTCAGATCTCCCCAATCTAGGTGTCTAAAACAATGCTCAATGAGAGAACTACAGCAATACAAGAACATAACCAGAAACTTTGCATATATTAAATACAACATAAGAGGGAAAATGCTACAGACATCATGATATTATGATATATCAGCAAATAAATACAAGATATAGCTGAGGGAAAAGCCACTCAAGCCTTAAGATCCAACCTCCAATGAATAAGTTATGAAATACAAGAGTAGCTGCAACTCCACAAAATGCCAGAGTAGCTGCAACTGCACAGTGTATATGAAGGAATAGCTGCTGAACATAAATGAAATACATATGTGGCTGAAGGAGTACAAGAAATAAGCCCAAGAACAAGAAATGGGCTGAAATACAAGATTTCTAGCCAATCTAGGAAGATTGCTAGAAATGTCGGAGTAAATCAAAATGTGACAATTGAGTTGTCACTGCAACTGAACCAAAATAAGAATGACGCTGTGGCTGATCTGAAATATTATTTCCCTCCTCTGATCATGTCTCTAATACAAAGTGCTGATAACTTTGTCTCAGAAACATCCTCCTTGAAGCTCCAGAAACCCCTCTCTCACTGCCTCCTCCAAAATAACGCAGTTTCCTCCATGGATTGCGCAGTGGGAGATGATGGAAGTGTGGCATCATGCCACTGATCTGAAATATAGCCTAGGAATCCTCCTTGCAGCTCCTCCAATGAATAGAACACTCCTCCACTGAAGAAAACTAGACAAGAGAGACTCCATGAGTTCCTCTCTTACTGCACCCAGCAACACAACGTCCTCTCTGTTGCAGAAATAATGTTGTAGAAGATGAATGTAGCTGTGTCCAATGCCGTATTGAAGAAATGTAGCTCAATCCTCATCCTTCCTTGAGGAAGAAGTAGGGATTCCTGACCGGGAACACCCTAGTGCCTGAGGGCACCATCACCCTGCTCAACAGCCCGGGGATGCAAGCTTTTACAGACCCTTGTATGAAATCTAAATCACAACATAGTGAAAATGGGCTGCCATCTCCTCCATATAAAGTGAGAGAACTCCTCTCCATCATGGTCCCGACCAATTAGGGTTTCCACCCTCATGTGAATGTCTTCCCTCCAAAACTATGCAGCTTCTCTAGGAAGCCTCCTCCTCCTTGGGCAGCGCTGTTGACTTTAGTCAAAGGTGACTAATCAAGTGAGATGGGTTCCATTCACACCCTTGGTGTTTATTTCAGCTGCTTTATTCACTCCCCTTTCACATTAGGAGTGTTATTTCTTCATCTAAAAGGGGTTAAGGTGTCTCCTTGCCCATTTTATTAAGCAAAAATAAAATGTGCAACTGTAATGTTCCATTTTAGCTTGAGGCTAAAAATTGGGACATTACATAGTAGTATCATAGTTAAACCAAACATTCGAGACTAGAGACACACACCTGTTTAGAAAATATTTGCATGCCAAAAGATTAAGCAGACAATTTGATTACATTACTTTTTCACATGTATCAAGGAATCAAAACCAAGCAGCTGATCGCATAGCTAACAATATCCTAGACTGGAATTCATCGCGAATAAACCATCATACATAAAAAACCAAAAACATAGATATCCATTAGCATAACACAAAATATATAAACCGAAACAGATAGCACACCATATAGAGCCACAAAAATATCTCTCATATGTATAAAAAAAAATATGTGTATCTGAGTACAAAAAATAGTATCCCTGGCCCACTGGCCAGCTCGAAGATACAAAAGTTATAAAAAATAAGGGAAGCATCCTTGTAATGGGTGCTTTCCCTCTGTAAAAAACTACTCTAGGGGGGTGCCCCCTCAAGAGGAGCACCTGGGCCCACAACTGCTCCTGGTGCCACCACTGGAGCTGCTATCGCCACTGCGATCGCTACCCGACGTAGAGTGGGCCGATAATCCCTCTCACGGGCCATCACCGTCTCTAGCCAAACCTCCTCGAAGTTGTCCATGAAACATTGAGTAGGCATGCCCTGGGTCAAGCGGTCCACTTGACCCCGGAAGTCCTCTAGAGCGGCCACTTTAGCCACCAGTACTGCATTGTGTGCCTCAACCACATCTGCACGAGCTCTCTCGACCACCACCTCTGTTGTAGCTGAGCTGCTGTTCTCACTAGAAAGGCCAACACCATCCTCGCTAGGTCCACTGACACCACCACCCGGTTCACCTGCGCCACCTCCCCCTTGACCACCACGAGGTCGTAGTGGAGGATCATGACCCACAAAACGGGCCACTGGGCGACCTACTGTTGAGCCCTAGAATTGCCTTCACTTTTACAAACCTCCACTTCATTTCATCATTCTTTTATCACTTCATAAGCCTAAAATCAATGAAGAATGATTAGGATTGCTTAAAGGTTACATGCAATTGATTAACATATTGTTTTTCATGGTTTTTGCTATTTTAATAATTTTGTGCAAAATAGCTACAAAATACAGACCTTCCGTAGCCGATCAGGCGTTCCGCAGCTATTTTAGTGTTTAAAAAGGTTACAGGTGTTGTCTGAGGGAAAGACTTATATGGTTAGACTCCAAATCTCTCCCGCATCATTCCTTGTCCTCCACGAGGGTTGAGTAAAAATCTGGAAGTGGTTATGCATGTGGACAAATCCAAAACCAAGAAGCAGACTTCTACAAGGAAAAAGACTCTTGAGGTGTCTTCAGCAGAATACGAGTCCTCAATAGGAGTTCTAGTTCGATTTCAATTATAAAAGACACCTATGCCTATTTCTACTCAATGTCAGTTATGTATTTTCTTATAAAAATAATTCGATGAACCGAGAGACGGTTAGTTGATGTTTTGTTGTTAGTTTTCAAAGACTGTGATACTTTGTTTCTGAAGCGTTTTATTTTAATAAAAGAAGTATAACTTTGATGCATGATCTGAAGCAACTGTAAGGAGTTAAGGATTCGTGTGCCAATTTGATGGTAGAGGGCCCCTACTATCCAAAAAGGCTTTTGCATATTTTCTAGATAAGTGACCTTTAACTCTGTTTTGTTCTTAACTTAGGCAGTTTTCTGAGTTTATCCTCTTGCATCATGTCTTCTGTCATTTACTTACATCGAATATTATATTCAATCTTGTTCTCATGAGCTGTTCCAATATATCACTAATACGTGAATAAGATCTAGCTATAGTACTTTGAGTTAATTTTATTTTAGTTATGTTCATTGCATTTTGGTTCTGCTAGTTAATTGCATTTCAGTCCTGTTAATTAGATTTAAAAGACCCTCATTATTTTATAAGCTGCTCTTGTTCTCAACTTCTTCTAACACATCACTATTATAAGAACAAGAATTAGTTATATTATTTTGATTTCTTGATTGTTTTGCAGTTATGTAAGAGATTCCCATGATTTTACAAACAATTCTTTTTCCCAAGTTGTTCCAAGAAATCTCTAATCATTGAATGAGGCTTAATAGTAACATTGTGAGTGGCAGAATGAGTTAATTTTAGCGTCATAAGTTATTTTAGTACATGATTCTTTACTATGTTGCAGATGATCTTTTTCTCAAAATGTTCCAACAGACTTCTAACCATGAATAAGATTTCTCTGTGATGTTTTAAGTTGTTGTTTACTAAAGAGAACCTCATTACATCAAAACTAATCCTTTTCTCAGTTTGTTCCAATATATCTCTAATGAAGCGAATTGTACTAAGTTTAATGTTATGAGTTTCTTTATTAGCAGCTTTACAATCTGTGGATTAGCATTCTCTATTATTTTTATCATTCCTAGTTTAGAGTAGATCTTATTTTGTTTTAGTGCATTCAATAACTTTTCTTTGCTATTAATTTAGTTTTTCACCTTAGCATAAAATAACAGTAAACATAAAACCAAAAACATTAGAAAAACATTGAACACAACGAAGTAGGAAGAGGTTACTTAGGCACATATGGTGCACTTCACTTCAACAGTTTACTAGCCCTGGTTGACAATTTATGTTATCAATTTAGGAACACTAAAATTGATTAAACACCTACCTCACCAACATCTGCAAGAGTAACCAAAATAATGTCAGTGTCAATAAAAAAACACATAAGTACATAAAAAATCAAACAAATGTAGAAAAACATAACTCATACCTGCAGGACCCCATACATAACCAAAAGGGAGACCCATATCTGGATCACCCTGAAAAGTCCATCCCTGCATATGGGTAGGGAAAGAACATCTGTGGGTTGGCCTCAAACTAGGATTATGTCGTGTCGTTCCAATAATGACCCACCATGCCACCACTACCTCGCGGCATCACCAGAGCCCACCTCCTCATGTGTGGCTCCCGCAACCCCCCAATAGGCATCGCCACAACTAGCCTTAGCAGCACCACCCTCTCATACATAATGCTGCACAAGATGCTAGTGTACGAAAATGACTTGGATCTACGTTGGACACTGTTTAGTTGCGACACCATACCATAAAAAAAAGCAAGCGCAATTGAAAAAATTCCTACCCCTCAAATGACATAAAACTCCCACCTGCAGGCTCGATGCTTGATGTGGTGCAAACGACCCCGCCAGTCACACAATAATAGCTAGAGCACACCTCTCGGCCACATCTGTCACTGATGCAACATTGATGCACCCCTCAGTAAGAGGCACACCACCATTATACCGCCTCCAGAATCTGTCTAGGTTCACTATCCCACGAGGGAGTGGGTACCTCAGAGCCTCACCCTGAGATAGTAGCCCGGTCACAAAGTATATATCCGTCTTGGACGGATAATCAAGTTTGTCCCCTGCAATACAAACATGTTGCACCTCCTGCGCCAATGCTGTATAATGTAATGTAACAGTCAGTCCTGAGACCGAAGGAACTCATTCTCAGCAAACTTCAGAAGGCCCCATGCGGCCAACTGATGACACGCCCGAGCATCAACAGCTAGAGCGGTACGGATCTCGGGCCAATCTCACTCTCTCCACACCAACCTGCCAAGCCACACAAGCACCCATCAGTACAGAGAAAAACATCAAAACAGACAAAAAACCCAAGTTTCTCTGTCACCCTGGCCTTTGTGTGCCTGTCTCTCACACAGGCGCACCCCCACGTGCCTGTTTTCTTCACAGGCACACCCTTGCGCACAAAAAGGAAGGAACATCACACTCTCACGTGCCTGTCCCTTAGAAATGCGCATAAGGGGGGGTGCCTCTTTTCCTAGATTTCCCATGCAATCTAGGGAAAAAAGTCCCTTTGAGGCCGTACAAACCCAATTTGCACGGCCCCCGACACCATTAAACTGAAAAAATTGAAATGTAGGACGTCATGAAAGTTACCTCAGCATGATATCGCTAATCCATGGTACACAGGCTGACCGCAATGGCAAGAAAGTCTTCGCAATCACCTCTGATCTCCAAAAACTCAGCAAGTACAAATGAATAGGATTAGGGCCATAATCCCATATTTATCGCCCTTTTCTAGAACTTTGGAGGTCCATAACAGGAGATCAGAAGGTCCATTCCGTGAACTGTAAGTTGCACCATCGTCAGTATGCCATGACGAACGAAAGCGATGCCATATGTTCACTGTCCAGGAAAAATAATTTTTCAACACCAACAGGTATGTACCCTCCCATATTCCTCTCTAAAGTTCATGTCTTTCAATAATATATGATGAAAAGAAGATGATTTCACTTGAGGTAGTTGTTTTTGCAGGAAGAACCCACAAACCATTCACAACACCATCCATTGAAAGTTCCAGAGTAGGTATCATCCTACCCCCAGCATGATAGAGTCCCACAAAACTTTCCATATCCTGACATCATTTCTCCATCAGAGATAAACCATAGGATCCTCATACCCGGCCATGTTTATCATCACCTCACCCTGCATATGATAAGCGTCCATGTTGGTCGGTAGAGCCTCCCCCCCCATGGTGCTCGTCACCCAAATTAGATCATATATCATAGCACAAGTGACACCATGGCCATACCATTTTAGTCTGGGAAGCACCTCATGCCCATCCATATGTCATGTGTAAGGCAAATTTTACCATTCAAACTCATAACCCCCTTCCCAGACGATCAGGTTTTATAAGAAGATCGAAAGTGCACCTCCGCGCATCGCATTGGGCCCACCATACCTCCATCAGCATAATCCCATTTACAACATTTCTTCATCCGCTTCATCAACCCCGCACATGAGACCAACCAATGGGACCCCCACCACCAAAAAAACCACATCCTCACACCTTCAGTGAGTGAACCCTTTCATGTTTCGGGGTGCCCATCTCTGTGTTTTGTACAAACCAAACCTCATTATTTTATTCTTTTGGTAAGTGTACAAAGACCGCAAACGATGCCCTTTTCCGCTTCACCCTCATATTTAATCTTTCCCACATGGTAGCGGTCCCTCATTCCCCTGGTCAGAGTATTTCACCCCACACACACAGCATCACGACATTCATAGGCAGTTCACACCCCCCCTGGAAGTCTTATCGACTCCAGGGACTTTCCCTTCAGAAAGAACTATGACTGCTGCCAAGCTGCTAAAGTATACTCCGACCTCGAGCCACTGAATCCCCATCATCCGTTTTCAGTCACCTCTCACCAACATGCCTATGTTAAAACCATCAAATCTAGGTCCCCGACCCCTCAGGTCAGTGACCCATGGTTTGGTTAAGGCTTCCTTTTTGTCGACCTCGACACCTCTTTTTCAAAAATGAAGCGGTACCTTGGATCACCCCTCCCCATACAAAGGGGTATCCTTGGGTGGCACTGTGGGAGAAATCATTGTCCACAGATGTCATTGATCCTCCTGACATTTGACTACAACAAAAGCTTTCATGTCACGATGGTATCGTACCTTACAACCATTGCACTTTGATCAGATCTGTCGAAGACGTGTGCCTCCATAAGCGTCTCTGTCAACAATGCTTACACGAGAAGGTGCCAACCAATACATATGCGTACATTGCATAGTTATATGCCATACCAAAATTATGCATATAGGTACCACATTACACCTATCGTCAAAGAAAAAATGCCCCTGAGGGCGTCAGCAGTCGTCGTCAACAACCACCAGCATCATTACCATAGTAGTGGAATAAACAACACATGTATCTTTCAATTCTGTTTAACTAGCCATAGCATCATGAGCATGGGACATGCCCACCTCATTGAAATTTTGTATATATGTTGTATATTTTGTTTGCTTGCAGGGGGTCCCTTAGGCCATGGTTATCTCAGAAACGGTGTAAGGTGTTGTCAATTCCAAAATTCACACAAGCCTCTCTCTCTCTGTGTACGATACAGAAAATAAACTATAGTTATTTCGGCTATACAGTTCTTCTTAGACCTCACACATTAGGGGTCAACTGTTAACACTAGAAAATTGTACAGCAGAAGATGACACTAATTAATGTCAAGCCTAAGGATTTACAGGGCAGGAACACATTATGGAATCAAGAAGTATTTAAAATATCTAAGGTTGTGAGGAAATCAGATTTGAACTAGTCATAAATGCTGAATTACACGCTTTATCCTTCGAGAAGAGCGCCTTCTGCGCGCCTTTTTGCCCGATAAGCATGCATTCCTAGAAATGGAAAAATGTCGCTTTCTGGGACCACACCAAGAAAAGGACAGTTACTCTTTATATGAAGCCGCCTAAGGACAGCCACCAGTGCCTCCTTAGACACTATGTGAGCACATAAAGGGATATTTGGAGCACCCAATGGAATCATACCTCTCCCTTGGGTCACCATCCATCATGTACCAAGGGAGGGAAGGAGGATTTGAAACTGCCCTATATAAAGCCACCAAGAGATGGAGAAATGGTGATCACATTGTTATGTTGGCCAAATTTTCCCAAGCAACACCAGCAATGTGTGACCCGGAGCTGGAGCTAAAGAGGACTTGATCGTTGGCCACCCAACATCCTAGTCTACCACAATAGAGAGAGAGGGAGACTGCATCAGAGGCAGAGCTTGGAAGGCAACATCCTTGCATCGAGAGCTAGAGCCATTGCCTAGGGGCCCTTTAGCAAGTGGGTAAAATTTCTTCTCCATTTCAAACGTTTAATAAGAAGAGGCTATCGAGTCATCGTTTGCATTGTTATAATTTTGACTCTCTTTATAGCTTCTGTATATTTGTGTTTTATTTTTAGTTTAACCAGAGCATACTTTAGCATACTATTTCCATTAAATTTTATGCTTTTGAGCTCCCCCACTTTCTGCCTGTTACCAATAGTTTAAAGAGCAGACCACACTCTTTAAGCTGGTGTGATTTCGTACACCCATGCGACTAATCCACCACAACAGTGGTGATTGAGGAAAATACTCGTACAGGTAAAGGTCCCCCCCAAAATGGGTTGGAGTTAAAGGTGTCTTGTCTTGTGGTATTTCTTCAATCGAAATTAAACCAAGTGGAAGTATTTCACCGTCAGGACCAAAGTATATTTCAGGAGGTTGACTGTGTCATATGGGAGACTCAATTGCTACAAAAAATTGTGGGATGACCAATACAGGAACAACTTCCGGTTGTTCGAATTGGGGATTCAGATGTTCTGGAAAAAATGAGACAGGATCTAGATCAACTTCTAGTTGAACAACGCCGGGTCCAGGAGGTATGGTCTCACTGATTAGATGGATCGTGAACATGGGTAGCTATGAAGACTCTGTTTCAAAAAAAATAGATGAACCAGGATGTGTAGAGACAACTTGAGCTAACTCTGGTATATGGGAACATGATGCTTCACCAGAGGTATGAATAGTAATTGATTCAATAGAGTGTTGTCGCCTTCGCCGACTAGGAGTAACTTCTGGTGGTAAAGGTGGTTTCAATGCTAATTTACGTGAATGACGAGGGAAAGGATTTTTTTCTTCCATGATTACTGATTTATTTTAACCAAAAATAAATAAACAAAATAAAATGGTAATGCTAGGGAAAAGGTTTACCAAGAAACTGTGAACTGCAGAATACCTCCTGGCGAACCAAGAAGTATGGGCAGGCAATCTTCCTGAATGATGTGTTTGTTGTATCAAAATTTACAAGGCGGCTGACTCGGTTCAATATTGATGGATAGGACCTAAAAGTTGTCATCCCAAATATACCCGAAGGTACGTGGAGGCCCAAGTCCGTATTAGCGCTGTCTGATGCGAAACAGCACAGTGAGAGCACCCCTTTATACTTTTCGTACTGTAACACCACCCGATATACCCGAAAGTACGTGGATGAGCTACGATATACTTACGTACGTGGAGTGAGGTATCACACTTGGAATGTATCAAAGAAAATTAATGACAGCTGCTATGTTTTACAATGCTGGAACACGTCTCTAGCCTAGACCTTATAAATGTTATCGTTATGGTTCCAATGCTTTGTTAGGTAAATTGAGATAAATTTTAAGTTGATATTTTTTATCAATTTTCCTTTCAAGGTTCACGGCGATGATGTATTGGAAATTCCTAAAATTAAAACTAAAATGATAAGCAATCTTTCACTTTTAGTTTTTTCAATGAAAATCCTAGCTACTAGAGGGAAAGAGAAATCAATTTGAGAGCAAATAAATCAAAGAGCATAAACTAAAATGAAGCTTTCCTAATTGTTCCTTTTGCAAAACACACAATCCACTACATGAAAATGTAAGTTTTTCTTTTCAGTTCCTTTAATGTTATGAATACAGAAAAGGAAACTAAGTGTATCAAATCAACAAAAACAAATGCTTTTTACTTTTGAGAAATAAAGATTTAAACAACAATTTCTCTTTTGAAGGAAAAATTAGGAATTAAACAACAATTTATCCTATCAGAAAATGAAGAATTTATGACAATTTCTTTTTCAAAAGCAAATGGATCTAATGCAGCAATGAAAATACTTTGAAATTAATTCGTCAGTGATAAAGAAAAATGATTTAAATAAACATTGAAAAAAATATTCTTTCAAAGGAGGAAGAGGTAGATAAGGTCACTGGTCAATATGAGGCTTCAGGCTCTTCAAAACACAGCAGAGAAAAAACTGTAAACAAAATTAAATGACAAAATTAATGGAATTTGGATGGTTTCAGGGGGAAATACAGTCTCTAAGGGGAGACAACGCATTGTAAAACATGCCTGAATGGGAGACAATGCTATGCAAAACACTGTGTCCTATCCAACAATTCATTGGGCATAATGTACAATGAAAAACACAACTATTTAACAAACTTATAATGCAAATTTGGATTTCGAAAAGCCTAATATTTATGAGTAAATGCTATTGGGTGAATAAACAGAGAAAATCAGAGGCAAATACACTAAGGATGAAGGGTAAACTCCCCAACATAGTCGCCAATTTGTTATGTGGAATTATGGATTACTGATAAAGATGTAGTGCTTATCTAGAACAACAGGTTAGAGACTTTGCAACTACTTTTCCTAACTGAAAATATACACACAAAATAGATCAAAGAACTTACTTGGAGTCCAAGCGCTTCCTATTCTCCTTCTGTCGCTCTTGTTGTAGCTTCAAATCCAAGCTAGATGTCCAAAAATATTTCCTGCAAGAATGAAAACTAAAAAACAAAGGATAGCAATAATACAGATGTCTATTCAAGTTATTTAGTTAAATCAATAAAACATAAACTATATACATTAGATAAGAATTCATAATATGGAAAAAATGAGCTTATACAGATACATATGTGGGAAAGTAAGCAGTAATCTTTATTAATGGATAGAAGGGGAGGTTACAACCCAGTGATTGATTTAGTGTCACCATCTCCAGCAGCATCCCAACCTCATCACAATGCACATCTCTCTAGTAGCATTTCACTCAAATAAATTCCTCAATTGAAACTCCACCAGCATTTCTCTATTCAAATTCTTCCTTCTAAGCACTAGGATCTGTGCTCAATTTATAGATGAGTTGAAGGTAGTTTTATAATCAATGAATTTCTAATAATAGGCAAGGCATGTTCCCAATCTTGTAGATGTCAAATGGACTCATGGATTCGATGTTTGACACATGTGAACTCTTCTAGAAGGCACTGACCAAGTGGAGATTCCAAAACAATGAGAATTTTGCTCCCAATGTGACCAACACACCTGTGAGTATCAGGAAGTGCTTTGCAGAGCAGCTTGAATGGGGCTACCTGCATATGCAACGCACTTAGTCCCTTGAGAGGCATCGTTGGTGAGCTGTCATATGGTATATTATAAACTTAAAATCTTGGAAACCTTTGAAAATGGAATTCATTTATGATTTGTCTTGTTCTTTGTCTTAGGGCATGTAGCAATTGAAATTATAGGGGATGATAGACCCTATTCATTGGTCTTGGAGATGATGTCCAGTTAACCAAGTCATTGGGAATTGTGCCCAAATTGACCTATAATAGGTACAATTCATAGGGCTTCGTTTTGGTATGTGATAGACCTCCCAACCTTAGCTAAATAAAGGATATGGGCCCTTGGCCCTCATTGGGAGAAATTATTTCCAGAGTCAGTTTCAGGACAACTCATCCAAATTTCACCTCATAGAGGTAATTATTAAAGCCATAGTTATTTATGGCTTCAAATTCTAGGGGTCGATCGTGTTGTAAATAAATTGGGATATCTTAAGGAAATTCCAAACCATACTTCTCAAATGCATTATTCGATGAATTAGATAGTTCCACAACCCATTATTCAGGCATATTTTGGTGTCCACCCATTTGGCCACGAGGTCATTTTCCATTTTGTCTATTTCCTTCCTAAATCTAGGTATTTTAGAGACTCTACGATTGGGAGAGATAAGTACCCATGTATTACTATTTTCTCATTAGAGGTTTTTGCCTCAAAATCCCCTCTCCCACACCATGCCTTAGGTTGTTCTCAAGGTTGATTCTTAGAGGTATATTGACTTCTCCAGTCACTAAATATCACCCTAAAGCACCTTCCGTGATTTAGATTCTTCGATCCATCTCTTGTCGACTCAATAGGTACTAAATTAGGCTATCAAAGAAGATATATTCAAATTCTACATTTAGGCCACCTAGACCTCACGTCCGAAAAACGTGGGCTCAAAGGTATCCTTCTATGTAGAGCACTTATTGAAGTTGGAGGATGGCATCATATTCCTCCCCCCTTACGCACAAATACATTAGATGCATTCACTTAGGATCATAGTATGACTATTTTGAGTTGGTTATCATTGAATATGAATAGAGAAAAACCATCATATACCATAGTCAGATAGGATATTTCAAATGTGCCACATATAGGAGCCAAAGATAGAGACACACCTCACTTTTAGTTTCCCTCTATACTATGAAATTAGAGGATGTTATCATTGCATATATCAGGATTTAAGAGCCTCCCTATCTACCTTATTTAGGTACTGGGACTAGAAATTCTTAGCCCTCTTCATCATGGATATATCCAATTATGTATATAAATTCCTGCACACCATGCCCCACCTTAGGATGACTAGGACATTCACCTCATACTTTCACGTGGATGTGTCAAATCATAACCACAAGTGACAAGAAAAAGTTTACGGTGCACCATGGAGATCATCTAGAAAAATTTGGAAATTTAAAACCTTACAATAGTTCACATTTACTCAAAGCATTAGAGGGACTAGCTCTAGATAGTTCCAGAGCAGGGCGCCCCCAACCCATTTGATTAATCCCAATTCCATAGGATTAACCAAATATCTATTAATATTTTATTTCTTTCAACATTGGATTCTAGGAGTATCCCTCGCTCCTGCATCCCCCCTAGGATCATATGGTAGGACCAATGTTTGGTTCTAGGGGATTTTGATAATGAGCCAATGCTCAGTTCACTTCCTTCTCCATTTATCATCAGACTCAAGATCTCTTGACATCTTTAGATCCATTGTCATAGGTTCCTATCTCACTCATTTTTTCTTGGCATACTATTGATTATTGTTGTATTTTTCCATGGTATTTTATTTGAATGTCATGACAACATTAATTCATGTTTATTTATTTCCTTATGTTATTTTCAACATTTTCTAGGAGTTTTTCTTGCACTCCCACATTGTATTCATATTGACTGTACTCTTTTTTAGTACCATTGATTTTCTTTTGTGGTCATTTTTTGGAAATTAATAATATTATATTATCTTCCCTTCCATAACTCTCTTAGGGTTTCCTTATGAACCCAAGCGAATTCCTCCAAGAAGAAAAGTAGAAAAATAAGGGTACAATGATGATAATGCATGAAATGACTCTCTCCTTCCACTCTATGCTTATGAGAGGTAAGGGAGACTAAAAATACATTTTTGGGCTAATTCCCTTACAATTACTTACAATAATCACATGTAGGCTCGCAGAAGTGGAATGCTACAATCCAAGGGCACACATGTCAAGATCCAAGGTGATGTTGTAAAAAAAATAAGGATTCCAAGGTGATGTAACTACACAAGATGTGTCCACACTCCTCCATCACAAAGGCATACAAATTCCATTTCTCCTACTAAGCCATGTACTTCACTGGGTCCACTTCCTCTACATGAATTTTTTTTAACTATAGGTGTCCCTGAGCCAACTCCAAACCTCCATAAAATAATCCATGCTACTGCATGTTTTCTAGGACCTAATACCTTCCTTTAAGAATCATGAAATTCCTCCTCCTAAGCATGTAATTCTTCAAGAAATCAATTATCTCCATGTGGCCACCATGAAGTGATTTATAAATTGTCATGGATATTCTATTGAATTAGTTTATCATTGCATATCTTACAATATTTTGAAATATTTTAATATGCAATTTATTGGCTTAGATTTCATATTTAACATTTTAGTGTAGTGCTCAAAATTATGGGAATAATTGAAATCAAGATGAAATAAACAAGAAAATGAACACACCATTCACACAAATGAACACAAAATGTAACTTAGAAAAACCCAATAGGGGATAAAACACTACTGGAAGACGAGGTCTATGTTCTCCACTCTTTTTCTTAGTTATGAAATATAGGTAACAAGAAAGGGTAACTTAGTATGGAGTTTCCATGGACATTGTGGCATGTATGGCAACTACAAAATATTTTACCTCCTTAGTTATGCTTCAATATCCCACCCCTAGAGGCATTTTTCAACTAAGGAAGAGTAACCATACCAAAGGAATGGATGCCTTCATTTCCTAGTGGCCTCATATTTAACATATCTCAATATCTATCTAAAGCAAGGGTTATGGTTTTTTAATGCCTAAACCTTTATTAGAGTTAGATTTCAGACCCTCTAGAATCTTATTGAAATTCCACATGTGGGTAATGGGGGCTAATATGACATCCACTCAGTACAATGGTGGTTAATAGGGTAGGTAAACTTGAGGGACACATAAATTCCACATAAAAATATTGATTGAGGTGATTTTTTCAAAATTGAGGATGAGAGCCAAGATAATAAAGTTTCAACTCTACAAATTGTTGTCAGATGCCCCAAACTAGTTTTGTAAGTTTGTAAATCCTAAATTACCAAACTGGGACCTGGCCCTAAATGGAGTCTACAAGCCAAATTATCGATTTTTACCACATATAAAGTACCAATATAGATGAAAATTTACATAATGATTCAATTGATATCATGAATGACATGGCCCCAACTATCAAGATAACTTCAATGTCCTACAAAATAATTTCAAGAAACAAATAACTAAGGTCAAGTGATGATTGAGTAATCTATCTCCAATGTGCAAATCCATCATGGACCATCTCTTATCTGCAAATCCATTTTGGAGCATCTATGGGCTAATCATAAACCATGTAATGAAATTTCATGAAGCACCCCCAAACATGGTGTAAGAAGTTTCAGAGTAACCCAAAAGCTAACATTATTTAAATACTCATTCTCAAGAGATGAAGGCATCAACCCAAATTGCTAAATTGAGCATAAATAAAATCTACTAGTAAACATCGAATTTATTCTTCCTACCCTATTATATAATAGGAAAATGCAAATGCTAAGTGAAATCAAAGAACCAATGCAACCACTGTATCATCTCAACAACAACATGATATCTTTCTTTGTGTTTGGAAACAAACTGAAACATGGCTACATCAAATGTCTTGCAATGATAGATTCAAAACTATGCCATAGTATGGAGAGAAATTAAGGTGATCTCTTGAAAATAAAAGAAGGCACCAAAATCAAAGATGGTGTGCACTGCTACATGGTTTCTCTATCCAATGTTGGATAAGGATGATATAATAATCACCTTTGAGTGTATGAATAGGGTATCTTATCATCAAGCCATGAATAAAATACTTGCACTGCAATATGCCTCTCCAAAGGATTATATATATGCTCCAATAACCATTCTCCATTACAGCCACAAGAATCACCTATCATACCCTCAAGCAACAAGGGTTTAGAATATAGCTCCAAGGTAAATCTGTAAAAATTCTGTTTCCCTTATTTGTTGTTCTCCATCAAACCTTCTCATGATGCATTCCATAAAAAAACATATTTGAAAAACACATAAGATCATGAATTAGGGCTTGGTGATTTCTTCTAGAAGAATGAAAATTTTTGCAATAGATAAAAATTGTAATGCTGCCGTCTTGAGCATATTTCAGCCTTAAAATTACATTCCCTCTTTGAAATTTTGTATATATAAGGTTATGAGTTGAAAATATCAATAGCCAGAAATTTTCAATATGTATAATATGGTCATACTCATGCTACAAGAAATATGCCCCATTGGTAAGGACACATGGATGATGATCCATAATAGAAAATGCATCACATACCTCAACATATTTTGGTTTTTCAAGATCAAAGGAAATCATATCTGATATGTCCTCTTCATGTGCCATGAAGTGGCTTCCAAGGTTAATTAGAGAGGGAAAAATCAATTTCATATTTTCCTCCATTAAGTTATTACTATTTGTGTCATATGATGGGATCTTCATGAACAATTACGTAATCCACATTCTAATTATGTCTCCCAATCACAAAAAGAGTGCCCAAATAATATTCTTGTTTGCCATGTTTTCATAGCATGAGGTAATGGAAATACTTTGCAAATTCTTGTTAATCCAAGTATTTATCTACAAGATCTATCCTCTTAAAATCATCATCAAGTTTAGACATTTGTAAAGGAATTTCACCATAAATTACCAAAAATTTTCACTCCTTGGAATCCATGATGATGAATGACGGAATATATTCATGCAAGTGTACATCAGTTTCACAATATTATTTTCTCGAAATATGATGGAATGAAATATTTAGTGAAATATTCAATGTCAATGTCCCCATGGGGTGCTACAACAATATATTTAGTAACTTCATTGAACTTCTATTCATCTAAATCTGAAATCTCATATACAAGTGGCTTATGTGATAAAAATTTAAGTTTCTCATCCAAATGATCCCCATAAAAACACATTTCCAAGCTTCTCCTGGTTTGACTCACCATATTTTTTCTTTGATATACTCAATAAATGGCATTGCCACCTCAAATTTATCCTTTATTTCATCCACAATAGAATTTGAGTCGTTGCTCTCATATGCAAGCATTATGTATTGTATCTCACTTTATATTCATCTTTTTCACCTTCATAACTAGTATCCCAAAACTTAAAAAAGGATTCAATTAAACCCACAAATGAAAATATTTCCTTTCTATCAATATTTTCAAACCATATTTCTATAGAATATTCCAAGTTAATTTTTAATGTTTTCATCACGACATCCTCATGGGCAATACCCAACCTTGAATTAAATTCAATGAAATATGTAACTTGTAGTGTACTTGAATCAATATCTCCATGGAATTTAACAATGTGTTGTTCATCATGTTACTGATATGATTAGAAAATTTGTAAAGGTTCATGTAAATTGCTAATATGTGCACACAAAAGGTAAGGGCCTACTATCACCTTGTCTTGAACCCCCATTATTTAGGCCCAACTTCCTTCTAAAAGGATAAGGATGATTCCCAATCAATACCTCAACCAATCCAAGTAATACTAGTGCCTTAAATGGGGTCAAAATTTGAGGTGGACGAGTTAATTAGAGGTTATCTTATTGATTTCATGTATGTAAATCTGCAACAAAAAAATTGAAACAAAAAAAAACACTACACTCAATTGTGTTAGATATAGAATGTAAGTTGTCAAAATTGGTGTAGAGGAAATGTACTAATTATATTTAAAGTTTTTTAATCTTTTGGTGACTGGTTATAGGGTTATAGAAAAAATATCTTATTTCCCAATGACTATAGACTATACAATTTGTAGAAAATTACAATAACAACAACCAAATTCCCCTTTAAAGACCACCCAATTAGTGCCTACGCACTACAAAGTCATTGATATAGGGGCGGGGAAGTTGGAAGATGTTAGATTGATATAAAAATTTCAAATTCAAGCCTTTAAACAATTGTAAATTAAACTTTCCATCAAGTTGGAAATTGAATTACTATAATTCTGGAATTAAATCCCTTTGGGCACTATGGTCAAAATATTTCCATCAAAGGATTTACTTCATATAAGGTTGGAAATACTTATTATTTGGTTATATAACAGCAATATAAAAAATATATTTTAATGCAGAACCAATATATGAAGTCCCAAGCATATATGCTTCGTTGTAGGGTGTTGTGAACTCTTAAAATATTGTATATCTGTTGTAAAATGACCAAAAAAACACATATATGCAAGAATAAAACTTGATACAAAGGGTAACGGATATGAAATAATGGCTCAAACTCATTGCATCAAGCCTTAGATAATATATAGCATTTATTTTCAATATCCCAAGGTGAAAAGTCTTGCTATCTTATGATAAAACATTTAAGATCAACAAATTCATAATCCTACACTAAAATAGAAATGGAAACTTTTGATTTTCTAAAATATACAATTTGGTTGTTGTAAGTTCTTACCTAGTGCCACAATAAATTTACCTCATAAGCTAAGTTGTGAAACACACTCTTCTATAAGTTGGAATTGCAATAGATTAGGGAACACTACAATAAAACATGTCATTAGCACTGCAAATAATTCTTGATTTCAGTGTTTCCAAGTGCGTGAATGGGAGTCAAGTGATGACGTGATATTCGACAAAAGTAGGCATGTTCACATTGATGCATTTATTAGCACCAGGAATAGCACTAGGAATAACGCCAAAAATAATTTCTCCTATTCTTACTTAAATTGTAACATCCATTTGTACTTCTGGTTTTGCTCCCAGTTGCGCGTCCTGTTTTCATTTTGGCATGACATCGAAAAAACTCATTTTTTGGCTTCCTATTTGATGCCAAGCTATGCTTCCATCGTAACACCAAGTTTTGCTTCCAATATGATGTTGTTTATTGCATCTATATTTGCTTTCATTATGGAATATTCTTTAGCTTCTAACATGGCTTCCATTATAGTGTATTTATTTTCTTCTATTATTGCTTCTTGGTTTGCTACCTAAATGGCTTCTTTATTTGCTTTTTTGGGAACTCCAAGTTTGGCTTCTAATATTTCTTCCATTAGAAATTCTTTGTTTTCTACTTGAATTTGTTAGCCTCACTCTCATATGTTAAACAATTCTAAGTCCAAATAATTAAATTAATTAAAATCATGAAAGTTAGGATTTAATTCTACCTTTCTAGATTGAGTTTGTTCCTCATAGTTAAGAGTCCGTTTAGTCCTAGTTGGTTGAGAGGTTCTCTCCAACTAGTTAGGCTCCTAGATTAGTGTATGGTTGAGATATTTTCTCAACCAAAGAGTCCAAGATAGACACACTATCTTGAGACTAACTTCCTCATGTATTTATATGTATCATAAATGTTATTTTAATAATGATAATGAGAGAGGAATAAAATGAGGTTGAGGCCATGTCTGGTTTGTGTATAAATTTGTGTTTATTTTATTTGTCTTTTATTAGTTTATTTAAATTCCTTCACGTGGTATCAGAGCCAGGTTGAGAGACTAGAAATTTCTACAGCATTGGAGAGTGATTTGAATGGAGTTTCCGAGTTTATTTGACCAGAGATGTAGAGTATATTTAATAAGAATTTTGTGTGTTTTATATTTAATAATAATTTTGTTTTGAGTCATGTTGATGAATAGTTAAATCATACTGTGGTCTAGTGTGATCTAGTGAGCCCAACATCTCATGAGTGTGACATCAACATGTGATTTTTGACTTCAGTATGAGGACCTGCATAATATTGCATGGAAGGAGCATGAATATAATGGACTGATCAAGAAGCGAGGTACATCAATGCATTTCTGGAAGGAATTCAGAGTTTGTAGAGGCACATAAGCTCAGCAAATTCAGAGTTTGCAGAGGCATATTGAGAGTTATGGAAATTCGACTATATCCCTTGTTGGTTATGTGATTTGTTGCATGCTCCATTAATGGATGTAGGGTTCAGTAGATTGTGGAGTGTTTGCAGTGTAAACACCTAAAATTTAAGGTGCTTACTATGTGGATCTATGTCACATATGAAAATAGTTCTAGTGAATTTATTTTGTTTAGCTGAGAATTTTGGGAGGTTGTTTTGCCTGAGACCCCTATGCATATAGAATGATGTGTTAACATGTGCATTGAATTCATGTTGTCCATAGATGTAGCATTATTTTACCAAGGAACATGTGCATCTGGATCTGCAACTTCCATGAGGTCCATGATTTGAAAGCCTGCATTGCATGCTAATTAACCTTACCGGGTGCTTAAAGGACACTGTTCGAGCTCGGTTTTTTGTTTTTTGTTGCACC
Organism: Pinus albicaulis; assembly: GCA_034641835.2. Lineage (NCBI taxonomy): Eukaryota > Viridiplantae > Streptophyta > Pinopsida > Pinales > Pinaceae > Pinus > Pinus albicaulis. Next base: position 615,549,881 of record CM076582.1, read on the forward strand.
TGGTGGTGAATTGCGAGATAGAAACACCACATCTAGAATATTCAAGGGATTTTTTTTCTCGTGCAGCTGACTTAAGTCCTATTACATTACAGAACACTGAAGGCTAGAAGAGCTCTCCAATAAGTTCTACAGATCCCAAGTGATCTGGTTATGATAAAATTATGACGAGTTCTAGGAATTATGATGCTACCCTGAAAGGTATTAACGACATTTCATTTGATATAAGGAAGTAAATAAAGGGTTTCAAACACCAGATTTTCTGGTCCTAAAGACTCTCAACATGATTTCTGACAAAGTTTAAAGGACCTCCTTCTTCATGCAAACTAATGTGTCAATATCAACTAGTTCAAGGCATGTGGTATAAATTATTATATCTCCTTGTGATGCATGGTTAATTTTCATCGATGTGCATAACTGCAAGGTAAATTTTCTGAGTAATTTTCGTAGTTCAAAAATTTGGAAGTTTGGTCTTTTGTGCAGTAGTATTGATTACATTATTGGCTGTTGAGAATTGGACAAGTAGCATTATCATAACTCCTACCTTGCTAGCTGCAGTCGAGATGTCATGGCATGTCGAGCACAATTTGTGGGCGATACCACAAATATTTGAAGAAACCTCCAGCCTCGAGAACGTTATTCACGTTATCTTCTTATATCTCAATCCAATCTATGATCATCTATCACAGTGAGAGAATGTCACGGTGTGCACCCCATAAAGAGCTATCGGGCATCTGCTCATGCTCTCCACCAATTTCAAAGTTTTGTAGTGACCGATGAGACCGTGCACCCTGTTAGGGTCCTATAATTTAGAGGATCACAAGGTGATTGGATATTTTATCTCAGTTATATGACATTGTAAATGATATTTCAATTTTCAAATGATTTCCAAAAAAATATATAAAATAAAATGAAAAGAAGGCATTTGAAAAATAAAGAAACAAAAGAATAAATAGCGAAAGAATAAAAAATAAAGATGAAGAAACCCATGAAAAATTAAAAAAAATACAAATGAAAGTGTTGCAAGTGTAAATGCCACTACTTGATAGATAGTTTGATTCTCTTGAATAAATTGAATGTTGTGTGCAGCTTGTTCAAAATGCCACAACCCTGAGCCATTTGTTTGAATCATACCGTTTAATCATGATCAGACAAGCTTAAATTTTTGTCAATTAGATAAGAGAATAAATTTAGCCAAACTATCTAATCTTGGCTAATGTTAGTTAGGTAGATAAATAAATTTGATTCAAATGTTTACGTTGAATCAATGATGCAGTAAGTGGATAGGATAGAGTAGGTATTTTTTTTCTCAAAAAGAAATAAAATAAGGGTCTGCAAGTCCAAATGCACCCTTAGGTCTGATTAAAAAGTTAGTCTTAGGATTAGTAAAAAAGTTGAAGGAAAAAACTTTCAAAGGCTAAAAATGTATATTTTGTATGATTTAAAATATTATCCAAAGTTTATAATGCAAATTTTTTTATCCAAAATTTTCCGCCATGTAATAACATTTGCAAAAGACAAAAGGCGTTTGTCTCTTTTGGTTAATTCATGCACACTTTTAGACCTCCCGATTGTCACTTCGCCATATCTACGACCAATAATTCTTTTCTTCCCCCCTTTCCATCCTACTTTCACTGGTAGGGCGGGGGGGGGAGGAGGTTTGAAAAGTGGTTTCACTCCCACCGGTCCCACGTGACGTGTCAATCCCTCTTTATTTCACACCCCCCTTCTCAATAACGAAAACCATCTCGACCCCCCTCCGAAATCTGCTAAACCACCCTCCTTTCGCACCATCTTTCCTGTGCATCACCGTCCACTCCCCTACTGCCACACATTCCCTTCCTGTGCGCTCCCATCCACTCTCATCCCAACGCATGGCCATAATTGTTAGCCTATTAAATTTCTTCCCGGGGTAACTGTTCAAACCTCTAACGGATCCGCACCCCTAACAGAAACCTCTCCACCACCATAAAAATCCATCACGCCACTATTTTTCCCCTTTTTTGTTGCAGATTCTTTCACTCTTCCTTCGTTTCAAGATTTCTAGTGCCCAGTAATTTTCCTTAAGCGACCAAGCACCTGATCGAGCACAAGAAAATCCAAATTTGATTACAAGTCTGCTACAAACCGACAAAATTCTTGGTAATTACTTTCCATTCCCTCTTGTATCTGTAATTTCTCATTAATAGGATGCCTCCAAAAAAGAAGAGCACTGAAGACTGTGTCAACCCAATGTTGTATCCCCCTATCGAACTTGATCACATTCCTCTTGCAAATAGAGATTAAAAAATGTACAAATTATACAAACAATATGTATACCAATGGATTCAATCTGATCATGCGATATTATACAACAGGATACTGAGTCCTTATACAAATTAATTGCGGAAAATAAACATGATCGCACAATCACACCAAATAAAATAAAGAATCAAATCAATCCACAACACAAATATTTTTCTTGGGGAAATGTTGCTGCTCAAAACCCCTCTATCTCTATTGTATAATGAACCAAGGAATCATGAAACAATACAATGTACTCTTCTCACAAGAGTCTGTTGCACTATCCTGACTGTCTTGCACTGATCTAGACAGAATTGTTACAACACTTAGCCAATTCTTAGCCTGTCTTCAACCTGCCTTGCTCATGCAATGCATAGGAAATTAATCCCTATTAAATAGGATAATTTTCTTTTCTTGACTGCACAATACATCATGGGAATCCTATGGTGTATACAATTGTGCCCAGGAAATTTTCTATAAATAAAATTGATAGATAACTTCCCTTTAACCTCTGTCTCAACTGGGTTTTCAGCAGAACTGACATGCATGCAGCTATTAATAGTAAATCATCAATCACTCGATAGATCACTGCATGTGAATTAAATCTGATTTAATTCACTTGACCTCTCACTAGTGCAACAATCAGTTACAACTTGTTAAACTGATTTTAAATCACTTAATTGAGTTAACTGATTTCTCATGCGTTAAACTAATACATTAACTACAACTTGGATTCTAAAACAAATAGAATCACTCTACATGCCTCACCAACCACCCTCAACTCGAATTTCATGAGCTAACTGAGTCTATCTCACCTAGTTAACTATTACAAGTGATTATGAGATACAATTACAATTTATTGTCCAATTTATTTAAGGGATAAATAAATTTGACACACATTTTTTCTAATTTAATTAAGAAATAATTAAATCAAAAGCCTCCATGGTATCCATTTCTAGATGGAATTTTCTGGATGTTGTTTCTGGATGCCAATTTCACTATTTCTTGTTGCAAATTTCAACACTCCCTTTGAAAAATAAAGGAACCAATTTGTCCTAATCCGGTACCTTTGGAATGTTCTTGCATGAAACACTTCCTAGTGTCGTTTGCACATGCAAATCTCTTGGAATTGAATAGCCTCCAAACAACTGAATCAGTATAATGCATCTGTCATCAGAGTCTTCTAACTGCAGGATCCTACTGTACATTTCTACTGGTCTCTTTGCGCTGCTGACATCTGCATACATGCACTCTACACTACTGCCAACTCTGATCTGCGCTTGAGTATCCAACATCTATCACTTTTATTTTTGTCCTCCTCACATTTGACTTCATCAATCTAATCAAGACTTACTACTACCTTTTTATTGTGGGCTCCCCATAGCCAGGTTTGATTTATGAGACACACCATCTCAATGAACCCTACCCAAATTTCTTCTTGGGATTAATTCTGTACATCGCTCCACCTCACACTTGGAAGTATATCTGCATGTACTCCCTCTGCCCATCTGGATCAAAATTTCCTGGAGTTATCTTCTTGAGTGGACTCTTCCACTGGGTCTCCTCTCTGCTTCTCTAATTATGGTTGCTCCACAACCTTCTGAGACTACTTCTGAGTCTGCATGTTGAGATGTAATTTCTCCCTCTCAACCACCAAGTCACTAACCATTGCTTTGCTCCTCAAAGTATTGTATGCATCCTCAACCTTGAGATCATACAGGTTCTTGACTCTTGAACCAATTTGCTTCACCTATCCCGTGGCTATGTGTTTAAGGAAAACTTTTCCTTTTCTAAACATCACTTCATAACCACTATCTTCCAATACCGCTACAAAGACAAGATTATTCTTTAGTCCTGGAACATAAAAAAAATATGCTAGTCTCTGATGGGAGCTATTATCCTTCTGAAAGGTAATTGTACCTATGTCGGTAGCGATATAACTCCCTTCATATCCAAACTCTATGTTCTGCTATAGGTCCTTCTCCTCCAAGTCACTAAAGATATCTCTATGCCCCGTCATATGAAATGAGGCACCACTGTCTAAATACCACATGCATCCCATTACACTACTGGTCATGCATGTAATGACAATAAAATCAAGCTCGAACTGTGAAGCTAATGCTTCACCCACTGCAACTAGAGGCTCCTTCTTGCTTGCCTTCTTCTGTGGATAATTTGTAGCATAGAGCCCATGCTCGTGACAGTGAAAACATCTGATCTTGGACAAGTATTTCTTGCCTGCTTCGCCTTGGGATTTATTTTCCTTGGCATTCTTTGTCTTATTGACTAAGGAAAAATCTTCCTCATCATTAGTCTTGGATGAGGATCCATCCCTGGTATTCCGCCTCCATTCTTCTTGTACCAAATCCGACCAAAGTCTCTCCCAATCTGGTAACTTCTCCCTCCCATTGACAGAGTCATGGTAACTATGCCAACTCTTAGGAAGGCCTAGAAGTGATAGGATCATTAAGTCATCATATGTTATGGTCACACCAACAATTCCTAGATCATCTCGACATTGAGTGAACTTCGCCAAGTATGTTGGTACCATATCGCCCTCCTCCTTCTTGATTTTCCTGAGCTTATCCTTCAGTGCCAACATCCTTTGGTCATTATTGTTCTGAAACAGATATGTCAAGGCCTTCCACATTTCATATGGAGTCGCCTTGACATGGAGACTTAAGACAATGTGATCTCTAACTCCCTCTAATAATATCCTCCTCGTCCTTGCTACCTTCTTTTGCCAAGCATAAAGAAGAGCGACGTCTGTTGCTGCGGGCCTGGGAATATCATTATCAATGAATTATTTAAACCCTTTGTCCTTTAGAACTTCCTCCATTTTGTATTTCCATGCGATATAATGATAACTTACCTCAAGTGCATATTCCAATATTAATCCATTGAAATCCATCTTGATTCGCTTGTCGCACCAATGGAAGTATCTACAAGTTTGAATACTGTTCAACACAAACTCAATTTATTCTCCACTATAGCGATTTCTGGCGCTCTAATACCATGTAGAAATTATACAAACAATATGTATACCAATGGATTCAATCCGATCATGTGATATGCTAAATCAAGATACCGAGTCATTCTACAAATTAATTGCGGAAAATAAACATGATCGTAAAATCACACCAAGTAAAATAAAGAAGAAAATCAATCCACAACATAGATATTTTTCTCGGGGAAAGATTTTTGCTCAAAACCCCTCTATCTCTATTGTATAATGAAAAAAGGAATCATGAAACGATACAATGCACTCTTCATACAAGAGTCCGCTACACTATCCTGATTGTCTCACACTGATCCAGACAAAATTGGTCCAACACTTAGCCAATTCTCAACCCGTCTTCAGCCTGCCTTGATCATGAAATACCTAGGAAATTAGTCACTATTAAATAGGATAATTTTCCTTCCTTGACTGCACAATACATCATGGGAATCCTATGGTGTATATAATTGCACTCGGGCAATTTTCTATAAATACAACTGATAGATAACTTCTATTTAACCTCTGTCTCAACTGGGTCTTCATCAGAACTGACATGCATGCAGATATTAATAGTAAATCATCAGTCACTTGACAGATCACTGCATGTGAATTAAATCTGATTTAATTCACTTGACCTCTCAACAGTGCAACAATCAGTTACAACTAGTTAAATTGATTTTAACTCACTTAATTGAGTTAACTAATTTCTCATGCATTAAACTAATACATTAACTACAACTTGGACTCTAAAACAAATAAAATCACTCTACATGCCTCACCAACCACCCTCAACTTGAATTTCATGAGCTAACTGATTCTATCACACTCAGTTAACTATTACAAGTGATTATGAGATAAGATTACAATTTATTGTCGAATTTATTTAAGGGATAAATAAATTTGACACACATTTCTTCTAATTTAATTAAGAAATAATTAAGTCAAAATCCTCCATGGTAGCCATTTTTGGATGCCATTTTCTGGATGTTGTTTTTGGATGCCAGTTTCACTATTTCTTGTTGCAAATTTCAACACAAAATCGCAGAGACTCAGTGTGAGTTTTATATTTTCAAACTCTATTGTTGGCTCAAAGACAAGTTTATTGACAAATCTAATGAAATTGGAGTTTAGGAGTCCAAACTGCCTCATTACAATTTTCCTTGGAACTTTCACTCCCTAGAGTTTGTTTGAAAATGTCAGGAATGTTGCATACCAAACCGGAGAGCCATTATAGCCCAAAGTGGTGAGATATTCCTCACCATCACCTCTAAAGCTATTGATCAGATGATGCAAGCCCCTTCTGTAGAAACCAACACTCCTTTTTCTATAGAAACCTTGAATGAACTCTACTAGAAATTATATTTCTCTAAGAGAGCACATATTTTCGACATTTTCTTGCCTGAACATACCCAATTTCCTAGGAAGAATCCACCTTATCCCTCTTCCATGTTCCCTGATCAGGCCAAACAAATCATTTCTGTGTTGTCCTACCTTTTAGGCTATTACTCTGATGAATGGGTAGATGAACCCCTGTTAGGTTTCTTGTCAATATTTTCTACAGACCATAAGCCTTCAGTAATTTTTTATTTCAGTCAATTCTTAGCTGATAGTATACATGAAAAACTCCTTAAGTTACCAACTGACAGAGTATTCATGTATGCTTCCATTCTCGTTTATATGTTCATGTATTACCAAGGAGGAAGATTATTGTTTTCACTGCAAAAATTATATGAATAAGGGAATCCACAGTCAATAATTTGTTGGACCTCCCTGGTGATGAAATATTCAGAGGAGTACACATTCAAGAAATACATAGAAAAATGCATACACACAGTTTTGGAAACAAACTTCCAATTCACAAAGCAGGCTTCTATCAGCCTTCAATTCAGAAAAAGGAAAGATGCAAATGGCCTTCCTAGAGGTTCAAATTCCACATCCAAAGACAACAATAGACTATAAAAAGACATGATTCCTTTGAAATTGACACCAATGACATTCATCCCATTGATCAAATGGAGATGCATAAATCGACTGGTGAGATGATTTTCTCTACACTAACCAACAAAATCATGACTGTGTCAAAATTGTAGATGTCTCTCTCAAATATCCAATCTCAACTGAATATGGAAAAGATCTCCTCTCTGGCTAAAGACATAAGGATCAAATCATTGGAAGATCTGATTGTTAAAATGGGGTATGATCCAAAAAACGTGAAGGCTGCAGAAGAACTAATTAAAAATAATAATGCTAATATTGCATCACTGAGGAAGCAACTAAAACTACCAGCAACAGAAGATCCACAGACCAAGGATATAGAAGAGTCTGAATCACAGAAGCATGATATGATAAATTTTATCATGGAGAAAAGTGCCCAAATCATGAAAATGGAGACATAAATGGAGAAGCCGATTAAGGAGAAGGAACAAAATCCACATGTTGCCATATTTTCTTTGGATGCAGTACCCCTCATAACAATCCCCACTACAGGTGCTACAACATCAAAAATGCCTTCATCCCGACCTGCAAATGATGTTGAATAATCGACTAAGGCCATAGAAAACATTTCAATACAAACAAAAGAGATAAAGAGATTATAGGGGCAAGTGAAAGCTTTGTAGGAACAAAAATACAAAAGTGAATCTTTGCATATGGCTGAAGAAAAAAGATCCCAAAGACTAATAGAAGGGATACAAAAAGCATAAAGAGAATCATCCATTGGTCAAACCTTGGCCTAAGATAAGGAAAACATATGGACAAGCATCCTCAACTCCATGAATGAGATTTGGTTATCCATCCAAATCATTTTTGAGCAGAATGACCTAATACAAAAAGCCATAGAAGCTATTGCAGACATCAAAGAGAAGCTGGGTGACATGCCTACTGAAGTTGTTAATATCATCAAATTCCTCAATTCCAAGAATAAATATGAGTTGGAGGAAATAGGAATCGAAGAAAATAGTGGAACTATCCTAGAAATCAAGAAGGTTCTGACCAAAAAGAACCTCATTCTGCAATTAAAAGAAATATGCCAAGGACTAGAAATAGGGGTTAAGAGGTTTTTTAGTAGGATTGAAGTGCTGAACAAAAAGGGATTGCCCAATGTGTTTGTAATCAATGATAAATTAATTACACAAGAGGACTAAAATAAGAAGTTGAAAGAATTGGCCAGAGACAGATCCAAGTTCACCAGTATAAAGGGTAGTTTGACAAGAAAAAATTTCCTTGAAGCAATGGGAAATGCCTTTTACATACAACATGAGGTGAATCATATTTTTGTGGTAAAACCTACTTTTTCCAAATATATCGAAGTAGATGAAATTTATAGGAAGGTAACAAAGTTGTCAGTTCCAGATGAAGAAAGGTGGTATAATTTGTGTGAGTTACTAGAGTAAGTGAAAAAATCCAAATGCAGTTAAAGGATTAGCGACACAACAAAGACAGAAAGGACATCTTAACAAAAATGTCCTCCAAATCATGGCCACCTCTCAAGCAATTCCCACCTATCCTAGTAATTTGCAGAGAAGTTAATCTATTTTAGATTTTGTTAAAAATACCATGTTCAGTTGTGACAGGAGTTTTTTGTAAATATTATTATAAATACTTCACACATCGAAGTATTACGGGTTGGTTGTTAATTCTTTCTTGCCATAAGCTATTGCAATTTTTCCAGTTGATGGAATGATCATTAATACAAGGAATTATTCACAGGATTCATGTGTTGGAAAAATTGGTGAAGTGTTTCTCATCATTTATGTGTTATTTCTTTGTTTCCATTATTGTACTTTCTAAAATCTAAATTATCTCACAGAAAATATGACGAAAAAAACTTGTTGAAATATACACTCGGATTCTGGCTGTAAGTAATTTTAATGTTTTATTCTGAAGTCAAGTTAAATAATTCTTAATTTCTCTTTAGCTTTAGCAAAATCTTGCTTTTTATTCTATTCCATGCCATTTTAAATCTAAAATATCCAACTATTTCACCTACCTTTCCCTATGAAACTCCTTGAAAATTTGATACAGATCCATGTTATTTTATAGCCTCCATATCCCAATGGAATTATAAGCACTCAATCAACCAAATCAATTACAAACAATTACACAATCATAATTAGCCTAAAATTTCTAGAAAACAAAGCTAAATATGAGAGAGATATCCCTCTCTGAGTTTATAAGGGCTACCTTCTAGAATTAAAAGTGGTTTTGATGTTACCTCTGTGTTTTCTCTCACAGCCTCATAAATTACAGGGTGATAAAATAGTGGCGATTTCACTGGGGAAGAAAATACTGTGATTTTCTACAAACTCATTTCCCTGATTAAAATAAATTATTTTAAAAACATTTCAAAGGTTGTGTACCTTTGTAAATAATAGTGCGTGTGTGTCTTACATTTTAATTCTGGATCCAAAAAGAGTATATACTAGATCTCATCCCGATCTTAAACCTGCCAATATTGTAGATGACCCTGAAAATTTGTTGGGGAGGAGAAGTTTAGCCGAGAGTCAAGGAAGTAGTAGTCATCCCCCTAGGGAAGATTCTCTTCCAAATAACTTTGTCACCTTACAGGATATTGAGTTTGATTTTCCATTTGAGCATAGCCTGTTTAGGACTAAGTCAAAAAATTGGGTGGACCAAAATGTGGTAGATCATTTTGACTTACAACATCATTCATTTTAAGGACATTCTGTTCAACCTGATCCTAGTCTTAAAATCCCTTAGGACTTTGATAAATTGCAAGATTTTGTATCAGGCCTTGACCTATTTTTCCACAAGGAATTCATCTAGCAATCTGATGAACTCTTTGCCTTAAGTTTTGCAGCCACATCTAGTGCATCTCAATCTGTTCATCCTAAATCATCCAGTCACATTCCTTCTATAATTTCCACTACCACTCCCATAGTTTCACACCAGGAAACCCAACCTCCACCTTCAACCAATCCACCTAAGGTCCATCCTCATATACCCATCATGGAAGAAATATATTCTCCTTTGGTTTTGAATGCTCCTTTAGAAAATATACCACAGGACTATCAAAATAGGATACCCCAGTTTGATGGTACTAGAGCCATAACTACTCAAAAACACGTTGATAGGATGAATGATAGTGTTGATCTGGAAGAAGTGGACGAAGAAAATGTTAAGATGAGACTATTCGCTCAAATTCTTACTGAAGAAGTGAGAAAATGGTTCAAAACCTTACCACATGCTAGCATTAATGATATCCCTGCATTTCATCAGTCATTCCTTAACCGATGGGAAGTTAAAAATAACCCCCTTTAGATTTTATCAGAATATGAGAGTATTAGGAAGGCACCCGGGGAAATTGTCCAGGATTATTGTACCAAATTCAATAATATTTATAATGCAATTCCTGCAAACATTAAAACCCCTCAAGGTTTATCCTTGATAAGATTCCCTAATGGATTTGAAGTAGATATGTCTTATCAGTTGAGGGAGATAAACTTTGTAGCCTTATAATAAATTCAGAGAGATGTAGTGAGCGTGGAGGCTAATTTGTTAGCTAAAATATCTAGGTTGAGAACAGAGAGGAGAGTGACAATTAAAGAGGAACCATCAACATCTTCTGCTGATGCTAAGATAGATTCCTTTCTTAGAACAATGGAGATAATGATGGAGAGAATCAGTATAACAGATAGGACTCCCCAAGATAAAATCAACCTGGTCCTCAAATACAAAACCCAAATTTTAAGAAAAATCCACCATAAATTAAACAAAGGGAACAAAAGGGACCAGACCAACAAGCCAAACCTCCTTTCCAAGAAAATTATGCTGATGACGAAGGTGAAAAAATTGAAGATACATATGAAAATCAGATAAATCTTATGGGGATAAATGATGATGACACAATATTTCTTACTTAAGAGGAATAAGAACTTTTTCAGCTCTCTCAGACAGAACTTGATTCTTAGGAATCAGATGATTATAAATAGGATTTTGAGAATGCTATCATGGAATTTCACAGACAAGACAACCTCAGGAGTAATAAAACCACTAATACCCTTGCTAAGAAAACCACTGATACCCCTGCTAAGAAACGCATCGATTCCCCCGCTAAGAAAAACATAGATATCCCTATCAAGAAAACTGTTGAAACTCCAGGTAAAAGGACAGTAGAAAATCCTACTAAAAAATAGTTGACACTACTTTAAAAACAACCCAAACAGATGTTCCAACAACTAGCTAGCAAAAAGAGGCCATCCCAAAAGACGTTGTTGATAAATCATATTTCCTAAATATGAGTAAAGTTTGGACATCCTTCAATATTTAAAATGAGTTAGCAAAACTCAAAATACCTATCCCTATTAAAGAGATGATGAACAAGAATATATATAGATCTCAAGTAATGAAAGCTATTAATATAGGGGAAAGTGCAGATACAGTCAATTTTAATGATGACCAACTTGAACTTTATTTGGACCAGAAGTAGATGTAAAGCTTCAGGAAGGTGGTGTGCCTCCCTTCTATGTTAGCCTAAACATCCATGAAAATATTTTTCATAATGCCATGCTATATTCAGGGGCCTCACATAACTTAATTCCTAAGGCTATCATGGAGAAATTAGGACTTGACATTACCATACCGTACAATGATTTGTACTCTTTTGATTCTAACAAGGTGAAATTCTCCGGTCTTATCAAATATCTATTTGTTACTTTGGCACAAATTCCAGCCAAAGTTTTGGTAATGGATATATTGTTTGCAAACATACCCCTAAGTATGGCATGCTGTTGTCACGCTCATGGGGAGCTCAGTTGCAAGGAACCTTACAGACGAACATGACCTTTGCTACCATACCAGTTTTTGGTTAGAAAAGGAGATTGTATAGGGAGACCTTAATGAAGTTCAGGGTAAGTAGCCAACACAAGCCACACAACTATCCTCTTTACTCTGTCCATTTAGACCTTGACTCAATCATTCTCTATAATGATGGGGACATCAACACTCAAATTTCCAACTCAGGGATTGACATCTGTGAAATATAAGAAGACAAATCAATAATAGTAGAACAAGATACACAACTCAAACCTCTTTGTAATATGGAATTTAATGGAGCTGTTAGAAAAGAAGGCTCAAGAGTAGGAATTTGGGTTTCAAACTTTGGAACTAATCACGCTGAGGGACATTCATACAAGCTTAAATCACAGTACAAAAATAATATAGTTGAGTATGAATCATTAATACTAGGGTTATAGTTACTAAAAGAACTTGGTGCTAAAAGGATTTCAGTTCATGGGGATTCTGAGCTAATAATAAAAGAGATAAAAGGAGAATATTCTACAAAACACCCTAGATTAAGAGCATACAAAAATGATGTTCTAGATTTTTTGGAGTGTTTTGTGGAATATGACCTCTCTATGATCCCTAGAAATAATAATATTATTGCTGATAGTCCTGCCACTTCTGCTAGTACCTGTAAAATTTCTTTCCCTCCCAATCGTCAATACACAGTGGAAGTGAAACACAGGCCAATTGTCCTAGACAATGTTAGATATTGGCAAGTCTTTGGGAATGATTAAAAAATTGAAAAATATCTGCAATCCAAGGATGAGTTTGAAGAATACAATATAGATGTACAATGTGATTTAGGAGATAAGTTAGTTGTAAATTCTGATTTAGAAAACCAGTTAGGAAATCATGTAAATAAAATATTAAATAAAGTTGAATTGCTAGAAATAGATCAAGAAACGGAGGAACTAGAAATACTTCAATTGAAAGAAAATGTTTTACCCATAGGATTAGTTCCATTAGAAGAGTTGTTTGATTTTAATTATGTAGCCAAGAAACCCAAAATTTAGCCCACAGGAACATATGTAGAATAATGAAACATAGGAAGTGAAAAAGACCCAAAGATGATAAAACTGTATAAATCATTGCCACCTGTTGAAAAACGGAAATACATTACTCTGTTCAAAGAATTCACTGATGTGTTTGCATGGAGTTATGAAGACTTAAACTATTATTACACCAACATAATCCAACACAAAATTCCTATTAAAGAAGATAAAAAACCCTTTAAACAAAAAATTCGAAGGATAAACCCAGTATCGATGGCTTTAATTGTGAAAGAGATCAAGAAAATGTATGATGCTAATATCATAGTACCTCTTAGGTACTCTAAGTGGGTTTCCAATTTGGTACCAAAAAGGAAGAAAACGGGTGAAATCAGAATATGTATATATTTTAGAAACCTTAATAAAGTCTCACTAAAGGAAAATTGACCTTTACCTAAGATGGATCACATTTTACAAAAGGTAGTTGGCTCCAGTAGGATTTCTTTGTTAGATGGAATTTCGGGCTACAACCAGGTTTTGGTTCACTCCGATGATCATGATAAGATAATTTTTACTACTCCATGGGGCACCTTCATGTATGTGAAGATGCCTTTTGGATTAACGAATGCTGGAGCCACATTTCAGAGAGAAATGGATATTGATTTTTCCAATGAAATTGGTAGATTTATTTTCATATATCTAGATGACATCACTATTTTTTCCAAAATAGATGAAGAAAATTTTTTACACTTGAGGAGAGTTTTTTAGAAGTGTAGGAAGTTTGGGATTTCACTTAACCCCAAGAAAACACTTTTTGGCCTTGAAGAAGGAAAAATTTCGTGCCATATCATTTCCAAGGAGGGTATTAGGATTGATCCCGGTAGTATTGAAGCCATCTTGAAAATAAGTCATCCTAGAAATGTTAAAGGACTTCAATAATTTATTGGTAAAATAAAATTTCTAAGAAGATTCATTCCCAACCTGGAAGAACTCCATTGGAATATAAAAAATATGCTCAGAAAATACACAGAAATAAGATAGAGCATTGAAGCCATACAATCATTCGACCAAGTGAAGCAAGTTCTAACAAAAGCACCTATCTTAATCAACCCCAACTTTACAAAAGATTTTATAATCTTTTCATTTGCATATGAACACATTGTTGTAGTAGTTCTCTTACATAAAAACAATGAGGGACATGAGCAACCTATTGATTTCTTTAGAAAGGCTCTAAGAGATGTTTCATTGAAATAAAATATAATGGAAAACAAGAATTTGATCTAATAAAAGCAATTAAGGATTTCAGGTTATATTTTATTCACTCTCACATAATTGATTTTGTCCCAAATTCTGTGGTTAAAGATATCCTAACTCAAAATTGACCAGATGGGAAAAGAGGTAAGTGGATTGCCATTATTCTTTAATATGATATTGAAATTAAACCCACCAAGCTCATTCAATGACATGGATTAGCCAAATTAATGAATGAGTCTAATTTCATGCCTTGGATATTAATTTTGTAGCTGCATTAGATGATCAAGAGGAGCAAGCAACTAAACAAATAGATGAGGCTTTTATAACCTCACCCTAGTATGCAGAGCTCTTTTTTGTATTATTAAAGTTACAAGCTCCTCTTGGTTTGACCAAGAAAAAGGATAGATTTCTTACGGTAAAGGCTGCAAAATTTTGTATCTTAGATAGAAATTTATATTGGAAAGATGCTGGTGGAATTTTACTAAGATATTTATTGAAGGATGACACAGAAAAAACTATGTAGGAATTTCATGAAGGAGACTATGGTGGACATTTGTATTGGAAGACCACTACCAATAAGATCCTAAGAGATGGTTTTTACTGGCCACCACTTTTTCCTGATGTCCATAACAAAGTTACCTCCTGCCACAAGTGCCAAATTTTTGAAGGAAAGAGAAAACCACTGCCATTACCCTTGAAACCTATATCTGTTGAAAGTCCTTTCCAACAGTGGGTTTGGATTTCATTGGATAAATCCATCCACCATCCTCATCCCAACACAAATGGATCCTCACAACCACTGACTATTTCACCAAGTGGATTGAGGCCACACCCTCAAGGCAAGCAACTGATGTTGCGATCATAACATCTTAGAAACCAATATATTGTCAGGGTTTGGATGTCAAAATAAGATTATCACAGATAATGCATCAAATTTTCAGTCAAATAAAATGGTATATTTATGTAGCAAATATCATATCACTCTATGGAATTCAACCGCTTATTACCCTCAGGGTAATGGGTAGCTGAATCTGCAAATAAAACTTTAGTTAACATTATCAAAAAACTGCTAGAAAACAACAAGAAGTCATGGCATAACAAGCTCATAAACTCACTATGGGATGATAGGTTCACTAAAAAGAAATCAATTGGCATGTCACCATACCAATTATATTATTGAATGGATGTTGTTTTCCAATATTTTTTAGGGGTTCCAGTTATGAAAATAATACATGAGTTTTAGGTGGAACCAAATGATACTCAGAGAAGGATAAATCAGACCATTTAGCTGCAACAATCCAGGGAAGAGGTGTATAAAAAAACACAAGTTATCCGAGAAAATGTAAAAAATATCTATGATAGAAGGACCAAGGCAGATGATTTTCAGTTGGGTGACAATGTTTTAAAATGGGATTCAAGAAGAGAGGATAAATGCAAGCATGGGAATTTTGATAATATATGGAAAGAACCATATATCATCCATGCCTTCAGAGGTCATAATGCATTTTTTGTCAAAGATTTGGATGGAACAAAGATACCTGGTGGACCTGTGAATGATAGGATGCTACAGCATTATTTCTCACAAGAATAGAGGCGTTTCTTAAATAAGTTCATTGTAAATATCATTGTCTTTAATATTTTGATTGGGTGACCTATTGACAGAAGTTGAAGCCTGCAGAGAAGGCCCTAAGGTCCTGATAAATGTGCCACCTTAACTAATACAACAAAATAAATAAATCAAATGCAAACATTGCTGAAACAAAACATTCAAGGCTACTGGCTACGGGTTCTTGGCACTACTTAGAAAAAGTGCCATCCCTAGCTAGAGCCACTGTTAGGGCCCTATAATTTATAGGATCATAAGGTGACTGGATATTTTATCTTAGTTATATGACATTTTAAATAATATTTCAATTTGCAAATGATTTCCAAAAAAAAAATATTTAAAAGAAAATGAAAAGAGGGCATTTGAAAAATAAAGAAACAAAAGAAAAAGAAAAGAAATACATAGAAAGAATAAAATATAAAGATGAATAACCCCATGAAATAAAACAAAAATACAAATGTTTCAAGTTTAAATCCCACTACTTGATATATAGTTTGATTCTCTTGAATAAATTGAATGTTGTGTGCAACTTGTTCAAAATGCCACAACCCCGAGTCAATTGTTTGAATCATACAATTTAATCATGATCAAACAAGTTTAATTTTTCCAATTAGATAAGAGAATAAAGTTAGCCAAACTTTCTAATCTTGGATAATGTTAGTTAGTTAGATAAATAAATTTGATTCAATTTTTTAAGCTGAATCAATGAAGCAGTAAGTGGATAGGATAGAGTAGGTATTTTTTTTCTCAAAAAGAAATAAAACAAGGGTATGCAATTCCAAATGCACCCTTAGGTATGATTCAAAATTTAGTCTTAAGATTAGGAAAAATGTTGAAGGGAAAAAGGTTCAAAGGGTGAAAATGTAGGTTTTGTATGTTTTACACTATTATCCAAAGTTTACAATGTGAATTTTTTTATCCAAATTTTTTCGCCACGCAATAAAGTTTGCAAAAGAGAAAAGGCTTTTGTAACTTTTGGTTAATTCACTTGCACTTTCCGGCCACCCCATTGTCACTTTGCCAGATATATGACCAATAATTTTTTTCGGACCCCCTTGCCATCCTACTTTTACCAACAGAGGGGCCTGAAAAGTGATTTCACTCCCGTCGGTCCCATGCGACGTGTCACTCCATCCTTATTTCGTACCCCCCACCTCTCAATACCGCAAGCCATATTGACCCCCCTCTGAAATCTGCCAAACCACCCTCCTTTCCCACCATCTTTCTTGCGCATCAACCTCCACTCCCCTAATGCCACACATCTCCTTCCCATGCGCTCCCCTCCATTTTCATATCGACGCGTGGCCATAACCGTTAGCCTATTAAAATACTTTCTGGGGTAACCGTTCAAACCTATAATAGTTCTGTGGCCTTAACATAAACCTAGACACCGCCATTGATTTTAAATTCATTTTTAACTAATGCTGTGCTAATATCAGTTTCAGAATTAACATGAAAGTGCTTTGGTTTTCTCCTTATGAAAGGGTTTATACATGTGTTTATGATTTACAATTCATTAAACTTGATGAGTTTAAGTGTATTTCATGAAAATAAAATCATGTAAACTCAATGCTAAACAAAAACATATAGAAACACAACAAGCACAAATAACAGAGTCAAATACACATGTTTTTAATGAAGGAGTTCACTCCTCCTGGTCTACATCTCCTTGGTCCAACTTCATAGCTTGGGCCTTTGTATTAGCTTCAATTGTGAAAAAGTGCTAATTACAGTCTCCTATTACCTTTGAAACCTACTCCAATGGCTCCAAAACATCAAAATATACCAATAATGACTCTTCCTGAGCCAAAATTGGCTAAAAATTGCCTCAGTTATGGAAAAACCAAATTTTCCTGTTTTTATCAACTAAAACTGGAAGTCTTCCAGTTAACTCCACTAAATGTGGAGATCTCCCACATTTTGTGGGTCTGCCAAAAAATTTGCTAGGATAAACTCACAATTAATTAGAGATAAGCGAAGATTAAAGTGGGCTTAATGCGAAGTTTAGTGCAAAGCGCGTTTTAGCACTAATCGCGGGTTATGGTGCTAACTTGGATTAGTGGAATGATTAGCGGTTAATAATCATGGCCTTAAAATCATTTTAATTATCCCACCGAAATTTCTTGGGTCACGGTTCCGAGCGTGCAGACAACTGAGAGGGGGGCTAGGCTCCCTCCGAGTGCTTCCCCAACTCGCCCATGTTATGGCCAATGGTGATGAAGTCCTTATGGGGTAAGGACTTGTGGTATGGTTCAATGGTTGGTGCTGGCATTCGAGGAAGAGGACAAGTGATTTGTTATAACTGTGGTGATGATGGTCATTATGCATGCGATGTTCCGAATCCAGTGACACAGTCTTGTAGGTACTATAGACAATTTGATGATGTTATAGAATATTGTCCTGTGTTAATTGCTAAAATGCAGGAAAAGAAGACCCTAATGCAGAATTTACAAATGGTTCGCACAGAGACTCGTGAGGAAGATCCTTGTGTGAATCTAGTTACTAGGAGTGGTTTAGCTACTAGTGAAGATAAAGGGAAGAAACCTACCACTGATGTATGGATCTGAAAAGCACCTGAAACCAAAGAAGGCCTTAATCTTCAGCACACAAAATATACCTTTATTTAAGCAAGGAAATAATTCACAAAAGGAGATACTTTAACAAGTAGTAGAACACTCAAGGGAGCTGAAGGAGAAAAATAGATTAATCCATTTTAACAAGAATGTATAAAGTTGTTGCGCAACAAAAAGGCTATTGAAAATTGGTAGGCATTGATAGATAATTCCGCAGAAGGAAGAACTTGTGGTGTGCGCAGAAGACTTCACCATTATTGCTGGACAATTGTACACATTAGGCACGGATGAGGTCCTGCGAAGGTATGTCTTGGAATATGAAAGGCGGGAAATTATCCATGAAGCGCATGGAGGAATTTCTGGTGGATATTATGCAGGTAAGGCCATGCGCAGAATATCTTGCGCGCTGGGTTGTGGTGGCCCACACTGCACAATGATGCCTATGCACACTATCGCGTCTGTGATTTTTGTTAGAGAACGAGGACAGCTTCATGCAGGGATGAGATGCCCCTGAATCCACAGATGGCGCTGCAAAATTTTGAGAAATGGGATATTGATTTTGTGGGACCTATCAATCCTCTAGGAAGGAAGAGCAGTGCACACTACGTCATCACTTAGATAGATTATGTAACTAGATGGGAAAAAGCCAAATTGGTGAAAGATTGTACTGTTGATATTGTTGCACAATTTATTTTTGAAAATATAGTGACTCGGTTTGGTTGTCCTAATATTGTGATCAACGACCAAGGTACACATTTTGTAAATGACACTATTGAAGCTTTGACTGAAGAATTCAAGATGCTTCATTAAAAGATCTGTCCTTATCATCCTCAGGAAAATGGCACAGTTGAAGCTTTCAATAATATCTTGGAGACCACGCTCACTAAGGTTTTCAATATAACAATAATGATTAGGATGAGTAAGTTCCTGTAATTCTCTTGGCCTACAAGACTACTTGCAAAAATTTGACTAGGAGGACACATTTGAGGATGGTCTATGGGCAAGAGGCTATGTTTCCCATGTATTTCATTGTTCCTAGTCTACACATTGCTACATTTACCAATATAGCTGAAGAAGATGCAATAGAAGAATGATTTTCGCAGTTGGTTTCTTTGGAAGAAGACTGGTTTATTGCCAATTATCACCAAAAGGTCTAGAAGGCACGAGAAAAAGCCTAGCATGACAGGGATATTAGGGAGAAGCTGTTCAAGGAGGATGATTTTGTGTTACTATATGATAACAAATTTGCGTGCCACCCAGGGAAATTGAATATGCATTGGCTAGGCCCCTATGTTGTTAAGGAAATCATTGATGGTGGAGGAATGCACCTAGCCACGTTGAGTGGAGAATACCTCTCAGGATATGGCAATGGAGGACGTTTGAAGCCAGACAGGGATGACCCTGTGCCTATAAAATGATTATATGGCCGGATTATTAGCCTAGCGTAGTGTGGAGATGGCCGCTGAAGGGCCTACGACATATAAAATATTTCAGCAGGCGCAGGGTGTAGCAACGCATAACCTTGAGTTAGTGCTCCCTCTCCAGACTTCTGTCAAGAAAATCAAAGAAAAAACCAAGGAAACAATAGTAGTGCCTCAGTGACTCAGGACAAGTCACATGTTTGTGTTTGGGGCCTGTTGGAGCAGGGTCCCCAAAAGCACAAGTTCCAATGATATTTTTTGTATGTTTGTATGTGCACGCTGTGCAGATGAAGAAAAATTGATTTTTTCCCCAATTTGGCATATAATCAAGATTACATGTAAACTGTGGTCCTCAAACCATGGTTTGAGACCATATTATCTATGCGCTAGGCATATTATAAATAGATAGAGTTTGTCTAAGTGAAATGATGATTAAGCTCAGTAAATTTATAAGATATTGATAGCATTTTTCGTTTATAAGGGCATTGGGTTGGGTAAAAGGCTCTTGCTGGCTGTGTGCATAAAGACCTGGTCCTAGATGTGTGTGGACTCTGCTGGATATGTGCGTGGAAGGGATTGTAAGATTTTTTTAAGGGTTTTTGAAGGAATTCTGATGTACTATCAAATCTGAAGAATTAGTAGAAGGAACAATTTCGGCAAATTTTTTGTGTTATGCGCATATTTGTTGTTCATGCTTACTATTTATGATTTGATGAGATCACACTGTCTATTTACTTATTGATTAATGCACAGAGCTAATTGATATATTTATGCATGGATATTAACACATGTTAAGTATTACATTGAATATATCAAGATGTGGTTCTGATTTACTATCTGCGATAAGTAAGACAAGTATTTATGTGTATTTTGTTAAGGATTGCGCAAAGATATGTAATTATACTATAAAATGAATGTGCACATCTGTGGAATATCACTTAGGGTTTTTCCAAGGAACACTTCATTAAAATCTCTCTTAGGCTACAGAAACCTGGTTCAAGCACCCCCCCATACTGCTTCGGGTGAGACTTTGGTCTATGCAAGAAGATCACTACTGAAAGGGCCAGTAGTTTGAGGGTTTGTTGGTTTATCCATAAACTCTGAACCTGGGTCAGGACCCGTCAAGCCAACAAATGGTTCCGTTGCCTGGACTGAGATCATAATTTTAAGGGATATTTGATTTTTTGGCATCCATTGCGCAACAAATTACAAGACTGGTTGGATATAAAGATCCTTGAATTTGCGCTGCAAGAGAATAAAAGCTCTAAATTTTCTGACAAAAAATGGGTACAAAAGTATATTTATACATAAGTACACGAAATTTTCTTTTGTTCCTTTGTGCAAAAATGGAAGGCTCTTGCTGGCTGTGTGTGTGAAGACCTAGTCCTAGCTGTGTGTGGACTCCGCTGGCTATGTGCGTGGAAGGGATTGTAAGAGTTTTTAAAGTGTTTTTGAAGGAAATCTGATGTACTAACAGATCTGAAGAATTAGTAGAAGGAACAATTTCGGTGAATTTTTTGTGTTATGCGCATATTTGTTGTTCATGCTTACTGTTTATGATTTGATGAGATCACACTGTCTGTTTACTTATTGATTAATGCACAGAGCTAATTGATATATTTATGCATGGATATTAACATATGTTAAGTATTACATTGAATATATTGAGATGTGGTTCTGATTTACTATCTGCGATAAGTAAGACAAGTATTTATGTGTATTTTGTTAAGGATTGCGCAAAGATATGTAATTATAATATAAACTGAATGTGCACATCTGTGGAATATCACTTAGGGTTTTTCCAAGGACCACTTCATTAAAATCTCTCTCAGGCTGCGGAAACCTGGTTCAAGCACCCCCCCATACTGCTTCTAGTGAGACTTTGGTCTGCGCAAGAAGATCACTACCAAAAGGGCCAGTAGTTGGAGGGTTTGTTGGTTTATCTGTAAACTTTGAACCTGGGTCAGGACCCATCAAGCCAACAAATGATTCCGTTGTCGGGACTGAGATCATAATTTTAAGGGATATTTGATTTTTTGGCATCCATCACGCAACAAATTACAAGATTGGTTGGATAGAAAGATCCTTGAATTTTCGTTGCAAGAGAATAAAAGATCTAAATTTTCTGACGAAAAATGGGTACAAAAGTATATTTATACATAAGTACACAAAATTTTCTTTTGTTCCTTTGTGCAAAAATGGAAGGCTCTTGCTGGCTGTGTGCACGAAGACCTAGTCCTAGTTGTATGTGGAATCCGCTGGATATGTGTGTGGAAGGGATTGTAAGAGTTTTTTAAGGGTTTTTGAAGGAAATCTGATGTACTAACAGATCTGAAGAATTAGTAGAAGGAACAATTTCGGCGAATTTTCTGTGTTATGCGCATATTTGTTGTTCATGCTTACTGTTTATGATTTGATGAGATCACACTGTCTATTTACTTATTGAATAATGCATAGAGCTAATTGATATATTTATGCATGGATATTAACATATGTTAATATTACATTGAATATATCGAGATGTGGTTTTGATTTACTATCTGCAATAAGTAAGACAAGTATTTATGTGTATTTTGTTAAGGATTGCGCAAAGATATGTAATTATACTATAAACTGAATGTGCACATCTATGGAATATCACTTAGGGTTTTTCCAAGGACCACTTCATTAAAATCTCTCTCAGGCTGCAGAAACCTGGTTCAAGCACCCCCCCATATTGCTTCGGGTGAGACTTTGGTCTGCACAAGAAGATCACTACCGAAAGGGCCAGTAGTTGGAGGGTTTGTTGGTTTATCCGTAAACTCTAAACCTGGGTCAAGACCCGTCAAGCCAACAAATGGTTTTGTTTCCGGGATTGAGATCATAATTTTAAGGGATATTTGATTTTTTGGCATCCATTGCGCAACAAATTACAAGACTGGTTGGATAGAAAGATCCTTGAATTTGTGCTACAAGAGAATAAAAGCTCTAAATTTTCTAATGAAAAATGGGTACAAAAGTATATTTATACATAATTACACAGAATTTTCTTTTGCTCCTTTGTGAAAAAATGGAAGGAGTGGTTGTCACACTTGGTTGAGTTCCATCACTGCATAAAAGACGACATAGTCACTGAGTGGACTCTTGAATTGATCCAACGAGTATAGAAATTTGACAATAAGATCAGTCACACGATAGATCATTGGACTGATTGCCTTCTGGGTGGATTTGTGACTGAATTTCATGTTGACCAATTTGTGTCATATTTTGAAGCAGAAAGGAGGTTTTTTAAGGGTTTTAGAGGTAAGTGTCTGCGCTCATTTAAATTATTACTTAAAATTATATTGTTGGAACAGGGATTTCTATGCGAATATACTGCTTGAATGCATCAAAGAGGATCAACTATGGGTAGTGGAGTAATTTACCATGAAGACTCTCAAGAGGTCCTTTATAGCCTTTTGAAGCCTAGAACTGATAGTGAACCTGAACCAGAAACTGAATCTGAAGAATAAAGCACATCACCTCAGAAGCCCTTGAATCCGTTTCCCACTCCATCCACTCCACTTTTGAGCTCACATCACAGATCACCTACCCCACTGCGCAATCCATCTCAAAATCCACCTCCACCCCCTCTTGAAGTAGATATGGCTGCATCCATGAAGTTACCTAATTTCAGAGGCATTGGCAATGACGAAATTGATCAATTCTAGTTTGTAATGGAGACCGTATGGTAGGCTCAGAAAGTAAACAATATTGATATAATAAAATCTTAGCTAGCTACTTCATTTCAAGATTATGCATTAGATTGGTACATTAGGTATGCACAAGAAAAAGGTAATGCTACTATGGAAGCAATTAAAGAAACCATAAAAGAGTAGTTTAAGAAACCTAAATCATGCACAAAGATAATGACAAAGATGAATGATATCCGTCTGGAACCTAATGAATCTGTCTGGGAGGCTAATCAAATATTGAAGCGCACCATCAGAGATGGTGGATTTGTGATTTATGATACTCAACATAAAGAATGGTTCACTGCTATGTTGCTCCCATATCTGTGCTAGCCATTAGGTTAGAAAAATATTAATACACAAGCTGAGGCTGTAGAATTTGCAATGAAGCTAGAAGCTACCCCAACACCTATTGCGCTGGGAACTCAACAAATTTAGAATCATATGGAAGCAATGCATCTGGAAATTCAAGGTCTGCACCAGGAAAAAGGCAAGGAGGCCTGCGCAGAGGTCTGGTGTATCAAATGCAAAGCCTCTGGGCATCATAAAGACCAGTGTCCTACTTTTAAAAATTATCTGAATGCTAGAGGTCCTAGTCCATTAAAGAGACCTGTATGGTGTACTATATGTCAGATTGTTGGGCTACATGATACAGATTATTGCCCGAGGGTTGGAAAATATCAACCTAACTTACAACAACCATTTTTCATGTTCCATTCGTCATTAGGGCATGATGAGAAGCATTTCCAGACCTATGAAATGATGTTGGATAAAGCTGAGATCTATAGAATGCAAGTTGAGCCTACATCCTCATCATCCTCTTCTGGGCACAGAGGATTCCAAGGTAGAGGAAGAGGCCGAGGAGGTGGATCAATTGGTCAAGGAAGAGGAAAAATGATTTGTTATAACAGTGGTGATGTTGGTCATTATGCATGTGTCTGTCTGAATCTAGCCCGACAGTCCTGTTGGTACTGTAGACAATTTGATTGTGTTATAGAATATTGTCCTATGTTAATTGTTAAAATTCAAGAAACAAAGACCCCAACATAGAATATACAAATGGTTTGCGTAGAGACTCATGAGGAAGATCCTTTTGTGAATGTAGTTACCAGGAGTGGTGTAGCTACTAATGAAGATAAAGGGAAGCAACCTTCCACTGATGTATGGATCCGAAAATCACCTGAAACCAAAGAAGGCCTTAATCTTCAGTGCGCAAAAGAGACCTTTATTGAAGCAAGGAAATAATTCATAGAAGGAGATACTTCAACAAGTAGTATAACACTAAAGGGAGCCAGAGGAGAAGAAGAGATTAAGCCATTTTTACAAGCATGTATAAAGTTGTTGTGCAACAAAAAGGATGTTGAAAATTTGTAGGAGTTGATAGATAATTGCATAGAAGAAATAACTTGTGGCGCACGCAACAAACTTCACCATTATTGCTAGACAGTTGTAAAAATTAGACGTGGATGAGATCCTCCGAAGGTATGTCTTGGAATATGAAAGGCGGGAAATTCTCCATGAAGCGCATGGAGGAATTGCTGGTAGACATTATGCAGGTAAGGCCACTACACAGAAGATCTTGTGCACTGGGTTGTGGTGACCCACACTGCACAATGACACCTATGCGCATTTTCGCGTCTGTGATGTTTGTCAGAGAATGGGGAAACTTTCGCACAGGGATGAGATGCCTCTGAATCCACAGATGGCGCTGCAAGATTTTAAGAAATGGGCTGTTGATTTTGTGGACCTATCAATCCTCCAGGAAGGAAGAGCAGTGCATGCTACATCATCACTGTGAAAGATTATGTAACCAGATGGGATGAAGCCAAACTAGTGAAATATTGTACTGTTGATATTTTTGCGCGGTTTATTTTTGAAAATATAGTGACTCGATTTGGTTGTCCTAATATTATGATCAATGAACAAGGTACACAGTTTGTAAATGACATTATCGAAGCTTTGACTGAAGAATTCAAGATGCGTCATCAGAAGAGCTCTCCTTATCATCCTCAGGCAAATGGCACAATTGAAGGTTTTAATAAGATCTTGGAGACCGTGCTCACTAAGGTTTGCAATGCGAACATAAATGATTGGGATGAGCAAGTGCCTGCAGTTCTCTTGGCCTACAAGGCTACTTGCAAAAATTTGACTAGGAGGACACCTTTTAGGATGGTCTACGGGCAAGAGGCTGCGTTTCCCATGGAGTTCATTGTTCCTAGTCTGTGCATTGCTAAATTTACCAATATGGATGAAGAAGATGCTCTAGAATAATGGTTTTCGTAGTTGGTTTCTTTGGAAGAAGATTGATTTATTTCCAATTATCACCAACAGGTCTAAAAGGCAGGTGAAAAATCCTAGCATGATAGGCATATCGGGCAGAAGGTGTTCAAGGAGGATGATTTGGTCTTACTATATGACAAAAATTTTGTGTGCCACCCAGGGAAATTGAAGATGCATTGGCTAGGCCCCTATGTTGTTAAGGAAATCACCGATGGCAGAGCAATGTGCCTGGCCACGTTGAGTGGAGAATAACTATCAGGATATGTCAATGGAGGATGTTTGAAGCCATACAAGGATGGCCTTGTGCCTGCCAAATGACTATATGGTCAGAGTATCAACCCAGTGCAGTATGGGGATGGACGTTGAAGGGACTATGATAGATAAATGGTTTAGTAGGCGCATGGTGCAACAACACAGAGCCTTGAGTTAGTGGTACCTCTCTAGACTTCTGTTAAGAAACTTAGAGACAAAACCAAGGAAATAAAAGCAGTGCCTCAGTGACTCGGGGCGAGTCACATGTTTGTGTTAGGGGCATATTGGAGTGGGGTCCCCTAAGGAACAAGTTCCAACGATAATTTTTGTATGTTTGTATGTGTGCACTGCGTAAATGAAGAAAAAGGGCCTTTTTGCCCCAATTTTTCATATAATCTGGCTTACATGTAAACTATGGGCCTCAAACCATGGTTTGAGACAATAGTATTTGCGTGCTAGGCATATTATAAATAGATAGAGTTTGTCTAAGTGAAATGATGATTAAGCTAAGTAAAGCTAGAAGATATTGATAACATCTTGCATCTGTAAGGGTTTTGGGTTGGGTAAAAGGCTCCTGCTAGCTGTGTGCACGGAGACATAGTCCTAGATGTGGGCGGACTCCGCTAGCTATGTGCGTGGAAGGTATTGTAAGGGTTTTTTTAAGGAAATATGATGTACTCACATATCTAAAGAATTAATAGAAGGAAAAGTTTCAGCGAATTCTCTGTGTTATGCTCATATTTGTTGTTTACGCTTATTGTTTATGCTTTGATGAGATTGCATTGTCTATTTAATTATTGCTGAATGCACAGAGATAATTGATATATTTATGCATGAATATTAACATCTATTAAGTATTACATTTCTTAGATTGAGATGTGGTTCTGATTTATTATCTGCAATAAGTAAGACAAGTGTTTCTGTGTATTATGTTAAGGATTGCACAATATCTGTAATTCTACAATAAACTGACTATGCACATCTATGGAAGGTCACTTAGGGTTTTTCCAAGGACCAATTCATTAAAATCTCTCTCAGGGTGTGGAAACCTAGTTCCATCACCCCTCCATATTGCTTCGAATGAAAATTTTCTCTGCACAAGAAGATCAGTGCCGAAAGGGCTAGTAGTTGGAGGGTTTTTTGGTTTATCCATAAACTCTGAACCTGGGTCAGGACCCCTTAATCCAACACATTTTGAAATTTATAATCCTAGAATATGTTGCTATTTCAACAAAAAAAGTCTTCATCATCCATAGCAGTTGAAAGTCCTTATCCAAATAGTGAACAATGATGGCTCCTTTCAAAATTGCAGTCTTCTCATAAGTATTCCCTATTTTGATTTTTTCTTCCACCAAAAATGTTTCATATGTTTCCAAAGGGAGTAAATTTCCCTGTTGGTTCCAACAGGATGGTGACCAAGTCCTAATTCTCTTATCAAAAAAATAAATAAATTTTGTTACTGCTCAATTAATGTCATTCAAGTTTTCTTCATAGTTTTCCAGTATGAATTATTCACAATCATCTTGTTCAATTCTAACACATATTGGGTCCTTTCCTCAATCCCGAATTCCTTTAGTTCCTATGTATACTTAGAATTTATAAAATCAATAAGTCTCTTAGCATATAGGGCTCTATTTTGTGACTTTTGCTTATTTTCCACAATGATTCCCTCCAAGTCCCTTACAATGTTCTTATCCTCTCCAATAATAACAAGTAAATCCAACACATTTTTAACAGTCTCAATAATATCAGTCCATATGATCTCCCTGACCTGTATAAGGGACATATTCCCTTTTACTTTATCATTTAGCTCCTTAATTTCCTGAAAAGCCGTTTGGTAACTCTTCTGTATTTTTCAACATTTTCTCTGGTCATCAACACCTCTTTCTTTGTGACTTTAATCACCTTGCATGATTTTTCCAATTCTCTTTGAGTATTTTTCAAATCAATTTCTACCATCCTCAACTCAGTCATGAATTGCTTTAACTTGGCAGCAGGACCTTCAAAGTCATATGATACAACAATGGTACAAACATGAGAATCAAGTTTCTTTTGCAGCATATCATCTATTTCCTCCAATTTAGATATTTCCTCATCTTTGGTAAAAGGTCCCGCAATAAATGTTATTTTTCGGTTTCTAATGAGGTCACCTCTGTAGCCATTAGGTGTTCACCGATGGGAAGTTTAAGTTTCTTCTTTAAAGCTTGAATTTCAGATTCAACAATTTGTAGCAAATTTTGAAACGCTAGTTTATCTTCAGGATCAACTCCAATTTTAATAATGATCTTCTTTAATTCTTCATTATGTTTGGAATAATCCCTTGAATTTTCTTTCTCCAATTTCAACTGTTTTATCACCTTTCCCGACATATTTTCATCTTTAACATCAGCTGAAGTAGTTTTTTTAGATCATTAAAAATCAACCGACCAGTCTGCATATGAAGATTGATTTTATCTGGAAGAGGAATTATCTTTGCATCAACTACTAAATTAATAGCCTTGAAAGTAGCAGAAGATGCTATAGTTATAGTTGAAGGATGAGAAAAATTAATCCTTAGTTGATCTTTATCCAAATCCATTACTGACAATAATCTAGTTTGCTCAGGAGAGATTTGAGTTTCTAACTGAGATTTTACGCTCTCTCTGATTTTATTATTTATTTATTTGATATATGAAAATACCTCTTTAATAATTGGAACATAATCATGACATGTGTCCTATGGGATAGGAGATGAGGGAGTACGTGAGGTTTCCCCCAACTGTAAATATTATCCTGGAATTTTTGGTGAGTTGATCTCATCAACTGTCTTTGTTCACTTGGCTTCTTTCTCTAAATAATCATTCAAATCAATTGTTTCTCCTATTCCCCTTTTAAAATTCTTTTCAGTGGGATGTGGGGTTTCAACTTCTATTTTCCCAGGCATAAAATATTGTCCTCCATTTGCCAATTTCTCCATTTCTGGTATGGACTCATGAACAAAAGGAGCATATCGATTCTCTAACCTTCGGTTTGAAATTATAGGATATGGGTCATAAGCCCATTTTTCTCCTAATAGTAAATGCATGCCCTCCAACATTTTATGGGCTTCTTAAACTTATTTTCTATTATTCACAATAAATGGGCCCACAGTCCTAGGAAATTTGAACAAATGAACCTTCTTCACTTGAAAAAAATGAATTTGTTCTACATTTAGGCTTTTCCTTATGAATTCAAAGGAAAAAATTCTCATTCGAACAAAAGTAGGTAGTATAAAAGGTTCAACATTAGCTCCATATAACCTTATTTCTATGTGATCTTCAAAGGCAAACCAATATCAAAACTTCATATCTTTTCTCAATTGTAAAAATGATTGGGATTTAGGCAAAAAACATGGTGCAAGTGAACCATTCCGAATTGAATATACAATTGGAAGAAAAGAAGAAGTAAAATCAAACAAGCCTTCATTTCCCACTTCCTTCGTTACTACATTTGTCTAGAAAACAACTGAATTCTTGTTTCTATTTATGTCCATAACATTCGACCTCAACTGTGTGAAACTTTCCACATGATTATAAAAAAAAAAGTAAAAAAGAGGGAAAGCTTGATTTTTCATTATATTCCTTTCAATGTTACAACACATATATATACATGATGAAGCATTCATAAACCCCAATCCATTAACCATGGATTAGGCCATAACCATATTTCCCTTAACTAGATCTACAAAATACCATGCATAGAAAACTATCATTCCCAAAACAATGTGCAAACCCATGCACAAAACCTTAGGCAGGTCCGGCCACCTAATATAGGGTCCAAAAAAAAATTTCTCAGGTCGTTGCACCCAACGCAAGCATAGGGGGCTTTATGCTCCCCTCTTACTCCCCACTTCCTGCCTGGAGCTATTCGTGGAAAGAATATAACACACACCCAACATTTTTGGTTTTTATGCGAATCTATATAGAAAATGAAGTAGATCAATAATGAGAATATAAAGAAAGTAGATCTCATTACAATAATGTGAGATAGAGAATTTCCATGGTAGATTAAGTATTCCAATAATTAGAATAAATTTTTTACAAATATTAAGGCATGTCTAGTAAGAGAGTTCAAGAAGCTGAAGTCTGAGTCGAATTGCATCACTGAGTTGAAAGAGATAAAAAAAAACTCCTGAGTATGTTTGGGAGTTTGATCAAAGATTTAAGTTTTTATTGGATCAAGTAAGCTTTGACATAGCTCCGCAACAACATCAAGAATGGTTTATAGTTGCGCTACTACCGCATATCAGATTTCCATTGATTCAACAAAACATAGGAACTCAAGCCGAAGCTATAGAGATCGCGATGAAGTTGGAAGCTTAGCTTATAGGAGATTCAGAATCATTTGGTAAACCTAACCCTATAGATACAAGACATCAAGAAAAGCAAAGAAGTTAGAGAAGAAGTGTAGTATAGAAAGTGCATATCGGAGGGTCATTCTAAAGAATAGTTCCTTATATTCAAGGATTACATGGCTGGTGGAGCACCGAATCTCTTGAATGCAGGATATAGCCTTTGGTGTGAAATATGTAAGACTAGAGGCCAAAATTGTTCATATCACTATTACTTGTTACAGAAATATGTACGAACTCCGAGGAAACTATATTGCAAGTTCTCTAAATCAATAGGACACAATGAGAACAATTTTCGGGCTTACGACCTAGTAATGGAGCATAGTGCTAACTCTTATAGAATGTAAGAAGAAGAGCATGGACATGAGGAAAATGGATGATGTGGTAGTTGAGGAGGTTACCAAGGAAGAATTTGAGGTGGTGGAGTTAGTCGAGGATGTGGACATATCATTTTCTATAATTACAGCCAATCAGGTCATTTTGCAAGAGACTGCCAAAACCCCAGAACATAATGCAAGTACTTTAAATCCTTTGACCATGTAATTCAAGAATTTCTTGTACTTATGGTGAAGATGCATGAAAAAAGGAATTGGAAGTTGACACAGAATGTTCAAATGATGACTGCTGAAAGAGGGACCGATGAACCTTGAGTTAGTATTGTCACTAGAATTGGAGCCGTGGCAGGTAGTGATAAAGCAGATGAAAAGAAAGAATATGAAGGTGCATGGGTTGGAAATAATGTTGAGAAAGCTCATGTTTTTTATATTTAGAAATAAAAATAATTATTTATGGAAGCAAAGAGAAGTTTTATGGATCTTGGAGCTTCGACCTCTAATGCACATCTAAATTCTTCAAGCTTTGACACATAATCAAGCTCCAAAGTAGGACCATGATGCAGCAAACCAAGTAGGTATTTTAAATTATTTTCTATAGACTTGCATGAAATTGTTAAAAGATCAAAAGGTTGTAGAAGGGATTTAAAATTTCATCAGATTCCCATGCATCCTAAGAAACATCACACACTGAGATGCTCGCAGTCAATAATTTTCGTCAACATAAGAGAACCAAAAGGGAAGTGAGCCTTAGTGCGCATATAGGAGAGTATGACATGGATCAGGTTATTATAGATCTGGGATCTGATTCTAATATATTGAAGAAGTAGAAATGGGAATAAATGGGTAATCTAAAGCTACAATGGTCACTTATTTAGTTAAGGATGGAAAATAAACAAAATATCTTCCTTATGGGAAGACTACCAGGTGTCACAATGGACATTGAAGGACTTCCACCAATGTTGATTTTGAAGTAATAAAGATCATCGATGACAGTAACCCTTATCCTGCATTTCTTGGACTTGACTGGGCATTTGACAATATGGCCATAATTAATTTTAAGAAGAGACATATCATATGTGAAGGAAACAATATGAGATTAATTGTTCTCTTTGATCCATGAAAAGGAGTAAGATACACATAACTAGTCAAAGAAGAATAATGCACAACAGATAGACAATATCTATCAAATGAAAGTGAAGGAAAAAGATTGGTTTAACCCTACTGCAGAAGGAAAGTTGAGTTTGGAGCATGATAGTTCTTGTACCCCGGACTTAGAAGAAGACTTGGAGAACAGGTAGAATAGGTTGCATGAAGTATCCATAAGGCATTG
The DNA here is from genome assembly GCA_034641835.2 of Pinus albicaulis. Classification (NCBI taxonomy): domain Eukaryota; kingdom Viridiplantae; phylum Streptophyta; class Pinopsida; order Pinales; family Pinaceae; genus Pinus; species Pinus albicaulis. The sequence goes on from CM076582.1 coordinate 615,582,082, forward strand.
TTTAATAATTTCCAAATCAGTTTTGTATATGATATCTGAGGTATGTAAAGTACCTTCCTATGATGGCTTAGGTGATTTGAATAATTTTCTTTATGATTATGAAGAACAATTTCCAGAAAATCAAAGGCTTTTAGCCTTGGATATAGCTCTGGATTCTAAAAGATACCCCTTCTAGATGGTGGAATGCACACAAGAATAATATATGAGGTTGGAAGGAATGTCGAAGACTGATGTGAATAAGTTTTGGACAGATAGAAACATAAATGGAGATAAAATATGATGGTCAAACTAATCCTAGGGAGCATATCTAGCTATGCACTACAACATGGAAGGAAATTCCATAGCAAGAATGGGTACATGGATTCATTTATACATTAGAGAAAATCCCTAAGAATTGGTACCTAGACGCAGAGCTTAGACATGGTACCGACAATTGGATAGACATGGTTGATGCCTTCATATTAAAATTCAACATTGAGGACAATTGCCACATAAATATATTTGGCCCTTAAGATAGTCAAGAATAAAATATTTTATAATTTCACCTCACTGGCATGGAAACAACCCGTTAGAGTTGCGCAGATATAAAATGCACTAGAATGTTACAACCTTACTTCAAATGAAGAAGAAGATCCTCGCAACATCGACATAACAGAGTAAGAAGGATACCGCAAAGTGTCTAAACTTAAGCCAGAGATACCAGACATAACGAAGCCACTAAATAACAAGAAGGTAAACATAGGATCAGAAAAGGATCCCAAGTTTGTAACAATAGGAGATTTTTTGGGATGAAAAGACAGTTAGTAAAGTTACAGAGCTACTTCAAGAATATAAAAAACCATTTCCCACCAAGTTTTTATATATGAAGGATATAATAGGAGGTCTAGGAATCACGAAGATTCCTCTTAAGCCTAATGCGAAGCTAGTCAAACAAAGACCTTACATATTGAACCCAATGTATATATAGAAAGTGAAGATAGAGCTTGATAAAATGATAGCAGTGGGAATTATTGAACATGTAGAAGAATCATAATGGGTGAGTCCTATGGTGGTGCAAGAGCATAAGACTCAAGGAGAAATTAGGATCTGTGTTGATCTATGAAAGTTAAATGTTGCATCTTTACATGATCCCTTCCCTACGCCTTTCACAGATGAAGTGTAGGACAATGTAGGAGGTAAGCTTCACACTACGTTGGGACATACTAGGTATTACAAGAAGTTCATTAAGTGATATGCTCAGATTACTGAGCCTATAGATATTGTTAAAGAAGGATGTAACTTTTAAGTGGAACATAGAATGTCATAAGAGCCTCAACATATTGAAAGAAAAATGGTAGTTTCACCTACACTAGTGTTCCCTGATTTGAATAAGGAATTTCATGTCCATGGGGATGCATCTTGTAAATATTTGGGAGTGGTATTGGCACAACCTGGTGCAATAAAGATTCAACATCCTATATATTTTGCAAGTAGAATGTTATCTAAAGCAGAAAAAAATACACCACTACAGAAAGGGAAGGTTTGGCCATCATGTATGCTTTGTAGAATTTTAGACACTATTTTTTGGGTACTTCACACCTTAAAATGTTTACAGATCATTCTGCACTAAATTATTTGGTTGATAAGCATGTTTTAGGAGGAAATAATTGCAGATGGTTGTTGTTATTACATAAATATGACTTTGAGATCATTGTTAAACCAGGGAGACTAAATGCGGGACCTGACCATCTGTCAAGACTGGAAATAAGGGAAGATCCAACCAACATAGAAGATAATCTCCCTAATGCATAGTTATTTGCAATCAGAATGGAAGATGACCATTACGTAAATATCATTCAGTTTTTTACCACAGGAATGGCTCCTTCAGAATATACTACACAAAAAAAGAAATAATTAGTGGTTAAGGAAGTTTAATTTTCATTAATAGCAAGACATTTATATAAGATGGGACCATATGAGATACTGCACATATATGTTCCTGAACATGAAATACAAATGATTCTAGAAGAGGCTCATGGGGGCATAGCTGGTGGACACTATGCAGGAAAAGCTATTGCGTAGAAGATTTTGAGGGAAGGATTGTGGTGGCCTACAATGCATTAAGAAGCAAAGGAGTATTTTCGAGCATGTGATGTGTGTCAAAGAATAGGGAAGCCTTCCAGAAGAGATGAGATTCCATTGGTACCATAAGTTACATTGCAGACTTTTGATAAGTGGGTCATTGATTTTGTTGGTCCAATCAACCCACCTAGAAAGACGACTTGTGCAAGGTACATGATTACAATGACTAATTACTTGACAAGATGGGCGGAAGCACAACCAGTAAGGGACTGCAATGCAGAAACTAAAAAAAAAAGGTTTTATTTTTTAGTACATATTGTCTAGATTTGGATGACCGAAGATTTTTATGACTGACCAAGGTCCACACTTCCTAAATAAGACTATTGAAGGATTGACTCAGGAGTTCCAAGTTTATCATCAGAAGAGTACCCCTTATCACCCTTAGGCCAATGGAAAAGTAGAATCATTTGATAATATTTTTGAGAATGCACTTACTAAGGTATGCAATGTAACAGAGGTGACTAGGATCTTAGAATTACAACAATGTTATGGGCTTATAGTACCACGAGTAATAATTTGACAGTTCAGACACCCTTTGGATTAGTTTATGGGAAAGAATTTGTGATGCCCATGGAGTACATCATGACTAGCTTGAAGATTGCATATTTAATAGATATGGAATACCCTGAGATAATGGACAAAATAATGTCGCAGTTGCTTTATTTGGAGGAAGATATATTTATAGTAGTATTCCATTAGCAGGTACAAAATGCAAGAGAAAAGGCCTGTCATGAAAGACATATTAAGCGGAAGAAGTTCCAGGTAGGAGACCTTGTTATCCTTTATGATAGTAATTTTTTACATTTTCCAGGAAAATTCAAGATGCATTGATTGGGATCATACATTATCAAGCATATTATTGACGGAGGCGTAGTTCAATTAGAAAAGCTAAATGGATATTTGGTTCAAGGAAGATTAAATGGAAACGGGTTGAAGTTGTACAAGGACAACCCTACCCCCACAACTTCGCTCTGAAGGAATAAGAAATGTCTTAGTTCCATCTACAGTTAAAAGTGGGCATTGGACTATAAATACACTACAGAGAGAGCTTTGATGTAGGAGCCTCAACGTAAGAACGATTGTTTGCTATAAGATGGGATATGTAATATTTCGCCGGAAAAAATAAAAAAATAAAAAAAATTGACAGTTAAAAGGAAATTTTTCGTTGAAAGACGTGGAAAAATGCATTTATGAGGACAGATGGACTGGATCTAGTGATATATATGCAATTAATGACCACAATTTGAGCTAATGATGAGGATCAGAATTCAGATTTGTTATAAAAATCTACATCTCGCCAATATTTGGCACTTTGTTGTCCTGAGAATTTTAGTATTGCCTATTGTGGAGAAGTTGCAGGAATTTGTGTTGTTGTATTAATCCTCAGGTTTTTATTCATATATTTAGAGAGAAGGGATTTTCATGAATTATGGAAGCAACGACAACAACATATGATACACCCACAACATCATTTGAGAACCTTGCAGTAGCATCATCACCCACAACAACAACATCACAACAGAAATCCACATGGAAGAAAATGAACAAGGAGCAAAGAACGAAGAAGAAACAAGAGAAGAAAATTGTTGAGCTAGAACAAGAACCCAAGCATGTGAGGGATAATGAGGAAGAAATGGAGCTAGAGTAAATGAAAACGGATGGCACAACATTTCCATCGCCTCTCCCACCATATATCCCCCAAGGAAACTGGATGCAAAACTCGAGATAGACTCAAAGGATGAAAAGTATATCACCTTCATGCCTCTACTGCTGCATTCAGTCTGATTCATTGGAGAATAACTTGGGAAAATTATGTAGCTAAACTTCACAGGAAACGTTTTCAATGATAGAAATAAGTATCCACAGCTGACACCAGACATATACTTGAGACACGTGCACTACCAGGAGAATGGTGTGAGGAGGTTAGAACCACACCAGTGGGCGACTGGGTTGGTATGGTCAGGATTATTGAACATGACGATTTTCAAGATTCTATGGCTGTCAATTGAATAATATTTATCCGGATTATCCAGAGTGTTATGGTGAACTTGTCGATGTTTTGAATCCCAACGGGGATTCATCTTCGGGACAGATTCTTGAATGAAAGTAAAGAAAGAGGGCCATATTAGGGATAAATAGTCAAAGTGAAAGAAAAATTGAAAAAGAGTCGACATAAATGGATTATAATAAATAGAAATTTATTAGAGACTAATTGTTGAACATGTTGAATGTACCTCACTTTGACACAAGTCTAGGGAGCACATCCTATTTAAGAAAACTGATAGAACTAGTGCATGATGTATTCTTGTGGATGGGGAAGAGCATCCCTATCGACCCAATGATGATATAGAGAATCGCAAGGTTTTCATATCAAGGGTTAAATCCTGCAATGGAATTTTTTTGGAAATACTAGCACAAAGCCATAGTAGAAAACATGAAGAGAAAGTTTGGATTGACAAAAGGGAAGTGAGGTTATGACATCAGCTCGATCAATGACCAAGGATTTTTCTTCGGAGCACACATATTGGCTATAAATATCATGAGGAAGTGTCTAGCTAATGTAGTCCATGCACCGGTGGTTTCATTGGCTGTGTAGTGCACTAATGGGGTTCAGTACATCTAGGATGCATACTTATGAAAATAATTTCTGGAAGACTGTTGTGAGGCTTAAGATAAAATTACTCCATTTCATTATGCATGGTTACTTCTAATTATTGCGATGCTTGCATGGAAAGAGTTGGAGGATTCACAATTTCTTCCAATAGCCTTATATGTTTATGAAGCCACACGGTATGCCTCGTTGTGGTATACCACTAAACCGGCACATGAATATGAGAACATGACTTTTATTATATTATTTATGATATAGACTTACGCATGTTGGTGATCTAACACTCTCACCTGTCACCGAGCTTATACAAGCAATATAACTCTGTCACGTAGTTCAAGGCTGACTTCCACAAAATTTTTATATAGGATTGAAAGGAAGCAATGAGGACATGTCATCCCCTAACATATTTAGTATCAAAGGGCGATCTCCTAGTGGAGGTACAATAGTGGCCTGAGGAGTGGATCACTGCACTGGAGATAGAGACAAAGGTTTCCTCAATAGAGAAGGATACGACGCAGCATGGAGAATCGAGTGGAAAATATAAGGATAAGGATGAGGAAGAGGTAGAAAAAAAGGAACAACATGACAAGGGTCATTAGGATCCTGTTGGAGGATATAAGCAGAACAAAGAGTCTGAAAAGAATGAGAGAGACCCTTTTGTCACAGAGAACAGGAAGTTAGGAGCCAAAGCTACCAAAAGAACCAAAAGAAGTAGGAGGAAAATAAGACAAAGGAAACAATGTTAATGGTCCCCTCTTATGGGACTTGGATCAGATTAGAAACATGATTCATGAAGCAATGATTGAATCATGGCCAAGTTAGATGATCGCTACGGTGCACTTCTAACAGGTGTCAAGGAGCGTATTTCAGAACTAAAGATACTGGCACAGACAACTAGATAGCTAGTACAGGAAAATGAAAGGATTCAAGAAGAAGATTAGTAGCACCCACACTTGGGGCACAAATAGCATAGATACCTTCTGGAGCCCTACAGTTTGACTCCATCAAGGTACAACAACAGGAGAAAGGATGGAAGTATGTGAATATTAACATCGAAATGTTTTTGCTTCAGAGTCTACATGAACTACATCAAGAGATTATAGATGAGCTAAAGCAGCGTGAACAACTCACTGTAAATTGAACATTCAGGTAGAGAGAGAGTGAGCTTTGTTGAAGCAATAGCTTGAATAGGTGATCTAGGAGAAGGATCAGGCAGTACAACAACATCAAGAGTTGAAGGAGGTGGTTGAAGCCACATGTCGTGAGGTTCAGGACACTAATGTCTGAGAAGAGGAATCAGTGGAGGAAAAGGTCATGAATCTTGACCTTGTAAAAAAAGGATATGAGAGTAAGATCATAGATGTACAATTATAATATGAGATAAAGATCAGTGAGCTACAGATGAAGCTACAACCAAACACACCACAAGAAGTGTGAGAGAAGAGGTAGTTATACGTAAAGGTTGCAGTGATCAACATCTCCATAACAGTGGTAGATTGTGGGAAGTTGTTGAATGCAAGCTTACCAATTTAGACTTCACTACAGGAAGATCCAAATGTGTTGAAGTTACAAGAGGACATTTAGCATAAGCAACAGTAGTTGGAGGATATTCGGGCAACTATGAGAACTATACCAATATCACAAAAGCTCACAAATAGTAATGAAATAAATTTCCTCCAAAATAATATAGAGCAACTGAGGAAGGAATAATAGATTATGACAGAGAGAACTCACCCATGGCAGGATGAGGTGCTACAAATCACTCAATAAGTGGATGAGAAGCTTCAAGAGATTCAAGAGAAAGACGAGGAAGTGATGCAAAAGGCTACAGGATTGGTGATAGAAATACTGCTGGAGGAAGTGTGCAGCGAAGAGAAGCATGTCACAAAAATTCTGTAGAATCTTAATAACACCTACGAAAACATTGCAACAAATATCAGAAGAAAATAAGTTGAGTGACTTGGGATGAGTCACATGTGAGTGTTGGGGGCTTGTTGGGCGCAACCAAACTTGTGGGGAAGAGTGCGCAACAGAGCGCAATTTAAGGAATTAAATATACTGGGCATTGTCGAAGACTCTCCTTTTTGTAAAAATGCATGATTTTGTAAGAGATCAAGGGTTTCGGGACCATAGTTGTTTTTTTAGAGATTCCATGGTATTTGGACCATGGTATTTTTATGATGTGATCCTGTGATGTAATATTATATATAGGGTTGAAATGTTATGTTTAGAAGGGAAAACATAGATGGAGAGTATGGAAAAATCATTGTGATTTGTATTTTATAGTGAAGTTAAGGCTCTGCAGATGAGTGTGCAAAATCATAGATAATATTCTGTAGTTGAGTGTGTATACAACCTACAACTCAATGCAGAGGTCAAGTAATGGTTGTATTCAAAGATTCAACATAATTAGAAAAAAAAATTGGATGATATTTTGGTATTCTAGTATGATTGATGTGTGTATTTTCTTAATAAATCTTATAGAATAGCAATATTACAGTTGTATTTTAATTCAGTACAGTAATGGTTTATGGGTTTATATGGTATGTTTTGTGATTCATTGAATGTGGTGAAGTGTTTTATAAGTTTTAAGAGTAAGATAACATAATAAATACCACATCTCCCAGTCCCTCAAGGCTACAGAAACTTGGTTTTGCATCCACCCATAGTCACTTCGGGTGAAACTACGATCTGCTTGCAGGTCATTCCTGAAAGGGCCAATGATTAGGGGTTTTTTTGGTGCACAATATAGATTGAACTTGGTTCAACCCAAACCAATCCAACACTTACCTGTCGGCCGAACTGCAATTCCCAACTCTCAATTACAAAACCTTCTAGGCTTTTGGGCTTTTGACTAGCCATAAATTTTGATCCCAAGGAAAATTTACGAGCTTCCACATACCATTGGAAATATTTTGCAATGAACTATAAAAATATTCCATAACTAATATCATTTTAGAAAGTATCCTAATGTAGCAATTCCTCCAAATCCGGGGACTCCCAACCATCAAAGTCATCATGTTATGGCTTCTCTAATAAGCCTTCTACTATGATGATTCTCTATCAGAGACTGCAACAACCATAGGAATCTCCCTTAGCTTTACCAACAAAGTACCTCAATGTTATCATATGTTTCCACTAGCATTAATTCTCATCTTCTTGACATCAATGCTAAAACACTTGCTACCACTAGCTATCAAACCATACCAACTTTCCAACACATCCTAGCTTGACTGCTTTGATCAATGCCAACACACTCAATGCCGCTAGCCATCCAGGCGGTGTCAACTATCCAACACTGTTTCCATCAAATTTAACCTAAGGTATACTAAGGAGTGAAAATAAAAGAAATAAGGGTCACTAGGTATAAGATTACCTGGTGAATATGAAATACAATATATCATTAAGTATGTGTATGTAATCTCCAAAAAACATTTGTTCGGTGTATCACAAATGAAAAGGTGTCTACCTCGGTTACCTAGGGTTGGTTTGAAACCTAATGGGGACTTCCAAAATATACCCAGGGGTATGTGGAAGCACAATTTGTAGTAGTGTTTTCTAATGTGTAGCCATACGATGAGGGTGTTCTGATACAATTGTTGTACATAGAGAATCATCCTATATACCAAAAGGTATGTGGAAGAATGTTCTCATATAAGCCACTGTACGTGGAAAACCAACCATCCCCTGGATGTAATGATGACAATTAATGACAACTCCTACATTTAGAAATGTCGAAACATATCTTCTAGCCTAGACCACTAAACGTGTCTTTAATGTTTCAATTTCTTCTCGGGTTCATTGATATATTTAAATGTTTGTATTGATTAAAGTTTTTGTTTATATGATCGAAATGAATTCACCCGAACTCCTAAAATGCTACTAGCACAAGAAAATGAACTCTTTTCATTCAATGAAGATATTAACTAAATAAGGGAAGGAGTTCCAAACAATGATGCAGAAAATAATGAATTCCAAACGAGATCTCCAAATTCACTATTCCAATTCAAAAATTTAAATCCCTAATGGATTAAAAAATGAAATTCCCAGTGGAGTCACCAATTTGTTTTGTGGATAATGTTAGCTCCCTGTAATTTGTAAGATTGGCAAGAAAAAATAGCAGAGAACAACATCAAACCACTTTGGAATCCAGGACCTAGCCTTCCTAGGCTCAGAGAGGGCTCTCTCTATGTCTATGAATAACTGATTTAGATTTATGATTATGTTTTCTGATTTTAGGCTAGTTATAAAGATTGGGGTTATTTGTTTGATTGTTTTTTTGTTTGGTTAGATAGATAGAATTTGGGAAGCTTAATCCATTGGGCTATGGAGTCATAAAAGGGTTGAGTTGTACATCAACTATTCAAGGGTTTTCCCAAGGCAAGCTAACTATGTCAAATGGATCTCTGTGGCAAGATGAATATGAAATGGCAGAAAAGCTGTGAGTTCAGTAAAGCTAAAGGGAAATTAAGAATCCTTTAACTATACTTCAAAATAAATGTAGACAAGGCAGCCTTCGAATTCTACATTTAGGTCTTTAGAGAAAAACATTCAAGATAACAGTTCAGTGAAATTAGAGCACTTAAGAATTCTTTAACTAAACTTCAGAGAAAGCCTTAAGGTAACAGTTTGGTAAAACTAAGGAGCATTTAAGAATTCCTTAGTGATACTTCACAAAGAAACATGCAAGACAACAATCCAGTAATACTAAAGAGAAATTAAGAATTCTTTAGTTATAATTTCAGAGGAAAACATCAAGATAACAGTAACATACAGAGTTAAGGTGCTCATGTAGCATGTCTTAATCTAAAATTTATGTTTTGCTATCAAAGAAATTTATGTACAATATGGAAAAACAAAGGAAAATCATTAACATAAAAGGGATAACATCACCATTAAAATATCTCAAGGATCCTGTGAAAGTGCTTGTATTACTAATGTATAGCTCAAAAATAGTTACAATGCTCCAATACAATGATATTAGTAGCTCAAAGTCTAAACAAAGTCCAAAAAGCCAACCAACCAACACTCATAACGAAAATACATGCAGTATTTAACTAAAACTGAGGAGGTTTCCCTAATATAGGGTGACAGACTGCATTTACTACAGAGTAAATGAAGTTTTGACAATGGAGACCATGAAAGGCCCAACCCAAAAATATCTCTGACAAACCTACTGTAACAATAACTTTCAAATTAACTGTTGAGCTAACTTTAAAATATCTTTGAGAAACTACCTGCAAAATTAACTTTTATAATAACTTCTGAACTGATGCTAAAACATCTCTGACTGTAATATTGACTTTAGTAGCTTTTATTAAAAGAAAATTTAGGTTGTAGTTGGCCAGCATGGTTGAGAAGAGGCCAATGCTGAGTGGTCTTGACACCTGGCCTTGTCTTCCTCATTGATTTGTTCTCTGATTTCTCTCTAAACATCAACTTGTTCTTATTTGTATGTCCCTTTACTGCCTTTTATCTTTATCCTAAATACTCTATTTAGTTCTTTTAACTTTCTCTGTCAGAGTGAATCTTTTACCTTTCATTGTCTTTTCCTTAAATATGTTCTTTAACTGAATCTTTTATCCCTTTTTATCTTTACCCTGACTGCTCCTTTCCTACTTTCATCTGCTCTTCTTCTCACAGTCCTCTGTTTCAGAAAAACATTCGAATCCATGCCCTGTGAGCTTTGACAAGAGGTGGATAGGTGGGGAGTGAAAAAATTCATGTAGGTCGTTGGTTCATATGGGGGAGCGGCTATTAGAGTTTCATATGGATGGTAAGAGGTGGGACTGGGCAGTCTAACAGGAAGGTGGTTTACGGTTTATCGTGTGGTGCAGGAGTTGTTAGGTGGTTTAGTTGGAGGGTATGCGATGAAGCATAGGGGTGGCATGTGGCAAACTAGAGGGTTGTAAAACTTCCCATTTCGCAACCCCCCAAAGGTTTTAAACAATGGACAATTGGGGGTGCGAAAAGGATTGGGAGCTGTTGGATCGAGTGGTGAAGATCGGATGATGGTTAGGCAGTGGATTGATAGTGGGTTATTTTGTTAGGTGGGGTTGGGGTTTGAACGAATACAGAGGGTTTAAACATTAAGTGGGGCCAAGGTTAAATGCAACGAGGGGGTAAATGAAATGACAACGAGGTTTTTACTTAAATGTGGGGTTTCATAGTTGTAGTGGGTGGTAATGTGAAGTGGGGCCCGAGAATATATTAAAGTGGGGGGTAAGGTTTTTAAATTAGAGGCTTTAATATAAATAGGATTCGAGGTTTTAACATAACAGTGGTTGGGTAAAAAAGATACTAGGGTCTATTTAAAGTGGGACCCGCTAAATCAAAATTATTTAAAAACAATGTAAAAGTGGGTTTTACATTGTTTTTAATGAGATAAGCGGAATGAGTGAAGGGAAAAGGATATTAGTAATGGGAACGGGGTTTTACCTAGGGAAAATTATTTTTTAGGGTTAAAAATGTGATTTCAGAGCATGGGAGTGTCAGAAAGAGGTAATATGAAAGGTAATGGAGAGGTTAAATGAAAAATAATGAAGGGAGTGATATTTGGCTTTCCATCATACTTATTCAAAAAAAATTTCCTCTTTCAATTGAATCAAATGGAAGGTGGAATTACTTGACCCTTTTGTCACCTAGGATCTCCTTTCCTTTCTGAAAATAAATGATATTCATGGAATATTATTTTCAGCATGAAAAATATAAGGAATAGGCAGTCACCTTATGATACTGTAAAAATACAAGAGTCTAATAGTGGCTCCAACTGGGGAGGGAAACTCCTTTAGTAGGTGTCAAGAACTTTGTAGACTAGTAGCCTGATTTATTTGGCTGATTCCCACCTTGTAATCTTGATTTGTTGCAAATTTTGTGACTATGACCTTCAAAAACTAAAATCCATGCTTACTGCACACATGAGGTCTAAAACACACTCGATCTTGAGCCTAAACCAACAACCTGAAATTAAAAAACTTTGAAACATGCTCAAGTATTAAGAGCTCCTTTTCTTACCTACCTACCCTAATCTAACTTGGAGGTATATATTCACTAAGTGAACTCCCTTCTCCAATGCAACCAGTCAAGTAAATGACTACATGATTGATTCTTATTCAGCCTTTTGAGTATGCTGAAAAAACAAAAAAGGAACTCCCATATTACCTTCCTTTGAATAGAAGTGCTCAAAATTTTCTCTAAACTCTGAAACAAACCATTCTTGGCATAACATACTCCTTCTTTAGATGTTCCTAAGAAACCAGTAAAACGAACTTGGAACAATCCCTGGACCTGAGGATTTAAATAGCAAACTTCATCTAGGGCTACTCTTTCTTCATGATCAACTGACATGGCATCCTCATCATATACTACTATGTTTTCCTTAAGAAAACCTGATATGCCTTGATTGAGTTGGCTGAATTATGTTTGAAGGCCATCATTTTGATGAGTAGGAGCACTTTTTGGCAATAGCCATTCTTGAGAAGGTAGTACAACATCAGTATCAATATGTTCTTTTATTTCTTTGTGAGGAAATGCTTCAGTACATAAATCACCAGTAGAACAAATAGAAATAATTTCTTCATTATATAAAAATTTAGAGGTTGGTTGCATGCTTAGAATCTGATTGATTTATTATTCAGTTAAAGGAGGAGGAAGTATTTTTTTTCTTTGGATAGAACCACAACTGTTCTCTTTCTCTTGTGAAGACTGGTCATAAGGCTAAATGTCTACTTGAGCCTCACACAAAAGAGCATATGAATCATCATTTGTCCCTTCAGAGAGATCTTGTGGATCTTATTTCATTTCCTGATTGCTTTCATTCTTAACCAACTTCTCTTGGTTGTCATGACAATTAAATTGAGCATGAAATTCATGAATTGCTTCTAATAGATCCTCAGGATGCCAATGTCCTAATTCTTCATCAATATTTACAAGGTATTGTATGAGATATTCATACTGATCACAACAATTTTCAGCTAATGATAAAGATGGAGAATTTTCTTTATAATGCTCATAAAACACCTTGTGGAAATCTTTTAAAGAAAACAAACTATTAGGGTTCAGGCCATCATACCATTCCCTTAATTTCCCTTCTAATGTTAGCATGAACATATTCATGAGGCAATCCTCATGCCATTAAACCTTCAACCTCCATGAGTGTATATGAAATTTAATGAGATGTAACAAAGGGTCATCAACCATTCCATCCTGAAAAATAGGAATATTTCTATCCCAATTTACTTGAGGAATTTTGTGAGGGAATCTAGGAATGTGATCTCTTTTCATTGGAGCATACCTTCGTTGTATTCTTGGATCCATATTGTTGATCAGCTAGAGAAAATGATCACTGTATCTTCACAACCCATCTAGATTATTCTACTAATGGAGTCTTTAGGCCAACTAAAAACTATGGAGTCACCGAGTGGATGATTTCAATTTTCTTGAGGTTGGATGTTGTCCATCATTAGCAACCAGTTACCAATCTTGGCTAATACTTGAATCATCTAATGTTGAGTGGGGTTTCTGAGCTCTGAAGATATATTAATATTTTTCAATAACTCAGTCCCCAGTATGGTATCCATTATGTTAGCTCCCTGTAATTTGTAAGATTGGCAAGAAAAAATAGTAGAGAAAAACATCAAATCACTTTGGAGTCTAGGACCTAGCCTTTCTAGGCTCAGAGAGGGCTCTCTCTATATTTATGATTAACTGATTTAGCTTTATGATTATGTTTTCTGATTTTAGGCTAGTTATAAAGATTGGGGTTTTTTGTTTTATTGTTTGTTTGGTTGGATAGATAGAATGTGGGAAGCTTAATCCATTGGGATATGGAGTCATAAAAGGGTTGAGTTGTACATCAACAGTTCAAGGGTTTTCACAGGGCAAGCTAACTATGTCAAATGGATCTTTGTGGCAAGATGAATAGGAAATGGAAAAAAAGATGTGAGTTCAGTAAAGCTAAAGGTAAATTAAGAATAATTTAACTATACTTCAACATAAATGCAGAGTAGGCAGTCTCCAAATTCTACATTTAGGTCTTTATAGAAAAACATTCAAGATAACATTTCAGTGAAATTAAAGAGAATTTAAGAATTCTTTAACTAAACTTCATAGAAATCCTTGAGGTAACAATTTGGTAAAACTAAGGAGCATTTAAGAATTCCTTATTTATATTTCACAAAGAAACACTCAAGACAAAAATCCAGTAATACTAAAAAGCAGTTAAGAATTCTTTAGTTACACTTTTAGAGGAAAACATCAAGATAACAATAAAATATAGAGTTAAGGTGCTCATGCAACACGTCTTAATCTAAAATTTCTATTTTTCTATCAGAGAAATTGATGTACAGTATGAAAAAACAAAGGGAAAACATAAAAGGGATAACCTCACCATTAACATAGCTCAAGGATACTGTGAAAGTGCTTGTATTACCAATGTCTAGCTCAAAAACAGTTACACTGCTCCAATACAATGATCTTTGCAACTTAGAGTCTAAACAAAGTCCAACCATCCAACCAACCAACACTAATAATGAAAATTCATGCAGTATTTAAATGCAACTAAGGAGGTTGCCCTAATATAAGGTGACATACTGCATTTACTACAGAGTAAATGAATTTTTGACAATTGAGACCATGCAAGGCCCAAGCCAAAAATATCTCTGACAAACCTATTCTAACAATAAATTTCAAATTAACTGTTATAAGAGCTAACTTTAAAATGTCTTTGACCAATTGCCTGCAAAATTAAATTTTATAATAGCTTCTAAACTGATGCTAAAATATCTCTAACTTTAATATTGACTTTAGTAGCTTTTATTAAATCATAATTTAGGCTGTAGGTGGCCAGCATGGTTGAGAAGAGGCCAGTGCTGAGTGGTCTTGACACCTGGCCTTGTCTTCCTCATTGATTTGTTATATGATTTGTCTCTAAACTTCAACATGTTCTTATCTATATGTCCGTTTACTACCTTTTATCTCTATCCTGACTGCTCTGTTTACTTCTTTCACCTTTATCTTTCATAGTGAATCTTTTACCTTTCACTGTATTTTCCTTAACTCTATTCTTTAACTACATTTTTTTATCCATTTTTATCTTTACCTGACTTCTCTTTTCCTTCTTTCATCTGTTCTTCTTCTCATAATCCTTTGTTGCAAAAAAACATTCAAATCCATACCCTATAAGTTTTGACAGGAGGCGGATAGGCAGGGAGTGAAAAAAGGCATGTAGGCCATTGGATCAGATGGGGGAGATCGGACAGCTTTCGGAGTTTCGGATGGATGGTAAGAGGTGGGACTAGGTGGACTAACGGGAAGGTTGTTTATGGTTTATCGCATGGTGCAGGATTGGTTAGGTGGTTTAGTCGGAGGGCATGCGATGCAGCATAGGGGCGATGCGTGGCGAACGGGAGGGTTGCAAAACCGACCATATTGCAACCCCCCGAAGGTTTTAAACAACGAAAAGTTGGGGGTGCGAAAAGGACTAGGAGCCATTGGATCGAGTGGTGAATATCAAACGATGGTCGGGAGGTGGATTGATAGCAGGTTAGTTTGGTAGGTGGGGTCGGGGTTTGAACAAAGACAGAGGGTTTAAACATTAAGTGAGGCCAGGGTTAAATGCAGCAAGGGGGTAAATGAAATGACAGTGGGGTTTTTATATAAAGTTGGGATTTAATAGTTGTAGCAGGCCGTAAGGTGAAGTGGGGCCTGAGAATATATTAAAGTGGGGGGTAAGTTTTTTAAAGCAGAGGATTTAGTATAAATAGGAGTCGGGGTTTTAACATAACAAGGGTTGGGTAAAACAGGCAGAGTTTATTTAAAGTGGGACCCGCTAAATGAAAATTATTTAAAAACAATGTAAAAGTGGGTTTTACATTGGTTTTAGTGAGAGAAGGGGAATTATTGAAGGGGAAAGGATATTAGCAATGGGAATGGGGTTTTATCTAGGGAAAAGGGTTTTTTAAGGTTATAAATGTGATTGCAGAGCATGGGAGTGTCAGAAAGAGGTAAAATGAAAGGTAATGGAGAGGTTAAATGAAAAATAATGAAGGAAGTGAGATTTGGCTGTCCATCATACTTATTCAAAAAAAAAAATCCTCTTTCAACTGAATCAAATGGCAGATGGACTTATTTGACCGTTTTGTCACCCAAGATCTCCTTTCCTTTCTGAAAATAAATTATAGTCATGGAATAGTATTTTCAGCATGAAAAATATAAGGAATAGGCAATCACCTTGTGATACTGTAATAATACAGGAGTCTAACAGATAAATTCCTTCTCCGGACAGAAGCAATCTCCCTTGACCTAGTGGCTTAGGTTAGAAACAACAAACACAAAGCTACAATTCTTTCCTTAGTTACGTTTGAGATATGGGAAGAGAACCTACTTGGAATCCAATGCAATCTTCCTCCTTCTCCTTACTTGTTAGCTCTAGCTCCAACACCAATTTGTATAAATGAAGCCTAGAAATAATCCAAAACAAGCAAGAGAACCAAAAAATACAAAGATCATATACAAACAACTCTAAAAAATAAGCCAAGTATTCATGTTCTACGTATTCATAAAAATACATAAGTATAGGATAAGAGATACACTTTTTTATTAATAATGACAAGAAATTATTAAACCCATGTAGGCCTTGAACTTATGAATCTCCCCCAACTATCTTGTCCTTCCTTTTACAAAATAGTAAGCCTTCAATCACACCTCAAGCAAATGGATGGATTATGGACCTCTAGACACAAATGAGTAGCATACGAGCATGATCCAGAGTCTCCAAAAACCAAACCAAACTTTATGGGAGGAAGTGAATTTATAGGGTAAATGAGGTGGTTTTTTATTTACCATTCTAGGGCTTAGATCCACATTAGAGGGAGGTAAGTTCTAGGAGATAAGAGATAAGATATAAATAATAGGATTTTGAGATATGATCCAACAATAAATAGTTAAAACCACTTTCGAAGCTTCTAGAGGGATAAAATTTAAAATCGATTTTCATTTTTCCTCATTTCTAGGTGTTCATCACACTTTTTAGGAAAGCAACCTACACTGGCCAGCACAATTTCCATGTGTGCAACCTATGTCAGCGCAATATACCTTGAAGGTAAGTGTGATGATACATAAAATTAGGGGCTTTAGCCAATTTAATCCAAGATTCTTGTATCTTATGGAAAGGGGATGCTTTTGGATTTGCAGGGGATGATTGCAAAGTGTCAATGGATGATGATAGATCCTAGTTTAGGGAAATTTTTTTAGATTCATAATACCTATAAAACTTTTGGTTTTCTATTCATGCTCGTTAAAATATGAAAATCATAAGCTTCTATTGCTATATTTTCACACTCATTACACTTACTAGAGAATTTCAAGTTCTTCTAGTATTTCCTACTCGTTATTCAAGATCAAATCTGATGAGTGATCTCTTTTCCATTCTCAAGCTTGTTAAACCATGAGAAGGACACAAGTATACTTTTATACTTTTTTGGCCTCAATATAAAACTCACGAAAAAGGGACCATTATGAGTATTATTTTATCTCTTTTCTATTCCCATTAAAACTAATTGAAAAAGGAACCTATTGATATCACTTATGTTCTCTTTCATGCTCTCTAAACTATGAAGGGGAGACACTGTAAAAAATGGAGGGGGGGAAGTATTTTTTATCTTTCTTATTGGATCATCACAGTTGTATGTTACCCTTGAACATGGAAATTGTTTTAGTCATACTCTTATAGTTGATCTTTTTTGGGGTTTAGAGCCCCACCATCGTCTTGAGTCGAGTCACTCTATTATTGAGTCAATATCTCACCCAATTGGTTACCCTTCTAATCTATGGGCTTTGGTGATGCTTCGATGTCACCATTGCATTTTTTTGGTATTATTTAGTCTATGTTGATAAGTTCACTATTGTTTTGTGTCGTTATATGTTAAAGGGAAGTCCTACTCAGGTTTGGCCATATAAAATTATCATCATAGATTTTGTGTTGGCCATCCTTGTGCCAATTGTGCATCAGTTCTTTAGTTTCTATCATTAAATATATTATCTTGATGTTAGTTTCATGTTGATCATGGGGGATACATTAAGGCCCTACTTCAATGGATTTATTCACATCGGCATCAACACCTTATCTAGGATGTAGATATAGAAACAATCTAGTCCCTTGGAGCTTGAAGTCACCAGTGACAAGTTTCCTCATGATTGACAGTGGGTTTTTATCTTTGACATGTGTTGATCAAATTTGTTAAGTGCTTGACATCATCTCATTCATTTTCATTCAGTATATTTTTCTAGGTATATTGGGAACCATTTTCATTATCAATTGTCTCCCTCTCATCTATTAATGGTATACCTCAATGCCCGGTAATCAAACAATATCCCTACATGCTTGACATTAGCTCGTTCACAACATTGGGAAGATTCGAAGACCTTGGGGCATGGTTCTACCTCACTCATAAAAATTTCCTCCCCAAATTGGCATTGGATAATGTATTATGTACTTTGAGGGCCATCATTGGGGGAACTTTCATTAGTATCCAACCCTACTGATCACTATTGTGCCAGAAATATATATTGTTTCATGACTAATCCTTTATGACATGTGTCTATAGTATGTTGTGTGGGCGTCCATGTTCTATTCTCTCAGTACCAAATATGGGTATTCCTACCTTGAGGATGTACTTCATTATGTATTTTACTATACATTTTGCAACATTTTTTAGTCTCATGTTTGTGGCCTCTCTCTCTTCCTTACTCACTAGTCTTGTTTATTGTAAGGTATTTTAGCAATTAGTTTCTCTTTTGGCCTCATACATTAGGTGGAATATCTTATAGCTCAAAAATACACCCCCTAGGGTCCAATAGAAGGGAACAACACCTGCCAAGTCAGTGTGTCAAAAAATGGTTTGTGGAATGCTCTAGAAAGTAGAAATTGGAGGCTTCAACACTCCCCTGCAATTCTGGCCAAACAACACTAGACCTAACAATGCCCTAATTACACTAGCCTCAAGCAACAGAGGGATGAAAATTCCCCAATGCCACTGAGTTGGAGCAATGGAGTGAAATTTTACATGGATAACATTTTATCAGGTCATATTTGATCACTCATAGAAGATATGGATCAAAGCACTAGAGACAGTGAATAAAATGTCTACATTCAATGTGATCACTCCTAGCAAAATCCTATAAGTTAAGCTCTACATAAATCACAAAGGAGGAAAAAATAATAATGTCAAAATTTTGGTGGAAAATTAACCTACAATTTCTTCTATAATAAGTTGATACAAAGGTCTACCGGTCAGTGAGTATCGATGAGGAGGAGACCATGAGAAAAGTATTCAGAAGGCACATTCATTTAAATTGCTATGGTATAGTACAAAGTTACAATCTTTTCTCACATTCATTCATGTTTTTCATCAATATTTAAATGTTTTTTTAGGATACATTTATATGCATGTACTAATTTTTGTTGTAAGAAATACTAGTTTTTTGGTTTCTCTTTTGTGTGTAGGGATCCGGGAGAGGGAGTAGGAGCTAAGATCTCTACATATCCTTCAAGCTATAAACACAAAATAGAGTTATTTCCTCACGATAGGAAAGGTAAACCCTTTAACTTCCTTTTTCACTTCAATTTTGGATGGTTTGGATTGCTTGATTCATGTTATATTATGCTTTATTTCCACACCCTTTGTCTAGGCAACCCTTGGGTTGGTCTACTAGATCTAAACTAACTCACTACTATCATAAAAATTTATCCTTAAACAGATGGTATGGATTTAACCTCCATGAAATATTCTATAATATTCATAGTAGCAGATGCAAATAAATGGTTTAGATTCATCTCCGAATTAGTTATTCTCTTTTTCCCTTTTAATTAAATTGTTTATTCAAAAAAATCATATGAACACGTGTCATATGGAATGGGTTATGGTTTTTGGTCATGTATTATTGATAAGCCATGAAATTATTCCATGGTATTGTAACAAATCCCATTTACAGATTAAGAATCTTCATGGTAAAGTGGAGGTAAATGTTTCGGGAAATAATACCCTAAAGGTCTTGGGTTGACAACCTTCACAGGTCAGGGACATGCCATTCAAGAAGGACTCACTTTAACCAACTTCTATATTGAAAAATAGATCCTACTGGTTGCAGAATTTACCTGAAAGTCCCTTGGTTGATGTAGATCCTGTGGGGTGCAAACCCCCTGCAACACTTTGTGCTCCGAAACCTATAAATCCACAAAGAACTGACACAAAAACCTAGTTGTACAACATATATAGTTCCTAGATGTCAGCGAAAACCATACATAATATGGTAAAAACAATATGAAACATTCAATTAATGATTATTACACATATATCAAACATCATAAACACATGAAAATTGGGAACAAGATGGCTCTTATTATAATTAATGACACGTAAATTAATAAAAACGTGGAGAGATCACCTGAATCCTACCACAGCCTTCAAGCATACCATCCTCTGGATCCGTCCAGCCCTAGCCTCGCAAGAATTCTTCCAAGATGTGTGCACAATAGATGTCATATAGGATGATGAAAATATCAAGGAAACAAGGGTTTCTTGAATATACCTAGAAGTGCAGGAGGCACGGGAATATCAGGCTTCAACAGAGTATAATATCTATATCTTTTCTCTCTCCCTTAGGCCATTCCTTTGAGGGGCTTTTATACTACCTCAATTTAGTTTCTGTAGTTAGGCCACTAGCTGGGGTGGTTGAATTACTGGAATAACCATCAAAACCGCCTCAAATATAGGGAATTTATGTATTTTTTAATAATTAAAAGGGTATACGTGGATCTCTATGAATGGAGTCACGTGTATATGCGGAAAATTTTGGGCAGAGTTGCATATGGGTTTTAAGATACTGTTTGTTTGAGAAAATGTTCAAGTCTGGGGGAAAGGGTACCCAAGGCCAAAGTGTAAATCATCAAGTACATGAAGGTGATAAATGACACTGTAACATATGTCCCCTAATATATGAGGTCAGAAAGGGTACATGATGGCCAAAATGTATTATGTGCATAGAAAGAACATTGCAAGGACTAGAGAGGACTTCACTAGATTTCAACCTGCCAAAAAACCAGTGAGAGAAATTAAAGAGATAGATCATGTCTAAGGTGGGCATACCCATGCTCGGTAAAATAAAAGCATGTCTGCATATGAAATATAGAGCGGATCCAAAATGTATACAAGTATAGTTGAAAAAATTTAAGTACATAATGAATCATCTGATAACTAATCACTGCCCGGAAGTACAAGTCAAAATCAGGTCCAAGTATCACATATAGAAGACTGATCAATGATGTTGCAATAGATATCTGATCACAGAAGTCACAACTGAATCTCCAAGTACCAAATCATAATTGGTGGAACAAATGGTAAAACATGCAACTCGGGAGCCAACATATAAGATACTGTTGTGGTGAAACTACAACATATAAGGGTGTACGGTTGTAATGTTCCCAATTTTTATGGAACATTAATTTTTTCCATTTTCACATAGGAGATAAATAAAATGGGTAGGATTCCCATTCATTTCATGAATAGCTAATAAAAATCCTCTTGGTATGAAGGGGGATCACTTATAGAGCTGGATTTCACACCTCCATGTGTGAAAGAGGACTTTTGCAAGAAGGCTAGGTCCAGTTTGACCAAGTCAAATAGCGCAGTGGCATGAGGTGGAGAGAACATTGTGCGCCAGTGCAGTGAAAGAGGAGGGAAGCTTCTAGAGGAGGGAAACCCTAATGAGTGGGGTCCATTGAGAAGAAGCTCACATTTTTTAAAAGGAGGGCAAGGTAGCCATTGCAAATCATCTTGAGTATTATTCATCTTTGGTCCTTTAGAATTTCTACAACTTCTTGCTGCTTAGCAAGAATTTCTGGGAAATTCCTGTTTAGGATTTCCTCTCCTTCTTGAGTATCTCTTGGAGGATTGCACTCTATTCCCGATATTCAGACATTGAGGTCAAGCATCATCCTTCTTCATTAGCGTAGTTTTAGATGGAGATTGTGCATTGTTGCCGGGTGTTGCTAGGGAGGTTTTCTACAACACCATCCTTGGCTAGTTTTTCAGAGGATGGAGCTTCTATACATTTGGGATATCAGCAAAGGAGTTTCATGAGCTTATTCCACCATATTTGGCACTAGGCCAACCACTTTCCATCATATGCAGCACAGTCTGTCTCTTCGACAACGTTATTTTGGGAGAGCATTTGCTATGAGGGATTAGCAGATAGTTTGGAGGGTGAGATCTTAGGTGAAGGGATCAGACTTTCACTTTATATTTCCATTGGAGGAGGGTCCTTCATTTGATGCAGCCATTTCAGCCTTCTCAATCTATTTCCAGTTCTTGAGTTGCTGCTGCTACCTAGCAACTCCGACTTTTCTGCAAGAATGCCATTTTTCTTGTATTTCAACCAATCCTTCTAGAGGATTGATGTATTGTATTTTCAGGGGTTGATATCATGCTCCCCCTCCTTATTTGAGCTCCATATTTCCATATCATTGTATTTTTATCATCTTGCAGTATTTCTCTATAAAATACTGCGCAATCATAGCCTGCATTTTCTTATCTACAACAGTGTGCTTTATATTTATCATGTCAGTGATGAGAGGCTTGTATTGTATTGATTGAATGAATGATTCCTCAAGTCATTGCATTTATTTTACTATTCTAATCATATATTTTGGCTATTTACTTCTTCTCATAAGCAAGCACAAAAAAATAACCCAGAGAATCCATTGTGTGTTCATCAATTGTTGCAGCCCCATTCTTTGGGCAATTTCTGAAGGGAACTAGGTGTGGGAGGCTTGTCTCACCACCCTAAAAGGATTTCTTTGATCCCAATCCTTGGATTTTGGTCTTAGACACATTGGTCTAGGGGATCCAAGTCTTGGTATCAAATCCTGCTACCTCCATTTCTGGAAAATGTGTTTTACAGCCATGGATTGCTAGCTATTCCTGAAAAGGGATATTACAGTGGTATTAGAGCACCTTTCTTGGCTCAGCCTATGGACTTCAAGCCTGAGAAAGAAGAAGAATAAGATGATGAAGCAAATGAGATTGATATCATCTATTTTCAGAACAAAGAAGAGCCTCCCCAAGGAGGAGAAGCAAAGAGAAGAAGAGGAAGTTCCATGCACTTCCTAATCTCAAAGAGAAAGCAAGCATGAGAGATGCTTGGATCATCAGGTTCTAGATCAATACCTGAGTGAGTACAAATCCCATTCTGCAGCATTCAAGGGAGCTACAATGTTCCCATATTTTATTCAGTAGAAGGAGGAGAGAAGGCCCTATGGAAAAAGAGACATTAGAGGCAATATATTTCTATTGTCCACATTTTATGGGAACACTTCGCCTAGAGCTTGGGTGAAAAGGCTAGAGGCATTTTTCTTGCTACATCCAGTGGAAGAGAAAGAAGCAGTGGATATTGCAGTGCTGCACATGGAGGATGAAGCATCCATTTGGTGGTTCAAACCCTTGATCCATTCAAGGGTGAGTTATTTTGCATACTTTTCTCAAAGGTTGATCCAAAACTTTGATGGAGAGAGGACAAAGTAAGAGGAATCGATTCCACCATGGGAGGATAATTGCACCAACGTTGTCACAACTTTGAGAGGGAGACCTTTCACATCTATGGAGGAGGAATCTATTACATCGGAAGAGACAACTAATGCAACCATACAAGAAGAAATCCCAAAGTTCCACCAAGGTATGAATGAATTTCCACTTTTCATTTCAGCAAACAATTTAAGGGAATGTGGAAACTCATATGTAGAGGTCCAAGGATCTACACACTTTGCTATTTTAGAGCACCATTATTGCACTGCACTGTGCAATGGGTTCAAAGAGGAGATGGACCCTCATCCTCATACACTATTGATGAGTCTCATTCAGCCCTTGAGGTTGGGATGTGAACCATTAGAGGATGAAACAAACCATGGCACCTCCATGAAAAACAATGAAACAAATTTTGAACCAGAGGATGAAATAGATGCTACTCTATGGGAGGAATTGACAACACTGCTAAACATTGATGGAGAGGAGAGGTTAACTCCATAAATTTTGAATCCTCATGGATTAAATACATTCATGGGTGAGAGGTCTCCTTTAGGAGGTCTCCAAGGAGTTGTATTCCAATCTTCCATGGAATGCAAGAGAGGTGATTTGGTTTGGGAGGATGGTAGCCCTCATGGGAGGAGTAAAAAAGGAGGAAGAAGGAGAAGACATACACAAGGAGTTGAGTGGGTGTGGATGAGAAGCAAGAGGTTGATTTTCCACTTGAAAATATATGATACCGAGCAGCAAGAGGCTTGGCTGCATTGGCTCCTCTTGAAGGAGTTTGGCCATCACTTGGTGTACCCTTTTTCCAGGAGGATGGGAGTAGAGAAGAAGTGGCAGGATGTTTACATCATTGAGCAGCGGAGAGTAGGGATACATGGAGATTATATAGCATATATATCAGTCATGATACCTTCATCACATGAGTTACATGATGTGATCATGAGGGGGTAGCAAGCACTTGGGTTGCTTGAACTATCTTGGAGAGAGCACAAGCAGATTTTCTCTCATATGATGTATGATGTTGCAGGAGTAGAGGAGGGCATTCTCATAGTGCAAAGGGATTTCTCCTTGGATTGTACTAATCAGGAGGAATCTCCATCTTGGGAAAATCTTCATATTTGTAGCAGCATCACCAGAGGTGTTCTTGACAAGGAGCATGTCAAGAGACAAAGATTGGCATGGACAAGAGCCTTTTTGCATGAGCTCATAGCACTAAAACTTGGGAGCAGGGTCATATACATGGATCCATCTATCATCTCACTTCTAGCTTATGGTAAGAGCCTTGTGTTTACTTTTCGGATTTACATACTCTTACCATTATGTTACAGTGCATGGATCCTCAAAGGGGCAAATTTTTCATGTTGCTCCATGAGAAAAGTTGGGCCAAACCACATGATGGAGGCAACCATATTTTACATGGCCTTGGGAATTTTTTTTTCCATTCTAAACATGTTCAGCTAATTCATGTGATTAGCATTGTATTTCAAAACATTTTGCCTTGTACATTTCTAAATCAGTAGTTTGCAAAACTGCGTTATGCACCCTTGGGAGACTGTTGGTACTTTATAGCGCCATATGAAACCATTAGTAATTCCTCTATTTTGATGATGAGAATGTTTCCATTTGCTGATATTGTACATATTATCATTGGGAGCATGATTTTTGAATTGACACATGAGTTGAATGTGTCTTTGAGGGGAGATGATCCCCATAGTTTATGCATTGCATGTTCTAATAGGAACATGAGGGGAGACATGACCACCACAACCACCTATTTGATTTCTTTTGAGGTGGGCCATGAGTTTGATGATGATGTTCATCCATTGTATGTATATGGGCATGTATTTTATCTTGTACTGCTGGTTCACTCATCTATTTACTATTCAGTAGTAGAGGTGATATTTTCTACACAATACTTGCCATGTTATTTTCTGCAGCTGCAGTGGGTGAGGTTGAGTTATAGCCCTATGAGAAATTTTTTGTACCTTGTTACACATGCTATAACCTACAGAAAACATGTCATTGGGGTATTCTATGATGATCATGTCCTACTCATCATGGATGGAGTGCCTTGGGCCAGCTTGTTTTTCATTGATGGAGGAGAGGTCCTTGGAGGATTTCTCTTCATGTTGCCACTTGAAGGCAATAAATTTGCAGCCCTTGATCATCACACACTCCACACTAATCATAAGTGGAGGGGAGGAAAACGTGGGGTAAGCTATGAAGCTTTCCATATTCATATTTTCAGCCCACCTTCATTTCTGGAGCTCAAGGTGGAGAGAGTTTTCTATGAGTTGCCATGTTTGGAGGCAGCTTATGTTGTATGGACGGTTGCTTGGGGATGATGAGTCCCATTATATATCGGATCTCGTGCCTCAAGGAGGCCCTTAGACAGCCCATTTTTCCCTTCATGGATATTTGTTTCTACATGACAACTATTTGGGGATGTTCATCAAATGCTAGATTGCATATGTTGGAGGGACAACTTGGACACTTGATTGATGATATGGCATCCTTTTATTGGAGGAGTTGATCATGCATGGATGCTACAGGGAAAGTAAGGGGAAATAAATCAGTCTATCCCTGTACTTGCTTGAGGAAAAGCAATCTTTGAGAGGGGAGGACTGTAATTTTCCCAATTTTTATGGAACATTAATTTTTTCCATTTTCACATAGGAGATAAATAAAATGGGTAGGAGACCCATTAATTTCATGAATAGGTAATAAAAATCCTCTTGGTATGAAGGAGGATCACTTATAGAGCTGGATTTCACACCTCCATGTGTGAAAGAAGACTTTTGCAAGAACGCTAGGTCCAGTTTGACCAAGTCAAACATCACAGTGGCATGAGGTGGAGAGCACATTGTGGGCAAGCGCAGTGAAAGAGGAGGGAAGCTTCTAGAGGAAGGAAAACCTAATGAGTGGGGTTCATTGAGAAGGAGCTCGCATTATTTAAAAGGAGGGCAAGGTAGCCATTGCAAATCATCTTGAGTATTATTCATCTTTGGTCCTTTCGACTTTTTGCAACTTCTTGCTGCTTAGCAAGAATTGCCGAGAAATTCTTGTTTAGGATTTCCTCTCCTTCTTGAGTAGCTCTTGGAGTATTGCACTCTATTCCCCATATTC
The DNA here is from genome assembly GCA_034641835.2 of Pinus albicaulis. Classification (NCBI taxonomy): domain Eukaryota; kingdom Viridiplantae; phylum Streptophyta; class Pinopsida; order Pinales; family Pinaceae; genus Pinus; species Pinus albicaulis. The sequence continues at coordinate 615,608,521 of CM076582.1, forward strand.
ATACATTGAGGTCAAGCATCATCCTTCTTCATCAGCGCAGTTTCAGCTAGAGATTGTGCATTTTTTCCAGGTGTTGCTGGGGAGGTTTTCTACAACACCATCCTTGACTAGTTTTTCAGAGGAGGGAGCTTTCATCCCTTTGGGAGATCAGAAAAGGGGGATCATGAGATTATTCCACCATATTTTCCACCAATCCAACCATTTTCCATCATATGCAGCGTAGTCCCTCTCTTAGACAACATTATTCTGGGAGAGCATTTGCTATGAGGGATTAGCAGATAGTTTGGAGGGTGAGATCTTAGGTGAAGGGTTTAGCCTTTCACTTCAGATTTCCATTGGAGGAGGGTCCTTCATTTTATGCAGCCATTTCATCCTTCTCCATCTATTTCCAGTTCTTGAGTTGCTGCTGCTACCCAGAAACTCTGACATTTCTGCAGGAATGCCATTTTGCTTGTATTTTAGCCAATCCTTCTAGAGGATTGATGTATTGTATTTTCAGGGGTTGAGATCATGCCCCCCCTCCTTATTTGAGCTCCATATTGCCATATCATTTTATTGTTATCATTTTGCAGTAGTTTTCTATAAAATACTGCGCAATCATAGCCTGCAGTTTCTTATCTACAGCAGTGTGCTTAATATTTATCATGCCAGTGATGAGAGGCTTGTATTGTATTGATTGAATGAATGATTCCTCAAGTCATTGCATTTATGTTTACTACTGTAATCATATATTTTGGATATTTACTTCTTCTCATAAGAAAGCGCAGAAAAATAACGCAGAGAATCCATTGTGTTCATCAATTGTTGCAGCCCCATTCTTTGGGAAATTTCTGAAGGGAACTAGGTGTGGGAGGCTTGTCTCACCACCCTAAAAGGATTTCTTTGATCCCAATCCTTGTATTTTGATCTTAGACACATTGGTCTAAAGGATGTAAGTCTTGGTATTAAATCCTGCTCCCTCTATTTCTAGAAAATGCATTCTCCAGCCATGGATTTCTAGTTATTCCTGAAAAGGGATATTACAATGGTGTCATCGGCAGAAAACTGAAGAAGATTTCTAAGTGAACCGAATCATGCTGATGCGAACCCGAGGTCTTCACCGATCACTATGGAACAATTCTACACAATGGGAATGAATGAGCTGAAGTCAACCATGTGAGAAATTGCTTGATTACCAGTCATTGATGTATACCATTAACAAACACGAGACAACCCACCGATAATGATAATGAGTGTCAAGGTGCCCCAGTACAATCCAACAAGTGCGAATAAATGAGTTTAAGTTGAACACTTGAAAGAATCCACCAATGAGGAGGCAATGATGTATCCTCACTGTCGATGGCAAAGAATCTACCACTGATGACTGCAAACCCTAAGGTATTGACAAAAGGACTCTAGACCTTATTCCCAGAGCAATGAGTCGGAGTCGATGGGAAAAGATCTACTGGAAGGAAGGCATTAAGGAATCCCACATCAATTCAGCGTGGGTGTAACCTGCAGGCCAAAATTTGGAAGGAATCGGATGAAGTAGAGTGAAGTAACCAACCTGAAGTACGTTTCCAACATGCACAAGATGAAGCTAGCACGCGGCAGAAACCCTCTGAACCAACCAATAATGAAAGCTGACAAAGAAGCGAGATATCCACCAATAGGGTCAAATGTAAATCAAGGTACTGCAAAAATCCCACGTGTGATAATGTAAGCTGATGTCGAACACAAGGGAAACCACTCAGTCAAAGACCCATGATAATGATCAAATGCTGAGCACAAGGTCACCTATCAATGATGTAAATAAGGCGAGGGTGCAGCTCTAGGTTTGCTCTTAGAGCAATATGTCGTAGTCAATAAGAGCCAAACTTGCCAGCAAGAAGTCAATGGGGACCTTCTCAAACCAGCACGAGTATAGGACCAAACATCTGGTGTGATAGAAAAAGATACTGACAAGACCGGGAAGGCCGACTGAAAAATGATTCAAGAGACACTGCAGATAGGCTGTCTCAAGCTAACTTCCCTTGAACAAAAGCACGACTCATGTTGACTATGGCAGCAAATGTTAACTTTGTATAAGTTTGTCATGCAGGAGGCATGAACAAACCCTCCATATGATTGGAAGAGATAACCAATCGGGGGAGAACTAACACATGTGACAAGTTTATGGCTTCTCCTAAGTAAAAAATAAAACCATCCCAAATGAAGGAAAGACATGGTTTTTTGTGCTTTATTCAAGGGAAAAAAAAACTGACACTATAGATGCCATCAAAATATGAAGTAATATCCCGTTCCCACTCTTTTTCACATATTTAATTTTTTTTGTCTTTTTAATATTTAAAGCCTGAAAAGGAATAAAATAATGTTATAATACAATGGATAGAACGAGTATCATGAAATAGATGCACTAGTTGCAGGGATAAGAAAAATCCTATGCTCAATGAAAGGTGGCGAAAACTGGTAAGTGATACTCAGAGGAATATTCCATCCATGGGTAACAAGGTGTCAAGTCGCGGTAGCTAAGTGATTGCATGGTTGACTTGTACAAAACTTCATGGTCAAAAGATGGCTTAAACATTGAGTCCAAATGAAACCGGCTAAAGGCCAAGATAAACAAGTAGTCAATATGCAATGCAGAAATACAAATTGACAACAAAAGGGAGCTTCTAGGGTAATAGCCAGAAAAATGATAGCGAAGAAGAAGAATGAAGTTTCAACATGCATGTCATGGCGGGACTAAAGAGAACTCCCAACCCTACATCAATTGCAGCATGGGCGATAAATGCTAGCGAGGAACTAACTAGGAATCCCATGTAAAGGAAGGCTCTACCACCAAGTCATGATTTAAAAATCAACGAGTGAAATGGGTGAAGTACTCATGACGATATGGGATCGACCCTATGGCAAGTGACCAGAATGGAGGCTAGTATGCAAAATGAAATGGAAAGTGGATTCCCTAATCTGTATACCAGTTCACAATCATATACTTGCCATGACAGGTCAGTGGTCATGGATCCGAGGAAACCGAAAAAAATCTCAACTTCAGTAAAATGTTCTTGAAAAAATACCTTTCCCAACAATTACAAGCAACACAGTTATACAACCTTAGATAGATTTTGAAAAACAAGCACAAAGAAATTTGGCAAAAAAATTTCAAATTTTGGGTACAAATACACGATTTACCTCATATTTGGATCATTATCACATTGAAGAAGTGGAGAAAGGGCTTTTGGAGCAAAAAATCCCTTGCTCAGAACAGGAGAAATCAACCATCAAATCATGCTGAATCAGTCAGGTAGGCTCTTAATTCATCTTTTCCATCAATTTTGTTTCATTTTAAGAGAATTTTTTTGAAATTTGACTATAGGAAACATTTTCTTTGATTAAACCCTCTGCGCATATGCGGGTTCGTGTGGACGAACCTGCATATGATATTTGAATGTATGAAAACGAAGCTGCATATGCGCGGACCGAGAAATTTAAAAATGAACGTAATACATGGTTTGATGAATTTTATCAGGATGAAAATTCGCTAAAGGGAGCGTGAACATAGTGCCATCGATAATGAAGTGATGGAAGATCAAAATTCGCTCGATATCCTTCGGAATTGTGGATTACTCAAGTTATTTAAAATGCCAAATATGAAAATTAATGTCTGGTTGCTCCAAATTTTGGTAGATCATTGGGAGCCGGAGGAAGACTGCTTCATGATTAGATCATATGCCTATACGCATAGAGGTGGAGGACATATATTTCATAATTGGACTCTCTCGGAGAGGAGATCCAGTAGATTTTCACGAAAATCCTTTGGGAGGGCTTACTGTGGAAGACTACGTCCAAGTCTATTGCATAGAGGGGTCTCAAAATGTAGGGACTCATATTGCAATCAAAGATCTGAAAGAGTTATATATGAAGATTCTCCTTTTCACCATTGGAAGGGTAGCGGGATCTGCTTCCTTACATCAGGCATCAAGGACTCAAATGAGTATTATAGTAGAATGTTTGATTCACCTCTTTGATTGGTGCACAACATTGCTGAGCAACATGAAGAGACAGTTAACTTCAATCTGGAAGGAAAAAAAATCACATTTTGGGTATGGAACTATTTTACTATTAACATTCTTCTTTAAGAGGATTCCAGGGCTTCAGCCCAAAGTCATCTCAACCATCAACAACCCCAGAGATCCAGGAATAGCCTGGTGGGCTAATCTAATGAAGAGACTAGGGGGAAGTGAAGTTCCCCGAACCACATGGGATGATGAGTTCTTCCAATGGTGGGAAAAATAATTTATCGCTGTGGAAGATCATCCCTATGCTGGGATGGATTTTCGTGGTGATCTAGATCTAGTCCTTCCACCTGGTATAGCATTGGGTGCAATCGGTGATATTGTAATTTTTGATTTTTTGATTATATCATTTTTTGGATTTTTTCAAAATATGATATTGAAATAATATTTTTGATTGAACTCAAATGACTTACAAGATTATTGATGATCATGATACAGATATGGGACTAGTCAGACCTAAGGGATACCCAAGGCATAAGAACCTTAGAGGTGAGGTAGATTCTAAAGACTTGGGTAGGACCCTCCATGCCATCCAGAGAAACTTGGAGGGTTTGACTCGCCAAGTGCCTATCTCTACAGTAGAGGAATTACCAGAGGCTATCCAGAGATGGGTAGTCAGAGTACCACAAGACTGGGTGTGGTTATTTTGTCGTGTAGCGACTGCTATCATGTTTTATAGGAACACGAATGTTGGGCAGAGACCACAGGATTAGATATATAGATTTTACTGGATGACTGTAATATATTTTTGATACTGAACATGACCAGGCATAAGCCCTAATTTTGTAGGACAGATGGGTCCATATTTTGTATATTTTGAACACTCTGACTATATATATTTACAACGATTTATATGATGTGATGACTCAAATGTATTAAAAATGAATGATGTATTTGATATATTGATTAAAATGTTGAATGATGAATATGCCAATCAATTGCTTGATTAGCCAATAAGTTTGGCATCCAATTATCAGCTCGAGAAATGTGAATGAATGTTATAAATTGAAATGGTCTCTGTAACAAACATACCCTAAAAAATAATCAGTGCAAAAATGGGTCTCAAACCCAATATGTGTTGTTCAACTGTGAAACCACCAGCTGGGAGTCCAAGAAAACTACTAACGAATCAACACCCGAAGATATTGCTTCTGAGAATATATAAATTACTACAGTGCATTTTGCTATGTTTTTCAAAGCAGGACCAATGTAGACACCTCTTGAAAGCAAAAACTAATTGGTTGGATAATGAAGTACCCAAGCCGTGGAAGCCAAGTTCTGGGTATGTCTACTAGCACCATCAGCAAAACCAAAATGACTCATGATATCCAACACAACCTACCAAATTAGATCAAATGCATCATAATCAAAACCAAAAACTCAGATATGTACAAAAAACAAAAAATATATACAAAAAGCAAGATGCTAGGCCAAAGCCTAGGAATAATACTTCTTCAAATAGAGCCCATTTATGGGCTCCGCCAACTCATTTCCGTCAAAATCAAATAAGGCATAAGCTCCTTTTTTGAGGACCTTTTTAACGATGAAGGGGTCATACCAAATAGATTTAAACTTGCTTGTCCCTAGGGCATCCTTCTCTTGGGCATAAACCAAGACAAGGTCTCCTTCAAATAAAACCATAGGTTTGACCACTTTATCGTACTGAACCTTAATCCATTTCTTATGTCCCTCATTCATCGTGGCGGCATCTCAACACTGCTCATCGAGATGTTCTAGATGAAGGAGACGTTCTTCAAGACTCAAGGGTTCAGGAAGAAGTTCTACAACTAACTTAAGAGAAGGAATTTCACATTCAATGGGAAAGATAGATTCCAACCCATAAGCTAGTTGAAACAGAGTAAAACCAGTTGCAGTTTTGACTGACATCTAGTATGCCCAAAGCACAGGATACAACATAATGTGACAATTGGATTGAGCTTTATCAATTTTCCGTTGAAGAATGGTCTTCAAGGATTTGTTTACGACTTCCACCTGCCCATTGGCTTGAGGATAATACGAAGATGAATGCTCCTATCGGAAACCTAATTTCAGAGCCAATTCAGCCATCATGCTATTCTAAAAATGACTACCATGATCAGTGAAAATCTCTTTGGGAATACCAAATCAAGAAATGACTTGATTGAAAAGGAAAAGAGCTACTATCTCACCATCATTCCCAAAAGTAGGCATAGCCTCGACCCAATTTGTGAAGTAGTCTATGGCTACAATAATGTACTTATGACCTTTAGCTAAAGGTGGGTTACAAGTAGTATAATCAATACCCCACTTTGTAAAGGGGCTGAAAGTGATGACAGGAAAGAACGAAGCTGGATGAGCACACATCTTTCGAGTATAGACCTGACACAAATGGCATATTTTGACCGATTCCATACAATCTTTGAAAATTGAAGGCCAAAAGTATCATGAACGCAATATTTTTTTGGCTGTAGCATGCCCAGATAAATGACCACCATAAGCTCCACTGTGGTAATCATTAAGCACAACCTTAGCTTCTTTGAGAGTTAAGAACCGCCTAAGGATTGAATCAACCCCATGACGATATAAAGTGTCACCAATGATAAAGTAACTTTTAGCTAGGTGACGTAACTTACGGTGCTCATTCTTCGAAAAATTCGAGGGAAACTTCACAGTCTGGAGATATACTATGAGATCCCCATACCAAGGATCCTGTGAAGAAATGAGAAAAATATGTTAATCTGGGAAGGATTCATCATAAACCATCTCTTCTCCACCGTGAAACTAAGAAATCAATTCCAAAAAAACCAATGATTTCTTGGAATTGGCAGACATAAACTCAAAATCAAATTCCTGCAAAATCACAATCCATCGATTGTATTTGCCCCCAATCACTCGCCTACTAAGAACAAACTAAAATGGATTGATTGTTGCCAAAACATAGGTTTTTCGAAGAAGAATATAATGTTTGAGCTGCTGCACAACATGGACAGCTGCTAAAGCAAGCTTCTCTATTGGATAGTACCAGAGTTTAGGTCCTACCAAGCCTTGACTAAGGTAGTATATAACATGCTCTAAAAGAGCATCGTCTTCCTGAACCAGAACCATACCAATGGTAGATTTTTCTACCACAAGATACAAAAGGAAATCCCTGCTATAATCAGGTCGAATCAGTAGAGGAGCAGAGGTCAATGCTTTTTTAAAAGCATTGAATGAGAATTGAGCAAATTCATCCCAAAATAATGGAACTCTTTTCTTTAATAATATCATAAACCCTTTGGTAATCTCAGCATAATTTATGATGAATATCCACAGAAAATTAGCTTTTCCTTGCAGACTTTGAAGCTGATGAATTGAAGACAGGGGAGGCAACTGAAGTATTGCCTCAATATTGAAGGGATCTACCCGAATCCCTTCCATAGACATAATAAATCCCAACAACCAACTGGATGTGACTGTGACAACACACTTGTTCGGATTCAACCGGATTTTATAATACCGACATATTTCAAATACTTGACGGAGGTGAGAAGGATGATCAATTCTCTTACGAGAACGAGCAACTAAATCATCCAAGTATGCCTCGATAATATGTTTGATGTCATGGAAGGCATAGGACATAGACCATTGCAAATTAGCTCTAGCATTTTTAAGGCCAAAAGGCATTTTCTTGTAAGAAAAGGTACCCCAAGGACAAATAAATGCAGTCTTATGTTGATCTTCAGGACGGATAGTAATTTGATTATATCCAGAGAAACCATCCATGAAGGAGAAAATCTCATTCCCCACACACTCATTGATAATATGATCTATAAACGGTGTGGGGTAATTATATTTAGGACATGCTTTATTTAGGTCTCTGAAATTGATGCAAACTCAAATTTTTCCCTGTTTCTTGTTCATAGGAACTAGATTCGAAACCCATTCTATTAAAGGAATAGAAAAAATGAATCTTTCCTTAATAAGCTTCTCCACCTCAACTTTGATAGCTGTTTCCTTCCTAGGGTTGACTGGATGAAGCTTTTTCCTGACAGGCTTAGCATTTTCGTACACCTTGATCTCATGCTGGATAATAGATGGATGTATACCAAGAATTTCATTATAATACCAAGCGAGCATATCCCTAAACTCTCAAAAGAGATCAGTATAAATTTGAACCTCTTCAGGGGAACATTCAGCTCCAATGAAAATATTCTCGATAATGTTAGGATCTTTGGAAATGTTCACCAAGATAGTATGAGAAATCACAGCCATGTTCCCTTCAACATAAACCTATGCTGGTGCTAAAGGGTTCAGGACTGGGTGAACAGGACCAGAAGACTGAGGGCTAGGAAAACTTGATTAAAATTCACTCAAAGATGGTAGAAAGTAAGACCGATGATGCAAATCATCCCACGGTCTCTCTACACCAGTCATTGCTTCTAGGATGGCCTCTTTAGATGGAAGAGTGGTATCAATATAGTCTTGGGCTGAAGATGAACTAAGAGTCCAAGCTGGAGCCACATCTCCATCCAATTCCTCTCGTGAAAGAGAAACGAGAATGGACTCTGCAGAGTCAACAATAAAGCTATAAGCAATCTCAGTTGCAGACATTGGAAATTCCATACCACCCACTTGACCTTCTGCTAATGTGGAGGTAGGAGAAGGTAAGGTCCAAGGTTCCAAAAAATAATGAGTTCTGAAAAACTCTCTTCGAATAGGAACCCTGGAGGATGAAATCGCATTAATATGAACCGAAGAAGGTGGAATATCAAAATTACCCATCAAAGAAGAATACATTCCAACCCCTAAATTCTCAACATATGCCTTGGTATCATTCACCAAAGGAAAGGTTGAGTTAGAAGATGCATTCTGATCCATAAGAGAACAATCCAGTTGGTCAACTGTGACGATTCTCCCTTCGTGAGGGAAATAAACAATAAGAAATAAAGAGAATGAAATGACATCCATCTCATAAATATAGTTTCACCCCAACAGAAGGTTATAGTCTAAGCTTACATTGACTATATCAACTTCAATATTAACAGTTTTTCCCCCACCACAGACGGGCAAAGCCAGAACAATACCATGCGCCCTGTGAGAATGACCATCAAATGCAGTCAGAAGAGTGGCTGAAGGAATAGCTTCAAGAGATCCAATAGCCTTCCTGCATGCCAGTGACATTACACACATGGAAGCACCTTCATCAACGACCGTTCGAAAGATATTTCATTTTCAATAACTTGATCTAATATGGAAAGCCATATGATGAGGGAGTCTCTTTTTAAAATTCGACATATCAAATGTAGTAATAAAAGAGTTATTTGGATCTATAGCCCCAATAACAGTGAGTAAAGCACTTCATTGAGCAAGACAAGACTGGAGCACCTCTAATGCAAACATAACACAAGGACTCTGAGACATATCTTCTACAATGGAGTAGTTCTGAGCAGCCTTGGAATTTGGATTATTCGTTGTACGTTTTGAAGATGCCTTCAGCATCCGAGGTATAGGCTCAACAGTAGGCTTCGTAATATGAAGTGGTTCAATACTATCAAGAGTACCCTTAGCTTTCGAAGACTCAGCTTCACCGTAATCACGAGATCTCGTAGCAATATCTGTGTGAGCACTCATCATGTATATGTTTGACGAAATTTCCCCTTCATGGCTGCCCCCTGAGGGAGCCCCAGTATTTTGATTCGCGCTAGCAATCAATTGTTGCCCTTGGGGAAAAGGGTTTGTTAGCACAACCTAGGAACTGGAAGAACCCTGTTGAGCTAACAAGTGCTGCGCATCCTAAATTTTAGGGCAAAGGTGCGTAAGATGGTCTCCAGTGCACAACTTGCATGGAAAATTTATTTTCCTCTTATTGTCCTTTTGACCCTCTCCAACATGATCATTGGTTTTGTTTGCATTCCCCTTCCCATCCTTGCCTTTTTTTTTTGTTTCGTCCTTTCTTCTTCCCATCGGATTGTTTATTTCCTTTTGGATTAGAATTTTGGACGGCATTAATTGCCAAGGATTGAGAAGGAGTTGACACAGAAGGCACAACCTGACCAGAAGAAACAGATTGTATAGACAACTGTTGCAATTGACTAAGTAGGTTAGCTGCATCGCTATTGATCGAACCAATAAGCCCATCACCATGAGGACCGGGTTTAGTTTTGGACAAGTCCAATTTGGAATGAGGAGCATTCGAAAATATTTTATTGAGGACTCTTGACTGAGAATAAATCAGTTCTAATTGTTGAGCCCTAAAAATAGCTTGCTCTTCAGAAAATACCCCTGACAGGGATACATCTTTAGAAATATCTGGCTTTAAAGACTTCAAAAACCATTCCAGAATGAATTCATTCGGAATATGGGATTTAATGAGCCTCTTCCTTCTTCGCCATTTCTGAATATGATCAGAAATGTGAGTTGCCTTATCCTGCTGAAAATTGGTGAGGAGGTCAGTCCGGGCGTCATAAAAGATAGGTAACTGAAAGTGGTTTAAGAAAATGGTAGCTAAATCTCCAAAAGTGGAAAAAATACCCCAGTTAACTCAATATACCACTTGGTTGCATTTCCAGTTAAGATGCATTGAAATAACCTCAACCTAATCGAATCATCAATCAGGGAGTTTGATGAACACCATAAATGGAAAGTGGTGATATGATCTGCTAGATCCTCTCCATTCTTCCCTTCAAACTTTGGAATGTCTGAGAGGAGTTTGGTGGGGACCGAAGGCCATCTCAGACTATACTGGATTGGATCGTTAGTCAATTTTGACAAATCTGGCAAGTTTAACGTTGCCAGAAATGGTAAATGAGGAGGATCCTGGGAATTCCACCCTCCATAGAAAGGATTCCTAACATTCTGAAAAGAATACCCTGGATTTTTTGAGGGACCAGGTTGCCAAATGTTTTTTGTAGAGAATTTTGGGCCATAGGAAAATCCTTGTGACCCAATATTCGGAGAAGGACCCCCCCCCCAAACATGGAGTTACTATATACAGGACCATTTCCTCCCACTGAGGTAGTGAATGGAGAGGAAACCCTTTGATAAGGATTCCAATAATTTGCAAATGGAGAAAAGCCCTGAGAATCACTCGATGAAGGGAAAGGAACATTCCCTTGCTGACCAGCGAGAAACTGATTCCCCGCTCCCATCGCTGTAAAAACAGGTTTCCAACCTGTAAAGGTATTAGAACTTTGGCCTCTAGACCATGGATTGAAACCATGAGTCTGAGAAGAAAAATGTAAAGAACCTGAAGAAGGGGTCGAATGAGGTATATGCCCATTCCCAAAGGGGAACCCTTAAAAAGAAGCTAATCCACTAGCCATAGAGCGTATGGGTGCAGATGCAGTTGAAGCAACAGAAAAGGAGAAAGAAGGAATCCCACTAGTGGGCATTCCAAAATAAAAGGGACTAGACTGTGAAGCATGTGCATGGGTGTGACCAGAGCCAAACACAACAACACTAGAAGTGATTGTAGAAATATAATTAGTGCCCCTTCCTTCTACTGAAAGAGGGGTCTGAACACTTGCAGCGCTCACAGCCGAAGCTAAATTCCCAGTCGTGGCCATCGAAATGTGTGAATATGATGGATAAGGACTTACGGGTCTTTGAGACTCTGGTCCGATGTATTTAATGATGAAAGGATGATCAACAGGAAGAGGAGATGGAAGAGACTCAGCAGGCTGAGGAACTTCCTCTATTTCTACTTCTTCTGTGGGAAATAAAACTCTCGAGATGAGTCAGGCACTCCTCTCTGTACTAACACCAACACCAGAACTACCTACCGAAACAACAAGTCCTAACAGAGGATCTCTCTCTGCTGTGTTTGAAACCACTGGGTGAAAATCACCCTCCAAATTACTCCTACGCCTTTTTGAAGAAGGCTCGGCACTCGTAGGAGACAACCCACGAAGCCTCCTCGATCAACGAGGAAATCGGTCAACCACTTTAAGAGATTTATTTTAGGCTCAAAAAATATATGAAGCTAAGCAATCTAGGAGCAAATAGCACACTCTAAAAAACTCCTAAGATCCAGCCAGACAAGCAGCACTTAAGTATTTCCGCTTCGGGTGATGAGGATCGAACACCAAAATACAAGAAAGCAAAATAATAGGACCTCCTCAAAGTAGTCCGGGGTAATTACGACCCAGGCTTACTAGCGAAGGTAACATAAACAGTTACGTTGACCTCCTAACAACAGCCTTTGCCAGTGCAAGTACCCGAGCTTCACAAGGGTACCCTCCAGAAGTACCGATGGAAGTGATGCAACGTCTGCCTCAGATACCACAGGTATTCCCCCCTGCATTCACCTTTGTGTTCCCTAGGATAGGCAACTATGGGCACCAATATATATGAGCAGCCAGGCGGAACGGTATTAGGTTATGATTCAGTAAATAGGAGAGGGGTATCTCTCTTCTCTGCCTGCACTATCCCTCGCGCTTGAATCTCTGGAGGAGAGATTTCTCGGTCCACTTAATAGTGTTAGATTTCGCTCATTAATCAAATTCTATGTTTAATAGTTTGAGTAGCCTTGGAGAGTTAACTCTCCACTCACCTAATCCAAGGCCCTACAACCTAGCTAGTTGGTGTATAATTAATGACAATAATGCAAAAACTACCTATTTTTTTTAATTTATATCACTTATTTTATATAGGCTATTATTTAAGTCAGGGGTGCACGAAAGAGAAACTGATGGTGTTTTTAATACACAGAAGAAACTAATGAAAACCAAACTACATGCCAATACAATAATTTCCTTTCGATGAAGAGTGATTTATACACAGGTTCTAAGAAACTAATAGACAAAAATTTGTTTTCTTTTCAAACACTCACAACTCAGAAAATTATGAAAAATACTAAAAGATGCTTGAATGCACTTAATGAAAACTACCAATGATATGCAAATCCTAAGATGCTATTTCTGAAGAAGAAAAAAGGGGAGTCTCTAGAAAAACCAACGGTTCAATCACTTTTTGACAATCAACCAAGGCTAGTTCCAAATAAGAACTTCTATGTATAAAAACGCCAAAAATCACTTGAAATATAAGAGGGGAACCAAGAGCATAATTCCTTCCAAATAAAGCCACGAACCAAATATTAGAAACTTAACCAAAAGCTTCAAAAGATGAAAACCAAAAATGTAAACAAAGAAGGAAGCAAAAACCAACGGAAAATGCAAAATGTTTTTGGGCTTTTCAACTTATAGAAGAAAGAAAAAAGATTTCAAGAAGAATAATGAAACTATCTAGAAACTGAATCAAGCTAACATGAATTCCAATCAAAGGCTTCAAAGTATTCAAGCCAACCATGCAACTTTTCTAGTGGGGCTTATCTGAGAAAAAAGAAGCAAGAAACTCAATCAATCAATTCAACACAATAGCATAATCTCGCAGCGAACAACAACTCCAAAAAATCAAAAATATATCTTTCAAAATTCGCAACAAAACAAGTCCTACGAAATCAATAAAACCAAATACACCAAGGAGGCAAAAATCAAATGCGAAGCAACGCATAAGGCCAACAAGAGAAAACAAGCAAAGGCTCGCTATTCTGAATGTTCAGGACAACCAAGAATCTTCAGGGAAATATCTTGGTGCTCAAGCCACAATTGAAAACACACAAAATAGGGATTTCTCCAAATGGCTAGGTCTTCATACAAGCAAGAGATAAAAAAATAGAAAATAATTTAAACATAGTCCAGAGACCTTCAAGATACTACAGTAATATCTCAACACAGACATACAAGACCATAGGGGCTATAAAATAAAAATAAAATTTTTCCTAGGCATACGCGCTTTTTCAGAGAGCAACAAGCGTGCATACGCGACTGTAACAAAGGAAACTCGCATATACACGGGTCCCTTTGCAAAAGACAGTGTGTATACGTGACTGTGTAAAGAAAAAACTGTGTATGTAAACAAAGATAAGGAAAAAAACAAAAATTCAAGCCTAATCAAGAAACTAGGTCTTCTGTCTGACTAAAAAAGGACTTACTAGATTGAAAAAAGTGATAGAAATTGTTGGGAACCTGCAAGATAGATCAAACAACCCAAATGGTAAATCACAAGAATGTTATCCCCAACAGAGTCGCCATTTCTGTTTCGGGAAATAATACCCTAAAGGTCTTGGGTTGACAAACTTCATAGATCAGGGGCATGCCATTCAAGAAGGACTCACTTTAACCAACTTCTATACTGAAAATAAGATCCTACTAATTGCAGAACTTACCTGAAATCCCCTTGGTTGATGTATATCTTGCGAGGTACAAACCCCTTGCAACACTTTGTGCTCTGAAACCTGTAAATCCACAAAGAAAAGACACAAAAACATAGTTGTATAGCATATATAGTTCCTAGATGTCAGTGAAAACCATACATAATATGATAAAAACAATATGAAACATTCAATTAATGATTATTAAACATATATCAAACATCATAAACACGTGAACATTGGGAACAAGATGGCTCTTCTTATTATGAATGAGACATACCGTAATCAAAACATGGAGAGATCACCTGAATCCTTCCATGGCCTTCGAGCATACCATCCTCTGGATCCGTCCAACCCTAGCCTCGCAAGAATTATTGCAAGATGTGTGCATAATAGATGTCATATAGGATGATGAACATCTCAAGGAAACAAGGGTTTCCTGAATATACCTGGGAATTGCAGGAGGCATGGGAATATCAGACTTGAATAGGGCTCCAACATTGTATAATATCTATATCTTTTCTCTCTCCCTTAAGCGATTCCTTTGAGGGGCTTTTATACTACCTCAATTTAGTTTCTACAGCTAGGAGTAGTTAGGCCACAAGCTGGGGTGGTTGAATTATTGGAATAACCATCAAACCCACCTCAAATATAGGGAATTTATGTATTTTTTAATAATTAAAAAGTTTTACATAGATCTCTATGCATGGACTCGTGTGTATACGTGGAAAATTCTGGGTAGAGTCACGTATGGGTTTTAAGATACTGTTTTTTTGAGAAAATGTTCAAGTCTGGGGGAAAGGGTTCCTAAGGCCAAAGTGTAAATCATCAAGTAAATGAAGGTGATAAATGACACGATAACAATAAATCTCCACAATTAAGAATCATGCTCCACATTTTTTTAAATATATATTTGTTTATTTTATATATTGTATTTTTTATAATTAATAATAATAAATATAATAATAATTTAAATTAAAGTTATAATTTAGTTATTTTTAGTATTTTTTAAATTTGCCAATGTGAGATGTACCATGAAATAAGTGTTTTTCTTCTTATTATGGATTGATTTCTATCGATGTTTACCAACTACTTACTTCATATGGTTTCACTAGCTATTATATAATGAACCTTTCTTTGTGAAATAGGGATTGGAAATTTTTTTAATTGAGATACATATTTTTATTAGTCTAGAATACAATTTACACAAGACCAAGCTTTTGATGAACCAAAACATGTGTAAATGAATGTTTTATGAATAAAATCTCTATGATTTAAATGAATTATCCATTTATCATGGTTCTATGAGAAATTTCTTTCCATAATTTAGTTTTGATTAATTAATAGATATTCAAATAGAATATAAGTAAAATTATACGATATAAATAATTCCTCATCTGTTAGTAGATATTTTTCCGTGCTTAATTCATATTGAAGTAGATGAATTATTCCATATGATTTAATGATCAATAATTATTCTTACTTCTTATTTCAAGAGTAAATCTATGCTCCTTGATATCATAGATGGGTAATATGCCGATTTATTTTATGGTTATATTTAATAGTTATAAAAATAGGAATTTAAATTAAGTTTTCTCCTTTTACGAGGATTTGAAATTGATTTCCATATCTTTTTAGTGGCAAACAAATCCCACGTATTGGTTGGAAACTATTATTCCAAATGAGAGAAATTCTAGTTGGGACTTCAAAAGGAAAAACATTGAAAAAATGGTTGAGATGAAAAAGGGATTCTTGAATAAATATCAATATTAATAACAATGGCAGTATTGTTGTCCTTAAGGATGATAAGGGTGGTGCCACTGTTGTTATGCATAGGAGAAACTATATAAAAAATACTAATTAACACCTTGATGGTAGTGGCAACTATACAAGGTTAGAAAACAATCCACTTTCCAACATTATTAAAGAAGTTAAAAAGATGATCAAAAATCCTGACTTGGATGAATGGACTAAAAAACGACTCATCCCTAATTGTGAAATTACTCCAAGAATTTGTAGTGTCCCTAAAATACACAAGGGTGGACTTCTCTTAAGACCTATTTTCAACACTATTGGCTCCCCCACTTATGAACTTGTTAAATATGTCTCTAAAATCCTTAAGCCTATTGTGGGTAATTTAGATTCTTTTATCAAATATTCTAGTGAATTTGTGAAGTTGATTGAGAAAGAGAAAGTTGAGAATGAGTATCGGCTTATTAACTTTTATGTGGTCTCTCTCTATACCGTGATTCATCTTACTCAAGCATCAATGTTATCAAAGAAGTAGTTGATCCTCAAAATTCCATTCTTGCTAAGGTTTGCTTACACTCGACTTTTTTCAGCTTTCAAGGTAATTATTTTGAACAAACCATAGGAGTAGCAATGGGTTCCCCCTATCTCCCATTGTATAAAATATTTTCATGGAAAATTTTGAAAAGAAATCCCTTGAATATTACCCATTGAAGCCTAGTTGGTGGAAACTATACATTGATGACACTAATTTCAAGTGGTCTCATGGCGATGCTACACTTGGAAATTTTCTCAACCACCTTAATACAAGATCCAAGCACATTAAATTTAGCTTGGATATTTAAGAGAACAATAGAATTCCTTTCCTTGATGTGTTGGTCACCAAGAAAATTGATGGTACCTTAGGACACCAGGTCTACAAAAAGGTGAATTACATTGATGATTACCTCCATGCAAATTCCCACCATCACCTTTCACAAATTACTGGTGTTCTTAACACTTTATCCATAAGAGCCCTTATAATTTTTGACACTGAAGACATTAACCAAGAAAAGAACCATTTTACTAAGGCCTTCAAAAAAATTGACTATAAAGAAGAAGAAATCAAAAAATATTTCAAGAAGGTAGAGAAAAGAAGGCTTCAACCGCATATACCCCAACCACCTTGCAAAAGAATTTATCTTCCATACATCAGAGGTGTGACTAATAAAACTGCCAAAATTCTAAGAAATAAAAACTACTCCTTTTCTTTCAAACCATTAAAGACTATCCATTAGTAAATGGGGTCTGTCAAGGATTATATTAACCCACACCAACACCTAGGGATCTATATAATAGCATGTTCCCATGGTAAATGCTACATTGGGGAAACTAGAAGATCGTTTAGAATCGGGATGAAAGAACGTGGTGGTTATATTAGATATGAATGAGCTCACTCTTCTGCCCTCATCAAGCACTCCGTCAAAACCAGGCACCATATAAACCTTGAGAACACTGAAATTATTTCCATAGAAAACCATTATTTGAAAAGACGCTTCAAAAAACTTTGAAAAATATAAACAACCATAACAATCTAAATGAAAACAACCACCTTAATATCAACAACTATTGAATTCCTCACCTTAAAAATCCTTTAGAATTATCAAATCCTTAAATCATTCCCCATTCTGCTTACTTCCTTACCTCCCTCCCTTCCTTTCCTATTTCCCTCCCTCTCATGCATGTGTGTGAATTAACACTTCAAATAAATACTAATATAATATTAATATATACTAATAATAACATTAATATGTACTTAATATAATAAAATTATAATTTTATTATAATTTTAATAATTAGATCAATTAATATTCAATTTCACCGTGCATAATAAAATAATAATAACATTAGTATAAATTTTCCGTCCCTCTCATGCATAAATGTTAATTAACACTTTAATATATTATCAATATAATTTTAATAATTAAATTAGTAGTGATATATACTAGGAATAATAACATCAATACCTATTTTATTAGGTTTCTAGTATTTAGGTCAATAAAGATTTAATTTACCTCAAGTATTAGCATTAGTATAATATTTTTAATAATTATAATTATTTACTTTAATAAGAATATTATTTTATTATTTAATTTCTTCTTAATTAGTGAGAGAAAAGGATTTATTATAGATACAATCTTTTTAAATTATACTATTAATAGAATTATATATATCTTCATAATAATATTATTAGTAATAATTAATTTATTGACTATATAAAATATTATATTCCCTAAACAAAAATTTATTATTAAGGTTTATATATATATATATATATATATATATATATATTTCTCTTGAAACTATTTCCCCAGGGATTTTTTTCTTGTTGATGGTTCCACTTATGGACTCGAAATGTAGACAATCCTACAAAATGATTGTGATAAATCTGAGCCTCTAGATTGAAAATATCAAAATTGTTGCAAATCTAAGGATTGGAAATAAGAAATATTTACATTGACCTAGAAGGAGGAGGAAATCTTATAATATTATGCAAAGAGGCTCAAATACAATATGCATTAATCAAGGAAAATCTAGATGGAAGAGGAGTTATTGTGAATCCTATTACTTAGAGAAATCAGAGAGGAATGCATTAATATCCTCAACTTGATGTGGGGAAAAAATGTTTTTAAGTGTATTTACAAAGAAATTTGAGATCTATATAGGATATATTCAAGAAGGACTTCTAGGTCTAGAAGAGGTTCAAGGGTATAATAAATAGAATTACTAAGACATCAGGGGGTATCACAAGGGTATAAATGGGAAATCTACTATAGTAATTTAAAACTAATGTCTTCAACTCTATGAGTTCACATCTAGGTACATTGCAAATAAAAAAGGAGTGTGAAGGATTATACATGGCCTTTTCTACATTCTACACTTAATGTAGAAAGAAACACATATTATAGGGTTACCCACTAAAAAAAATTGAGATTTGTGAAATCTATGAAAAAGACCACACCAAAAGAAACTACCCTTCCTTACTAGGATTAAAGGTAGCCTGTCAAGATACTAGTGCTAACATGAAAAAATTATGTTTTATCAACCATAAATATTCATGGAAACCTCATTCCTCGTGGATGGGTCTAAACCCACTATTATCTTACAAAAATTGTTGGATAACTCACAGGGACAAATTCCCCTTAACAACCATGGATGCATCCAACTATAAACCATCCATAGAAACAACAATGGTGGTACCCCTCCTTTGGAAGGAAACCTCAATTCCCTTTCCAATTCCCACAACTGTTATAGCTTGCATAACCTACGTTTCTGGAGTGCACTATGCTTTTGGTGTTTCAGATCCAAATCAACTATCTAAGGTTCAAAACCACTGCACAAGTGTTCATAAACCTCCTAAAGAACATTATGATTTGACAGAAATGCCAAAAATACTGTTGCTCCAGGTCATGTTCCACACTTTTTAACAGTTTGTCTTCAAGTCTATTTTTCAGGGTTTGGATAGTTGTTATTTGTAGTGGAGCTATAGTACAATTTTTTTTTAGTGAAATCAAAGGATGTTGCAGCTATACCCTTGAGATTCCAATGGTATGATTTTGAGCATTGTTTCTTCTCTGTTACTTCATTAAGTTAAATGCTATGTTACCTTTTCCATCACACACATGCTTCTATATGTTAATCTCATGAGTTTATAAATAGAAATCATTAATTTCTATGATCTGTTTTATAAGATTTTCATGGATGTGTTTACTCTTCTGATGAATAAATTCATTTAAATGCTAATTCTGACTCCTCTTTCAAAACCTTATACAAAATGACAAATTAAGTATGTTCATTAGTCTTCCTACCTGGCCTCATCCTTGTCTCTGCAACTAAACCTTTGAATTCAAACTTAAAACTTAGACCTAGTTCCTTGAATAACATTCCTATCCAGCAAAAACTTCAAAAAAACAAAACCCTAATCTACTGAGCATCATAATCAGCCTAAAATAATTATATATCCATTCAATCTCATTGGTTTTAAAGTGACAATAAGAGATCCCTCTCTGGTTTTGGTAGGGCTAGCTACCAGACCTAAAGGTTGGTTTGAGGTTACCTCCTTCAGTTCCATTCTTAGCCTTGGGAAACAGGGGGAGTGATAACATTTTTGGCATCGTTTCCGAGGAGAAAATGTTAAATATTTCCTGGGAAAGAAAAAAAATATTAGCTCTGATTCCTGATGGTGAAGAGTGGCCAGGCACAAGAAGGTTGTACATATTTCGCCTGGTGACTCTAGTGTCGAAGAATCCAAAGGTTCAAATTTTTCATGGTGACTCCATTGTTCAAACACTGGTAGCTTGAAGAAATTTTTGGTGACTTCATTGTTTTCCAAATGGATTCAACTGCTAGAAGGTATTCTCCTATGTATCGATATCATGTTCTAGGCTTTCCAAATCATATTCTTGAGGTATATTGGAAAACATAATTGCCAAAATTCAATGATGGAAAAGGTGATGATGCTACACTTCATTTAATAAGATTTCATATGCATGTGCGTAAGTTGAAGATTAATTTTCATGAAGATTTTTTACTGAAGATGTTCAAGATCACAATAGAAAAAAATCATGGTTTTGGTATGAAAGCTTGCCTCCTGCTTGTATTTATGCTCTCAAGGATTTTCACTCAGTATTTTTTGAGAAGTGTAGAGAAACCTATCCTTCTTTGCTTTTGATTGAGGATTGTTGTGATCACTTTGAGAATTTTATTCAAGAGCTAGAAAGTTCTTATGGCAATGAAGAGTTTATGGATGATGAACTCTTGGATGCTTTGAATGAAAACCCTTTTCACCTCCATGAGAAGATCATGGATTCAGCCCTGGATGACAACGAACTTGAGAATAATTTTTCAAAGGATGACATTGATCTTCCATATTTTGAAGTTGATGATAATTTTTAGCAGTCTTACCAATCTTCAAGTGATCAAGATATTTATGAAGATGTTTTGTTCAACTACCCTTCATCCCTTTCCTCTTCTGATTTTTTTACTTCAAGAAGAAATGTGTAGATCAAAATTTTGAGTTTGCTTGTATAGAGACTCTAAAGAGTCATGATTTATCCATTGAGGTAAAAAACAATGTACAACAGGTTTTTTGTCTTTATTTTGACGAACATGTTCAGCATCCTTCAAATGATCAGGATATATAATTTTGTCAAAGCCAAGACAATTCTCTTTCTGATATACATGAAAATCCACTTGTGGATATTTTTGTTGATGTTGATTTGGCTACCTCAATTGAATATCTGTAACCTACAAATCTTGCCTCTGATCTAGATGATAGGGAAGATAAAATTGTTGCACTTTTATTTTATAAGGATCAACCAAATGAAGAAGAACCATCATCCATTATATCTGAAAGCATCTTCCTTATTTTTGCTGATAAAAAAGAGGTAATTTTTCATGATTCTCAAGACCGCTTGGGCAGTCTTTTGAAAGCATCAGAAAATGTGGATTTTGTTTTGTTCACCAACATAGGTTTTGGGCTCATATTTCATTTTGAGTTTCCATTTACTCAATTATTTCTTTATGACTAGTGGAGCTGAATAAAAGCATCAGTCAGGTAGTCATTTACTTGATTGGTTACATTGGATCTTTGAATTCACTTAATTAAGTGATTTATGGATTAGTTAGATTAGGCAAGGTGTGATGAATAAGCTCAACATTCTGAGCATCTTTTTTAGTGTCATTTTCCAGTAGAGTTTGCAGTTGATGTACAAATCAGCTTTTAGTTTGATTTGAATCAGTTTGAGTATTGTAGATGCAATGAATCAATTGCCCAATGGATGAGGCTACTTGGTCTACGGTGTTTTTGACACCTCCTAAAGGAGCTGCCATCCCCAGTTGGAGTCAATGTTAGTTTTTTAATGTTCAATGATCAAATTTACTCTTTCATATTTTCTTAGTAGTGATTCAGTCAAAATTTTTGTAGTTTTTTAAGTCGATTTTCAATTCACACCTATTCACTTAATATTTCTCAAGGGGCAGTGGAGTTAATATCTTGCAAACACCTTGTATTTTATCTAAGCTAGGGGGTTTCATGTTTTGAAGAAATATTAAATTTTGAGTGATTAATTATATTTTAATTAATTATTTGTGAGAATTTGTAAATGTGAGAGAAATTAGTTTCTAGATTATTTAGAATTAATGATGGAGCCTAAGTTGGAATTAGTTTCTAAGTCTTAGGGATAAGAATCTATATTTTAGGGATGTTGAGATATAATAGGATTTGTTGAGATATTAAGGGGATTGAGCATTTAATTAAATCATGTTAAAAATTGTATAAATTCAACAAAGCCTCAAAGGCATGAGGGGAGAGGAAATGAGATTTTGGATGGAGGCAGAGTTAATTGCTCAAAACTAGTAGCCGAGCCTCATAGAGCAAGTTGGATGGTAGTCAATTATAATGTATTTTACTTGTAAATATTTTATGAAAAATACCAAAAACAGTGTGGAATTATATAATTTGTGCATCTATATGGCTTTGTGGGTTATTGCTATAAATATGAGAAATAAATGAAATATTTTGTGCAATTATGGGTTTTATTCATGGCTAGAATATGGTTGATTATTACCACTAATTGAGTTGTTATAAGTGACAACAGATGATCTAGTTCTGTATATAAAACTGCGGATAATCGTTTCTTCTGCGTTTTTTTGAATCACATTAACAATCATAAAACAAGGGCTTGGTGAAATTTGTGCAGCAGTCTTAATGCATTTGATGATTCGTTTAGGGTTGGAGGCGCATCGAACATGGAACTGTGAGGTAAGTTTGGAACAACAGATGAATGAAGAAGTTTTGGAACCATGAGGATGAAGGCACGACATATTAAATTCTGCATCAAAGTCTGTAGGGATTGAACCTGGTTCCTTTTGTTAAAGTCGACTGAATCGATGCATGTTTTGTTAAACTATAAACAGTAGAGAAGCATTTGAATTACGTTCTGGTTCATAATTACCAGCATATTTGTTTTGTGAGAAGAGTTTCATAAAGTCAATGCGATTTATCCTTGTAAATGAGAAATACAAGCGATGTTTGTTTCAGATCATAGACATATTAGTTTTGTATTGAAACATTTTTTTATCTGAATTAAATTGGGCTGGTTCGATTTGCAAAAATCGATACCAATTCTGGTGTTAGGCACTACACAGAAAATTCAAAGGGATTTTGAAGGGCACAATCATTATCAGCAATTGATTTTTGAATACGTTGAAGTCTGCATCGATCCTATAGCTGGAATCGAAAACCCCATTCGATTGAGATTGATTACAACAGAATTGAATTGGCGTTGAACTGTATTTCATAAGGCGAGTATACACTTTTGTGATGGAGCTCGCTTTGGTCTTGGTGCTGAGGTTGGAATAAGACGGATACATGCTCGCGGGCCTGTAAGCGTTGAAGGGATTTTAATAACAGATGGTTGTTGAGAGGTAATGCGTTAAAGAAATGGCGCAAACCGAATCGAACAAGGCGGACTCGATTCAAAGGCGAGTTGTAATGGGAGCAGAGGTACTTTAATGGGGTTCGAATGTTGAAAGAATTTTATATAGATAATGATAGAAACACTGCCTGTTCGCATGTCTAAACAGTCTATGATGAATTCGACAAAGATAAAGAAATGGTTGTGGTATAAATGAAGAATTCGTAGCATTGGGGAAAGTGTTGACTGGAATTCAATTTGAATGCGGATAAAAATAAAGGTATATTTCTACCAAGGCAAAGATTTGATTTCCGATGTTGAATTAAAGACCATGTATTGATTTGTCATATGTTGTGAGAAGAGTGGCCAGATTGTTGTTATCTGGTTCTTTGAATTCTGGTCGAATTGGCAAAGTAAGGGCGCATTCTTTTGAGAGTTATTGAGATAGCTCATATTGCTTATGGAAGCATTGAATGTTTGGTTTGGATTGAATGATGATAAGTTTCCTTTGTGTGATGATTGTTGGGTTCTGATTTTGAATCATATGATGAAGATAGCTTCCGCATGATAATAGTAAATGGTGAATTTGTCTGGCATTGAGGTTTTGATTTGGGGAAAAGCTGTGATGCATTCTAACTCATGCTTGAACAAATAAGATCCTGGTTATTGCAGGCCCTGCCTGCATCAATTTTTGGTATCAGAGCTTGGCTCTGTTGAAATTGAAGAATGTTTGTTTTCTGAATGAAGACAGAAGGTTTTGTTGAAGACTAAAGTGTGTTTGAATGTGTGATGAATGATTGAAAGGAAGATCAGATTCTAATCTGACAAAAAAGCAACCAGAGTACAGCTGAATGTATGAAGAATCATGCAGGTATTGTGTTTGTTTAAGTTTGATTTGAGTTTACTGACAAGAAATAGATTGAGGATTTATGGTTGCAGCAATGAAGTATCTCAGCAAAGGAGATCAAGGGTTAGTAATGAAAGAAGCTGTTGTTGCTGACAGCTAAAGTTTGCCAGATAAAGCCAGAAGATTGGAAGAAAGGATCAGATTCTAAAATCTGATTGACAGTGGTTGAATATCGAGAATTTGTGCAGAGGAAGCATAAAGATTTGCTGAAACAGATTTGTAGGTGAATTGGAGGACAAGATCAGATGAGATCTTGGAGGTAAGATGATACGGTTTTTTTTGGATTTGAAGAATAAAATATTGTAGTCTTTGCATTGAAGTATTATTGCAACTCCCAAAAGGAAATGTGGTTAGAATTGCTAACAGATAAAGGAAGCTGGTGAAAGTTTCTAAGTGAAAACATAGACGTGGCAGAACCTTGAGGAATTCCAATAGAGATTGGATAAGGATGACAATTGCGTTCTTTGAAGATATAGATGAGTTGAAGCCAGAAAGAGCAAATAGAAGTGCTCAAAGGAGGTTCCAGAGATAGAGAACCAATTGCTTGCCAAAAGACTGAGTGAGGAGAGCTTGGTGAGGTAAGTGGTGGCAGGACAGGACTTGCTGCTGAAGAGGCTTTAGTGCAACTCATAGTAAAGTGAGTGAGGAACTCATAGAGATGGAAAGGATGATGACTAGTGACGGTCGTAACAGAGGTTCTGAAATAAACCACAGCAGAGGACAAAAGAAGAAGGATGCCAAGGCAATTGGCATACAGAGACAGTTAAGCAAAGAAGAATATGAGAGGGAGAAGGCTGAAATAGCAGTTCAGCTTGAGGTGTTAATGGAGATGTTGCAAAGAAATGAGGAAGACCAGAAGCATGGTTATGTCATGAGAAAGAAGCTGAAGTGGCAGAGGCTACAAGAGAAGAGGAATCATCAGGTGAATATGCAGTTGATAAAGGAACTAAGGGAACTTGAACAGGTTATAGATGCCAGACAGAAGATAGAGAAGCTCGAAAGAGTTGAGCTACAACAAAATGAAGATGCTAAAGAAGATGTTGAAGTTTCGATATGTTACCCAGAGAGTGGACCATTACTTTTTGAAAGTGATGAAGAGCTAGAGGAGTTGAATCATATGAATGATTCGAAGCAGCCCGAAGACTTGATGACTGAAGCATCAAATAAGACCGTAAGGTCTTGTAATTTTAAAACTAATGATTTGTGTGTGATTGCAGGTTTGGAAGAAGATAGACAGTCTTTTAAAGCTGTCAAAGATGTGAAAGAGTACCTTCCAGAAGATGAAAGTTTTGAAGCAGAGGCTGGGAAAGAATCAGTTCACTACAGTGGACAAATGCTGGAAGACATCATTGAAATAGTTGATGAGAAGGGGAGACTAGCTGACAGTCTCAAGAGTTCTTTGAGTTTGGATCAACATACTGATATGCTGACAGAAGAAGAGAAATCAACGCAACATACTGAAGTGTTGCTAAAGGGAAAAGAGGTGGATAGCCAAATGGAAGAAGGAGAGGAAGAAAATCTACTGAAGGATGTTAAGGAGAGACTCCTGAAGAAGGATGAAAAAATAGTTGTCATAAATAATAATCAAGAAGAAGTTGACAGATGCAGAAAACAAAGGCAAGAAATTGTTCTAAAAGACAATGTAGTAGCAGCAGAAAAGGTGCAAAACAACAGTAAGGGTGAAAAGGAAGCGATCAAAACAAGTGAAGAAAAAGCAAGAATGAGAGTTCATCAATCAAAAGATGGAAACAATCAGCAGACATAAGATATACTGGACAGAGAAATTGAGTTGATAAGGAGGTTAATGATGAAAATGTCTCAGAGAAATACAGTAGCAAGAAAGAAAAGGAGTGAAAACAAGAGGAGGACAGTAGCAGATCTTGAAGGCAGAGCAAGTGGAGCATTACAGCACAAAATATGGAAACCTGGAGGACAACAGTAGATAACAACAACAGTAAAGCAATTGACAAGCAAGGAAAGATTACGAAATAAAATTTGGGATCCAGGAGGAAATAATTATCTAGACTTATGACCAGGTGGTCATGAATTTTCTTACATGGGGAGTCTGATGCAGGAGCATTAGCTCCGAAAAACACCTTGTATTTTATCTAAGCTAGGGGGTTTCATGTTTTGAAGAAATATTAAATTTTTGAGTGATTAATTATATTTTAATTGATTATTTGTGAGAATTTGTAAATGTGAGAGAAATTAGTTTCTAGATTATTTAGAATTAATGATGGAGCCTAAGTTGGAATTAGTTTCTAAGTCTTAGGGATAAGAATCTATCTTTTAGGGATGTTGAGATATAATAGAAGTTTGTTGAGATATTAAGGGGATTGAGCATTTAATTAGATCATTTTAGAAATTGTATAAATAACACAAAGCCTGAAAGGCATGAGGGAGAGCGAGAGTTTAGGGATGGAAGGCGAAGGCTAACGGTTCAAAAACCGATGGCGAGCCTCATAGAGCAAGTTGGATGGTAGTCAATTATAATGTATTTTACTTGTAAATATTTTATGAAAAATACTAAAAACAGTGTGGAATTATATAATTTGTGCATCTATATGGCTTTGTGGGTTATTGCTGTGAATCTGAGAAATAAATGAAATATTTTGTGCAATTATGGGTTTTATTCATGGCTGGAATATGGTTGATTATTACCACTGATTGAGTTGTTATAAGTGACAACAGATGATCTAGTTTTGTATATAAAACTGCGGATAATCGTTTCTTGTGCGTTTTGTTGAATCATATTAACGATCGTAACACAAGGGCTTGGTAAAATTTGTGCAGCAGTCTTAATGCATTTGATGATTCGTTTAGTATTGAAGGCGCATCGAACATGGAACTGTGACGTAAGTTTGGAACAACAGATGAATGAAGAGGTTTTGGAACCATGAGGATGAAGGCACGACATATTAAATTCTGCATAAAAGTATGTAGAGATTGAACATGGTTCCTTTTGTTAAAGTCGACTGAATCGATGCATGTTTTGTTAAACTATAAACAGTAGAGAAGCATTTGAATTACGTTCTGGTTGATAATTACCAGCGTATTTGTTTTGTGAGAAGAGTTCCATAAAGTCAATGCGGTTTATCCTTGTAAATGAGAAATACAAGCGATGTTTGTTTCAGATCATAGACATGTTAGTCTTGTATTGAAACATTTTTTATTTGAATTAAATTGGGCTGGTTCGATTTGCAAAAATCAATACCAATTCTGGTGTTAGGCACTACACAGAAAATTCAAAGGGATTTTGAAGGGCGCAATCATTATCAGCAATTGATTGTTGAATACGTTGAAGTCTGCATTGATCCTATAGCTGGAATCGAAACCCCATTCGATTGAGATCGATTACAACAGAATTGAATTAGCGTTGAACTTTATTTCATAAGGCGAGTATACACTTTTGTGATGGAGCTCACTTTGGTCTTGGTGTTGAGGTTGGAATAATACGGATACATGTTCGTGGGCCTGTAAGCGTTGAGGGGCTTTTAATAACCAGATGGTTGTTGAGAGGTAATGGGCAAGCGGTAAATGGTACAAGTCTGAATCTGAATACAGTGACTTGATTCAAAGGCGAGTTGTAATGGGAGCAGAGGTACTTTAATGGGGTTTGAATTTTGAAAGAATTGTATATATATAATGATAGCAACGCTGCCTGTTCGCATGTCTAAACAGTCTATTATGAATTCGACGGAGATAAAGAAATAGTTGTGGTATAAATGAAGAATTCGCAGCGTTGGGGAAAGTGTTGACTGGAATTCAATTTGAATGCGGATAAAAATAAAGGTAAGTTACAAAGTTTAGCACAGAGATGTTAACAGAGTGGGCAATTATTGTTGACATTTGAATTCTGGACGAATTGGCAAAGTAAGGGCGCATTCTTTTGAGAGTTATTGAGATAGCTCATATTGCTTATGGAAGCATTGAATGTTTGGTTTGGATTGAATGATGATAAGTTTCCTTTGTGTGATGATTGTTGGGTTCTGATTTTGAATCATATGATGAAGATAGCTTCCGCATGATAATAGTAAATGGTGAATTTGTCTGGCATTGAGGTTTTGATTTGGGGAAAAGCTGTGATGCATTCTAACTCATGCTTGAACAAATAAGTCCTGGTTATTGCAGGCCCTGCCTGCATCATTTTTGGTATCAAAGCTTGGCTCTGTTGAGATTGAAGAATGTTTGTTTTTCTGAATGAGGACAGAAGGTTTTGTTGAAAACTAAAGTGTGTTTGAATGTGTGATGAATGACTGAAAGGAAGATCAGATTCTAATCTGACAAAAAAGCAACCAGAGTACAGCTGAATGTATGAAGAATCATGCAGGTATTGTGTTTGTTTAAGTTTGATTTGAGTTTACTGACAAGAAATAGATTGAGGATTTATGGTTGCAGCAATGAAGTATCTCAGCAAAGGAGATCAAGGGTTAGTAATGAAAGAAGCTGTTGTTGCTGACAGCTAAAGTTTGCCAGATAAAGCCAGAAGATTGGAAGAAAGGATCAGATTCTAAAATCTGATTGACAGTGGTTGAATATCGAGAATTTGTGCAGAGGAAGCATAAAGATTTGCTGAAACAGATTTGTAGGTGAATTGGAGGACAAGATCAGATGAGATCTTGGAGGTAAGATGATACGGTTTTTTTTGGATTTGAAGAATAAAATATTGTAGTCTTTGCATTGAAGTATTATTGCAACTCCCAAAAGGAAATGTGGTTAGAATTGCTAACAGATAAAGGAAGCTGGTGAAAGTTTCTAAGTGAAAACATAGATGTGGCAGAACCTTGATGAATTCCAATAGAGATTGGATAAGGAGGACAGTTGTGTTCTTAGAACAGGCAGATGAGTTGAAGCCCAGGAAGAGCAAAGAGAAGTGCTCAAAGGAGGTTCCAGAGATAGAGAACCAATTGCTTGCCAAAAGACTGAGTGAGGAGAGCTTGGTGAGGTAAGTGGCGGCAGGACAGGACTTGCTGCTGAAGAGGCTTTAGTGCAACTCATAGTAAAGTGAGTGAGGAACTCATAGAGATGGAAAGGATGATGACTAGTGACGGTCGTAACAGAGGTTCTGAAATAAACCACAGCAGAGGACAAAAGAAGAAGGATGCCAAGGCAATTGGCATACAGAGACAGTTAAGCAAAGAGGAATATGAGAGGGAGAAGGCTGAGATAGCAGTTCAGCTTGAGGTGTTAATGGAGATGTTGCAAAGAAATGAGGAAAACCAGAAGCATGGTTATGTCATGAGAAAGAAGTTGAGATGGCAGAGGCTACAAGAGAAGTGGAATCATCAGGTAAATATGCAATTGATAAAGGAACTAAGGGAACTTGAACAGGTTATAGATGCCAGACAGAAGAAAGAGAAGCTCGAAACAGTTGAGCTACAGTAAAATGAAGATGCTGAAGAAGATGTTGAAGTTTCGATATGTTACCCAGAGAGTGGACCATTACTTTTTGAAAGTGATGAAGAACTAGAGGAGTTGAATCATATGAATGATTCAAAGCAGCCCGAAGACTTGATGACTGAAGCATCAAATAAGACCGTAAGGTCTTGTGATTTTAAAACTAATGATTTGTGTGTGATTGCAGGTTTGGAAGAAGATAGGCAGTCTTTTGAAGTTGTCAAAGATGTGAAAGAGTACCTTCCAGAAGATGAAAGTTTTGAAGCAGAATATGATAAAGAGGCTGAGAAAGAATCAGTTCACTACAATGGACAAATGCTGGAAGACATCATTGAAATAGATGATGAGAAAGGGAGACTAGCTGACAGTCTCAAGAGTTCTTTGAGTTTGGATCAGCATACTGATATGCTGACAGAAGAAGAGAAATCAACGTAACATACTGAAGTGTTGCTAAAGGGAAAAGAGGTGGATAGCCAAATGGAAGAAGAAGAGAAGAACATCCTGCGAAGGATGTTAAGGATAAGTGGCGAAGAAGGATGACAAAATAGTTGTGAGATCTTGCTGAGAAAGCAGCCAATTGTTCTAAAAGACAATGTAGCAGCAGCAGAAAATGTGCAAAACAGCAGTAAGGGTGAAAAGGAAGTGATCAAAACAAGTGAATAAAAAGTAAGAATGAGAGTTCAGCAATCAAGAGATGGAAACAATCAGCAGACAGAGGACATACTGGACAGAGAAATTGAGTTGATAAGGAGGTTAATGATAAAAACATCCCAGAGAAAGACAGTAGCAAGAAAGAAAAGGAGAGACAACAAGAGAAAGACTGTAGCAGACTTGGAAGGCAGAGCAAGTGGAGCACTACAACACAAAATATGGAAACCTGGAGGACAAC
The DNA here is from genome assembly GCA_034641835.2 of Pinus albicaulis. NCBI lineage: Eukaryota > Viridiplantae > Streptophyta > Pinopsida > Pinales > Pinaceae > Pinus > Pinus albicaulis. The sequence goes on from CM076582.1 coordinate 615,639,143, forward strand.
AGCAGATAGCAACAGCAGTAAAGCAATTGACAAGCAAGGAAAATAAAATTTGGGATCCAGGAGGAAATAATTATCCAGACTTATGACCAGGTGGTCATGAATTTTCTTACATGGGGAGTCTGATGCAGGAGCATTAGCTCCGAAAAACACCTTGTAATTTATTTAAGACTAGGGGTTCATGTTTTGAAGAAATATTAAATTTTGAGTGATTAATTATATTTTAATTAATTATTTGTGAGAATTTGTAAATGTGAGAGAAATTAGTTTCTAGATTATTTAGAATTAATGATGGAGCCTAAGTTGGAATTAGTTTCTAAGTCTTAGGGATAAATAATCTATCTTTTAGGGATGTTGAGATATAATAGGATTTGTTGAGATATTAAGGGGATTGAGCATTTAATTAGATCATTTTAAAAATTGTATAAATTCAGCAAAGCCTCAAAGGCATGGGAGAGAGGAACGAGAGTTTGGATGGAGGCAGAGCTAATGGTTCAAAAACCAGTAGCTGAGCCTCATAGAGGAAGTTGGATGGTAGTCAATTATAATGTATTTTACTTGTAAATATTTTATGAAAAATACTAAAAACAGTGTGGAATTATATAATTTGTGCATCTATATGGCTTTGTGGGTTATTGCTGTGAATCTGAGAAATAAATGAAATATTTTGTGCAATCATGGGTTTTATTCATGGCTGGAATATGGTTGACTATTACCACTGATTGAGTTGTTATAAGTGACAACAGATGATCTAGTTCTATATATAAAACTGCGGATAATCGTTTCTTGTGCGTTTTGTTGAATCATATTAACGATCATAACACAAGGGCTTGGTAAAATTTGTGCAGCAGTCTTAATGCATTTGATGATTCGTTTAGTGTTGAAGGTGCATCGAACATGGAACTGTGAGGTAAGTTTGGAACAACAGATGAATGAAGAGGTTTTGGAACCATGAGGATGAAGGCACGACATATTAAATTCTGCATAAAAGTCTGTAGGGATTGAAATTGGTTCCTTTTGTTAAAGTCGACTGAATCGATGCATGTTTTGTTAAACTATAAACAGTAGAGAAGCATTTGAATTACGTTCTGGTTGATAATTACCAGCGTATTTGTTTTGTGAGAAGAGTTCCATAAAGTCAATGCGGTTTATCCTTGTAAATGAGAAATACAAGCGATGTTTGTTTCAGATCATAGACATGTTAGTCTTGTATTGAAACATTTTTTATTTGAATTAAATTGGGCTGGTTCGATTTGCAAAAATCGATACCAATTCTGGTGTTAGGCACTACACAGAAAATTCAAAGGGATTTTGAAGGGCGCAATCATTATCAGCAATTGATTGTTGAATACGTTGAAGTCTGCATCGATCCTATATCTGGAATCGAAACCCCATTCGATTGAGATCGATTACAACAGAATTGAATTGGCGTTGAACTGTATTTCATAAGGCGAGTATACACTTTTGTGATGGAGCTAAACACAGTCTTGGTCTTGAAGTTGGAATGAACGGATACATGCTGGTGAAACTATAAGCGTTGAAGACTTAATAACCAGGATAGTTGTTGAGAGGTAACAGAACGAAAGCGGTAAATGGCGAGATCGGATACGAATACGGTGACTCGATTCAAAGAAGCGAGTTGCCGTAGGGCTTGAGGTACTTTAATAGAGGTTTGAATATTGAAATAATTGTATATATATAATGATAGCTACATTCGCATGTCTAAACGATCATAGTAGATTCGATGGAGATAAAGAAGCCGATTTGTGGTATAAATGAAGAATTCGCAGCGTTGGGGAAAGTGTTGACTGGAATTCAATTTGAATGCGGATAAAAATAAAGGTAAGTTACAAAGTTTAGCGCAGAGATGTTAACAGAGTGGGCAATTATTGTTGACATTTGAATTCTGGACGAATTGGCAAAGTAAGGGCGCATTCTTTTGAGAGTTATTGAGATAGCTCATATTGCTTATGGAAGCATTGAATGTTTGGTTTGGATTGAATGATGATAAGTTTCCTTTGTGTGATGATTGTTGGGTTCTGATTTTGAATCATATGATGAAGATAGCTTCCGCATGATAATAGTAAATGGTGAATTTGTCTGGCATTGAGGTTTTGATTTGGGGAAAAGCTGTGATGCATTCTAACTCATGCTTGAACAAATAAGATCCACAGTTGTTAGGCCACTGCCTGCATCAATTTTCTAGGTATGAAATAATACTCCCTACCATCCATTCATGGTAATTATCATCTTAGATTTCATGTCATATATTTATCATTTAGGGTCTGATGTTATTCCCCACAACTTCATTTAGGTTAGAGTCTAAGTATCATTTATTTCTCCACCATAAGAGTTCATTTTGTCGTGAAAGAGGTCGAATAAAACTTCGTTTTCACCATACAAGTAATTTTCATAGGGAGTTAGCAAATATAGGGAAATAAATGAATGAACTTTTTCTTTCCTCAAATAAAGTGTGTTTCTTGATTAAATTTTTCAAAGAAAAATAAATTTCTTCAAAAGAGCTTGTGATTTCACTAGAAGACAAAAGGAAACTTTGTGATTGTTATAAAGGGAAAAAGAGGATTTTTCAACACATTTATCCTTTTATGTTAAATATATCTCCTCTATTCTCACCATCATACTCCACAGCTGTGAAGGGTTGAAGAAAAAACAAGAATTTTGTGCCAATTTCCTCCTGCTACGCTTTTGGTGTGTTGCACAAGTGTTGTGCTACGTTTCTGGAGTGTGCTATGCTTTTCATGTTTCAGCTCAAATTAAGCTATATAAGGTTCAAAACCACTGGAAAAGGGTTCATACACCTCCTAAATGGTGTTATGATTTGAGAGAAATGCCAAAAATGCAGTTTCTCTTGTACATTTTCTGAACTTTTGAACAAGTTGTCTTCAAGTCATTTTTTTAAGTGTTTGGAGTGGGATTTGTAGTTCTTGATGACTCCATTCTGTATTAGACATCCTAATATTTCTAACCATACCACTTTAATCCCAAAAATCTTCGGGGAAGGCCTCCAAACTCCCTATCAAAGTGGTGTGATGCTTCTACTGAGAGTGTGTTACGCTTTTGCAAATTTTTAGCCATCACCTTCAAACTTGAATTATGAGAAAATGAAAAATTATTTTGGAAACGTGGAGGCTGTTTTGGTTCATAACATGCCAATGAAAAAAACCCTCACTCAGGTTTTCAAAAAAAATTATGGTTATAGATATATTGATCCATCTTTGAGCCCTATTTTTGTAGAAAATTTCTGGAAAATCTGAAAAAATGGTCATTGCAAAAGCGTCACGCTTTTTCTCAGAGCATCTAAATGAAGAAAATATTATATGGTTTGATGTATTTTATATTCTAAATCATATATATGACCTCAAGTTTTCATTTCACCCTCCCATTTTGAATAAAAATCCAAAAACATCACTTTTTTCATGCTTCTGCCACCTATTTTTCCTTTGCGCGACAATTCTGGAGTGAGGTTGGGAGAATGAGTTTTTGAAGGCCTTACAGGGGGTATTTTCTTATTTTTTAGGGTGAAAGGGAAAGAGGACACACAATTATACCTTTCCTAACTCTCATATTTTCAAATGGGCACAGTCAACATCAGCTCCAAAGTGGTGCAACACTTCTGCTGGGAGGCGCGACGCTTCTGCTGGGAAGCGTGACACTTCTGTCACTGGATTCGTTTGGACGATTTTCAAGCCACAAAAACTAAAAAAATTGAGATTTAGTGTTCCCATGAGCTGTATTTTTGGTAGGAGATTTTTTTTTTGCCTCTCTTTGTGGAGGAATAATATAATTAATGAAGGAGACACACACTTCTAGTTATTAGCTAAATTTGAGGGAATGGTTTCTAACTTCCCAAGAAACTAGTAAATGAATCATAGGGTGAATTTATGAAGTGTTTTGGATCTTATTTCGACAAAATGAGGTGGAATCACTTCTATTTCTATATGTACTTCAAACTCAGTCCTTTTTAGGGGTTGGACAATTGTTATTTTCAATGGAGCTATTGTACAATTTTTTTCAGTGAAATCAAAGGATGTCGCAACTATACTCTCGAGATTCCAGTGGTATGATTTTTAGAATTTTTTCTTCTTCGTTAATTCATAAATTTAAATGTTATGTTACCTTTTCCATCACATGCATGCTTCTGTACGTTAATATTTTGAGTTTATAAACATAAATCATTGCTTTCTATGCTATGTTTTATAATATTTTCATGGATGTATTTACGCTTTTGATGAATGAATATGATCATTCTTACTCCTGTTTCAAAACCCTATACAAAATGACAAATTAATTATGTTCATGAGTTTACCTACCTATCCTCATCCTTGTATCTGAAACTAAACCTTTGAAATCATATTTAAACCCTAGATCTAGTTCCTTGACTATCATTACAATCCAGAAAAAACATCAAACAAATAAAATCCTAATCTACTAAGCATCATAACTAGCCTAAAATAATTATATATCTATTAAATCTCATTGGTTGTAAAGTGAAATTGAGAGAGTCCTCTCTGGTTTTGGTAGGGATAGCTACCAGACCTAAAGGTTGGTTTGAGGTTACCTCCTTCAGTTCCATTCTCATCCTTGGGAAACAGGGGGAGTGATGACACAAGCCACAAAATATGTTCCTATATATTTCAAGGCCATTAAGGAATTGTGTATAAAGAAACCAACAAGAGGAGAAAGGATCCTCAAACTATACATATGATAAAGAAGTTAGTATACATTTTCTATACCCATAGAAATTAACCTAGGGTAAACATTAAATATAAATTATGAAATTCTAGAAACAAAATATAGAAACTAATAAAAATGCTACAAGAACACAATGATGAATTTGTTTGAGATTACACCAACATAAGAATATTTCCCACCACATATATATTAAGAATAATTCCCACCCTATCCAACAAGTGTAGTGCATAATAAACCTTGCTCTAAAGGACATAGTTAAATAGGAACTATAGAAAATTATCTCTATCAACTTTATTTACCCCATCTTTGATAGCTAGTGGGTTTCACCACTCATCATTATTCCTAAGAAAGAAATAAATGTGGCAATTATGTGTTGATTAACAAGAATTAAACAAAGTAACCCATAAATAACATTTCCCCTTACCTTTCATTGATCAAATCTTGGACACACTGGTATAAAATAGATTATTCTCTTTCCTCAATAGCAGGTATATTAAAATCCAAATTTCTCTTAAGGATTAAGAAAAAAAAACCTTTACATACCCATTGGGAAAATTTTCTTGCATAGTGCTTCCCTTTTTCTCTAATTGACAGTCCTTGATATATTCTCAAACCTAATCCATAGATGTGTGGAATTCTATAAGGATTATTTTATAGAATAGGGGCACACATTTGAATAAGCACTATCCGATTTAGAGAAAGTATTGATGAGGTGTAAGGAAGTAAATGTATCCCTCAAAAATGAAAAATGCATTATGTGAATAACAGAGGGCATTGTCTTAGGTCATCATATTTCTTCTGCATGTTACAACTACGTCTAACAAAAGTAGAGGTAATAATTAAATTCTTGGCCCCAAAGACAAAAAAATAGGTATGAAACCTTCTAGGATATGTTGGATACTATAGACACATTGTTGAAAATTATGAAAAACTTGCATATTATTTATTTTCATTACTCATTATAAATGTAGAATCTAACTAGACAAGTCTATGTCAACAATATTTTGAAGATATAAAAATAATATTAACCACTACATTGTCCTAAGGGCTCCAAACTTGTCCTTACCACTCCACATGTCCATCAATGCATCAAATACCACCATTGTGGTAGTACTTGGACAAAAAGAAGAATGTAAGTCATATGCCATCTACTTTATGAGTAAATACTTAAATCTAGTGGGACTAAATTGCATGGGAATAGAAAAATAATTCCTTCTTTTCATTTATGTTATAAATATTTTTTTTCATTATATAGTAAGCTAATAAATCATATTACATAAGGGTCACTCTGCCACACATTATTTTATGAATAAACCATTGATTAACGGCAAGATAACCAGGTGGATATTATTTTTACATGAATTTGACATAATCATCCTTGATAGGGTGGAGAGGGATAATGTCATTTTCACTTTTTTTCTAGGCTCACCAATGATGAAAATGCCTCTTTTTAAAGGATGTATTTCTTAATGATATTTTTTCACTATCCACTAACACCTTATGGTTCACTAAAATTTCTAATTACTTGGTTGCAGGTAGGATCCCATCAAATATTTCACCAAATAAATGAAAAAGTATTATAAAGAAAAGCTACAGTATTCATGGATTTAAGTATTTATCTTTTATACTAAACCAGACCTTGACCTTGTAGTCTAATGCGTTAGAAAGGGCGAGATCCTAAAATATTTCCATTATGAGCCATATGGTGAGCACTTTGATGACATAAGGACTAGATATGAAGTACTCCACTAGAGGTGATATTGTCCCGCCATATTTTGATATTCCTAAGAGTGTGTGAAAATATGTGATAACTACCAAAGAATGGGTTATCTAGTCTAATCATATGAAATGTCCTTAAAAAATCAGCTTGTGGTACAACCATTTGATAAATGGGCCTTGGATTTTGTAGCATCCATCAAGATAGAAGGAATACATTCTCATCTACATGAAATATGTCATCAAATGACTAGAATCCAAAGCACTCTTATAAGGCATGGAAAATGTAGTAGAATAATTCCTCTATGGATAAATCTTCATCAATTTGGTATACCATAGGAAATCATCATGAATGGAGGAGCAAACTTTACCTCAAAACATATAAATACCATCACAGAGCTATATGTTAATGTCCTATAAATATAGTGATTAAGGTATGATTATCTAATTATTTATCCTAGTGGGATGTTGTAAATAATTTTTTCATTTAAAAGTTGCTTTATACAAAAGAAAAGAAAAAATAGAGAAAAATTGAAAGATAAAGGAAGAAAATGAAAAAAAAATAGGGGAAATAAATAAATAAATAAATAAATAAATATATATATATATATATATATAAGGGAATTTTGAATAAAGTTGATATGACATGAAATGACATTTTGTCATTTACCATAAAGCTTTGGTGCTTATCGACGGCTACGAGCATCCTAACATGGATAAAAAACGGGGGAAAATGTTCAGAACCCCCCCAATCCTTTGGGAATTAACTGAAGGCGTGGGACTTTGTTGGAGTGGGGTCCCCTAGACTGAAATTTGATACATTTTTTTATCTATTTTTGTAATTTTTTTGTAATTTTAGTCATGCACAACATAATTCAAGGGGCTTTGGGGTGGTTCAAAGCCCCTCATGAATTGTAATGGGTCAAAAGGGTAGAAATAGGGGAAAAAAACCACAATTTGTGGACCTTAGATGAGCGCAGGCTAAAAGTATAAATAAGAGTCTAGATCGAGTCAATAGAGGACAGTAATGTTATTGATGATATAGATCTGACTGTATTTTGATATTCTAATGGATTTTTCTGGGTTAAAAGGATCCTATTGGTTGTGTGCACAAAGACCTTAGTCCTGCTATGTGCGGACCCCGCTGGCTATGTGCGCAGGTGACCTGAAGGTTTTGTAAGGAAGATCTGAAATTTTAATTAATAAGGAACTGTTTTGGATGATATCTAAGTATGAAATGCATATGTTATTTGCTTTATGATCATTTCTACATGTTATTTCTGATTTTTAGGTCGATTACACAATTTTTTTTAGCTTTAAATGAATGATTATTGAATGGATCTAGTACCTTTGGGCTCTAATAATATGTGTTAAGGGTTATTACATGGATTTTGGACTCTATTTTAGCATGCACACAAGGTATTCTGTATAATTGATCTAAATCTACCTTGTTAGGGTTTTCTGGTTATGGATTCTTTTGTAAAGGTTTGTTCATGGTTGTTTTAGATCTAAAGGCACCCACATCATTTAATTCTCTCTTAGGTTGTGGAAACCTAGTTCCAGCACCCCCCCATATTGCTTTGGGTGAGACTTTGACTTGCGCAAGTAGGTCATTTCTGAAAGGGTCAGTAGTAAGAGGGTTTTGTTGGTTAACCTCAACTCCGAACATCGGTTAGGGCCCCTCTAGCCAAAAAATGGTTTTGTTGTCGAGACCGATATAATTTTGAGAGATATTAGATGTGGTGGCAACCCTTAAAGCCTGAACTAGAGGACTAGTTTGAACCACAGATTCAAGAATTTACCTAAAAGAAAATAGAAGTAAGAAGCTGTCTACTAAAGAGAGGAAGAAAAAGTATATTTTCACAAAGGTTCATGAGATTTTCTTTGTGACCTTTGCACATGAATTGCAGGAGTGGTTGTCAAGATCAGTAGAATTCCAAACATGTTGGAAGGACGATAAGGTTAGGAAGAGGATGCCTAAATTGATGCAACAACTGGAAAAAACTGATAACTCCATCACCAGGACTGTAGATCACAGTGTTGACAGAATCTTGGGTGGGTTTGTGACAGAATTTGCAGTAGATTATTTTGTGTCATATTATGAAGCTGAAAGGAGATTTTTTAAGGGATTGAGAGGTGAATTCTAATAAACTTTTCCTCTACTGATTAATATGCTATTGTGTGAAAAGGGTGTTTTATGCAGCCACACTGAGTGAATGACCCCTAATAAGATCGAAACCTCTATGTTCAACAGAAAATATTATCAGGTCAATCAGAGAGGGGACAGATCTGTATACATCCCTCTGAGAAATTCACCTGATATAGAAGGTAGCGAGGCTAAGCACATTGAAGGAAGCCTTCTTTCCACACCTCAGTCAAACTCGCGCAGGGGTAGGACATCTCTTACTCCACCACCACTACCACCTGCGGAAGATATGGTCGCACATATGAAGCTACCCACCTTTAAGGGTGTGAGGGATGAGGATATGGATCGATTTTGGTTTGTGGCTAGTGTAGTGTGGACTGCACAAAATTTTAATACTGATGTTTTCAAGAGAGCGCAGTTGGCTATGGCGTTCGAATGTCATGCTTTAGATTGGTTCATGGGATATCTCACTCAAAACGTATAACCCACACTTGTGCGGATTAAGGATACCCCATAACAACAATTTCGAAAGCTGCATTGCTATTCATAGTGTGTAATAGAACTAAAATATATCAAGCAAGGGTTGAAGGAATAAGTTTGGGAAGCTGACCGACGACTGAAGAAAACCATCAGTGAAGGAGGATTTGTTTACGATGATAAGCAACATAAGGAATGGTTCGTTGCCATGTTTTTTCCACATCTGCTTGGGCCTATGGGTCAACAAAAGATTGATTCTAAGGCCGAAGCCCTAGAGGTTGCTATGAAATTAGAAGTTGCACCTAGAGAAGATTCTCAATTCGGAGCGTTGCAAATTCATATCTAACTAGAAGCTAAGCGCTTAGAAATTCAAAATTTATGAAGATAATGGGGTAAAGAATTTGGCGCAGATGTCTGGTGCATACGCTGCAAAGGTGTTGGCCACACCAAAGATCAATTCCCTTTGTTCTTGGATTACCTGCAAGCAGGGTGTCCAAATCCAATACGTCCCAGGGATGCTTTTGGGCCAAGTACCCCCACACTATGGTGTGTTGATTGTATGGTAGCTAGACGACATGATACAAATGATTTCCCTCAATTAAGAGCCTATGTGCCAGAGGTAAAGAAACAGTGGTGCAGAATTTTCTCTTCAGTTGGTTATGATGAGAACCATATGATAGGATGTTCAATCCAATGATAGAAAATGCTAATCTTTATAGAATGCAGGTCGAACCTTCGTTGCCAAAATCTCCCTCTAGATGGGGAGGATCCATGCCAAGAGGAAGGGGAGGGGGGAGAGGTGGAGGCGCATGTCGGGGAAGAGGGAAATTAATCTGCTATAACTGTTGAGACATTGGACACTATGTGAGTGACTTCCAAAACCCAACACAACAATCTTGAAGGTACTGTAGTAAATTTTATCATGTAATCAAATATTGCCCTGTGTTAATTGCTAAGATTTAGGAAAAGCAACAGAAGAAACCTACAAAAAACATACAAATGGTTAAAGTTGTACCGCATGATGATGGTCCAAGTATAAATGTAATTACACATAGTGGTGTTGCCACCGGAGGAGATGAAGAAAAGAAGGCTACTACAGAGCCACTGATCAGAAAGGCATCTGACAAGAAAGAAGGACTCAACCTACAGAAGGAAAAAGAGACTTTCATTGAAGCCAGGAGGGATTTTTCTGCTGCGGGAGCATCCACATCAAGGTTTATCATGGAACCAAAAATTAACGATGAAGTCAAACGGTTCCTACAAGCATGCATTAAGCTACTGCAAAATCATAAGGAATTAGATAATCTTCAAGCCTTGATAGACAACTGCGTGGAAAAATAAGTACTTTGAACGAAGACTAAGGTTGTGAACAAGATTTGTAAGAACAAGAAACGAAATGGTTAGGAAATGTGCATGACTGTGTAGATTAGAGAATATGAGATGGATCAAGTTATCCTGGATCTGGGGTCTGATGCAAATGTTCTACCTAAGAAAACCTGGTAGAATATGGGAGAACCAAAGCTAGAATGGTCCACCCTTCAGTTATGCATGGTGAATCAGCAGATGATAATTCCACTTGGAAGACTTCCACAAGTCCTGGTAGACAGTACTAGAGTGAAGGTGTGTGTGGATTTTGAAGTAATAAAAATTGTGGATGATGCAGACCCCTACCCTATGCTAGTAGGATTGGATTGGTCCATTGATATGGGAGGCATCATCAACTTGAAGCGTAGAAGCATGATCTTTGAGAATGATGGTACATGGGTGATAGTCCCACTAGATCTAGTAGAAGGAGAAAGATATGCAGAACCAGTACGTGAAGGAGATGATGTCGACCATATTTACAAGTTGAATGCATGGGATGAAGATTAGATCAACCCTATAGCTGATGGGATGTTGAATTAGGAGAAGGATAGTTCATGTTTCTCAGATTCGGATGGTGAGATGGAGAATTTGCAGAATTGGTTGCACGATGTTTCTACGTTGCGCTGCCTCAAGATCACTAAGAACTTCCATTGCATCTCCTATGAGGTAAGAGAACTACCCTATTTTTATGGTTTTGGTAGTGTCAAAGTATTTTTGGAAGAATTGGAAAAGGTTGTCCCAGAGGAACAAAGGTTCTGGGTGCTTGATCTGGCTATGCACACAACCCCAGTGTGTTAGTGGGATACGCACAAGGGTGCATTTTAGGATTGGGAGGAATGTAGAAAAATGATGAAGTTGCACTTTGAACCTCCCGCTACCCTGCCAATTGAGATTTTCTATGGTCAGGGGACTCCATGCAAGAACCTGGCCATGTGGATGGAAGTTTGGAAGGAAAGGAATTGGGACAAATAGGTTCATATGTTTATTCATTCATTAAGGCTGGTACCTACCACTTGGTATCTGGAAACGGAGCTACACCGAGGAACCCTCCATTGGATCACAATGACTAGCTATTTCCTATCAACCTTCAACTTGATTGGGGGATTAGAAAAATTGGTTGAAGCCCTATAGGACATAGATGTTCTTATCTTTGCTGAATCCCAACCCCAAAAGGAATGTTATGCGCTATCATGGGATGCACAGATGTAAGACATTGTCAACTGCAGGAAATTTTCAATAGAGGATAGTGAATATGATCCAAGAAATGTCAACATCCCTGAATCTAAAGGGGAGCACGTAGTTGCATGGCCCTAATTGGGGATGGTAGATGTAACTAAACCTTTGAAGTTGAACGAAGTCAACATTGGGACAAAAGAGCATCCCAAGTTGGCCAAAATTGGGGATTATTGCGATGATGATACAATAGGGAAGATTGTGGAGTTGACAAAAAAGTATCAGGATATTTTTCCTACAAATTTCTCTCAACTCAAGGGAATTGTAGGAGACCTAGGTGTTATGAAGATCACGTTGAAGCCAGATGCACACCTTGTCAATTAGAGACCATACCTATTGAACCCTAAATATAAGAAGTTAAAAGAGGAATTAGAAAATATGGTGGCTACGGGCATCATTGAACCTATAGAATAGTTTGATTGTGTAAGCTGAATGGTGGTTCAGGAGAAGAATACCAAAGGAGAGATAAGGATTTGTGTGGATCTGTGAAAAATGAATGATGCCTGTGTGCATGACCCCTTCCCTAATCCATTTTCTGATGAAATACTAGATAATGTGGGAGGAAAAGAACCTTATTCATTTAATAATGGATTTTCAGGGTATCATTAGATTATAATTGCGGCTGAAGACAACAACAAGACCACCTTCACAGCAGAGTGGGGGTCTTTCCAGTACATTTTCATGCCTTTCAGATTGAAAAATGCACCCGGGATCTTCTCGCGCGTGGTCAGGCTGTATTCAAAGAATTCATGCATAAACTCTTGGAGATATATTTTGATGACTGGACATTGTTTGAATTGGTAAAAAATCATGTGTCAAACCTGCACATGATGCTTGACACTTGTAGGAAGCACCAGATTTCTCTTAACCTAAAGAAATGTATATTCTGCATGCCTTTTCGAATTTTTCTAGGGTGTATAGTATGCCAGCAAGGATTAATGGTGGACCCAGCCAAGATCAAAGTTATCATCAACATAGAAGTTCCTACTAATGTGAAACAGTTGCGCTCCATCCTAGGGCACACCGGTTATTACAGGAAGTTCATTAAGGGGTATGCTCTAATCACTATGCTGATGGAGAAATTTCTTAAGAAGGAACTGTCATTTTTCTGGGATGAGGAATGTCAGATGAGCTTCGAGCTGCTAAAGGAGAAGATGGTCACTTCACCTATCTTGATATTCCCAGACTAGTCTAATATTTTTCATGTACATGTGGATGCATCTGGTATAGCACTTGGGGCTATTCTAGCACAACTAGGAGAAATATAAATTGATCACCCAGTTGCTTTTGCTAGTAGAAAGCTCTCTAGTGTAGAACACAATTACTCAAAAATAGAAAGGGAAGGATTGGCCATGGTATACACTCTGCAAAAATACATGCACTATCTACTAAGAGGGCACTTCAAAATGTTGACTGACTAGTCTGATTTGAAATAAATGGTCAATAAGCCTGTGTTGGGAGGGATTATTTTCATATGGTTGTTGTTATTTTAGGAGTATGACATTGAATTTATTGTGAAGGGTGGAAGACTAAATTTCTAACTTGATCATTTATCATGGATAAAAAATGGAGAAGAACCAACCAGTCTGGAGGAGGGGTTACCTATGCGCAGATCTTCACTATTAAAGTAGTTGATGAGAACTCTTCTGATATTATTCACTTCCTGACTACTGGAAGCGTGCCTAATGAATATTCAGTACAACAGAAGAAGGATTTGGTTGCACATGCAACTGATTTCACCCTGATTGCGGGTCAGTTGTATAAGTTGGGGGAAGATGAAGTATTGAGAATATACATTTTGGAACATGAGAGGTAGGGTATCTTGGGAAAGGCTCATGGAGGGGTAGCAGGAGGCCACTATGTTGGGAAGGCCACAACACAGAAGGTGTTGTGAGCTGGATTATGGTAGCCCACACTACACAGCGATGCACTTGCGTACTACCGGTTCTGCGATGCATGTTAGAGGACACGGAAGCCTTAGCGTAGAGATGAAATTCCCTTGCAGCCATAGATGGCCCTACAAGCCTTTGATAAATGGGTTATATATTTTATTGGACTGATTAATCCTCCAGGGAAGAAGAATGGAGTGCGCTATATCATTGTTGTAACCAAATGGCCAGAAACTAAGGCAATTAAGGATTGTACTACATATACTATTGTGCACTTCATTTTTGAACATATTTTGACCAGATTCGGATGCCTGAAGATACTGATGAGTGATAGAGGTACGCACTTTTTTAATGAAACCATTGAAGATATGACAGAGGAATTTTAGATCCATCACCAGAAGAGTACCCCTTATCACACACAAGCCAATGGAAAATTATAGGCTTTCAACAAAATATTAGAGAATGTGCTCACAAAGATCTGTAATTCCAATCAAAATGACTGGGACATGTGCATCCCTTTTGTGTTATGGGCTTACTGGACCACATGCAAGAAGTTGATTGGGAAAACACCTTTTAGAATGGTCTATGGAAAAGAAGCAATCATGCCAATGGATTATATTTTCCCAAGCCTGCGCATCACAACTTTCACCAATATGGTTGAGCTTGATATCATGGAGGAAAATTACAAGACTGTGGTAGAGGCCTTACAGTCTGGATTGCAGGCCTTGCAGCTAAAGGTAGACAACTTGCAAGTGAGCATGGATCAAGCGAGGTCGATTCAAGTGAGCTTTCCGACAACCATGATCACCACAATATCATATAGTAGAATTTTCCCCTTCCCGAGTGCATTCATGACAATGGAGCAACCAGAGCTACGTGTGCAGGTGTAGACCTGCCCAGAGATTAGAATTGATCTGGCAAAGCTGCCAAGTGGAAATATACACGCTCTCCAAACAATTATCTCTGACACGATGCAGTGCATGGAGGCACGTGTGCAACAGCAGTTGAGAAAATCAGAGTAGACAACTACCACAAAAACATAAGAGTCACTCCAAGCACAAACAACGCAGAAGGCGGCTATGGCTGAACGTGTGGAATTGGAAAATTTAATTGATAGACTATGTAGTGATCTTCCTGAAGTGTTCATCCCAGCATCTGCCACACCGCAAGTCAAGATTGAAAGCTTGTTCCTGCATTAAAGTCTTCTCGAATAGAAATGCAGACAATGAAAGTGCAGTTTGAACAACAAATTGTAGCATTGCAAGCTAAGCTGCAACCCAAGACTCCCCTGAAGGTGTGCGTGCAACAGGATGCCATAGTAAAAGAAGCATCCCAGAGCATTTCAACTAATGTCGAAAAGGGCTAAGATTTCTTGAGACAGCCATGGGATTGTGTACCTCTGTGCAAACAAACCCACTATTCAAGAAGATCAATCAGGAATTGCATGCCAAGGAGAAGGCGTTCAAAAATCTGCAAGAGGCCTTGCCTACTTTCATTCCTGCCCATTGCATGGACCACCTATAGATCAAACAAGTGCTACAAGATGAATTCGAGGAGCTCCGCCGGAAGAAGCGAATTGTAACCGACCATATGAAGCCATGGGCAGATGAGGCAATGAAGTTGTCTCAGGACCTGGATGCAGTAGTTAAGAACCTCAATCAGACCTTGTAAAGTATCAACCTAGATGTAGAATGGCTAACATCATAGAAGCTGGTAGATACCACCCAGAGCATAGAAGATTAGAGTGTGGGTGTCCTGACACCTTTTTCTGCTCCCATTGAAGAGTTGCAGAATAATATGAAGAACCCACTGCTGCTATGACTTGGGATGAGTCACAAGATTGTGTTGGGGGCCTATTGGATCGAGGTCCCCTAGACTAAACTTGATACATTTTTATATATTTTTGTAAATTTTTTGTAAGTTTAGCCGCGTGTAGCACAAGTCAAGGGGCTTTGGGGTGGGTCAAAGCCCCTCATGAATTGTAATGGTTCAAATGGGTAGAAGTAGGGGCCTCAAATCATAGTTTGCGGACCTTAGATGAGTGTAGTCTAAAAGTATAAACAAGAGTCTAGATCGAGTCGATAGAGGACAATAATGTTATTGATGATAGAGATATGACTGTATTTTTATATTCTAGTGGATTTTTCTGGATTAAAGGATCTTTCTAGCTATGTGCATGGAGACCTTAGTCCTGCTGTGTCCGGACCCCACTGGCTGTGTGCGCAGGTGAGCTGAAGGTTTTGCAAGGAAGATCCGAACTGTTAATGAAGAAGGAACTTTTTTGGATGATATCTGGGTATGAAATGCATCTTATATTTTCTTTATGATCATTTATGCATGTTATTTCCGATTTCAGGTGAATCGCGCAATTGTTTATGGCTTTCAATGAACGATTATTGAATGGATCTAGTACTGTTGGGCTCTAATAATATGTGTTAAGGGTTATTACATGGATTCTGGACTCTGTTTTAGCATGCATGAAATTTATTCTATATAATTTACCTAAATCTACCTGGTTAGGGATTCTGTTGCGGAGGTCTATTCATGGTTGTTTTAGATATAAAGGCACCCACATCATTTAATTCTCTCTCAAGGTGTGGAAACCTGATTCCAACACCCCCCCATACTGCTTCAGGTGAGACTTTGACTTACACAAGAAATTCACTACTAAAAGGGCCAATAGTAAGAGGGGTTTGTTGGTTAACCTCAAATTTGAACCTGGGTCAGGACCCCTCAAGCCAAAAGGCCTGAAAAATGGTTTCAAAATAAATCACTCCAGCAAATGTGCCCATCGCACAACTATTTCTGGGGATCCCTTCCCAATACTTCTTACCACTCCTACATCCCCCCGCACCGAGAACTTACATCCTATGCTCTCTTCTGCCTGTTCACCCCCGCGCTCTTCGCTCATGCCACTCATCATTCACCCCGTTGTCCACGCCACCTATCCTCCAAATCATCTGTCCATTATCATTAAAATCATCCACCAAGAGTCAGATGAATGTTGGACAATTAATCTCTCCCGCTAACGTATGAATTCCTAATTAATACCTTGCTTTGAACATGGTAATAATACTATTAAAACACTCTCCAATCCCGCAATAAAATATCTCGTTAAACTACGAATTTCCCTTTCGACAGTCAATTTGATTATGCAGGTTTAACTTGATTTTTTTGAAGTTTTCTAACATCATCTGCGAGTCGTTTCCCTCTACAATTTCAGTCAAACAACAACTTGGCAACATAGTTTCCTCAATTATCCTTTGAAATTGAAAATGTCTCTACACAAAGGAAAGGGAAAGATGCATGAATAAGATCCTATGGTACCTCATGTACCTGACTTTGATAGGTCCCCTTTAGTTGATACCCAGTATAAGATAGCAGAAACTCAATGTGAGTTTGATTTTTATGAGCTCCATAATTGGGCTAAGCAGAAGTATTTATACCAGAGTGATGATTTAAATATATGGGAATCATTTCTACCCCAATTAACCTTTCCCCAGACTCATTTTTTCCTTGAATTCTCTACCTGCTGTCATCTCAGGTACATCCCTAGTTAGAAAGCAGTAATTTCTCATTGCAATGAAGTCTTCTTTTCGATAGCTCCAGAAAGTATTTGTCAAGCCCTTCATTAGAGAAATTTTGAGGTCTAAAATGGGCCTCCTAAGAAAAAAGTACAATCAAATAAACTTTATAATAAATAATAGGATTCAATATGATGATGTCAACCATGGGGGATGATTCACCATTTTTGAGGTAAAAAAGTAAAAAGATTAAAAAATAATAAAATAATAAAACTATTTTTTCAACTTGTATTTTCAACTTATCTCCCTAAGGTTTTACTCAAATTTCGAGTGGGAGTACTCGTTGGATGCAAAATTTAATTCCTCATCTAAGGAGTACCCATGTTGCATACTTTTGATGGACCTTGTGACACGAAAAATGAGAATTAGATGAAAAAACGTGATTGCAATCACATTTTTCATGTATTTCTCATTTTTCGTGTAGTAGGGCGCATAAAAAGTATGCAACATGGGTACTCCTTGGATAAGGAATAAAATTCTACATCCAACGAGTGTTCCCACTTGAAATTTCAGTAAACCCATAAGCAGATAAGTTCAAAATATGAGTTGAACAAATAGTTTTTCTTTTTTCCCTTTAAAATTTGATGATGTAATCTAATATTATTTTATAATTTCCTTGGGAGGCCCATTTTATACCTTAAAATTCCCTAATGCAAGTAAATCCTCAAGCCTCCCTTCATCCCTTTTTCTACTGATGCACTTATGGAGATATACAAAAAACTTACTTTCCCCCGGCGAGCCCATATTTTCAAATGCTTCCTGCCTGAAAAATTTGAATTGCTCAGAACTAACCTTCCTTATTTTGCCTCCATTTTTCCTGAGATGTTAAGGTAGATCATCTCTATGGTTACTTTTCTTTTATGTTACCATTCAGACCAATGGGTAGATGAGGTAGTCTTAGTGTTTTTATCAGTATTTGCAATTGGCCAGAAGCGTTCGATTCTTTTCAATTACAGTCATTTCTGATCAAATGTTATACATGAGCAGTTTCTCAAGTTTAAATTTGAAGGTGCATTAAAACACCAATTAGTCTTAGTATATTTGATTTTTTTCTATCAAGAAAACAGGTTTAAGTTCCAACTACAAAGGATGGATGAACATGGAAGTCAATTCTTAGTAACCCACTAGACCTCTTTAGTCAGAAGGAACTGAGAATATTTTTCATTCAGTGATTTTTTGGATCAATTTTTACACACATCCTTGTGTCTTCTTAGCAGTGATGTTATACCAATAATTTCACGAGAAATCGGGAAGTTTTTCATCTTATAGAGCGAGATAAAGTTTGGGACTGGTATTTATACCAGAATTATACATAAATTAGAATATATGGGTGTGAGATTCCTCCCTATATATTTCCAAAGTTTGTACAATTGAGATTATTTTCCCTTGAATATATTAGACAGATTCTTAACATGGATGATTTACACTCCGTTTCAAGAAAAAAGAAAGCACAGTTCAAGTTAAAAGCATAGGTTGGGCCGTACATTGTGAACACTGGATCAAGAAACAAGGAAGTGGATGTATTTATGAAACAAATGAAGTTTAAAATGAGCTTCACATGTTCTTATGACCCATTAGGAATAATTTCTAAGCTTAGGGTTGAGCAAAAAACCACTCCATATGCACATACACCTAGACTAGAGATAGAGTAGTATACTAATCAGGAGAATTGGATAGAGAACACTTTATAGGAGGTTGAAGAACAAATTTTCATCCAAAATTATCTACAAACTCTTATTCCAAAGGAAAAGTAAACTGAAAGAATAAGGGAAAGCATGTCCCACATTGATTCATAGTCACAATATTTTTGGGTGTTCAAAATAAGAAAGAAGATAGAACCTGAGGAAAAAATCATCATTGACATTAAATATGACACATATTCCACATTTCAAAAAGATTCATCAAAGGAAAAGGATACAAAATATCAAGATACAGTGGTTTTAATAGGTTTTCCAGTTACTCCTTTTCCAGATGTTGAAGACATAACACAGTCACTTGAGTCTTCTTCATCTCAAATGGCCACATAGAAAAATATATTTTCTAGATACAAGGAGATCAATAGGAAGAATGAAGCACTGAAAGTTACAACATACTCAGAATTCTGAAAGCATACTTCCACTACTTAGCATGTGCTATTATCTAAATTTGACACAAAAAACGGGCAATTTAAATTAGCCTTCCTAGAACTTACAGTTTCGGTGCCCAGGAGTGATGAAGATTATAAAGCTTCAATATTTTCTATTGATACTAAGAAGGTTCATGAAATTGATCAAATATATTTTCATAAACAAGAAGGTGATATAATTTATTCATCACTGACCAGTTTAGCTATGGCGACCCCAAAGTTACAAGAATCTCTGAATAATATGCATTCATAATTAAAGACAGAGAGAATGTCTTCTCTAGCTAAGGACAATAGAAACAAATCTTTAGAAGAGTTGATAATCAAGCTTGGATATGATACTAGTAATGTAAAAACATACTGGGAGATAATTAGAAACAAGAATGAAAATACTCAAGATCTCAAAAAGCAGCTTAAACTCCCAACTACAAAGCACCCTCAGGCCAAAGAAATAAAATAATTAGAGATTGAGAAAGAGAATATGTTCAAAATAATAGTTGATTTTTTTTTTAAAATCGACAATATGGAACAAAACATGGAAGCATTGTGGAAGGAAAAGGAATAATTGGAAGCAACATGTACATCATCAACAACAGGTACATCAACATTGGAGAAATATATGGCATTTTCATTAGGAGATTTCTCTTTATTGGTGATTGTTTTTTAATGCATTTTTACTTATTAAGATTAGGATCTTCTTTATGTCATATTATTAGTGATATTCTTCACCAAATAGTAACCAATGCATGAACATAAAATAGATAAGAGACATAACATATAGGCTATCCGACAAGGCCAAAACCTCTCACTCGTTGAGAGGAAAATCTGCACAAATTCTTCTTATAAAGATTCCAATTTAATAATACCAAGACCGAGGCCCTTGACCTATTAGACATTCCAAGAACAAGACACAAGTCCTCAGCCTTCTTATAGAATCCGAGAGCTTCATCATTTCCTTGATACCGATATCTTCATCATTATTTTGACACTGATATCTTCACCACTACCAAGATCTTTATCACATATATGATGCCTTTAGTATCATAAAAAAACTATAGTTACAATGAGTTGCCATGTTGTCAAAGAGACCTTACTACCTTCTGATGTGATACTGAGATATAGGTATACTTCGCTGCAAGGTAGGTCGATTCTTATAATGAGATAGTGTTTTTCATTCCTTTCTAACTACTGATCATGGAGATCCAATCTTGATACTGTGTTCATCCATCTGAAGTACAGAGGGATTTGTATTCCTTTTCACTGTGATTACACCCAACCTATTCACTGTGATCATATGAATATTATTTGAACTCTTTTTTTCCTTCTCCACCAATAATCTCAAATATATGTGAAGTCTGTTCTAGAGATTCGAAAATTCTCTCTATGATACCCATCTCAAACTTCAAAGACCGAAATTCTGTTTTTTTGGAAATGCGAGGAGCCTAGCCTCGTTTATATAGTAGTTCGTTCATATAGTTAAGATAACTTGATCATGTGAACCAATGTGTCTATCTTATGAGACGACATGAGTTCCTTTAATTATCTTTGAGGCCGAGATAGGAAGAGGATAATCGTGGAGGGCTACTAGACACTTTTTATACTTATATAAATTGACATAGGCTCAAGAAGAGATCTTAATACATGACATTAATTCTTTGACTCTAAATGACAAATACTAATGTTCTAAAGTCACTTGTTCATGAAGCCCATGAAGCAAGGGTTACAAAAATAATTTTATTACATCATTTATACAGGTTACAATTACATCTCATTATGAATACCAAACCTAGTTACACTTGTCAACACTCCCTCTTAACTAGGGAGGTATTCATAATGGTACTTATTCATTCTCAATCTGAATAATTTCTCATAAGAAGAATCATATTGTTAACCCATATATATAGCATCATATCAACCAAAATTGTCATATAGCAAGGCCTTGACTAATAGCATCATCTCTCCACAAGATATTGAGTTCAATGCTGGCGAGACCAATGATTTAATAGACACCCTCGTCATTGTCTCTCTCGGAACATACCCCACCCGATTTCTCTCAGAGTATGTTCCACCAAGACTATTCTTATATTGGATTCCCAATTCTCAATGAATATAGGTAATTTCACGATTCGTCTTTTCTGGGATGCCCTACTACATCCTCAAAGAGTATCAGATGCCAAATGATTACATAATCCTCCATTTTTTCTTTCTAGGTGAATACCAAAATGACGTGTCTATCTATCCCTCTCAATTAGGGAGGTCATATTCCAATAAAGGAATGTACTCATTCCTAAACAAGGAATGTACCTAAGCTCACTCTTGGCTTAGGAATTTCCAAGTTTCTACCAAG
This sequence comes from Pinus albicaulis, assembly GCA_034641835.2. NCBI lineage: Eukaryota > Viridiplantae > Streptophyta > Pinopsida > Pinales > Pinaceae > Pinus > Pinus albicaulis. The sequence continues at coordinate 615,660,732 of CM076582.1, forward strand.
TAATAAACTTGTTTCTAGGCTCCCTCTTAATCAGGGACCTGCAATAGCTCCTTAGGTGGAAATACTGGGATAAATAACTGCTATGAAAAGATCCTACCTTTGATGTCAAGAATTTCTTCTTCATTATGGAGTATTCATCTTTTCGGACCTCTTCATAAGGCACAAACCATATATTACTTTTATCCACGATTCATGTCATCATTCCTTTTTATCAGAGAGTGATCCATCAATATTTCATCTTCCCTTACTTCATGTCATGTTGTTATCTTCATACCATATTTTTTCAAGGATATTTCATCCTACCACATGGTTATCAACGGTGGAATACATACACTTCCTTTGGTAGCCTTACATAAGCCCATCCAGATATTGTTCATAATAAATATGAACACTTAAAAATAAAATTACCTTTGTGATGGTAATTCATCATGAAATTTTCCTGTAGGTATCAGCATCCTGCATACATGTTGACATATCTCCCAAAGATATCCATTGTGAAGGGTCTCTTCTCTATCTTTTTCTAGAATTCCATAATATTCTTCATATATTTCCGAGATATTTTATAGTCAAATATTATTGGTATTTATGGATGTTGATTTCCTTTACCATGGTTGAATATTTAATGATCTCTTCCTTCCTTTCTTCACACATTCCATTCCCATGAGATTCCAACCAGAGTTCCTTGATTGATTGTAGTCATTTCCCATGGTGATGTCATGCGCTCTTGTTTCTAATTCTTCCATGATACCACAATGCATATTATTATTTATCATATTCATATCCTATAACAAAACACTTAGGAGCTATGACAAGACCTTTTGTGAGTGAGACTATCTCAGTCATAGTAGAGATCCCTTACTCCCTCTTTCCTTGGTCTTCTTTTCTCCAACTTTCTTCATATTTCTGGTGATATGAGTTCCCTTCTATAATTTCTGAATCCTTTAACTTTCAACACTTTATCCTTTAATTTGTCTTCTAGCATACAAGACACAAGTTGTTAGATGAGGTAAATTTCTTGTCCCATGGAAATTTGTTACCTTGATGATTGTATTTTTATAATTTCTCCCAGATATCACAATTAATATTTTATGAATATAGCACTTCAATTTTATGTAGGTTAGGTCTTAGTGGTAGGACCTTATTTACTGCATCTTCAAAGAATAGTTCTTCCAGCTTACCTCATATCACTTTGAGATCTCTAATCCTATTATATAGGGAGGAGAGTATATTTGACTGATTTCATAAGAATCCTTTGAGTCCTTTGATCCCTTTCCATGTATTCCAACAATACTTGACCTTCAGATACTTTTCCAATGACTTCCCTTTCTTCGAGGACTATATCTGTCCTCCTTTTTCATGCAAGGAATTTCGATGACCCAACAAGCTTTGTTATTAAAACAGCTCACAAAATAGAAGAAAAGAGAGATAAACGACTTATAAATCAACCACTTTGAGGGGGAAACCTCATTTACATTACATAAATGAACAATTTTTAGATGATTGAAATGACAAAAACTCCTTTCTATATATAGGAGTCCATGGGGTCACAATATAATCCTATCCAGACTAACAATAATAATGTAAGGGCATAATAATAACAATATAGGGACTACATGGGTATAACAATAACAATAATGGGGCTACAATAACAAAAATCATGGACTACACTAGTAATATAGGGCCCTAACATGCCCCTCTCCTTCAAAAAAATTTTGTCTGCAATGGGCCCCTCGATAAGAATACATAGGTTTCCAGAAGCTCTCATCAAAATGATTAAGTAGTTCTATATTATTATGTATAAAGTTCTCATCCTCCCATTTGGAATCTTCAGTGGGTAAGTTCTTCCACTTAATGACATACTCTAAAATTGATCGATTTCATAGCTGTCAAGTTATTTTTTCCGTGGCTGCGTCAAGTTCCAATATGATTTTTTCTTCCTCATCAAGTTCTGGAAATATCGTTTGAACCATAATTTTTTCACCTATAACCTTCTTTAAGAATGAAACATGGAAAACTGGGTGCGCTTGGGAAGATGCAAGAAGCTCCAATATCTATGCCATAGTACCAATCTTTTGCAACACCTTGTAAGGTCTATAGTACTTTGGTGATAATTTATTATCCTTCATTGCTTGAGGGACATTTTTTTGTATGGTTGTAGTCGTAAAAATACCCAATCACCTACATCAAAACTTCTCTCACTGCGATGTTGATTTTCCTCTTTTTTCATTCGATTCTATGCCAAATTTAGGTTATCATTTAAGAGTTGGAGAACTTTTTGTTGATGCTCCATGTGATCTTCCACTTCTTGAACCTTAGAACAGCGGATGACATCCATAAAGTTCCATAAATGGGATCATTTTTGCTGCAATGTGGAAGGAAGTGTTATACCACCATTCAGCCAGAGGTGACCAATTGACCCATTATGTTTATTTATCAGATACATAGCAACAAAGTTATCCTTCCAAAAATTTGTTAACTATCTTAGTTTTCCCATCAGATTGAGGATGATAAGATGAGCTATGAGCTAGTTGAGTACCCAAACAAGAAAATAATTTCGTCCAAAAATTTCCAATGAAAATGGGATCTCTATTGCTTACAATAATCTTTGGGTTTCCATGTAGCTTTTGAATTGTTTCCATAAATGCAGTAGCAACTGTACTCACTTTAAATGGATGAGATAATGGACAAAAGTGTGAATAATTCATAAGTCTATCAACTACCACCATGATGACACTCTTTAATTTGGACTTAGGCAAACCTGTGATAAAATCCATTGAAACCTCCTCCCAACATTGACTTGGAATGGATAAAGGCGGTAACAGATGCGTGGTCTTAATTGTCTCAACTTTATTTTTCTGGAAACCAAAAATTCTGCCACAAAATTTTGAATATCAAATTTAAAGCCCTCCCAAAAAGAATCTTTCTTCATCCCGTGGTAAGTTTTAAAAAATCCTGAGTGTCCTCCTAAGGGAGAGGTGTGCAATTCCAAAATAATATTTTGTTTAAGATGGGAATTCTTACAAATATATAGGCTATCTTTGTACCATAAGGAATAATTTTTCCAACTAAATGTATCAGATGTACTAGGATCTTGCTACAACTTTAAAATGAGTGTCAACACTTCTTCAGCATTCTTCTATTCCTCCCTTGCTTCAGCTATCCAATCTGTTTGGATAATAGAAATGGCACAAAGCAATTCTTCCACCTCCTCATCCTTTCTTGAGACTACATTCGCAACAAAATTTAGCTTTCCTTTTTTGTAGATGATTTCAAAGTCATAACCCAACATATCTGTGACCCATTTTTGTTTCTCTTCTGAAGATAGTATTTGTTCCAAAAATTATTTAAGACTATCATGATCATTTTTTACCTTGAAGTGTCTTCCCATTAGGTAAGGTCTTCATTTCTTTAGTGCATGTAGTATTTCCAAGATTTCCTTCTCATAAATATCTTTCTATAAATATTTTCCTTTGATTGGATGGATTTCAAAATAAATGGGTCTTACTTCTCGCATTAAAACAACACCAATTCCATTTCCTAAGGCATCACATTCCACAATAAAGGTTTTTGTGAATTCTAGCATAGCTAAGGCCGGTGCTTGGAACATTGCCTCTTTAAGATGTTCAAAGGCCTTAGTTGCTTCAGGAGTCCATGAAAAGGAATATTTCTTCAATAATGTTGTTAAATGTGTTATTATTCTCCCATAATTCTTAACAAACTTGTGATAATACGTTGTTAACATGAGAAATCCTCAAAATTGCTTTATGGCTGTGGGGAATTTACATTTCTTAATGGCTTTATTTTTGTTACATTCTACCTTAACGCCCTCCGAAGATATAATATGACCCAGATATTCCACCTCCTATACTCCAAAGAAAAATTTGGAGGTTTTTTCATATAATTGTTTCTCCTCCAATAGTTTGAGCTCATTGTCAACGTGTTGAACATGATCCTTCCAGGACCTGCTGTAGATTAATATATCATCAAAAAATACTAACAAAATTTTCTGAGGAAGGGTTTGAAAATGGAATCATCAACCCTTGAAATGTAGAATGTGCATTGGCAAGGTCAAAATGCATGACCAAAAATTCATAATGACCCTCATGAGCTCGAAATGTTTTTTTTGAAATTTCTTCAGACTTCATTCTAATTTGATGATATCCTGAATGAAGATCCAACTTGGTGAAATAAATTTCTCCATGTAATTCATGCAATAATTCATCAATCACAGGAATGTGAAATTTATCTTTAATAATGAGCTTATTCAACTCCCTATAATCCAGACACATGCTCCATGATCCATCCTTCTTGTGCACCAATACTACTCGAGCAGAGAAAGAACTTTGACTAGGTTGAATTATACTAGCCTCTAGCATTTCTGCAACCATATGTTCAATTTCTCTCTTTTGGACATAAGGCTATCTGTAAGGCCTGATGTTTGGAGGAACAATTCCTGGAATCAAATGAATAGCATGATCATGATCACGAATAGGTGGGAGTCCTTTTGGAGTTTCTAGTGAGCATAATTGTGAAATTACACCTTGTTATTCTTTCTTGAGAAGAATTTTAATGACACTAGAGCTTATTATTTTTCCCAGATTCCCTGCGATACCCCGTAATTCAAATTCCTATCCTTCCAAAAACAAATTCAATAAAATTTCTTGAAAATTAAAAGTTACTATCCCCAAATATTGTAACCATTGTACTCCTAGTACAACATCAACACCACCCATTGGAATAGAAAGAATTGGAATATTCAATAAATATTCCCCCATGGTTAGCTTAATATTATGGAACTTTCTAGAGAAATGTATAGTTCCTCCATTTTCCACCATCACTTAACACTATGGTGTTGGGTATAGGAAGAAATTCAATTACTTGGCTACCTTACAATGAATAAAATTATGGTTACTACCTGAATCAATAAGCACTATTACATTTTTCTTCCTAACATGTCCTTCTAGCTTGAGAGTTTGAGGTGTGGTAATTCCTGCCAATGCATTACAAGATATGGTAAAATTCATTTCTTCTTCCTATAGGGTTAGTTCCTGGTGTATATCCTCTTCTTTTGAAGCTTCTTGTTCATTTTCTTCCTCCTATTCACATTCTATGTAAAATAATTTATTCTCAGCACACTTATGACCTTTAGTGTATTTGTTATCACAACTATAGCAAATCCCTTTTGCTATTTTTTCTTCCAATTGTTGTGGTGTCAACCTTGTAGGTTTTGGAAATATAGGAATAGAAACACTTCCATCTGTATAGTTGTGAGTGGTGGGCTTCCTTGTCTCCATAATTTTTCTTTCAATTTTTCTTGCCAACTTGAATGCCTTCTCTAATGTATCAGGTTCCCAAAGGTGAACCTCATGTTGGATGTTATCCTTTAGAGTCCCTATGAAAACATCAATCCTATGTTCCTCTGGAATATTATTTACCCTTCTATTAAATTTTTGGAAATCCTCAATGTGCTCCATCATTGAACCCTTTTGTTTGATATTTATCAATTGGTTAAAGAAGGTGTTTCTCTTTGTATCCTCATAATGTGCGATCATTTCCTCCATAAAAATTAACCAAGTGACCAGTGGTTTATGAGAACAAGTCCATCGATACCATACAAATTGATTGTGTTCTAAATATAAAGTTGCAATGCATACCTTTTGTGTGTTTTGCGTATTATGGGCCTCAAAGTATTGTTCCATTTGTAGTATCCAAGTTATCGGATCCTTTCCATAAAACTTCCTCATATATATATTTGGAACATGGTGGGTCTTAAATCAAATATTAGAGTCTATGAAATCATGATTAACATTTCTTTTGTTCTCATCATGAGTTTCTTGTACTACCTTTTCTCCATTAGGAAGCTTTCCTTGTAGCAACTTTGCCAAACCTTCCTTCAAAATTTCCTTGTATTTATTAAAATATTTAATGTTGCATTCTATACCATCCATCTTAGCTTCCATGCCATTCTCCAAACCATACATCTTAGCTTCCATGCCATTCTTTAAACCATCCATATTAGCTTCCACTCCTTTCTTCAAACCATCCATCTTAGCTTCCACACCTTTCTTCAAACCATCCATCTTATCTTCCATTTCATTTTTTGTTACCCTTTGCGCAAGTGAAATTTGTTGCACTTAGTCTTGTGATTTTGATATATCATGTTGCACTTATTCCTCTTAATGAGTCATAGTAGAGCCTTCTGAGGGCTTAATGGATGTTGAATTCTTTTTAGGGAGTATTTTATAACCCAATAAAGCTATATATGATTAAATATTCCCTTGGAATCACTTCAAACTGATTTTTCAAACAAGACATGAATTTTTTTTTAAAAAATACACACCATTTTCTTGATTTTGAGGTGCTCGGTATTGAAACTGATGTATCTTTGTAATTTTAGATCCCTAAGATTTTATCTTCAGTCCTTTAGTATCCCTATGAATATTCTTTCAAATTCCATAGGTCTGACTTGATTTGGATTATTTATTCCCAATATCCCACAATGACCTAATTATGGACTGGTTCAGTAGATCAAACTTGTACGGCATGCCAAGTCTCATTGTTTCCTCCTTAAGCTCTGAAATCAATACACAGGAAACTACAATCCGTTTATTTTGGCCACTTTTTACAAAATTCCAACCCAATGCTCAAAGAGAGAGTTATGACGATTTTCCCAAGATTTCCTCTTTGAGATGGAATTTAGGAGCCTACAAAAACCCTAACTTCCACAGATCATATCTCCAAAAATATTTCCAACCAAGGCCTAGAATTTTTCCACGCAGTTCCTCTGGATTTCGACGCAAATGCATTTTTTTTTAGCTTCTTAACCTTCGTAGAAAAAATGGTATATAAAAAATTCCACAACGACCTATTTGAAGTAGCGAAACCCTAGAATCCAAAGCTCTGATACCAAATGTTATGAAACTAGCTAACCAAATAGAAGAAAAGAGAGATAAACGACTTAGAAATCAACCACTTCGAAGGGGAAACCTCCTTTACATTATATAAATGAACAATTCCTAGATGATTCAAATTAAAAAATTTCATTTCTATCTATAGGAGTCCATGGGGTCACACTATAATCCTAGTCGACCTAACAATAATAATGTAAGGGCACAATAATAACAATACAGGGACTACAGGGGTACAAAAATAACAATAAGGGGGCTACACTAACAACAATAAGGGACTACACTAGTAATATAGGGCCCTAACAAGCTTATATATCTCCTTGCAAACATGAAGTCATTTTATCAAATTTTATTATAGAATAAAAGATACTTACTTGACAAGTGAAGATGAAATATTTAGCTTGATTACTTTGATGATGGTTCAAGCTCCCTTCGAATGATATTCTTCCAAATGAAAATTCCTTCTTAAATGAAGGAGATTTATCCTTTTATGATGTCAATACCTTTAGATCTGGCTTCCTTTGTTGATGGTGATTAATGATGATGTTTTGTTACTTCCTTGGCTGATCAAGGATAAAGATGAGATCCTTGTTGCAATGATAGGAACTTGTATTATAGCTTTTGATGATAATGCCTTTTAGCCTTCATGATACCTAGAATTGCTCGGAGGTGAATGAGTGTAGGTATGAAATGATTCTCTGGGTTGTCTATACTTTTAGCTACTTGCATTGTATATCTCTTTAACTTGATGAGATGACTAGAGGATCCAACCTTTTTTTTGTCATATCACAGAAGACTTCTTTCTAGAACCAAGATATTTCCTTGTTGTGATAACCAAGGTAGTAGTTACGAATTTTTCATCACTTATTAGCACAAATATTCATAGTAGAGAATATCACCATATCCAAAAAAAATTAATATATTCTCCTTGAATATATCCGGATTTCAATTGAACACAATGATTTGAAAATCTTAGAGAAGTCTAAAACTAAATCGCTGAGATCTTATCCAAAATTACTATGTAATATGTCCTTCAAATTGTTTCTTTGAGAACCTTCGACTTACTTAGACACCTTTCTTGAAACTTGATCCTTGGGTGTCTCTTTGACTATATTCTCTTCCTTAACTTTAGCACCATAGCTCTAAAACCATGTTGAGAAATATAGTGAATTTTCATTAGGACATTTCTCTTTATTGGTGATTATTTTCGAATGCATTTTTACTTATTCAAATTAGGATCTTCTTCATGTTATATTATTAGTGTTCTTCTTCATTAAATAATAGCTAATGCATGAGCATAAAATAGAAAATAGACACAACATATAGGATATGGGCCAAGGCCAAAACCTCTCACTCTTTGAGAGGAAAACATGCACAAATTCTTCTTATAGAGATTCCAATTGACGAATACCAAGACCGAGACCCTTGACCTATTAGCCACTCCAATACCAAGATACAATTCCTCAACCTTCTTATCATTACCAAGATCTTCATCATTGTATCACTACCTTGATACTGAGATCTTCATCGTTTTTTTAATAGCGAGAGCTTCACCACTATCGAGATATTTATCACAGAGATGATTCCTTTAGTATCATCAAAAAACTGTAGTTACAAAGAGCTGTCATGTTTTCAAAAAGACCTTATTTCCTCCTGATGTGATACTGAGATAGAGGTATACTTCATTACAAGGCAGATTGAGTCTTATAATGAGATAGTCTTCTGCATTCCTTTCGAACTACTGGTCAAGGAGATCCAAACTTGATATTGTTCTCATTCATCTGAAGTACAAAAGGATCCATATTCATTTTCACTATGATTACACCCAAAATGTTCAGTGTGCTCATCTAAATATGATCCAAACTATTTTCTTCCTTCTCCACTGAGAATATCATAGATATGCAAAGTCTATTCTAGAGATCTGAAAATTCTCTCTGTGATACCCATCTGAAACTTTAGAGACGAAAATTCTGTTTTTTTGGAAATGTGAGGAGCCTAGCCTCCTTTATATAGAATTTCGTTCATATATTAAGTCAGGCTAAGCATTTGAACCAGTTTGTTTATTTTATGATCTGACATTAGTTCCTTTAATTATCTTGGATGTCGACATAGGAAGAGGATAATCATGCTTGTCTTTGGAGGGCTACTAGACAGTTTGTAGACTCATATACATTGACATAGGCTCAAGAATAGCTCTTTATATATTACATTAATTCTTTGGCTCTAAATGAAAAATCCCAATGTTCTAAAATCCCTTTATCATGAAACCCATGAAGCAAGGTTTACAAAAATAATTTTATTACATCATTTTTACAAGTCACAATTACATGTCATTATGAAGAACGGACCTAGTTACACTTTTCAGCCATCAACACAACATGAAGTACAACAAACAACACAAGCATCCACTTCTGATTCTTTTGAAAATATAGTCAAATATTTTGGAGAATTATTATTTACAAATAAATAAAATTAAAAAGTTAATGACATCACTATAAAAGTTGGAAGAAACAAGATCAAATCAGATAATGCATACCTAGCAGAGGTGCAAAAGAATTTCAAACTGACCCATCAAATTCAAAAGTATGAGGATCAGTCTCTAACATCTCAAATGTTGGCAGAGGCCAAAAAAAGTATATGGAATAGTATAAGTGCAAATATCATAGATTTATGGTCTTCAATCTAGGTCATATTTGAGCAAGAGGAGTTAGAGCAGAATGTCAAATAAAAAATTGAGAAAACCAAAGGGGATATTGAACATAGGCCAACAGAATCACATAGGATAATAAAAATGTTGAACTAAAAAACTAAATATGAGTTTGAAGAGCTCAATATTCAAGATAGAACAAAGGTAGTGATGGAAGTCAAAAGAGTGTTGACAAAGAAAAATATTATGGTGCAATTGGAGAAAAAATGCAATGAATTAGAGATGCAAGTTAGAATATTTAACAAAAAAAATTCTTTACTACAGGAAAATGGTCTTCCAACCTTAAGAGCTTCTAATGGAAAATTGATTCCATTAGAAAATTATCAAGAAAAATTATGGAATATAGCTGCAAGTACATCGAAAATTGCTAAACTAAGAGGAAAAATAAGTGGAGAAGCTTTCATGGAGGGGTTGTTGGGGTATTTGTTTTGGACAAAGGATAAAACCATTTTTGAAGTTGTGGACCATCAGTTGTGGATGTGACGAGTCACAAACAGTCGTTGCGGGCTGCAAAGAGCTATTGCGAGTTGCATATAGTTTTTTGGAAGTTGGTGGAGTGTGGACAGACAGTGGCACAAGTGGAAAGAACAACTGACAGTAAATAAGAAGAAATACTCCGAGAAGCAGAACAAAGCGCAAAAAAAAATGAGAAATGGAAGAGCACAGCAAGGCAGCCAAGCGGGAAAGAAAGAAGGACTGTCAGTGCTAAGGGAAGAGGGTAGATAAGGAAGAAAGAGAATGGAGGAGTTATTTTGTGATCTAGGTTGATATCGGTGGCCAGCCACCTTTTCCATTCAGACCTGCAACATCAATTCTTGCAACTTTTCACTTCCAATAGCTTACTATTTTTAGCAGGTTTTCGGGTCCTGCATGCCTAGAGCCATTTTGGGGCATTAATGATCCAGGTGGATATTGGTGGCCAGACACCTATTCCATTTGAACCCCTGCCGTCAATTCTTTCCATTTTTAAGTTTCAACACAACTTACTATTTTTAGTATTTTTTTGGGTCCTGAACTTTTGGAGCCGTTTTGAGGCCCTAAATGACGTTTTTTGGGAAAACTAGGAGAAACATGAGTCCATTGACCGATGTTTCTCACACCAAAAGTTGTAGTCCTTGGACATGTCTTTCTAACAAGTTATTGAGCGCGTCAAACGAAGATCAGATGCCAAAGTTACGTCCTCAGGAAGTTGAAACACTAATTTACCCAAACGGGGCACACAATTTTGGTGCTTCATCTCATATGGTTAGTTTTTTGGACGTTTTGGGTTTTACATTGTTTCTAAACAATAAATAGGCCTTTGAGCCTCATTTTAACACAGTTCAGGAGCTGGTAGCTGACACATCTCTTCTTAGAGATAAGCGCTACCAATACCCTAGCTCATATATTTCCATTATGTCTGCAATAGGCTTAGGAGCCTCAATGTAACACAGTTCAGAGGCCTGCGTACGCCACATCTCTTCTCAGAGATATGCTACCAATGCCCTAGCTTGTTTCCATTATGTTTGTAAGATTATTTTAGTCATTTTTTTTATTAATAAAATGAAGCATTATTTTTGTTGCATCTCTGTGCTTATGGTTATATGTGTATTCTGCTGTGTTCCTGCATAAAATCTGGATTAGTCTATTAGGTTGTGGGTTTTGTGAATAGATCCTCGAAAAGACTCTAATACTAGATGTAATATTTTGTAATGGAATTTAATATAATATAGATATTCTTATTGTGGTCATTATTGTGTAAAAAATCAATGTATTATTGTGCATGGTGTTTTATAGGATTAATCATTTTTTTTTCTTCTGATAACTCAGTTTGAGGCATCCGATATGATTGATCTATTCTTTGAATAATATGTAATGAGATTTTTTTTGCGCATAATAATAGTGTACTAATGTTAGAGGATAAAGGGTTAGCTTCACATTGATGCTATGGTTTTGGTTCTCCGATCTCAGTAAGGTCACGACATGCCTTGTCAACGTTGTCCAAGAATATAGTGGTATCTTGTTGGCCTCTAAGTCTGAACCTGGTTCTTGGCCATAAGTCATTCTTTCACCAACAAATGGTTCCATTTCCAAGACCCGAAGCTATATCAGAGGACTAGATCATGGTGTCAAGGATCTATGAGAGGTAAATACGAAGTTGGTGGGATGATCATGTAGATTGGTTCATATCGCAACAAGTTGAGCTCCGACATCAGAGGGAAAGGAATTTCAAAGATACAATCCTTTTTTCTGAATCAACAAGTGACTTGTATGAGATCTTTTGGGGAAATTATCCTGAGGATCTCTTTCGAAGGCTCCAGGTGAAAACAAATTATAGAGCATCAAGTCGGTCTCGTCACAACTGGACGCATGTAGATCTGACAAAATTACACAAATTGGATACTGATCTAATGTGAGAAGTAAAATTTTGGGTGCAGCCAACAATAGAGGGGTATATTTTATAATTTGCAACTGAATATCACCAATATTTTTCTAAATTAGAAGATATCTTCAAGTCCGGGTTGTGAGGGAAGTTGCTGAAATAAATTCCTTTCTTGATTAAAGCTCTGATGGTGGATGAGGGACTACTGGCTTTCCCAAGTCCTGCTATGGAAGCCTAAACACCCAGTAATGGGGGAAGGACATAAGGGAGAAATGATACCGGAGGGGGAAAAGGGAAACTAGTGATATGGATGCCAGAAGTTCCAGCAAGTTAAGAGATCTAAGAGCATGTTGTAGGGTGCAAATCATCGAGAAGTGGCGAGAGTGGGAAATACAAGAGTTAAAGAGGAAGAAGAAGAAGAACACACACCAATAAGAAGAGGCGTCACGGATGGTATTAGAGAAAAGAGATGCGAGAGTGTCTATAGGAATGGAGGGGTCTACCAGAGGAGTTAGACAAGTTCATATGAGCCCATCCCAAGAGAAGAAGGGAAAGTTGTCCAATTGAGAGGAGGACACAAGCCCCGAGAATGATTCAGATGGTGTATCACATGTTGCGATGGAACGCCTATTTAAAGAAGTACCAATGGCATCAATGAAAGGTAATCCTATTCCCCAAATTTGAAGTAGCATTTTTCCTAACCTTCCCCTGGTACTCTATCACCCACTAGATAAATTTTGATAAGTTGTGAAGGTCAAGGAAAATAGATAATATTCAATATAGAGTGAAATTAAACATTAGCAGTAGTCTTAGCAGAGAAATTTCTGAACCAAGAACTAGAGGGTTTATACTACTTCCACCTACATAGATAGAAATGGCAGGGTCATTCACTAGATATCCTGAGTTTTTAGGAAAAGGGAACGATGATGTAGAACAACACTGGTACTTGTGCAAAGAAATCTGGAGAGCTCGCTAAACACCAGATTTTGTTAAGCTAATTTAATTCCAAACTATGCTCCAATAGAGGGAACTAAGGTGGTTCATTAAATGGTCTAAGGTACATTCGAATCCAACCGTAGACGATGTCAAGGGGGAATTTATGCAAGAATTTAAATTTTCCCAGACTAATCAACAAGGGTTATCTGAGTTATGGGAAATTAAGAAACAAGAAGGGGAGTCCACTTGGGAGACAATGAGAAGATCCAAGGATGCAATTGGGAAATTGAGTTATCCCATAGACCCAAATCATCAGTGTGACTGCTTCATCAAGACCCTTCTACCTCTCAGTAGGACACCGTTGACACAGTAGAAGATCGACACTCTCCAAGACACACTAGAACATGAAATGTGAATTGAATCAATGGTCGAATATCCACAAATAATTCAAAGGAGGGGTAACTACCCAAGATCCTTCCATATTGGGACTATAACAAAAAATTGAAATTTTAATAGAGAAGCTTATGGATATGCAACCAACTCAGCCAACGTGACCTAATGTATGGTGCACACATTATTTCTAGAAGTAAATTTAGTGTTAGAGTGTCCTAGGCTGCACAAAACAATTGTTGGAGCATCATCAGTAGGACCTCAAGTGCTACTACCAACGAGAGGATTTGCACAAGTGAATACACAAGGCCTATACCCTAGCCAGACACATTTACATGGTTTTATGAACCAATAGAATACAACTTCAAATGAATACTACAAGATCCACAAAGGATTTGGCCACCCCCCTCGACTGTGTCCCATTCTACATAAGTACTCTAATGTCCTTGTTGGGGTCCTATGATTTAGAAGATTGGCATGCCAAGTAACAAGGCAACATGAAAACCAAGCTTTAGAGCTCTAGGATCTAGCCCTCCTAGTCTCAAAGAGGGATCTCTCAATATGTTTATAAGGATGTGTCTTGAATGGTTTAGAAGTTGATTTTAGGCTAGTTATGAAGTGTAGGGTTGTTTGTTTTGTTTGGTTGGACAAATATGTTTCATGCAGTATAGATAGAGCATGGGAATATACAAGCCATTGGGCAATGGATTCATGTGAAATTCCAAATAGTTCCGATTGAGAAGGAAGGGAAACTAGATGGAAAATCTAACTCGGTCAAGGATTTGTTGAATAATATAGGTGAAATGGGATGAACATTAAGGACTAAGAGTGAAAAGAAAACTAAACCATTTCACAATGACTTAAAGGATTCGGGGAACGCCCTATTTCCTCTAGTAAGCTCACTATTATGGACTTAATCAACATAAAAACTCAAAGAAGAAGAGAAATTCAGACTAACACCTTCTAAATGAATTACAAGATTCGGGGAACGCCCTATTTCCTCCTATAAGTTCACTGTTGAGAGCTTAATCAACAAAGACATACAATTGCATTCAAAGAAGAGGGAACGCCTTAGACATCTGGGACTACAATCATAGGGACCTTTAACACAATAATTATAGTAAGGAACATATGGTATGATTGAAACAAACCTCTCTCTCAAACTGTAAGCATTAATAATTAAAGGGAGATTTCTGATACAATATTCAGTAGCAAAGAAAGAGGGAACGCCTAAACAGTGTTTAGCACAACTGAATTAGCCATTTCTAAAATAAAACAAACTGAATATTCAGGAGAGCTTTCAAACTACCCTGTCACGTTCAGTAGCAGAAAACATATAAACAGTGAAGGATAAACAGGTCAGAGGTGCTTCTAAGATACATTTCTCTGCCTAAACTTTTTATCCTACTGCAAGTCAAAGCATAATGGAACAATGTGATAAATGGGGAATAACATTAAAAATAAGAGATTACTTCACCGAAACCAGGCACAGGGATCCAATGGTCTAGCCTCCTTCATTCAACAGAGAAAACAGAGACCTCCACACTCCTTCAGAACACCAATGCTTCTTCAAAGCAGCAATCTATGTATTACTTTTGAAATCACCAAATGCCAACCTTTTACAATGAGACTTCAAAGAGTATTTATAGGAAAAATGAGGAGAATTAGGTAAAGAATTTTTTTAATGATCATTCAGAGATAGGAGAGGGAATTCGAATGCCCCATTCTATGTCTTAAACATTTTATTAAATTCTAGATAGGATCAATAACTTTGTAGCTTGTTGAGACCATTTTGATATGACATAAATCACCCACAGGATGTCCTTGGGAGGAAAAACTATCTGCAGTGGTACTATTATCTCCTCTGGTGTGAATTAAGTGGAAGAATGGGCTTTGAGGACTCCCATACTCCTAAATAATTTCTTCTGATAGCTTGTAGTAGTTTCTTTGGTGTAATAACTGCTTGGCAGGCTTTTGAGCATGGAGATGGGCTATGTCTGTGTCAGTCAACTTCTGCACCAATAACTGCTCTGTTCCTTTGTACTTCAACTTGTTTCAACTCTGTTTATGCTTTATCCTTGCTGATTTTTCGAACTATTTCTGCACTGATGCCTTCAAAGGTTTTATTAATCTTTTATGCCTTGTCTTCCGCCACTGGATATGTGATCCTCATCTTTTCTGAGTGTTATGTGTACAGGTGGCGGGTTTCGCTAAGCTGGATGGTTCAATTAGGGTTTATGGATCTGATTCATTAATTGGCACAATCTCGCCTTTTGTTTTGATTCCCTTTGAAGTTGATTCTTGGTCCTGAGATAATTATCGAAGCCTCTATGTCACCGCTAGTGTCTGGGGAGAAAATTCATGCTTCATCGGTCGTGAAAACATGCAAACATACGATAAACTGTTATGAAATCCTACGGGCTTGGTTTATACTACTTGTAGAGGCTCTGGGGTGGCGGAGGAGAAGTGAGGAGGTGGTTATTGCAGTAGAAAATTGGGAAGAAAACCCTGGCAGAGCAGCTAACCAGGTTCAGTGAGGGTCTGGGTGCGATGAGGAACGTGGACCATTAGATCAGGATGATCTACGATGGAGATTTCTCGATGAGTGTAGTGGGAGAGAGATGGGAAGCCAATTAATTGAGATCACGATATAATATGGGCCGTGCGATCTCAGGGATTGACGGCTAGGATTAGATCGGGAGCGACGTCGTGGCGGGCAGTGGTATGGCGGAAAACCAGTAATGGTTTTCGCGTAGCAAAATGGGGGGAGGCGGTATTTTGCATTTGGAACGTGATTCCATATAGAAATCGACACGTGGATTTTGAAAACCACTTTTATCACGTGGAAGTAGTGCATTGTGGGAAGGGGCAAAAAATTGTGCGAAATGAAATTTTCACCGTCGGATCTAGGGTGACAGTTCGGGCACCATGGAGCGAGCACAATGGGATGTAAGATGCATGAGGTATGGATGTGGGGTCTATGATGACGTCAATTGTTTTGTCGCGTATTGGATAGGTTCAATGGGTTATCGGGTTAAGTCTTGATCATTGGATCATTTGATCGGATGGTCGGGATTCAAATATGAGGCGGGTTATTTGAAAGGAGGAAAGGGAGGTAAGTGAACGGGCAGAGGGAAGGATGGCCCGAAGGCCGTTGATCTGCATTGATCAGCAGTCCGTATTTATTCAAAATCGGGCTGTCTGGAATGGATAAATAAACAGAGGGAACGATTTTTTTAGCACGGAGGTTTGATGTTATTAAGCGCCTGATTGCAAGGCTTAGTCATATGAGGAGAAAGGCTAAAGGATATAAGCCCTTGGGGGCTAAAAAACATTTATTAGTGCAAAAACTGGTGTTAGGCCTAAAACAGTGTTTTTTAAGGCCAGATGAGGGTTTCGGTAGGTTAAAATGAATGGATTTAAACCAAATAAATGGGAGATATAAGGTTTAAAAGAGGTTTAAGATGATTTAGAGGTGAAATGAAGGGGTTTTGTGGGATTTTTGAAGAAAACAAGGATGAAAATGGAGATTTTGTGGGAGTGAAATGGAGAGGTGAATGGTGGGAAGTGGAGCATTATGAGCAGCTTTCTCTTGGTAATCAGCAGGTTTTTGAGGGCTTATAGTGAAAAAGTAGTGAAGATTAATTCAAGGGATAGAGAATCATCATAAGAATTCAAAGATGATGGATCTCCAAAGGAAATATATCTCTTGAAGGCTTGAAAACAAATTTAGCCACCATTTGGTATATCAGAATTTATAGGTGGCTAATAGTGGCTCCACTTGGGGAGGACAACTTGCTCTTTAGGCATCCAGAATCCTAGCTGTAAATCTCTGGTTTTCATCAGTCTAGTGGCTCATCCATTGGGCAACAATTTTTCTTTCTTTGGTTGTCCTTCTTCTGAGCTAATGATCTTTGCAATAACCTAAGACAATGGAAATATTTAAAACAACATCTCTACCTACCCATTCCTATGATTCTAACATTTCTTCTTCTTCAGAGTGCACTTGGACTGGCAAACTCTTTCTTCAACATTTTATTGAAAGCAAAAAATAATCTAATTCTACCCTTATTCCTCCATGAGACTAGTTTAAACAGTTGGACTCATAGCTTCTCTACCTAAACTAATACCTGCCAGGATTAAACAGTCTGACAGATTTTCATTCTCTATATTCTAAAACAGAAATTGAAACACAGCCAAACCAGGATTAGGTTGTCTGATTTGCTATGGGGCCATGGCGTAGAAACAAGCTACTCATGAACTGAAACTTGTAGAAATTCAAAACCAAAATTTTGAAGGCTAAAGATCTGAACTCCAAACATTTTTCCTTCTTATTGTGACTCATATTTTGAGCTTTCTAGAGCCACCTCTATTTCTTCATTTCAACTATGGTTTTGATCCTGTTAGAGCTGCTTTCTTCTCTTTGCCTAGTTCAATTTTTTGGCAGATTAGAACTAGTTCCTTTCCTTCTCTTTGGCTCAAGTTTTTAGTGTATCAGAACTATTCTTCTTTCCTTTTCTTTGGCTTATATTTTGGTCTGATTAGAGCCATTCTTTCTATCCTAATCTAATCTACTGATAAGCCAAGATTAAACGGTTTGGAAAATCTTCTTCACTAACCTATCAGCAGAAAATTGAAATCTATCTTAGTCATGATTAGGCTGTATGACTAAAATAGTAGTGTTTTCTTTTAGGTAGTGGCGTTTAGGCTTGCACACTTTCAGACTCTCTTTCTTTTTGGGTATGGGGCTGTACCTTTCTTCTTTTTCTAATCTGCCCTCTTTTTCTCTTTCTCTATTGTTTTGTATTTTTTCAATTTTTCTTTCAAAGAAAAAACAAAAAACCAACTAAATGCTCAAAGGCTGAGCTTTATTGACATTCCTACTTACCCTAATCTAACTCTGAAATATTTACATGTTTAGCTGACAAATTCTCTTTTCCAATACATCCAGTCAATCAGATGATTCCATGACTGGTGTTTTCTCATCTCTTTGAGCATGCTCGACAAACAATGCCACTCCCATTTCTCTTGTTTCTTAGCAGCAGTGCTAATATTTTTTCTTGATTTTGGTAATATACTGCTTCTAACAACCTTTATCCCTTCTTCAAATATCTTCAAGAAATGAGCATAGGGATCTTGAAACAATGCCTGGTTATGAATATTTGGAAGATAGGTTTTAACCAAGCTTAATTTTTCCTCCACTGGATCAAGCTTAAGATTCTTTTGAGAAAGAAAATTTTCCTCATCTTCATTATCATCTGAACTGGAGGACTCATCATATATTGCAGCATTGTCCTCTTGTAGTCTTGGTATTCTCTGATTCAGTGGAATGTACTCTGTGAAGAGTTCATCATATTCTTGAGCAGGGGTATCTTTTATTACCTCAACCCTTTTAGGAGAAGGCTCCTTATCTTCATCCTGCTCAAGGAAATCCTCTTTCTTCTCAACCTCATCATCACAACTGATAGATTGCTGACTCCAAATTATGTGAAATCTATTTCTGATGGATTGGATTGGTTGATTGCTACTTTCAAGCTTATGATAGTGAATTTCATGACACCAATCAACTGTTGGTTGCCCTGCATGATTAGTTTCTACTTGAAGCTCATCATCATCATCAGACTGATCAAAAATTGGAAAATCATTAGTATAAACAATCTCACCAATCAAACATATTGGGTTATCAGTTTATTTTTCTTTAAGATTTTCTACAAATTTATTTTCTGGTTCAAGACAACAAGGTTCAGTAGGTATATGAGAATAAGTGTTTTGTTCCAATGAAGGTTTGGAGGCTAGCTGTTTGTTTAATATTTGATCAATTTCTTCTTCTATCAAAAGAGGAGGAATTTTTATTTTTCTTTGGACAAAATTACAACAGTCCTCTTTCTCTTGTGTTGACTGAATTTGAGGCTGGATATCTTCTTGAACCTCTCCTAGTGAATCTTTACTTGTGTTTGCAGGAAGACCTTGAGGACTTTCTTCTTTTTCCTGATCTTTCTCGCTCTCAAACAACTCTTCTTGATCTCTGTGATAGTTAATTTGAGGCTCATTTTTTGTTTCTATTATATTGTCAGGATGCCACTCTCCTTTTAAAATCTGAAATGAGTCATCACACAGAGGGAGAGTCCCTATATGTGTTGATTTCTCTTCTATTTCAGGTTCTGTGTTTCCTAGGAGGCTTATTGTTTCCTCAAAGCACTGCTCAGTTTTTTCATTTGCATTTTGGTCGTAAAGATCTCTCAACAGCATAATACAAGTTAAAGGTGGGCTATCAGGACTTTCTTGACAACCCTCTTTATTTTTTTCTCTATAATATTGCTCATCATAGATATTTTTCTTGTTGTATATGTCTTGTGGTGGTTGAGTTTGTGTTTGATTAGGAGAAAGCATGGGTTGTTCTGGATAATCAATATCTGTATCAACCTCGTGCTTATCCAATATTTTATCAAGTATGTACATCATTTTTCCCATTATGTCCAATAATGTATCTAGTTTTTCTTCTCTGTCTATACTTGGGTCCATGTTTGTAAAAAAGAGGTCACTATATTTTGTCAACCAGTTCAGAGTCTTCTTCCAGTGGAGTCATTAGGTCTTTTGGAGGTTCTGGAGTCGCCAGGTGGAAGATTTGAACTTTTTTTTCCACCATCAGCATGATTTGGTTTGCTCAGTGCATTCCCAAAGGAGTTTTCAAGGACTAGTGAAGTAATAGGCCTATTGGAGGCCAATGGAATCACCAGGTGGAAATTTTTAGCTCTTTTGGAGGTAAAATATTCTATGGTCCACCACCAATGTTTATTATGAAACCAATCTAAATTTTTTTTGGGGTTTTCTAAGTTTCTATGGTTGTTGAAGGAATAATGAGTCTATTAGAGCTTGTTGGACTATTATGTACTGATAGGTCTCACCGTGATCGCCATTATGTTGGGGTCCTGTGATTTGGCAGATTGGCATGCCAAGTAACAAGGCAACATGCAAACCAAGCTTTAGAGCTCTAGGATCTAGCCCTCCTAGTCTCAGAGAGGGATCTCTCAATATGTTTATAAGGATGTGTCTTGAATGGTTTAGAAGTTGATTTTAGGCTAGTTATGAAGTGTAGGGTTGTTTGTTTTGTTTGGTTGGACAAATATGTTTCATGCAGTATAGATATAGCATGGGAATCTACAAGCCATTGGGTAATGGAGTCATGTGAAATTCTGAATAGTTCTGATTGAGAAGGAAGGGAAACTAGAGGGAAAATCTGACTTGGTCAAGGATCTGTTGAATAATATAGGTGAAATGGGATGAACATTAAGGACTAAGAGTGAAAAGCAAACTAAACCCTTTCACAATGACTTAAAGGATTCGAGGAACTCCCTATTTCCTCTAGTAAGATCACTATTATGGACTTAATCAATGTAAATACTCAAAGAAGAAGAGAAATGCAGACTAACACCTTCTAAATGAATTACAGGATTCAGGGAATGCCCTATTTCCTCCTATAAGTTCACTATTAAGAGCTTAATCAACAAAGACATACAATTGCATTCAAAGAAGAGGGAACGCCTTAGACATCTGGGACTGCAATCATAGGGACCTTTAATACAATAATTACAGTAAGGAACAGAGGATATGATTGAAACATACCTCTCTCTCAAACTGCAAGCATTAATAATTAAAGGGATATTTCAGATACAATATTCAGTAGAAAAGAAAGAGGGAATGCCTAAACAGTCTTTAGCACAACTGAATTAACCATTTCTAAAATAAAACAAATTGAATATTCAAGAGAGCTGTCAAAATACCCTGTCATGTTCAATAGCAGAAAACATATAAACAGTGAAGGATAAACAGGTCAGAGGTGCTTCTAAGATACATTTCTCTGCCTAAACTTTTTATCCTACTGCAAGTCAAAGCATAATGGAACAAAGTGATAAACGGGGAATAACATTAACAATAAGATATTACTTCACTGAAACCAGGCTTAGGGATCCAATTGTCCAGCCTCCTTCATTCAACATAGAAAAAAGAGACCTCCACACTCCTTCAGAACACCAATGCTTCTTCAAAGTAGCAATCTATGTATTACTTTTGAAATCACCAAATGCCAACCTTTTACAATGAGACTTCAAAGAGTCTTTATAGGAAAAATGAGGAAAAGTAGGTAAACAAGGTTTTTAATGATCATTCAGAGATAGGAGAGGGCATTAGAATGCCCCATTCTGTGTCTTAAACATTTCATTAAATTCTAGATAGGATCAATAACTTTGTAGCTTGTTGAGACCATTTTGATATGACAGAAATCACCCACAGGATGTCCTTGGGAGGAAAAAGTATCTGCAATGGTACTGTTATCTCCTCTAGTGTGAGTTAAGTGGAAGAATGGGCTTTTTGGACTCCCATACTCCTAAATAACTGCTTCTGACAGCTTGTAGTAGTTTCTTTGGTGTAATAACTGCTTGGTAGGCTTTTGAGCATGGAGATGGGCTATGTCTGTGTAAGTCAACTTCTGCACCAATAACTACTCTGTTCCTTTGTACTTCAACCCGTTTCAGCTCTATTTATGCTTTATCTTTGCTAATTGTTCAAAAATTTTCTTCATTGATGCCTTAAAAGGTTTTATTAATCTTTTATGCCATGTCTTTCTCCACTGGATATGTGATCCTCATCTTTTCTGAGCGTTATGTGTACAGGTGGCGGGTTCTGAGATAGAGGGTTCACTGAGGGTTTATGGATCTGATTCATTAATTGGCATGATCTCGCCTTTTGTTTTGATTCCCTTTGACGTTGATTCTTGGCCCTGAGATAATTATCAGAGCCTCTATGTCACCTGTAGTGACTGTGTAGAAACTTCATGCTTCGTCAGCCATGAAAACCTCCAAACATATGATAAACTGTTATGAAATCCTGCGGGCTTGGTTTAGACTTCTTGCAGAGGCTCTCGAGTGGTGGAGGAGCAGTGAGGAGGTGGTGATTGCAGCAGAAAATCGGGAAGAAAACCCTGGCAGAGCAGCTAACCATGTTCAGTGAGGTTCTGGGTGCAATGAGGAACGTGGAATATTAGATCAGGACGATCTACGATGGAGATTTCTCGATGAGCGTAGCGAGAGAGAGATGGTAAGCCAATGAATTGAGATCACGATATAATATAGGCCATGCGATCTCAGGGATTGACGGATAGGATTAGATCGGGAGCGACATTGTGGAGGGTAGCGGTATGGCAGAAAACTGGTAATGGTTTTCGCGTAGAAAAATGGGGGGAAGCGGTATTTGCGTTTGGAACGTGATTCCATAGAGCAATCGACACGTGGCCTTTGAAAACCACTTTTATCGCGCTGAAGTAGCGCACTGTGGGAAGGGGGGAAAATTGCGCGAAATGCAATGTTGACCGTCGAATTTGGGGTGACAGATCGGACGGCGCAGAGCGAGCGTGATGGGATGTAAGATCCACGAGGTATGGATGTGGGGTCTATGATGACGTCAATTGTTTTTTCGTGTAGTGGACAGGTTAAATGGGTTATCAGGTTAAGTCCTGATCATTGGATCATTCGATTGGACGGTCAGGATTCAAAGATGAGGTGGGTTATTTGAAAGGAGAAAAGGGAGGTAAGTGAATGGGCAGAGGGAAGGATGGCCTGAAGGCCGTTGATTTGCGTTGATCAATGGTCTGTATTTATTCAAAATCGAGCTATCAGGAATGGAGAAATAAACAGAGGGAACAATTTTTTTTAGCACAGAGGTTTGATGTTATTAAGCGTCCGGTTGCAGGGCTCATTCATATGAGGAGAAAGGCTAAAGGATATAAGCCCTCGGGGCTAACAAACCATTATTAGTACAAAAACTGGTGTTAGGCCTAAAACGGTGATTTTTAAGGCTAGATGAGGGTTTCGGTAGGTTAAAATGAATGGATTTAAACCAAATAAATGGGAGATATAAGGTTTAAAAGAGGGCTAGGATGATTTAGAGGTGAAATGAAGGGGTTTTGTGGGATTTTTGAAGAAAAAAAGGATGAAAGTGGAGATTTTGTGGGAGTCAAATGGAGAGGTGAATGGTGGGACGTGGAGCATTATGAGCAGTTTTCTCTTGGTAATCAGCAGGTTCTTGAGGGCTTATAGTGAAACAACAATGAAGATTAATTCAAAGGATAGAGAATCATCATAAGACTTCAAAGATGATGGATCTCCAAAGGAAACATATCTCTTGAAGGCTTGAAAACAAATTTAGCCACCATTTGGTATATCAGAATTTATAGGTGGCTAACAGCCCCAAACAACGTTTACTATGACTTTTGTGCTTCGACTACACATCACACAGACCATTGTAGAGAATTGGATGCACTTAATGATAGATTGGACATAACATCTTACACAATAAATGAGGCCCCTCGGGGACAAGGAGGGCTAGGAATAAGAGGGGGTAGAGTGGGCAGGAGAGGACCCATGAGATGCTATAACTGTGATCAAGACGGAAATGTTGCGAGGGAATTCCCATTACCAAGAAGGCCATTGTTTTCTCAGTGCAGAGTAAAAAAACATGCCACAAAAGATTGTCCCAAGTTAATAAAAAGGTGGGAAGAAAGGAAAAGGTAGCGGGCCGCTAACTTGGTCAATGTTGAGCGAAGATTGTTTGAGGCACAACCATTACCAAGTGTAGCCATAATAACAAGAGGGGAGGAGAATAAAAGAGAGGATACATGAGAAACAAAGCCACTAAAGCTAATAAAACCAGCATCACCAAAGAAATCCTATAACTCTGAAAAAGAAAAAAAAAACAATATTTCAAGGAAGTGGTGGGGACTTTTTGGAAATTAAGCACCCACAGAGACCTACAACAAATACAACCAGCAAAAAAAGGAGAAAATATTGCAATGCTAGGTACACCTATATAATAATGGTTCATATTATTCCTAAGCATCGTAAATGATGTACAAATGTTGGAAATGATGAAACAAAACTTAAATATTGTTGTTGAAGGAGGACTAGAGCATGTAAACCCAATCAATTCTAATCTTCAAGAAAGGCATGTTTGAAGGGTGAAAAGAAATAAAATATGGATAAGAAATGAATTCTGAATAAATGCGCAAGTTGTGGGTTTCCAATTAAGGGATACAATGCTAGATTTAGGTTCAGATGTTAATATACTTCGAAGAAAAACTTGGGAGACACTAGGGAAGCCTAAGCTAACATTCTCTCCCATGCAGTTGCGTCTAGAAAATCAACATTGTATTGTACCAATGGGGAGATTATAATATGTTGAGGTTGATGTTCTAGGAGTAAAAACCTATACTGATTTTGAGGTAATAGATATCATGGGTGATAAATACCCATACCCAAAATTGTTGGGGATTGACTGGAAATTTGAGAAGTACATAATCATTGATCTGAAGAAGGAGTTGATGATATTTGAAGATGGAGAATTTGAGGTGATTCATCCATTAGATCCATATCAATGGCCTCGGTACATAGAATCTGTCGACACCAGAGAAGACCCAGGAATCCTAGACCAACTATACTAGATAACAACAGGAAAAAAGGAAGACTACATTAACCCGATAGCAGAGGGGATAGTAAGCTGGAAGAGCATCCAGAGCTCCGAGGTGGGGTTTGAAGTTGCATGGGACAACTGGAAACAAGGAGGGTACAAAGTCAATACCAAAATGTGTGCAACCATTTGTGGAGTCAACTGGATCAGGACAGAGGTAAGAGGGTACCCTACCCTTACTAGTATGGAAATTGTTAACACTTTTATAAATAAAGTATATGATATTATTCCATAGGAGCATATAATTCCTTTGATGAACATGGTTTTTCAATCAACTTCAGTGAGGTGGTGGGGAAACCACCATAACCACATCCACAGCTTGGAAAATGTGGCAATGACTTTGAGAACAAAATTCCAAACATCAGCAGAACCACAACTGGATGAAAGGTACATGGGAACTTCAGAACCCCGTGACCATATAAAAGATTGTGAAAATCGGTGCGAACATGTTAAGTCCCTATATTAATAGTGTAGTCACTTATTATGTTAGTGTATCCCCACTTATTGTTATTTTTGTACCCCTGTAACCCCCATATTTTTATTATTGTGCCCTTACATTATTATTGTTAGGTCGGCTAGGGTTACATTGTGGCCTTGCCAGGATTACATTATGGCCCCATGGACTCCTATATATAGAAAGGAGGTTTTTTCATTTGTATAATCCAATAATTATTCATTCATGTAATGTATTGGAGGTTTCCCCCTCTAAGTGGCTTAGTTATAAGGCATTGATATCTCTTTTTTTATATTTTTGGAGCTGGTTTCACAACATTTGGTATCAGAGCTTTGGATTCTAGGGTTTCGCTACTCCAAACAGGTCATCATGGTATTTTCGCTATAACTGTTTTTCTACGAAGGCTAAAAAGCTGAAAGTTTTAGAGTGCAAAGCTGAAATCCTAAGGAACATCGTCTCAAAATTTCAGATCTTGGTTTGCAATATTTTTGGAGATATGATCCGTGTAAGTTAGGTCTTTTTGCAGGCTCCTAAATTTAACCTAAACAAGTCATCATGGAATTTTCACTATAATGTTTTGTCTACGAAGGTTCAGAAGCTGAAATTTTTAGTGCATGAAGATAAAATATTGAGGAATATCATCACAACATTTCAAAGCTTGTTTTACAATACTTTCGGAGATATGGTCTATGGAAGTTAGGTCTTTTGCAGGCTCCCGAATTTTATCTCAAAAAGGTGATCGTGGGAAAATCTTCATAACTTTCTCTCTAAGTATCAAATTGGAATTCTGTAAAAAGTGGCCAAAAGTACATGGAATATAGTTTCTTGTATATCAATTTCAGAGCTGAAGGAGGAAAAAGTGACACGTGGAAATTCGTACAAGTTCGCTCTACTAAACCAGTCCATAATTAGGTCATTGTGGGAGATTGGACATACCTTTGACTTGAAGAATCTAAATTAGGTCAGACCTGTGGCATTTGAAAGAAGCTACAGAGGGATAGTACAAGTCCAAATTTTAGATATTGAGGATCCGCAATTATAGAGATAATTCAATTTCAATATCAAGCTCCTCAAAAGCAAGAAAAAGATGTGTATTTGGTTTTTAAAATTGCATAACGTTTATTTGAAAAAGAAGTTTGAAGTGATTCCAAGGGCATATTTTAGATTTTTTATTAGTATTGGGTTCTATAATGCCTCAAAAAAATAATTCCATACCCATTGAGCCCTCAAAAAGCTATACTATGACACATGAAGAGGAAGAATTGCAGTATGAGATATCAAAATTACGGTACCAAGTGCAACAAATTTTGATCTTACGAAGAGCAAACAAAGATGACATAGATGGTTTAAAAGAAGAAATGGAGGCTAATTTGGATGGTTTGAAGGATCAAATAATAGCTAATATGGATGATAAATTAGTGGAATATCAAATTGAGCATCAACAACAAGTTCTCCAACTCTCAAAGGATAACCTAACTTTGGTGCAGAATCTAATGAAACAACAGGAAGATCAACATCACATCGAAAGAAGCTCTGAAGTAGTCACAGAAACAAGAACTCAACAAGTACGATGAATTTCAAAGTATCTCAACAAGTGGAAGAAATTTCCTGTACAATATTCCACATGGGAGGATGATAATTTTATACAGAAGAATTAAGAAATAATCAAGTGTTGAGGACAACACTTGTTTGAAGGAGAGGGGCATGTTAAGTCCCTATATTAAAAGTGTAGTCACTTATTATGTTAGTGTATCCCCCCTTATTGTTATTGTTGTACCCCTGCAACCCCCATATTGTTATTATTGTGCCCTTACATTATTATTGTTAGGTCAGCTAGGGTTACATTGTGGCCCCACTAGGATTACATTGTGGCCCCATGGACTCCTATATGTAGAAAGGAGGTTTTTTCATTTGTATCATCGAAGAATTTTTCATTCATGTAATGTATTGTAGGTTTCCCCCTCAAAGTGGCTCATTTCTAAGATGTTGATATCTCTTTTCTTCTATTTTTGGAGCTAGTTTCACAACAGAACTGGAGGAGTACCCCACGAACTTGTGGGTGCATAAATTTTTGCAATTGTTGGAAACGATCCCACAAGCGTGGTATTTTATGGAAGAGAAAAATAAATAAACAAGTAATTGATAACTATTGTCTAATAGGTTTGTAAAGATATTTTCCTTCAAGGAAGACACACAATGGTTAACAAATGATTTTTAAGCCATGAAAAGGATTATGTTCACCCTAGGGCCCATGGAGACTATAGAATAGGTTTCTTTAAATCAAATTCCTGAATCAAGTTACCGAGAAGAAGTGGCCTGTAGTAAGGTAGATCAGGAAATGGATGATGATGATCTAGAGAACCTGATACATCTGTCATTTGAATAAAAGGAAGGGGAGCGAAGAATTCAAGATGAGCCTAATACATAGGTACTTCACTTATTTCCACTCAATATTAAAAAAAATATATTGGGAGTGCTGAGAAGCCCAAGTTAGCTTCCATTAGAGACTATATGGATGAAGAAACAACAAAATATATTTTTTATCTACTGACGGAATATGAAGACCTATTTTCCTCTTTTGTAGCAGAACTAAAGGGCATCAAAGGAGAGTTAGGGGAAATGTGCATAATGTTGAAACCAGAAGCCATACAATGAAACACGGGCCATATCAACTGAATCCCATAGTAAAATAAAAATTGAAGAAGGATATTGACAAAATGTTGGATGCGGGGCTAATATTCCATGTTGAAGAAGCAGAGTGGGTTAGTCCTATAGTCATACAAAATAAAAAGAAAAATTCAGAGATAATATTATGTGTATAATACCAGAGTCTGAATAACGCATGCGTGCATGATCCTTTTCCTATGACATTCAATGATGTAGTTTTTGACAATGTGGTAGGGAATGAGGCTTATTCCTTCAAATATGGGTTCTCTGGGTACCACCAAGTTAAGCTAAGGAGGACAAAAGGAAAACCACACTTACCACCAAATGGGGCTCTTACGCCTATCATGTGATGCCTTTTGGACTGAAGAATGTACCAATGGTATTCTCAAGAATAGTCATAGCACCATTCAAAGAGTACATATATATATTTTTAGAAGTTTACATGGATTACTAGACCGTATATATTCCATTGAAGAAACATGCAAGTCTCCTTTCCATAGTGTTTGATCAGTGAAGGCAGCTGCAGATCTCTATAAACATAAAAAAATGCATTTTCGCAGTTCCCATTGGAACATTGTTGGGTCACGTGGTGTGTAAAGAGGGAATATGAGTGGACCCCACCAAGGTTGCGGTAATTGTTAATATGTACCCCTCGGAAAATTTTAAGCAACTAAGGTATTTTCTGGGGCATACAGGCTACTATAGGAGGTTTATCTGCAACTATGCTCACATTACTACCCCATTGGAATGGTTTCTAAAGAAAACGAAATAGCTCACGTGGACTGAATATTGTAATGAAGCACTGGATACACTAAAAGAAAAGATAGAAAGTGCTCCTATTTTGACATACCCTAATTGAGATAAAAAATTTCATGTGCACATTGATTCTTCTAGCATTGCGTTGGGGGAAGTATTGGCACAACCACGGGAGACAAATATAGACCGTCTGATATAATTCGCAAGCCAGAAACTGTCAATTACAAAGAAGAACTGCACAGCCACAAAAAGGGAATATCTCGTGATGGTCTACTCTCTCCAAAATTTTCACCACTACTTGCTAGGGGGATCCTTCAAATTTTTTATAGACCACTCAACATTAAAGTATTTAGTAAAAAAACTTGTGCTAGAAGGAAGAATACGTAGATGGGTATTATTATTCCAAGAATTCACATTTGAGGTTATAATGAAGTCAGGGAATCTGAATATGGGACCCAATCATTTATCAAGGTTGGAATCAAGAGAGAATGGAAGATCATTCGATGATCAGATACCAGATGCGTATTTGTTCTACGCGGACACTATCCCAAACTATTTGGAGCAATTAGGAAAGTGTTTGGAAGAATACACAACAGTCCAAAGGAATCACTTAGATTTCATGGAAATGAATTACCAACTCATTGCAGGCCATTTGTACAAAATGGGACTGGATCAAGTACTGAGGATATGTGATTAGACCATGAAATATCAGAGATGTGTCACAATGAATTTGCGGGAGGACATGTTGGGGGGGGAATGTACAGCAAGAAAAATACTACAAGTGGGGTTATGGTATCCCACGGTGCACAAGGATGCTAAGGAATACGTAAAAAAATGAGACATGTGTCAAAGAACTGGTAAACCTTCACACAGGGATGAATTACCACTACACCCCATCAGAGTAGTATAGGCATTCCAAAAATTGGCAGTTTACTTCATTGGACCCATAGCTCTGATTGCACGACATTCACAAGAAAGGTATATCATAACCGCAACAAAATATCTGACTAGGTGGGCTAAAGCAGCACCAGTATAAGAATGTACCGCTGATACAACAACTAGGTTCATTTTTTAGAACATCATTACCAGATTCAGTTGTCCAAGGAGTTTGAAAAGATATGAAGGGACACACTTCATCAATTCCACATTCCAATCGCTACTACAAAATGTTATGATACAACACCAGAAAAGCATTCTGTATCACCCACTTTCAAATGGGACCGTAGAATCATTCAACAAAATTTTAGAGAGGGGCCTGACAAAAGTATGTTGTGCAAACCGGGACGACTGGGATGAGAGGATTCCAGCTACATTATGTGCATACAGGACCATGGTGAATATATTGCATAATAAAACACCATTCTAATTGGTGTATGGAAAATAAGTGGTCGTACCATCAGAGTTTATTTCTCCAAGAATTTTTATTGCTATAGCAACTCAGATGTCCGAAGAAGAGTCTATACTAAGGCATCTCCGCAAATTTCAAGAATTGGAGGAATCAAGATTCCTTGCGAATTTCCATCTATCAATCTAGAAGCAGTGCCAGAAGGCTTGGAATGATCGACATATCAAGAAAAATGCATTTAACATTAGTGGCCATGTATTTCTGTTTGATAGAAAGTTCCAAACATTTCTAGGAAAAATAAAAATTCACTGGTTGGGACCGTTTTATGTATATAAATCTGAGATTCAAGAGTTATAAAGATCGCATAGTTAGATGGTGTAATACTATCTGGTTGGGTCAATGGTGCATGCTTGAAGCCCTTCCATGAATGATCAATTTCAATTATATTTATAATAAACTCTCGCACCCACGAGAAGTTTGTAGGTTAGGTAAGTCAATAAATCTCTCACACCCGAGAGGCATCTATAGGTTAGGTAATTCAATTTCTGAAAGTATGTTAAAACATCACCCACTAAATAACGTCTTTATTGTGAATATTCCACCACTACACTGTTGTGGCATGGGGACCATACCGCAACCAATTGTGGTCGGGGGAGTACCATATGGCTAATGAAATCAACCATCATTCTGTGATAATTATCCATCATTTAGGTGTCATTCCGTAGTGTCAGTCAAAAATTTGGAAATATTTTTTGTAATTAGAAACATCATTCCATAATAAAGTTTCCACATCAGTCCATAATAATTTCCCATCATGTCCATTCAATTTCTGAGACCACCATCAGTAGAGTTAGATTCCACCTCACCCAAAGTAACCAACCACATCATTGTAGTTGCGGAGGGAACCTGAAAAAATAATTATTTATCCAGTCGCATCAACTCCCATCGTGTGGAAAATCCTACTTATTCTGGATGGAGGAAGAAAAAACTAGAGTGCCAGAAGATAGAGCATTGGAAGAGAGTAATTTTCCATAATGGTTAGCAACAACGCACCAACAAAATTCTGAATTTGCAGACCAACAATAACAGTGGTATACTAGAGAAGAAGTAGCATGATGAAGACATGTATTAGTAGCAGAACCAAAGCTCGACTAGAGAATTCAAAAATTAGAACCACTTATAGGGAAATATGACAATGGAACATTGATAGACATCGATTTCACTGATTCATTTCAGTTCCCAGCACTGAACAGGCGGGTCTATATAGAAAACTATGTTAAGGAAAGTGGTAGCAAAGCAGCTTGGGTCCATCCGGACTTCCGAGGAATTCAGATATCAAAAATCTTCCATCTACCGAGCCTACTAATGTTCGGCACACAAGTAGTACCAATGAAATGAACGAAGTTGATGAGCAGAACAATCCATAATGTCTCCTTATGGCTAAGCAAGGAAATAAAAATTCATGCAAAGGACATTCACCGTCTCACTGGGCTATCAATAATAAGGAAAGATGTGGCCATGACATTCCAAACCACTTCTAAGAGAGCAAAGAAGGTTGGAGAGAAGGATTATTACAAGAAGTATGATACTAAAAGAGTAGGAAAAGGGGCGAATATAGACCTGATTAATGCACCCAACGTCAAATTTTCATATTATTTGGTTGTAGGCAAGACAATGAGATATTATATGAAAGGAGAGTGCACGTGGGATACTATCTCGGTTGAGGAGCACTGTGTGCAAGGGGAAAAACTCAACTAGTGTGCTTTCCTATTGCAAGAACTCTTTGAAGCCAATGAGGAAAATTTTAGAAGGCCCATGATTTATCTATGGGTATTTGATAATGGCACTAGCCATGTGGAAGTGGTGTCCACCAGGAAAGAGACCACTCACAGAGGTAAATGAAGACCAACCATTAGCACTTAAGTATACGCCGTGGAGAGTCTCAGGAGATCCCAACAGCAAGGAGATCAATGAAGAAGCATTTACAGAGTGGTACAAAAAGCTAATAGATGTTATACATGCCCAGGAAATAATTCCCAGGATGCTACTAGAAGAGTATTCCGAACAGATATGGTTTGGAGCTTCGCATGGTCATACGTGGCTTAGACCCCACTATGTCACGATATATACATTCCAAAATAGACTGCAGAAGTTCCAGCTAATAGAGTAGGATTTCCATATGAAGTTCATGTCATAGCTAGGAGTAGGAAGGGAGATTCAGGATAATAAGCATATATATTCCTTGGATGCCATGGCTCCCCAGTCGCTTCCAAGAGAGACATCGATGGATTCAGCTCAACGAATCTCGTAGATACAACTCCAAACATTACTACAAAAATTGGAAACAAGAGTGCAGACATTCAACAAGGTAATGGTAAGTCTCAGAGGCGCGAGTACTCCATTTCCTTCATTTAATAAATTTCAAGCTTTTAATAGTATGTCACTTGTGATTACGACTCTGGTCCTCACTAATCTCCTCGCCACCACCCTCCATTCCCAATCTCAACCGATAATCATTCCCCTTCGCAAGAAAAAAGAAACCAAGCCACCCATCCTAGGCCCCAAAGGAAAAAGGGCCAAAACCATAAAGCCTACCCAAGGTGTGGATTTAATAGAAGAGGAACCAGTAACACAGATAAGTACCAGAATTCCTATTGCTGAAGAACCAGAGAAGAGTACCCAAACACTCTCCTCTCTGCCGCAACATAATCCTCCATCATCCCAAGCCACCCCGACCTCCTCCCTGAACACTTCGAACTCATCCTTGCATACCTCCCATAATTACAAGGACACTTCAACCCACACTCCATCCACTTCCACAACCATTTCTGACGCAATCCCGATAGGCACGGTGACTCCAACCAATACCGAGACAGAAGTTAACTTAGTTATTTTACATGTAACTACAGTTAACCCAACCATGGTAGAGATGAGAACATTCCTTAACCTACTTATTCAAATGGACTTACCAATGGTTGAATTCACACCAAGCGAAACCCCATTCTTGGAATTTTAGCAATCCCTCATAGCATTTCCTCCATTCATTTCCATTCCTCCATTAACCCCTAGTCTAAACCCAACTCCAAACCTAATAATGCTACTGAATCCACCAAATTCCCCACAATGACAGTCTGACTGATACATTTCCAACGTCCAAGTGATCAGGGAGATTCATTCGAGTCTCAAGGCAATGAGAAACATGAACCTCTATGGATGGACACCAAGTCAATTGTTCAATTTCATATAGATAGCAGCACAACATGCAGAATCCCTGAAAAATGATCTGATTCAGAAGCATGAGCAAAAGAAGCAACTGGTACTAGTTCTTACTAAAGATCACAACCAGTTGCAGTAGGAAAGGGACACTTTTAGGCAGCAGAATCAAAAAATTCCAAGGATTATGGCCAACAGTAGCTAGTGTAGTGGAGGCCACCCCAGCAGATATGTAGGAATGTGATATTGTGTAACACTCTCTTCATTTTCAAACAACATGCATAACCCTCAACATTTCAAATGAAGAGCTTCGACAGACTATTTCAACTAGGCCAGCGCTACCAGATCTAGCTAGTAGCTACGGTCTATGCAAATAAGATAGCTCAGAGGAATTAGCAGATGAATCAGCTAAAGGAGACACTAGGAAGTATAGTCACTGAGGCCTATACATTGCTGGAAAAAATCCATGAATGCTCAAACTCGCTAGCTATGAAAGCTCAACCTAGTATATCTGAGCAACTACACCAAATATTTATAGATATTAGGGGAACTACCGACCCAACTGCCCACAAGAAATTATATGATAAAGCTTATGCCTTACATATTCATATTCAACCGATTGAGGAAATCTCTGCCAAAACCAAAAAACTCCTGCCCAATCTCAGGCATCCGGTCAAACAGAAACCAAAATTGATTGAACAACTAGTCTCAGACTCAGAACCCCAATGCATCTCAGCATTCGCAGACTTGCCACAGTCAGTCAACGCCACTCATATAAAAAAAGTGGTAAAAACTACAGATACACTAATGAAGACTTCGGAGGAGGCTAACACTGATTTCCACAAGCTCAAGACATAGGCCATACATAAATTCCTAGAGTTGGGGCCTTTGTTTGAAGAACGAGAGCTAAAACATGTGCAATAAGGAAAGGAAATAGTAGAGAAGGTACAACAAGGGAAGGGAAAAACAAAAATAGACCAGCAGGAGAGCATGGTAGAAGACCACATGGATATTGCACCAGTCGGGGAAAATTGACTCAGGATGAGTCAATAGGTTGTGGTCGGGGCCTGTTGGGGCCTTTGTTTTGGACAAAGGATAAAACTATTTTTGAAGTTGCGGACCATCAATTGTGGATGTGGTGAGTAATGGAGAGCTGTTGCAGGCTGCAAAGGGCTGTTGCAAGTTGAATATGGTTTTTGGGCATGTGGCAAAGTGCGTATAGACATCAGCACAAGTGGAAATAATAGTTAATAGTAAACAAGTAAAAATACTCCGAGAAGCAACACAAAGCATGGAACAGAATGAAGAACGGAGGAGAGCAACAAGGCAGCCAAGCGGGAAAGAAGGAAGTACTACGAGTGTTGAGGGAAGATGGTAGATAAGGAAGAAACAAAATGAAGGATTCAGTCTATTAGGCTATGGGTTTTGTGAATAGATCTCTATGGAGACTATGATACTGGATGTAATATGTTGTAATGGAAGTTAATATAATACATAGATGCTTATTTTGGCAATGATTTTGGAACGAATGAATGTATTATTGTGCATGGTTTTTTATAGGATTAATAAAATAAATTTTGATAACTCTATTTGAGGCATCTGATATAATTGATCTCTTCATTGAATGATATGTAATGATATTTTTTTTGGGCATAAACATAGTGTACTGATGTTAGAGGATAAAGTATTAGCTTCACATTGATGCTATGGTTATGGTTCTCCCATCTCAGTAAGGTCATGACACACCTCGGGTGAGACTCCTTGCTCTCCTTTGAGCAAGGTGAAAGTGTTGACGTTGTGCTAGACTACAACGGGATCTTATTGGCCTCTGAGCCCGAACTTGGGTCTTTCCTAGATGTAATTATTTTTCCAATAGGGACTACAGTATGATATCCATATTCAACATGAAATTCATCATCTTTTCCTCAATAATCCAACTTTCTAAGCTTGCACAGAAGTAGATGAAATATTTAGAAGCATTGTAAAATTTTCCATCCCAAGTGAATAGTGATGGGATAAGTTACTGGAGTTTATCGATTAAAGGTAAACAAAAATCCTACAGTTTCGGGAACATACAAACAAAAGGAGCTGAAAAGTAGCTACAACCAGCAACCACTTACCTCTTATGGTCAACAGAACAGTCGAATTTGTCCAGAATTCCTACTTTTTAGTTCTATTTCAAATATATATATATATCTTTGTTAGATATTATTTTGTAGTCAATTCCATTTTGGAATCCGAAGTTAGTTCAATAGAAATTCTATAAATATTTTGTAATAAGACATAGAAATGGTTGGATAATCAAAAAGAGAAGACCTTTTGATTGTAAGCTATGAACTTTACTTGAAGTAATCAATTTCAGAAATACAGAGGCAACTTTGTTCCAGGATTCTTGTGTCAAACAAATGGTGATGTTTTCCTCATGTTAATTTGTCCTTCTTTCTGAGTTTTTCACATGGATTAATTTTCCTGATTGCTGCAAGAAGATAAATATCTAAATTTACTTTTTGTAATATGCTCTTGCTTGTTAAAACAATCTAAATGTTTTCTTCAAAGATTTAATATAAAATTCATTTAAGTATGCTTTATATTTAATTGATCACCTATTTCTTCACCTCAACCACACCATACAATATCTGAAGATATAGGATTTTTCCCACCTAGCCTTGTTTCATCTCCTCCATTATTTTGTCTTTAATTACCAAGAATTTTAATGACTCCATGCCCATTTAAATTTTCCTTCATTTTACAACCAAAACTTTGAAAAATATATATTGAACTTTAATATCTAGCCTAAATCCTGAAAGCATAAATTAAATCATACATAGAGAGCTCTATTTGAATCTAGAAGGGCTAGTTCTCAACTTTAAAAGTGGTTTATGGTTACCTTTGTAATTTTCCTCCTCAACGTAGCAAAAATACAGAGTTCTAACACTATACCAGATCAAACACAAGATAACCATGCCATACTACTCACGAGCCAATGTGAGGTTGGAAGGAAAAAATTAGATTTTGGAAAACAATCCAATTGCATCTCATGTAATGGGAAGATAAATTACTAGAATCCTTATGGTCCTATCACACTATATGGAGGAAGTTGTCCTAAGCATCGACAAAATTAGAAATATTGAGGATAACACTTCAACTAGGTATAGATTTATCATAGGAACAACAACATCATGTAAACCATATAAACGATATTGATGAAATTCATTAAGTTGCAGTACATCACACCTTCGTTATTCAACAAAATAGAGCTAAATTGCATGAAAATTTTATCAAGAAGAAACAATTTCAAGTTCGAGATTGGGTTTTAATATACGAATCTCAATTTTTAAGGACTTCAAAGGGAAATTATATACCTAATGTTTAGGAACATATGAGACAGATATTTGTATATGAGAATAAGTCTGTAAAGTTTCACATTATTGATGAAGTGAAAACCCCCTTAATGGATAATTCACATCGACTAAGGTTATATATAAAATCCTTATCCAAGGAGGAATTCATATATAACATCACCACCTACTAGTGTATAAAATACTTGGATATTATTTATGTAATGACAACCCCACCTGCATCCATGTCAGAGTAACCCCTTCTTGTGGAATTTAAAAAAATGAGAGAGAGAGAGAGAGAATCTAATTGCAAAACCATTTAGATAGGTAGCACCTAAAAACCACTGGTTTGCAGATGATACCTAAAAAAAAAAAACTTTTTTTATAATAACCATTTTGCAGCGTATACTTTCCATAAACATGTTGTTAAACTTCCTTTACCCTTTTGAAATAGACACCACAAATATAAATTTTTACTTCAACCATCTTATAGAATGTTTCTACAAATCTACCATAATTAAACAACAGTGGACGTTTCCTACTTCCATGCTCTGGGAACTTGTTCTAGACATATTATAGTTGATGAAATTAATTATATTTCTCTTACCCTTCTCCGGATATCATGATGCTACATGATCTTCCTACAAGTTGGCTATGAGATATTTTTGCATCCATCTAGTTGTAATTTTTTCTAGTAGCCACAAGCTATGGATTTTCTTGAGGCCACTCAAATAAGATTTTACAAACACTTGGGCCAAATAATAGTAGATATCATGTCACCATCACCTACTTGGTTTCAACTACGACTATGATATGATATTTTCCCACGAGCATGCTACCAATGATTCCATTAATCAATTCCTTCTATTTCTAGGCCATCAAATTTTATTTTAACAAAAATTCTCCCCTTTTGTCTTCAATAGCTTATTACAAGTTCCATGTTGAAATATAAATTATTAATTTTCAACATATATCTCTGAACATAAAAATAAATCAATATGTATACCTTTTAAATTACCTATAGTTACAAAAAAAATAGATAATTATTAATTATACTTATCCAAAGTCAATTTCCTCACATTTTTTGAGGAAATAAAACACCTCTATTTTGGGGTGGTACTTTTTCCACATTTATCCAACACCATAATTGGAAAGTTCCATGCTAATTTACCAAGAAAACTATATGAGAAATACACAATACACGAAACTCTTAATAATTATGGAAACTTGTGCCATAATATAACAACTCATATGGAAGCTAACATGAAGTTTTTTTTTATAGCCCTTTTCACCATTATGGAAGAAATATAATAATGATGACTGATATTAATCCAAATCCTATTAGAAACACTATCATCTAGTAGGGTTTCTTGCAATTTTACATTTTTATTGAGGCTTTGTATCTACAAACGTTGTCCAATTTCATCCATTGCAAAGTAGTAAAAATAGAAAATTCATTGGTAATGAAGTACTCCTCATTCAAAATGAACCAGAGAACATAGCAATTATTACATAGAATCCAAATGTGGCATAGATATTTGAAAACATTGGGTGGTGTACATATCTTAAGAAGCTAAGAAAAACAGAAAAAAAAATTTCCATGAAGTTCACAATGGCATATGATAACTAGCTCATTGTAGTATGAGGGGTAAGTATATAGGTAAAAAAATAAAATACAACCAAGATTATTTGCCTAAAACATGTTTGGGAAATATGGTATGAAAGGAGAGCCTCAATGAAAATTATGTGAGCCATGTTCCTCATAGAAAATGAGTCAGTGGAAAGGGTATAAAATAAATGTTAAGGATGTCACTACCTCCACCATGGGTAAAGGTAGCCCTTTTAATCTAAAAAATTATTACGTGTGAACGAAGGTATATTTTTTTTCTTGAATATAATTTCAAATTTTTGATCCTCTTGAGACATTTTGAGTGCATAAATATCCCTTATTTATTGATGAGGATGCTAGAAACAAAGTGTTGAATAGTTTAGGAGGTCAAGAACTTGGAAACCATCATAACCGGTGATGGGTTAATTCATTTGATATTGAAGATTCCTTAATAAGAAACACCAAACTTAGGGTGTTTTTTTTGGGTTTGACACATGCATTAGAAAAGGTGTAATAAATTGAAATAGCATCAGATATTGATTTAGCAACAAAGTAAAAGGTGATTCCACAACAAAAAAAGTGGGGACCCCACAAAATAACTATGGATAAGCATAGCCATCATGATCTCATAGATTAATCTCTTGGAGTGTTAATTTTTGGTATCTCAGTGACAAATTCCAATGATTCGACTAGAATCCTCATTTCGAGAGGACCAATTTTGACCTTTGGAGCACTGGATTTGGATAAGGGAAACTGTATTTTTGAATTCAATCCCACAATGTCGCATTTGATCAAGTCGAACCTAAAGTGAAATTGGAAACCCTTGGAAGCCTATAAATACAAGTCAAGTGACCCTCATTTGTCAATTATCATAACTTATATTCTTCTTCTCTCTTATTGGGATTGGTTCACACAGGTCAAAAGTAAATTCGTGGAATTTGATTCATACAGTATGAATTGCAAGGTTTAAAGATCACACGTGTGATTAGGGTTTTTGGGCTCCAGCTGCAAGGTTGACACAACAAATTTTTAGTTGCAAATGTGGGCATGTAGGCTTATCTGTGCAGTTGAATGGTTTCAATCACACGAACATACACTCTCTCCGTTTTGTTGGAAACTAGGGTTTTAATTTTACATTTGACCGTAGTTGATCACAATTGATCGCAGATTGGGAAAGATAAATCTGATCAATATTGTTGCTTAGATCATATTTCTGGATATTGTTTAGTTTATTTCGCTGGATAGTTTTCGTATTTGCTCATTGTACTCTTTGTTGAACATTTTATAACAATCTAATAGAAGAATAATTACAAAGGATTTTCCCCATTGTGGGGATTTTCCCTAGTCTTTGGCCAAATCTATGTCTCTTGTTGATGTTGTTTACTGTCTCCTATTGTCATTGCATTATTGTTCTAAAGTTCAATTACTATCGATTTATGAAAGAAAAATTTCTATTGAAAATATTTCTAATTAAAGAATAGATTTTGGCTAAAAGTAATTGAAACAACATAGAATAGTGTAAAATTAACATGGTATTAGAGTTGAGGTAAAGGACATGCCCAAAAGGAGACAATATTTGAAGCAATCATATTTGGAAAAGTTTAAGGAGCCTATCTAATCAAGTCAATATGTCAACCTCCTTCTTTAAGGAAAATGAGAAGTTGGATGACTCATCTAACTTTTTTTCTTGGAAGATTGGGTTGGAAATCATAGCTGAAGACAATGATATTTGGGAATACATACAAGGAAAAGTAGTTGAGCCTCTAGAGAATTCTTCTGTTGCTTAAAAAAGAAGTACAAGAAAAGTGAGTTAAAACCAAAGAAAACTATAGCTGATGGTTTACAAGATCATTTACTTTCATACATCGAAAATTTGAGAAATTTTAAAGACATGTATGATAATTTGAGCAGCATGTATGAAGTCAGAAATTTGAATGAGATTATCTCCTTGAAAGATGAACTCAAAGGTATGAAAATTAAACTATGTAATCCTATATCATGAGGATATCTCATCTTAGAGATAAATTGCAGAGAGTTAGGTACATTGTACTTGAAATTTACTTGGTGGTTGTAACCCTTAGAATTCTCCCTCCTATTTTGGAACCTTCATTACCACCATAAGAAACAACAATATATTTCCTTAATTTGATGAACTTGTTGGAAATATCACTCAAGAAGAATCAAGGATAATTTCAAGAGGGATAATTCATAAGCATGGAGAAGAAGAGTTGGTTTCATTTGTTACTCAAGATAAGAATAAAAAGGGAAAATGAATATCATCTAGGTCCTCTCCCAAGTCAAAGGACTCTTATAGAAGATCAAGGGACATTGAATGTTACAATTTTCAAAAGTGTGGTCACTATGTGTGAGACTATAAGAGAAAGAGAGATGCTTCAATATCTAATCAAAGCTATAATAACAACATGTACGATGATATAAGAAGTATAAGTGATGA
This sequence comes from Pinus albicaulis, assembly GCA_034641835.2. NCBI lineage: Eukaryota > Viridiplantae > Streptophyta > Pinopsida > Pinales > Pinaceae > Pinus > Pinus albicaulis. The sequence goes on from CM076582.1 coordinate 615,701,389, forward strand.
TATAAGAATATGAGATGATAGAACAGAGAGAGATGATCGAAGAAGAATAGATAGTCTATATGATCATGAAGAGAGTCCTCATCCTCAAAAGAAGTCAAGGAACTCCATGTATGAAAGTAACGTAGCTACTAGTAAATATGAATAAATTATTATTTTAGCCCTTTCTATTTCTTCTCCTCCAAATTCATACAATAGTTGGATGGTAGATATTGGGGCTTCTAGACACCTCACCAGGTATAAATAAGTCATCTAAAATATGGTTGAGATGGAGACGAGTTTGAATATTATTCTTGGGGGGAAATCTACATATACAACAATATTTCTCCCCCCTAGTTGAGCTCCCCAAGGAGGGAATGGAGTATTGAGGGCTCCTAGGGTTGAGTGATCTCTGGAAGATCAGGTATCACCACTATCTGTCACCTATAGGGTGGAAGATATTTCTCCCCTATATTGGTCTAGTATAGTATACCCTAGTTGGCATTTTTCCTTCCCACCCATCTGGTCAATGGGTGTTGTATTCTTGAGTTAGGCATGATCCTTACCATTTATAGTAAGTGGCATCCCGCTCAAGCTAGAGAAATAGGTGTTCTACCACTGAATTTTGAGGTTCAAGTTGGGAATATCAGCAGATAATAAGATAGGCATGATCCTTACCATTTATTGTAAGTCGTATCCCTCCTATTATTTTTAGGTAGTGGGATAAGCGTGACCCTTACCTCCTTAATTAAGTGGAATCCATCCTATTTCCTAACGTTTCATGGGTCGTAGCATTGGCTCCCTACTGGAATAGTTTTCCTAGGTCATAGTGTTGGCTCCTCGCTGGAAGTGGTTTCTTAGGTTGTAACTGTTATACACAAAATTGCACTTAATCGACTGCTGATCAGACGACTCTATGTAATTGTTTCAAACCATATTTTTATTGAAGCTTAGCATCTTCAGTCTAAGAGGACTCTCTAAAATGGGTTTATGATATTAGATAATGATAGGACTAGATGGCTAACTCTATTTGAAAAGTGACTTGATTTTTGTGTGTGTAGGTTGAAAAGAATGCAGGCATGAAACCATTGCGCTTATGGAGTCAACAAATCAGTATTGGGCTTATGGAGTCAACAAATTAGTAGATTCAATGGAAAGGTTTCTTGACATGGAAGCTGAGGCAGATAAGAGTTTTTAACAAAGGAAAATCACACATTGAACATAGGGCAACATAGTCATTTCAGCAATAAAGGAAGTTAGAGCATACACATATGAATTCTGAGTAATAAAGATGAAATTTGTTGTAAGTAGTACACATAAATATATATATATAAAAAAAAAATTTATAAACTCCATGACAATCTTAGGTTTGTCAAGAAGAAGTCCTCTGTATTACTGATATAAGTCAAATTACATAAAGCAGCAGTATGGTGCAAAAAATCTCCAACCCATTAAAACTTCGATAATTTGCCTTTAAATAGAAATTCTTACAGCAGGGATTATATGCCTCTAGGATATCTTCATCGAACTCTTCCTATGACACCTCATCTAACAAAAAAACATGTCTTTTAATAAGAAAATGACAGCTACACTCTAAAGATGGCCTTTTCCTAATCTTCTCAAACTGCTATTTATTACATCATTTTGTATTATATTTAAAACAGTTACATATCAGTGACAACTAAGAATCACATGTTCGAATAGGCTATGACCTGATTCATCACTAATTGAAATATTAAAGACCCTCCAAAACATATGGAACCAAACCCTATTTTCAGGAAAGCAGGATCCTTATCTTCAATGAAAACTTTAGTTGATAAGTTGTCTTTACTGCATTGTCTTCAAGTCATAAATGTGTGGTGGTAGGGTCCCTTGACCTGTTGGATGTCTCACACTGTCCAAAACTTCTTTTAAACTACTCAGAAACCTTCAAACACAGCTCGCTACAAAAACATGGCAGTTTCGTAGCGAGCTTTCATAGTGTCCAAAAAAATGGCCTTTACCTTCAAAATTTATGCTTCTTTGATATTCCATGGTGTCCATCATGACATGACACATAATCACCACCATTTTCACTCATTGAAATCTGAAAAAAGTAGATTTAGAAGCAAAAATATAGCTACATAAATTTTCGTAGTGTTTCCTGGTTTTAAGCCTAGGAAACGCTACGACACTGTGAAAAACAGTGAAATTTCCAGATTTTAACACTGTTTCAAAAAGGTAACCTCCAGTTGTAGAAACTTGGCCTTCAACATGCCATAAGCCTTCTATAACATAATCAAACTCAACTTAAGACTCTTGAGGTGTTTCCTCTTCATTAATGATGATTTGAGCTATGGGCTCTTCAACCACAGTCATCTTTAAGCCCTTCTTCTCCAGCTCCTCATGGATCAATTCTAACTTCTCTTGGAGGTCTTTGACTTGGTCCTTCAATTTTTTGTTCCTATATTTCAAGTGCAGGTTCATTTTTCTGATATTCTTCACCTCTCCTCTCAATGGCTGAGTCCATTTGATCAATTGCTATGTGTTATCTAGGGTCTTTGACACACTATTAACCTGCTCTTCCCAAAATTCTTTCATTTTCTCAAACTGCACCTTCTGAACATTATGTTTCCTTGCCTCCTTCTTCAAGGCTGCTATTTCATGATTTTATAACTTCAAATTCTCCTTAAGGACCTCAATCTCCATTTTTTCAATGATTTTCTCCTTTCCTTTCTTTTGCTTGATGACTAGATCTTCTTTTCAGGTGATGAGAGGTCAATGATGCTTGGTAGTAGCTGGACAGTGTCAGTGACCTTCTAAGCTACATTATTTATTTCCAATACCTTCTTGGCATGTCTTGTCATGGGTTTCCTAGCTTGAAACATGAACCCTTCATCCTCACCTTCAAACTCTAACTTCTTGGTTGTTTTGGCTTTCTTGAGCTTCTGTCCTCCTTCATATATATCTTCAGCTTGGACTATGGGAGTTTCCTCAATATCAATAGCATGTAAAATTTCTTCTAAGTTGCCCTTAGCCACTGTTTGACTTCTTGTAACCCTTTTGCTACCATGTTTTCTCACAGTCGGCTCTTGTTTTGCAGGTTTTCACACAGTTGACTTTTGTTTTGCAAGTGAAACAAGAGGTGTATCAACTTTCTGCAATTGCTTTGTTTCCATGATTATTGGTTCACTCTGCTATGCCACTATAGGCTCACTTTTCTCTACCACTGAAGGTGATGGTATACCTCTAGGTTTAGGAGTTCTTTTAAGAGTGATGGAATCTACTTCAAAACCACTAACAAACAGAAAAGATGACCAGTCTCTACCTAATGTTTTTAACTCCTCTAAAACCAACAAATTTATTAAACCATGAAGAAATATTGAGGTTTCATTTCCTTCAGATTTAGCTCGAACTTTATCTGTCATTTTTGCTAAGCTTTTGTACAAGTAAAAAGGTAGATCAAGAGATTTATTACCAAAAAAATGTAGCAAAAGCCTGAAGTGGTACGAATAAACCATATGATACCTCCCTTCACAAGTTAAGTAATTTTGAATGATAAGTAGCAGCTTTGAGAAGTTGTCTTTCATGTAGCTCCTTGGAATGGAATTTGTAAGGTCAATCTCACTATGTTCTATCTTGATAAATTCCTTACAGTCCTAAATGGTGAATTTGAAACTTTTGAACCATTGTTCTCCTTCTCTAGGAATTCTTGTTGTTGCTGCAATGGTCTCTAGAATTACAGTGAGGTTCAACATCCCCACCTTTGAAGCTATCCCATTGAAATTGATGGAAAAATCCTTAAAAACCCGCACATGGCATCCTTGCAGTCTTTGGAAAAACTTCAAACACCTTTTTCTTCTGAAAACTTCTGAAGCTATTGGGTCTTCATTAATCAAGTTCATGTCTGATGGCTCATATCTGAGCTAATGGCCACCTTTTTTGGTATTTCTCTTTGCAGCCATGTTTGAAGCGAACAAATTTCCTTCTCAAGTTACATACTCCAAAAGACTTGGAATACAAAGATATCCATTGAGGATACAAATATTATATTAAAATGTATGAAGAATGAGATGATTGACAATTACAAATGAGGCCTACTTATATACCTAGGCAAGTGCCTCTTCACGAAAGGTCATGTATTATCAGACATGACCTTTCAGCCTAATTACTAACCAACTAATTATTCATTATTTACACTATTTTATTCGTTATGTTGCCTTCCTCCTCAAAAAGCTTTGTCTTCAAATCTTGTTTGATGAAAGGCCTTGATTTATTTTTTAGCTTTGACTCTCTTCTTATCTCGGGATAGTCATCTTTGTTGAGACGAGTCGATACGTTCCTCTAAGTGACAAACAAAATTGTCGCACTGAGAATGGATTGGACCATCCTAAATCAATTTTCTATGGAATCTTGTAGCCACTTGAAACTTGCGATGAATTATCACAAAGTGGATTACACTGACATTAGTTTTCTTCAAAACATCAGTTATATGATTGTATCTCTGCCTCGCTTGATCAGTGATACCTACAAACCTTTGAAAATGAAAACCATAGCTTGAGCTTAGTGAAATAGCTGTCCAGAGCTCAGTAGCATGAAAATATGGAGTGGAGAATGAAAAATGACTAAATTTGGCAATATTTTAAAGTTTCAATGATAACCCATGGCATAATCATGCCTCATACATGCTTAAAATAGTAATAATGACTTTATCCATGACCATTGTACCTTGATTTAACCCTAAATGACTCGAATGGAATCTACCCTAACCCTTTCAATCCTTGACTGACACCTAGTAGCTGATTTTAAAATAAAAATAGGAATAAATCTTTTCGTAGCGTACTTAGTGTATTTCCTGACACTTTCGCTACGAAAGTATCAGCAGTTTCATAGCGAAAAATGTGTTTTTACTGTGCAATTCGCTACGAAAATAGGTAATCTTGGCTAAAATGACCTTTTCAGATTTATAAGCTTGCGAAATGGAATATGTCAGGAAATAATGACTTATGTGACATGAAAATACTTGAATGGGGGTGGGTTTGGACCTTAGGATAGACTAATAAGGAAAAATTTAAATTTTTTCTTTACCAACTAATGAAAAATGAACTTTATGACCATGCCTTTGACACATAAAACTTTAAGACTATGTCAAATGATGTTTCACTTTTTCTGAGTGATAAAAGTAACATTGGATCCCCACTAGAATTGGTTTCCCAGGTCATAGCATTGGCTCCCCGCTGCTAGAGGTTTCCTAGGTACATGGGCTCCTCGCAGAAAGTGATTCCGGGTGGGATAAGTGGCTCACCAATGAATAGAGGGTTGTATTTGAATCTCCCCTTTGATTCATATTCTTTAGATTCTATAATGTTTCAAACAATAGAGTTGAGTAGATATGGGACATGATATGATGACCAGATACTTTCGGATCACGTGATGTAGTTGGAATTTCCCCCTAACTGAGAGGGAGTGTTAGTATGTTAGGTTCCCATAATACTAGTGTAGCCCCTTATAATTGTTAGTGTAACCACCTTATTGTTATTTTTTTTTCCATGTGGTCCCAATATTGTTATTATTTCACCCCATATAATCCCACTATTGTTCTTTCTGTGCCCTTACATTCATTTGAATCATCCAAGAATTTTTCATTTATGTAATGTAAAGGAGGTTTCCCCCTTTAAGAGGCTTATTTCTAAGTCGTTGATCATTTTTTTCTTCTATTTTGTGAGTTGGGTTCATAACATTTGGTATCAGAGATTTGAATTCTAGTGTTTCGCTGCTTCAAACAAGTTATCGTGGAATTTTCAATATAAATCTATTTCTTCGAAACTCCAATATCTGGAAAAAAACACCCATTTGAGCCAAAATCCTGATAAACATCGTGCCCAAATTTCATACCTTGGTTCACAATATTTTTGGAGATATGATCTATGGAATTTAGGGTTTGTGCAAGCTTCCAAATTTCATTTGAAACAAGTGACCGAGATAAAATCGTCATAACCTTCGTTTCAAGTATCAGATTCAAATTATGTAAAAAAATTCTGACAATGCATGGACTTTACTAGTGTATTTTTTATCGATTTCAGAGCTGAAGGATGAAACAGTGACATGTGGTGCATCGTACAAGTTCACTCTATTCAATCAGTCCATGATTAGGTCATTGTGGGAGATTGGGCATAAATTTTCCTTGAAGAATCCAAATCAGGTCTGACCTATGGCATTGGAAAGACAAATCAGATGGATACTACAATACCTACTTTGATATCTTGGAGATCCAAAATTATAGTTACAACCATTTGAAGACCGAGCTCCTAAAAACAAGAAAAAAGTGTGTATTTAAAAAAACAATTGCATAACTTTTGTTTGAAAAATAAGTTCGAAGTGATTCCAAGGGCATATTGAAGAAGCGATATCAGTGTTGATTTCTAAAATTCCTTCAAAAAATAATTCTACACGCATTAATCCCTCATAAAACTCTACTATGACATATGAAGAGGAATAATTGCAACATTATATATCAAAATTATGAGATGAAGTGAAACACTTTTTTCTCTCACATAGAACAAAAAAATTGAACTAAAAGATGACATAGATGGTTTACAAGTAGGCATGGAAGCTAATATGGATGGGTTGAAGGATGGCATGAAAGGAATGGAAGCTAATATGGATGGTAGATAAGGTAACATGGAAGATTTGAAGAAAGACATGGAAGGTTTGAAGGAAGGTTTTGAAAGGTTGCTACAAGAAAAAATTCCTAATGGTGAAAAGGTAGTAGAGGAAACTCATGATGAGAACAAAAGAAATGTTAAGAAGGATCTCATAGACTCCGCTATTGAATTTAAGACCCACCATATTCCAAAGATAGATATGAGTAAGTCTGAGGGCAAGGATCTGATAACATCGATACTATAAATGGAGCAATACTTTGAGCTCCATAATGTGAAAAACACACAAAAGGTATGCATTGCAACTTTATATTTAGAACAAAATGAGTTCGTATGGTATCGATGGATTTTTTTCTCATAAACCAATGGGCACTTGGTCAATTTTTACGTAGGAAATGATAGCACATTATGAGGATACAAAGAGAAACACCTTCTTTAGCCAATTGATAAATCTCAAACAAAAGGGCTCGATGATGGAGCACATTGAGGACTTCCAAAAATTGAACATAAAGGTAAATAATATTCCAGAGGAACATAGGATTTATGTATTCATAGGGATTCTAAAGGATAACATCCAACATGAGGTTCTCCTTTGGGAATCTAATACATTGGAGAAGGCATTTAGGTTGGAAATAAAAATTGAAATAAAAAATATGGCGACAAGGAAGCCTACAACTCACAACTATAAATATGGAAGTGTTGCTACTCCTAGACTTCCACAACCTACAAGGTTGACACCACAAAAATTGGAAGGAAAAAGAGAAAAAGGGCTTTGTTAAAGTTGTGATATCAAATACACTAAAGGTCATAAGTGTGCTGAGAAGAAATTTTTTTACATAGATTGTGAAGAGGAGGAAGAAAAGGAACAAGAAACTTAAAAAGAATATTATATGCATCATGAACCATCCCTAGAGGAAGAATAAATGATTCCGACCATATCCTGTAATGCATTGGCATGAATTACCACTCCTCAAACTCTCAATAGAGAAGGACATATCAAGAAGTAAAATGTAATAGTTATTATTGATTCGAGTAGTACCCATATTTTTATTCATTTTAAGGTAGCCAAGGAATTGAATTTCTTCCTATACCCAACACCAGAGTGTCAAGTGATGGTTTCAAATGGAGGAACTATAAATTTCTCTGGACAAGCTAACCATGGGGGAATAGGTATTGAATATTCCAATGCTCTCTGGAATTCGAGTGGGTGGTGTTGATGTTGTACTAGGACTACAATGGTTACAATATTTGGGGGTAATAGCTTTTAATTTTCCAGAACTCTTCTTGAAATTATTTTCAGAAGGAAAGGAAGTTGAATTACAAGGTATCACAGGGAAGATGGGAAAGATAATAAGCTCTAATGTGATGGTAAAGCTTCTAAAGAAATAACAACGAGGCATAATTGCACAATTATGCTCACTAGAGGTTCAAAAATTAAAATCATCTATTTCTCTAGATCCCCAAAATGTCTTGGAAAACCATTCCAAGTTATTTGAGACCCCCAAAGGACTCCCACCTCTTAATGATCATGATCATGCTATTCATTTCATTCCAGGAATTTTTCCTCCAGAAATCAAGCCTTACAGATATCCTTATGCTCAAAAGAGTAAGATTGAACATATGGTTGCAGAAATGTTAGAGGTTGGTATAATTCAACCAAGTCAAAGCTTTTTCTCTGCTCTGGCAATGTTGGTGCACAAGAAGGATGGATCATGGAGTATGTGTCTAGATTATAAGGAGCTAAACAAGCTCACTATTAAAGCTAAATTTCCTATCCCCTTCATTGATGAATTATTGGATGAATAACATGGAGAAATTTACATCACCAAGTTGGATCTTCGTTTTGGATATCATCAAATTAGAATGAATACTGAAGAAATTTCGAAAACAACATTCAAGACTCATGAGGGTCATTCTTAATTTTTAGTCATGGCCTTTGGCCTTAATAATGCACCTTCCACATTTCAAGGTTTGATGAATTCCATTTTCAAACCCTTCCTTAGAAAAATTTTGTTAGTATTTTTTAATGATATTCTAATCTACAACAAGTATTGGAAGGATCATGTTAAACATGTTGACAGGGTTTTGAAACTATTGGAGGAGAAACAATGATATGAAAAAACATCCAAATGTTTCTTTGGCATACAGGAGGTGGAATATTTGGATCATATTGTAGCTCATGAGGGTGTTAAGGTAGACCCTAACAAAATTATATCCATTAAGGAATGGAAAATCCACACAACCATAAAACATCTTTAAGGATTTCTGGGGTTAACAGGGTATTATCACAAGTTTGTTAAGAATTATGGGAGAATATTGGCACCTCTAACATCATTACTGAAGAAAGATGCATTTTATTGGACTCAAGAAGAAACTAAGGCCTTTGAACATCTTAAAGAGGAAACGTGCCAAGCACCGGTCTTAGCTACGCCATACTTCACAAATTTTTTATTGTGGAATTTGATGCCTCGTGAAATTGAATTGGTGCAGTTTTGATGTAAGAAGGAAGATCCATTGGTTTTGAAATTTTTTCAATCAAAGGAAATTACTTACAAAAACATATTTATGATAAGGAAATGTTGGCAATACTATATGTACTAAAGCAATGGCAACATTACCTAATGGGAGGAAACTTCAAGGTAAAAACATATGATGATAGTCTTAAATACCTTTTGGAACAAATATTATCTTTAGAAGTGTAGCAAAAATGGGTCACAAAGATGTTGGGTTATGACTTTGAAATAATCTACAAAAAAGGCAAGAAAAAATTTGTTGCAGATGCACTCTCAAGAAAGGATGAGGATGTGGAAGAATTTTTTTGTGCCATTTATATTATCCAACCTGAGTGGATAACCAAAGCAAGGGATAAATGGAAGAAATGTGAAGAGGTGTGGACACTCATTCAATTTTGCAGAAAAATCCCAATACATCTGAAACATTTAGCTAGAAAAATGATTCATTAGGGTACAAAGATCACTTATATATTTTTAAGAATTCCCAACTCAAACAAAATATTCTTTTGGAATTGCACACCTCTCCCTTAGGAGGGCACTCAGGATTTTTAAAAACATACCACAGGGTCAAGAAAGTTTTTTTTTTTGGGTGGCCTTAAATCTAATATTCAAAAGTTTGTGGCGAAATGTTTGGTTTTCCAAAAAAATAAAGTTGATACATTTAAGACCTCAGGTCCGTTACAACCTTTATCCATTCCAATTCAACATTGGGAAGATGTTTCAACATATTTTATCACAGGTTTAACCAAGTCGGAAGGAAGGACTGCCATCATGGTCGTAGTTGATAGACTTACTAAGTATGCACACTTTTGTTAATTATCTCATCCATTTAAAGCCACTACACTTGCTACTGCATTTATGGAAACAATTCAAAAGCTACATGGAGACCAAAATATTATTGTAAGCAACAAAGATCATACTTTTACAGGAATTTTTTGGAAGGAATTATTTTCTTGTTTGGGTACTCAATTAGCTCATAGCTCATCATATCATCTTCAATATGATGGGAAAATTGAGATAGTGAACAAATGTTTTGAATGATATCTTTGTTGATTTGTATTTTATAAAAAAGCATAATGGGTCAAGTGGTTACCTCTAGCTGGATGGTGGTATAACACTTCCTTCCATACTGCAGAAAAAATGACCCTATTTATGGCACTTTATGGATATCATCCAAGTCCATCACATCATTTTTAAGATACAATTATAATGTTTAAGCAATGTAATATCACATCAAGAATCAATAACAAGCTCTCCAACTCTTAAAGGATAACCTCACTTTGGCGTAGAATCAAATGAAACAACATGTAGATCAACATCGCAGTGAAAGAAGTTTTGATGTAGGCGACTGGGTATTTTTATGGCTACAACCCTACAAACAAATGTCCCTCAATCAAGCTAGTAAGGATAGTAAATTATCACAAAATTATTATGGTCCTTACATGGTGTTGCAAAATTTTGGTACTATGCCATACAAATTGGAGCTTCATGCATCTTCCCGAGTTCACCTAGTTTTCCATTTTTCATGCTTAAAGAAGGTTATAAGTGACAAGATCCTAGTTCAAACAATATTGCCAGAACTTGATGAGGAAGGAAAATCATATTGGAACCTGAAAAAATCATGGAAATAAGAATTTGACAATTACGAAATTGATCAATCACAAAATACCTCATCAAGTGGAAGAACTTACCCATTGAAGATTTTACATGGGAGGATGAGAATTTTATAAAACATCATCCAGGTCTACTCATGCATTGAGGACAACACTTTTTTGAAGGAGAGGGGAATTTTAGGTCCCCCTAATACTAGTGTAGCCCCTTATTATTGTTAGTGTAGCCACATTATTGTTATTGTTGTGCCCATGTAGTCCCCATATTGTTATTATTCTGCCCCATATAAGCCCATTATTGTTAGTTTTGTGCCCTTACATTATGATTGTTATGTCGGCTAGGATTATAATATGAACCTTGGACTCCTATATATAGAAAGGAGGTTTTTTCATTTGAATAATCCAAGAATTTTTCATTTATGTAATGTAAAGAAGTTTTCCTCCTCAAAGAGGCTAATTTCTAAGTCGTTGATCTCTATTTTATTCTATTTTGTGAGTTGGGTTCATAATATAATATTTGGAAGATCCTTGAAATATTCCAATCATTTTACTAGACTCCTGATTCTGAGAGGACCAATTTTGAACTTTGGAGCACTATATTTGGACAAGGGAAAGCATATTTTTTAAGTGAAGCCCATAGTGTTGCATTTGATCAGGTCGACCCTAAAGTAAAATTGGACACCCTTGGAAGCCCATAAATACAAGTTAAGTGAGCCTAATTTGGACACCATCATCAAGCATATTATTTTTATCTCTTCTTTGGATTGGTTCACACGAGTCGAAAGTGAGTTTGCGGAATTTGATTCATACAAATCCAAAAGTGCAGGGTATGAAGCTCACATGTGTTATTAGGGTTTTTGGGCTCCAGCTGTAGGGTTGACAGAATGATTTTTTTGTTGCAACCGAATGAATGTAGGATTATCCATGTAGTTGAAGGGTTTTAACCACACACATGTACACTCTCTCTATGTGGTTGGAAACTAGGGTTTTACTTTTACAGTTGACCGTAGTTGATCATCGTTGATTGCAGATTGGGAAATTTGACTCTAATCAGTATTGTTTTTGAGATCATATTTATGCATATTTTTGGTTGATTTTGTTGGATAATTTTTGTGTTGGCTCATTGCACTCTCTGCGGAACATTTTATGACAATCTAATAGAATAATAATTACAAAGGGTTTTCCCCCTTGTGGGGTTTTTGCTTGGTCTTTCACCAAAATTGTGTCTTTTGTTGATCTTGATGATTTTCTCTTATTGTCATTTCATTATTGTTATATATTCAATTATTATTTACTGATGAAAGAATACTTTATATTGAAAATATTTCTAATTAAATAATGGATTTGGGCCAAAATTATTTGAAACATCATAGAACAATGTAAGCTTAACATGGAGGGGCACCACCAAACCCTCCAAAAATATGAAATCTCTTTTAATGGTGACAAAAGAAAGAGTTGCATAAGAAGATAAAGAAGTATATTTATTGATGTTCCAAAGGATGATATCCTAGGTGAAAAGTGACAATACCAATGGAGAATTTAGAAAAACTCTTGGGGGAAGGCACACAAGAATTAAAAATTTTGTATGCAAGGAAATTATAGAGTCAACATCAAGAGGAAGCATCCAAACTAGCCACTCATGAGGAGGGCCTTATTGTACAAAATAAGCAGTCAAATCATATGAAGTAGACAAAGGGGAAGGTCTTATTAATAGGTGATTTTCAACCCTTGATTTCAACTAAATGTTTGAAACCATAGATAAAATTGAAAAGTATTTGTAAAAAGTTAAAGATTTCATATTTGTATTTATACATGGAGTTATAGATAGCATGAGAGAAATAAATAAATTATGAAGCTCAATGAGGCTTGGAAGTGTTATTCCAAGCCACTAATGATATGATACATAGTAAATGGAAATGAGAATTTTCCCCAAAAAAACTTGTAGTCAACCCTAAATCCCCAAGGAAAATGAAATCTAAAAGAAACTTCGAGAGAGGGAAAATGAAATGGGAAAATTTGAAGAATATAGATTAAGGAAGGAAAAGAGGAAGAGCTAGGAAAGAGAAAATAGGGAACATATGAAGAGAAAAATATTAACTATGAGAAAAAATAAGAAGTGAATGAAGCAAAAACAAAGGAGGAAGAAGAACTTGGGGAACTAGGGAGTAGACTATCAAACCTCATAAATATTTTGATATTGGAATCTAATGTTCCAACTTGGAAATATCAAGTGGAGAAATTAGAAGAGTAGTCAGTCTTGGAATGAGGAAAGGAAGTATGAGACAATCCCAAAAAGATAATAAGCTCAAACTTAAAGAAGTAGAGTTGGAAATTCAAAGTTGACTTTAGAAGTTTAGCAGCTAAATAATGAAAAGAAATATTTGTGCTTCTTATCACATAAGCTCAAATACCATCGATTGTGTTCACCAAGTCTTTCAATTTATTTGAAGGAGAAATTTATTTCTTTTCATATTAGATACATCACTATAGGAAAAATTGATTGCATCAAGCTACTAGAAAAATTTTCATCCATGTTTTGTAATAATAGTGAAATGTACTAGGGATTATTATGTGAATGGTAACTACATAATATGATCATGGTTTGTTATAATTATTGGGACCTGTTGTAGCTGCTACAACACCACCCAAAATTTTGGGTATATTCAAAATTTTAGGACCCCTCTGCTCGCTCAACCCATTAAGGCTCCGACCCAGCCTTCAATCGGTTAATATCCCCATGACCTTTTCCTTACAAAACCCATCACTGTGCCCATTAATACGATGCATGCCACATCCACTTGTCTTTTTGTCTCATAATTGCACCAGGGTTTGGGAATTTTTTCCGCTGCATAGAGCATTGAGATTTCTTCATGCGATTCAAAGCTAGGTTGACCATGGTAGTCATCACCAATCCATGGGGGGGCACTAAGCCTAGATGTGTAAGGCTTCAATTTGGCTTGCCTTATGCTGATCATGCTAGGGTTTCAGAGAAACCCTAGCTTGTCCAAGAGTAGTCCTATTTCCCATGTTAACATAATTCGCACTCCCTTGTGGTTGCATTCCCATCGGCATCACTTAACATCAGAGTGAGATTCAATTCCTAGGCTATTCCCCTAATTTATTGCCAGATCCTACCCCTCAACATGTGCATTAGGGTTTGCGTGAACTCTATGCCCCTTTGTGTCCTTGTAACCTAAGATGTGTGTGATTAATAATCCAGCCTTGCTTTGCATTTAATCCCCACCCTCCAAATGCATGGTCTTGTTTATTTCAAGGAGCCTTCTCTGTGAATGCATTGTCACCTTGTGTCATCATGAAGTATCAAGATCCACTGCAATCAATAGATACGTGAAAAATCATGCATTTTAAGGCAGTCTCCAAAATTAAGTATGCTCAAATGATCAATTTAATTTGTAACATCTTAGTTTGGATAATTCAATATTGATGCTCCTCAAGTGAATTATTTTATTTAGTCATTTGTTTTTTCTCATCACTTCCAAGAGCTAACTTGTTCTTAACCCACCACTTTCAAGAAATTAGTCCAAGATGCCATCAATATACATTGAAATATGTAAAAGTTTCATTAAGGATCCATTGACACGACACCATTAAGATACTCTACAATTTGAGGTTCTAACTGTCCATATGAACTACAAAAACTCTTCAACGGAGTTTTGAATATGACACAATGATACCCTCTCCAACATGCCAAGATTCTTCGACATATGGCGTAGTTGGTTTTCAATATGGATAGAGGATTAATTATTTTGACTATAGACCACATTAGCGGACTAAAAAGCCTTAGAATTCACATGGTTAAAAACCATAAAGGCCAGCTCTCTTCAAAGAAATGGATAAGGACGTAAACGATGAAGGAGATGAAAGACATATCTGTGTTTTGGATTAACATTAGAGGTGCATGTCAGAGAGGATGTTTCAAGCATAACCAAGGTATTAAGAGGCCGAGTGGGAAATTCACCTTTAACATTGATAAAGGGGCCATGCACAATAGCTATTTCATTCCTTTTCAATACAAACCATGGAAGAGGGCCTTCGAATGATCAATATTAATGAGGACACATTGAAAAATGCATTGGGTACTAAATAGTAGCCTTGGCATCAAACGTGAGGATTTAACATTACGTGTTATGCCTATTCGTCAAGTGGCATTTGAACACAACAACATAGACATGGTAATAAAAACGCATATACATATACGTTCAGCGGAATACGAGGAGAAACAATGTCTGATTTTTTTCAACATCACAAGATGATGTGATACGCATGCTAACACACAGTGTTTGTGTGACTACATGGCTATGGATAAGGTCGAATCCTCTACGCCACACCACCATTGGGTCGACCACTGTGTTTTAAAATCACATTTTGTACATTGATGCTATTATGCAGCGGAAACATATTCTCTAACGCTTCCTAGTAACCGGTAACCAGCTTGAGAATGATGGTTATGGAGGGACCCGAGAGACTCAAGTTCATGGATCGATGCACCCCTACCAAGATGAAAACAAACTTTGTTGCCTTTACAAATGCATCGAAAACTCCGTGAAGGTTGTGAGATAGTTGTTCATGCACAAATCCAGGGAAAGGATGCGCATGAAGGGTCATCAAGGCAACACTATTTTCTTAAACTTCTCGGTCGATTGGTGGCATCTCATCTATCCCATTTCAACATTTGTAGATGAGAAAATTGTGCCCAGAAGGAGATAGATGTTTTTTCCATGGTTTAGTAGGGGTCGCCAGAAGGCACTGTGCGATCAAGTTGTGCAGTCCCAGTTCTTTTGGAGCAGTGGTAGGTGTGACCCAGCCCCAAACGTGACTGTGTGACCTCCTTTCAAGTCGTAGACCTCCACAGGTTGCAAATTCGCAAGCCTAAGCCACGAACAGAAGGTGTGGTCTTTTGGGAGCTACGACTATGCGAATGCCATCGCCAAGTCACACTCCTCAAACAAAGGAAGAAACACTGAGTTGTGACCCTGTGACTACCACAAGTTGCAATCTTCGCCAAGTCGCTACCTCTCAACACTCCTCTGAGGTCGCACATCGCAGCCTTGTCCCAATGCATAATAGAATAGTTTCGACATCATCATTATTGGAAAGGAATATTAAGCTAGATCAAACTATATGTTTCAGTTATGTGATGAACGTCGGTTGACATTTTCAAGTTTTCTCCCCATTACATGATTAAACGAGATCAGTATGAGAATGCAGGAGTTGTACATACATTCTTCTGCAAAACAAGACTATACAGGGGTCCAAATTGATTTTAAAGTTCCATAAATGTATTACGTTTCTAATTATGTTTTCTCAATGCATAGATACATATCTATGTGTGTGTGTGTGTGTGGATAATTGAATGTGTTCACTTGCAGGTACCATGAGGAATTTATAGTGTTGACCTAGGTGAAAAAAGTTGTTGTCTTCCTCCAGAAGCTGCACAGCTCGGATTTAAACCAACAAGAAAACTCACATCATGTGGATGCTCAAGATTTCACTTAAAAACTAAAAATTGTTGTCCCAATCATCAACTCATGCAAATTCCATTGGCATTAAAATGGAATTAGTAGCATATATAAGTTGTTGGTTAGCATGGCGAAAGCTACAGTTGTCCTTTGGAAAGCAAGGTGGCTCCTTTAAAAACTAGAAAAAACCTCACTATAAGCTCAAAGGAACGTCTGTCACCCAATCCATTCATATAGGACTAATGCACAGGGAAAGACTTTGTGTTTTGCAATTTTTGTGCTCTCCAAAAGAGAAGTGTAAAATGAATAGCCCTAGGTCATAGATGACCCCAGGTCGCAGGTCGCAACTAACCTCAGGTCGCAAATGACCCCAGGTCGCAGGTGGGCTAAGTTGCAAGCCAACCCAACATTCGGGGAGGTCAGAGTCAAGGGAAACTCAAGAGTCACTTCAGCCTATATGTGTGAATTCGGGAAATAAGCAAAGGACTTTTAACACTTGAGTTGAGGCAAGGAAGAGATATTGAATTCGTGCTTAAGAGATAAAGGCACTCAAATCTTGGCATCAAGGAGAGGGAGTTGTAGTGAGGCTAGGGTTTTGGTATCATGCATTGAGATGAATAGCCCATATTCCACTATCAGGTTTTGACAAGTTTCAAAATATGTATTTGAAGTTGCAACAAAATTAATAATATATTCTCTTTTTCCGGCACTTATTCACATGCTTGCTTATGGTGGTAGTACTAGCTATCTAATATCTCACTATTTGTACGTGTAATTTAATACACTCAATTGGTTCTGGACTGATTCATAGTGGTTACATGTACATTTTTCTTTTGAAATGGTGTTTACTTGTTTCTTGCCATGTCAGTGATCTATTGTGAACTATTTTGTATTTAACTTCTGGCATGTTCTCTTTCATGTACGTCTGACTGGGTTTTGGTTCACTAATCCCTCTCATGGTGTACCCCTTTTTATTTTCTGCTTAGAATTGCTTATATCTCTGCCTGTGGTTCATCAATATTGGGCTACTTTTTCTTCACTGATTGGTCATTTTACCCTTGTCTCCGCTTCATCACCTTCCCATCCGACAACCAAGAGTGGAAACACTTATGTGGCAGCCGGTCCCACATACTAGATGGGGCTCCTATCCCAAACGGTGTGAGGTCTAATTGGCACCTTTCACTAGGGAGATCCCCTTGTTGTTTGCGGTACAATTTTTCCCATCAACATTTTGGTGCTAGAAGGAGGGCCAGATGACAAGCTGAGCCGTTGGAGCCTACATTTAGTCTCATATTTGTAAATGGCTCATCCAAAAATCATTCTCCCTTTATCGGATTTATCTTTTTCCCGATTTCAATACCTGATGAACCGCTATATCACTCGTCTGAGTTAAAATTCAATGGTGAGAATGGAATTTCCATAACTGAGCACCTTTCTGATTTTCTTGAGTTTTGACGATATTAAAAAATTTCTTGTGTGCTCTTCTCCCTCACTCTTGAAGGTTGGGTTAAGCAATGGTGCTGCACGTTTCCAGCAACTTCCATCCATTCGTTCGAGCAACTCGCTGATGAATTTCAAAAAGCTTTTCATAGGTACAAATTTCAAAATATAATAATGAGGATAAATGAGACCATAATGAAACCTTAAGAATCTCTAGAGGAATTTTCTATTATATTTTTTCATCCTTATTTTGAGTTCATAGAAAGAGATGTCGATTGGGCATATTTAATTGAACATTTTCAATAGGAAGTTTTCATTTCTCTGCAACACCTTCAATCTGTAACAAATCCTGATCCTTATGTCTGATATGATTATCCTCAAGTTACTAGTTTTCTAGATTCTGTCCCTGATTTTTTCTTGTCCATCTCTCTGAGTCCGAAACAAATTCAGGCCTCCAAGAGGGAAATTTCTATTTGTGACATTTCTCTTTCTCTTCTTGATTTTTTTTGTAATGGATTTTTGGTTGCAAATAGTTTAAGTGATGATAGATGCTTATAGGAAAATGAAACATGTTGTATCACCTCTGAGTCTTTCATACACCCTGTCAAATCAAAACTTGAAAACCATATTGACTTAACATCTCTCCTTGTTGATGAAACCAATCTCGAGTCCATTGAACATGTCTCGAGATCAGTTCTAAATCTCATTCACCTATCGATAATGAATTGGTCCTTGTCCCGAATAAAGTTGATTACCCTGTAAAATCCTTGGACCATGACGCGCATGCAGGTTCATTGGCCTCTCTGGATTACATTGATGGGCGAGATGAAAGTCCTCGTATGATTGGTACCCCCGCATCCGAATCATTTCATCCATCATCCCCTGATTCAATTATTGAGTCTGCCACACCAGTAATTTTTTCAAATAATTTAGAATTGTCTCCTCCTAGTGTTGTTGGCAGTGATGAACACGAGGGTGGTGTTTCACAATCACATTATAAAAATGATGAATCTCTTATTTTCGATCTCTTTCATCCACAATATTTAAACTACCAAGAAAGTGACCGCATGCCTCAGAAATCGCAAAAATGTTCCTCTTACCAATTCATCCCCATTTTTAACCCTAGAGGAGCCTAATATACTAGATACCAAACCTGATCAAATTAATGGCTCCAATGATTTTTATTTATCTGAAAACATATTCACTCACACCTTTGGTGACTGTCATTTGTATCTATCTGTTGACCCTATGATGCCACCAAAATTCGATGATCCACTTTTTGATGATTCAGGGATCCATCAGGAATTCGATGCAATTCAGCTTCAACTAATGGTTATCTCAGGTTCTCACGATGCTGATGAGGCCCCTCAAACAAGTCAAACTAGGTTTTCTGGAATTAGGGTTTCTAAAATTATGGTTCTCACGTAGCACACTACTCTTAGCATAACCGTGTCGTATATCAGCTCATCTAGGAAAGCCTTCGATTTGAGTGATCTTTATTTGAGCACATCTTCCTATCCCCTAATAGCTGATATGCAACAACCTCTATACCCTAATTTGTTCATTGGAAGGAAAACACAGGCTATTGTCTCAAATATTTCTTGTTGTTGCCTAACCAGTATAGGTTGTAGTTAGGTACAAACATATGATTTTTACAAACCTCTCTATTACCTGAAAATATTTTGGTCAATTTATCTCATCCTGGGAAATCTAAAGAATTTGATATGTTGGACTGCCAATCTGTTACTTTGCAAACATCTGGCCAAATTAATAATATGCTCGCTAACAGTTGTCCAGTCACCAAAAATAATTACCATGTGCATTCGTGAGTTGATCTCACAAAACCACTAAAGTTTGAAAGCTCCCTGTTGGAAGGTTCAGAGTTTTTCCATGATGGTGAGGCACTTTAGCTCTCACTGATGGGTATTTCAGGTCCTCACGTACCCAACAAAACCCAGGGACAACTTCAAACTAGGGTTTCCAAAATTAGGGTTTATGCACTTGGATTCTCGAGCATCTCAACTTCACTTGGCAAATGCTTATTTCGTACATTCCATCAAATTGATCATCCTCAACATCATGATGATATTTCGAGCTGGCTTGACAGATCCTATCCGAAAAATATATCTGCAAATAGGAAATGTCTTACCTCACTTCCGTTGGATCTAGGGTTGTGTGTGAATGAATGTGTGTCGTGTATATATGATTTTACGTTACAATTAAATCTTCCTGTGTATTAGGATGAAATTGTAGTTCAGCTTGAACAATCTATTCTGGCACATTCTATGGAAGTAGCCATGACCTTCTTGTTGTTGCACATGATTTCCAGGTAAGTTTTGCCGATGGTGCACAATTTTGTATGCTGGTTATGATTGCGAACATTTTTTGTTCTTGCACATAGGGAACTAATGCGATGGTTGCACTGGAAATATGATTTCACATAACCCGACCACCTCTCCAGTTAAATTAGGGTTTTAAGTTTAGGCTAGCTAGGGTATGTTAATAAAATTTTTCTAGTTCAAGTTGTTAATTAGGGTTTTCAAGTTGATCGTGCTTGAGAGCTAAAGGCACTCAGCTCTTGGCATCAAGGAGACGGAGTTGTAGCGAGGCTAGGGTTTTAGTATTATGCATTGAGATGAATAGCCCATGTTCCACTATCATGTTTTGACGAGTTTCAAATTATGTATTTGAAGTTGCAACAACATTAATAATATATTCTCTTTTTTTGGCACCGATTCACATGCTTTCTTATAATGGTAGTACTAGTTTTCTAATATTTCACTATGTTTGTATGTGTGCTTTCATACACGCAATTGGTTATGGACTGATCCATAATCGTTTCATGTAAATTTTTCTTTCGAATCAACGTTTACTTGTTTCTTTCCATGTCAGTGATCTATTGTGAACTATTTTGCAGTTAACTTCTGGCATGTTCTCTTTCATGTACGTCTGACTAGGTTTTTCGTTCACTGATCCCTCTCATGGCGTACACCTTTTTATTTGCTGCTTAGACTTGCTTATATCTCTGTCTTTGGTTTGTCAATCTTGGGTTGCTTTTGCTTCACTGATTGGTCATTTTATCCTTGTCTCTAGTTCGTCACCTTCCCATCCAACAACCAAGGGCAGAAACACTTATGGTGGCAATCAGGTCCACATATCGGATGGGGCTCCTATCCAAAACGTTGTGAGGTCTAATTGTGACCTTTCACTAGGGAGATCCCCTTGTTGTTGGCGATACAATGTTTCCCATCAATAGGACCCTAACCAAGTTGTTGGATATGTCCAACTACAAGTCTTTGTCTCCTTTATGAGAAATCATATTAAATTGATTGATGCACTCTCCTTTGTGGAATGTCTAGAATGGAGTGATGAGTTATGTATATGAGGGGCTCCAAAACCCTCAAAATTGCTCAAAGAAAAATATGAGATACTACAATATCATAAATTTATTTCATCAATATAGAGGGCACACACTTTTTCCATTTTAGAATGTGAATAGTGGTTGTCCCTTAATAGACTAGAGTCCCTCCTAGCCACAAAAAGAGGGATGAATTTCTCACATATGACCTAGAATAAAAGAACCCATTTGAAGTCTTTAAGTTTGAAATTTCCTTAGATCAAATTTCACGATACATTGATTGGTTAAAGGAGCATGGTATTTATTAATTTGGCTTGAGGTTCCATTCTCATGTTCTCTGTAGTCCAATAGAGGAAGGGGAAGATGAAGAAGACTTACGGGCTACTATCAATCTAAACTTGGGATACTACAAGGAAGAAGGGCATTCTTCTTTTGAGATAGGGAATTCAAATCTCCACAGTCTTCATTTTTCAGTCAATGTTTTGATTCTAAAACAAGACTCATCATCAAGACAAAACCTACCAAGAAGAGAGGAGAACCATTTCTATAAATACCAAATGGAGAGAATGGAGTGAATGAGGAGAAGGGAGGAGCTGACCAGTGAAATACTAGAAAAGATAATCATAAGTTCATTAATAAGTTTATTTTTATTAATTTAAAATTATTTCTTAATATTATAATATTAATGATATTAATATTATAATGACCTCTTATTAATATTAATTATAATATTATTAGTAATAATCTTAATTGTTGATAATATTGTAAAATTAATATCAATGATGGCATTTAATTAACCAAAAGGTATTTTAAATTAATAATATGGATGGGTTTATTAGGTTTTTTTTTTTCTAAATTTAGACTAATTCTATTAATGGCACAAAAATTACATGGAGGCATCGGCCTCTGCGCTACCGGCCTAGCTATGGAGCATTCTCAGTCTAAGAGCCTGAAGGCTACCATTTTGCCAAACATACAGAAAATTAGCCGCCCACGCAGGGGAAACCGAATATTCAACAGTTTCATATAACAAAATTAACAAAATTATCAACAGTTCATTATACTCAGGAGCAATCCAAACATTGGGAAAACGAAAACCCAAAAACCTGCAAATGCTGAGCATGCTAAGGAACATGAGGAGAGGGAGGAGATTCTTCAACAACTGGGCACCTGTAGGTGTCCATATCTTCCTCCACCGTCTGATGATCATTGTTGGTCTTGAATCTTCCATGTTTGTCAGCCGCAACATCCTCGCCTTCACTACAAGGAGCCATCCGCTTCATGCCGGCATGCAGAGAGTCGCCTTGGTTAATTTTATTAAAGAGGGGAAGAACAACAGAGCCAGAGGGCTCTTCTTTGAATTCCACAGTGATAATGGTTGTGATGCAGGGGCAGTTCAAGGAGCTCTGAAAGTAGAAATGGGTAGTTTGCACCAAAGTCAGGGGATTAGCAGAGGTGGCACAGGTATCGGGGGAGAAAGCAAAGCCCTTTTCAAACAAATGAGTGCCATGATGCCCACAACCACGACCACTTTGGGTTGCAGGATAATGCCCAGTGAAGTATTCGTATGATGGAGAGGAGGAGCTGGATGGAGACGAGGAAACTTGATGCCTGGCTCTGCCCCGACTACTTCCTCTCCTGCAGCGCATATGCTGGCGAAGGTGAGGCATAAGTGCAGGGTCAGGAAGCGCAGCAGAAGGGTGGACTAAATCAGTGAGCAATGTCACAAAAGTGGGAGACAAGGATGGAGAAGAGCAGGCAGGAGAATCCATAGCAAACTAATTCAACCGCAAAGAGCACAGAGGGTTGTGTGAGAAGTGCACACCGAGTTCAAGCTCTAAGCAACAAAAAATCGCATAGTGCCTCCCTGTGACGGTGCAAGAGCATGGCTCCGCTGCGACAGGAGGGAAAAGACTGTGCAAAGGATGCAGAATAGGGATGAAGCCATCGAACACCATCTTATGGAGGAGGGCGAACAGTTCTTGGCGTGCGAGGTGAGTTAAAGTAGGAGGATGAGAGTGGGTGAGCAACTTAAATGTAGTTGACGTGAGAGCAGGGGTGGCCATGTTATAAAGCCACACACCAACCCCACACAAAACCCAAAGCCACCAGCTAGCGAGCACCCGCATCTGGGGGATGGATTTATTAGGTTAAGATAATGTTATTTATTTGATTATTAAGGGGATGATAAGGTGATGTTTTTTAGAATATATATTAGTCTTTACTAATAACGTGATGTTATTAATATTAATTAGTAATAGTTAATTTTAATAATATTTACTAATAATAATAAAGATTAACATTTTTATATTATGAATAATTTTTTAAGTTTAATAATAATAAGGTTATGATTATTATATGATAAGGTGATGTTTAAAAGAATGAAATTATAATGAAGTCTTATTATTATTAATGATGCAATATTATTAATATTAATTAGTAATACTTAATCTTATTATTAATAATATTTATTAATTAATTAATAATAATAATAAAGTTTAAGATTTTTATTATTTTTAAAGTATAATAATTTAATTTAAATAGGTTCCTTAGAATTGATTATTGATTAGTAATTAGGTTAATTTTAATATTTTTATAAGAAATTTTTGTTAAAATTTAATTAATAGGTGGTTAAAGGAGAGGGCTAATGAGAAGTGAAGGGAGGAATGGAGAATAGGTGAGATGAAGGGAAGTCAGTAAATATTTGGAGGGTTATAATGAAAAAAGAGGAGGAGGAGGTAGGGAGCAAGGCGGATATGAGCATTTTATGTGAATGTTCAGGGACATATATTGGCAATGGGATTATTTGATAAGTGCGACAACGGACATAATTGAGGAGGCGCTAGGGTATTAATATTTATTAGAGAAGAGAAATAAGGGGATCCAATTGTTGCTGACTTCCAAACCTCCATCTCTATTGAGGTTTTGCGTTTGTTTGAGGTTTTGCGATTGAAATGGTGTTTTTCATTGGCAAACACCAGCTAGCGCCTTCTACGCAGATATAGTGAAAAATCTTATTAGTGTGTTCTTCCAGAGCCGAGGTTTGAGTTCTTCCATTTCTAATGCCAACGCCATTTACAATTGGGGTGTTGTTTTTCTATCATCCCCATAACTAGAGACATCATATCCTAATAAAAAAACATAATTGCATGAGGATAGGAAATAGGATCCATTGAGGGGATATGATAGGCCACAATTATGACATCCTTTTTTCATACTTTTGGAAACCTTCTATGCCCTCTTTATTTCCCTTTTCCACACTTTACACACTTTTTGTGCTTGGATTACACTTTTTGATAGAAGGTATTATTGGCTTATATTTTTTCATTCTTTGTCATCTATTAGGTAGTAATTAAGAGTAATTTGTACACTTACTTTAGCCGGAAGTTTGTTATAGTATTATTTTCAAGAAAGACATGGGAATCCCATAGGTAGATCCCGCATCCACAACCGATTGCAAGAAATCTATAGAAATCCACAACCATCTCTTCAAGAATTATAGTAGTATGTTTTTGGTGTCAAAATTCTAAACAAGACAATGCAATCTTAACTATTTCCATCATTAATCCAAAGATTCAGGATTCAAGGAAAAATAAACTTAGTATAAGCATAGTAATCACGAGGATATATTGTGATGGGAATTTTATCTTACAAGTGCATATCTAGACATGCATATCACCTATCTAATCATAGTTTTAGTTGATATTGAATATGGAAAACATGTAACAAAATTTCTATATTGCGTGTATGATTGTTAAGTGAACTTGATTTGGATTGTAGGGGGGCTATTATATACGTGAACCCCTTCTTCAATGGGAACGAATATTATTATTAAAATAAATGAAATGTTGCTCTATTTCCCCTATAATAAGCTTGCATCTTAATCTAAACATTTATGCAATTTGGTTTATCATTTCCTAATCATGTGGATGTCGATTTTGTATAATTGTTGTACTTTTTCACAATACCTTATCCATGTAGGTATGGTTCCCTCCCCAAGACAAATATTATTTAGTATTTCTTAATTATTCTTTGCTTAATTATAATTCAAGCATTCCATTGAATCTTATAAGCTTCCACGATAAGTTTTGATATTGTTTCCTCTGAGTTGGAATTATAATTGTATTGATCGGTGTGGAGAAATTAACCATATCACCATCATTTTTGTAGAATGAGTATATTTTATTCTGTGCTTATGGAAGCATATTATAGAATTTTTATTTTTAAGTTGATTAGTCTTGTTGGGTGTGGAGCCTGATTATCTTGTTTATTTTGTATCACAGCGTTGGACCCCTGTACCTTAATGGGGCAGCAATACCACCCATAATTAAATGCTTCCTAGGGGTGTAGGGGGTGTATTTGCGACCTTATGGAGCCCCCCCTTGGTGGGAGGTTTCGTGGGGGAGTGCCCCCGAAGCTAAAAACAGATGTAAAATTTCCTTGTAAAAGTATATTAATTTCTAATCAATCTGGGCCATTCATTAGGAGGATGATCTGACGGTAGAAGTTATGTTTAGTTTAGGTTTTTTTTCCCTATAAGGCAACCCCTCTTTGGTAAGAGGGTATTGTATTGCGGCTGTGTATTGTATGTGTATTCACATAGCGAGAAACAGATAGGGAGACTGTGAGAGAGAATAGAGGATATTACAGCGGATCTGCTGTAGGTTGTGTCTCTTTTTTTGTTGGATAATAGAAAGGAAGGACTGGTTGTTCGAGGTGGACGTAGCCCAAACTGGGTGAACCACGTATATCTGTGTCTCTCTGGTTTTATGTGTTTCCGCATATATTTTATTTTTTCCATTGCTTCTAATATATAATTTTCTAACAACTGGTATCAGAGCCAGGTTTGTTTGGCTGATAAACTCGCAAGAAATAAGTGTTCCTGGTGCAAGTGTGAGCAAAGGCGGAAGATGGTAAGTTTAGATTCAAGAAATTTAATGGCCAAAACTTCCCGCTGTGGAAGATGCAAATGAAAGATTATCTGTATCAGAAAGATCTGTACCTACCATTGAGTGGAAAAACAAAGAAGCTGACGACTATGACAAATGAAGAATGGGAGATTCTCGATAGAAAGGCACTTGGAACAGTACGGTTGTGCCTCGCGGCATCATTAGACTTCAATATTTCGAAGGAAACAACAATAGAGGGTTTGATTAAGGAATTGACCAAACTATATGAAAAACTCTCGACCTCAAACAAGGTATTTCTTATGAAACATTTATTTAATATGAAGATGTAGGAAGGTGGATCTATTGTAGACCATTTAAATGATTTCAATACAGTTACCAGTCATGTAAGTTCTGTAGGGGTAAAATTTGATGATGAAGTTAGGGCTCTTTTATTTCTGTGCTCATTTCCAGAAAGCTGGAATGGTTTAGCTATGGCCATTAGTAAATTTGTCTTTGGATCTAGTACTTTAAAGTTTGATGATGTTGTAAGTGCTATCCTTAGCGAGGAAATGCGACGAAAAAGCTCCGATGAGACATCAGGTAATGCTTTGAGTGCATATTCTAGGGGAAGAAAAATGGAAAGATGAAAGAGCTCAGGATATCGAAGTAAAACAAGGAAAGATAGATCCAAGTTCAGATCGGGGATGGTGTGCTGGAAATGCGGAAAAAAAGGACACCTGAAGAAAGACTGTAGATTTCAAAAGGGAAAAGAAGGAGACGCACAGGAAGAAAAAAATCATGAAGTAAATGTGACAGGTGATGTGTTACAATATTCTTTGATTATTTCTTTCGATAATGTTAATGATTCCTGGGTGGTAGATTCAGGGGCCTCATTCCATGCCACACCTGATAAGAAATATTTTCATAACTATGTTCAAGTAGATTTTGGCCAAGTTCGTTTGGGTGATGATAAACCCTGTAAAATTGTTGGAATGGGTAAATTTCTTGTAAAACAACAGAATGGAAACCAATGGCTATTAAAGGAGGTAAGGCATGTTCCAGATCCGAAGAAAAATCTTATTTCAACAGGGCAGTTAGGCGGTGAAGGTTGTGTGACAAATTTCATAGATAAAACTTGGAAGGTCGCCAAAGGAGCCCTGGTAATAGAAAAAGGCGAAAAGGTTGGAACATTGTATTTATGCAATGGTATTTATAACTTTGTTAATGCTTTAACTTCCAAAGGAACAGATGCAACATTATGGCATCATAGGCTCGGACACATGAGTGAGAAGGGGATGAATATTCTTCACTCAATAAATTTGTTTCTGGGTTTGAAGAATGTTGATTTGGATTTCTGTGAGAATTGTATTTATGGAAAACATAAGAGAGTCATATTTCTCAAAGTTGGGAAAGAAAATAACAGCAAAAAAATAGAGCTTGTGCATACAGATGTATGGGGACCGACTCAGGTATCATCTCTCGGCAGCTCTCGTTATTATGTTACTTTTATTGATGATGCAACTAGAAAAACTTGGATTTATTGTATTCAGAATAAGTCTGATGTATTTGATACTTTCATGAAATGGAAAGCTTTGGTTGAGATTGAGACAGGAAAGAAGTTGAAGTGTCTCAAATCAGACAATGGAGGTGAATATTGCAGCAAAGAGTTTGACAGTTATTGTTCAAAGCATGGAATTCACAGAGAGAAGACAGTTCCAAGAACACCACAAGAAAATGGTGTGTCAGAAAGGATGAACAGAACAATCATGGAGCATGCAAGGTGCATGAGATTGCATGCAAGATTTCCTTTACAATTTTGGGTAGATGTTGTAGATATTGTTGTTTATCTAATAAACAGAGGGCCTTCAAGGTCCTTGGATGGTGGTATTCCAGAGAAAGAATGGAGAGTTAAAAAGGTAAACTACTCTTTTTTAAAGCCTTTTGGCTATGAGGCCTTTGTCCATATTAATAAATAAAATAGAACAAAGCTTGAGTCAAAATCAAAGAAATGTACCTTTATTGGATATGGTGTTAATGATTTTGGTTATCGCTTATATGATTATGAAAATCACAAAATAATTAGGATCAAAGATGTAATATTCAATGAAAAGGTGTTATATAAGAATCATTTGCAGGAAAAGAAACAGAAAAAAGAAAACAAAGAATACATAGTTCTTGATGAGATCACAGAAAAAGTAAAGGTGCCTGAAAATAATAATAATCAACATCCACAACAACAACGACCACCACAATAGAAATAGGCATCTCAAACACCTGAAAGTTGTGTCAGAAGATCTACAAGGATAAGCAGACCCCCTGAACGATACTCTCCTTCATTATATTATTTATTGTTGACCGATTATGGTGAACCTGAATGTTATGAAGAAGCAATGCAGGTTGAAACCAGGAAGAAGTGGGAGCTAACCATGAAAGAAGGTATGGACTCCTTAATGCATAACCAGACTTGGGACTTAGTTAGGTTCCCTGCAGGTAAAACTACATTATAGAATAAATTGGTTTACAGGTTGAAGAAAGAAGATGGAGGAAAACAAAGGTACAAAGCTAGACTTGTGGTGAAGGGGTTTTCACAAAAGAAAGGTATTGATTTTGATGAAATATTTATCCTATTGTTAAGATGACCTCAATCAGAACTATTTTAAGTCTTGTAGCAGTGGAATATTTACATCTTGAACAGTTAGATGTAAAGACAACATTTCTCCATTGAGATTTGGAGGAAGAGATCTATATGCAGCAACCAGAAGGATATGAGGTCAAAGGGAAAGAAAAATTAGTGTGTAGGTTAAAGAAGATCTTGTATGGCTTAAAACAGGTTCCAAGGCAGTGGTATCTAAAATTTGACAGGTTTATGTCTAAACAAGGTTATACTAGATGTCACTCTGATCATTGTGTTTGTCTGAAAAAGCAAAATGATGGCAGCTATATTATATTGTTATTGTATGTAGATGACATGCTTGTTGTAGGGTCTCACATGCAGGAAATAAATGTGCTCAAAAGAAAATTGGCAAATTCATTTGCAATGAAGGATTTGGGAGCTGCAAAACAAATCCTTGGTATGAGAATAACTAGAGACAGAAAAAATCACAAATTAACATTGTCCCAAAATGAGTACATACAAAAGGTGTTGAAAATATTTAATATGCATAATGTAAAACTAGTTAGTACACCTTTTGCTAGCCATTTCAAACTTAGTAAGGAGATGTGCCCCAAGACCCAAGATGAAATGGATTATATGTCTAAAGTTCCATATGCATCAGCAGTTGAAAGCTTAATGTATGCAATGGTCTGCACAAGGTCTGATATTGCATATGCAGTGGGAGTTTTAAGCAAGTACATGAAAAATCCAGGAAAAGAACATTGGATGGCAGTGAAATGGATTCTCAAATATTTGAGAGGTACCACAATTAAAGAATTGTGCTTTGGTGGTTCAAACATTGCCCTACAATGATAAGTTGATGTAGATATGGCAGGTGACAGAGATAACAAGAGGAGCACTATAGGGTATTTATTTACTGTAGGTGGAACAACTGTCATTTAGGTTTCAAAAATCCAAAGTGTTGTTGCACTTTCAACAACAGAAGTAGAGTATGGTGCTGCTATAGAGGCTAGTAAAGAAATGATTTGGTTACAAAGGTTTATGGATGAATTGGGTAAGAAGCATGATATGGGCACGTTATACAGTGATAGCCAAAGTTCCATTCATCTTGCAAAGAACTCAACATTTTATTTCAGGACTAAACACATACACCTCAAGTACCATTTCATACGGTCAGCGTTGGAAGATGGACAGTTGAAGCTGGAAAAGATACACACTAGCCAGAATCCTGCAGATATGCTAACAAAAGTTGTAACCAGGGATAAATTGAGAATATGCTCAGTTTCAATTGGTCTTCAAGTATGATGATGAAGATGAGAAACAGTAAGGTCCAAAGATGAGTCATTTTCTAGCAAATGAAGCAACAGTGGAGTTGCTACAAATCAGTCTCCAAGTGGGAGATTGTTGGGTGTGGAGCCTGATTATCTTGTTTATTTTGTATTGCAGCGTTGGACCCCTATACCTTAATGGGGCGGAAATTCCACCCGTAATTAAATGTTGCCTGGGGGGTCCAGGGTGGGAAATGCGACTTTATGGAGCCCCCCCTGATGGGGGGTTTCGGGGGGAGTGCCCCTGAAGCTAAAAACAGATGTAAAATTGCCTTGTAAAAGTATAGTAATTTCTAGTCAATCTGGGTCATTCATTAGGTGGATGATATGACAGTAGAAGTTATGTTTATTTTAGGGTTTTTTTCCCTATAAGGAAACCCCTCTTTTGTATGAGGGTATTGTATTGCGGCTGTGTATTGTATGTGTATTCTTAGAGTGAGAAACAGATAAGGAGACTGTGAGAGAGAACAGAGGATATTACAACAGATCTGTTATAGGTTGTGTCTCTTCATTTTGCTGGATAATAGAAAGTAAGGACTGTCTGTTCAGGGTGGATGTAACCCAAACTAGGTGAACCATGTATATTTGTGTCTCTCTGGTTTTATGTGTTTCTTGTGTTTTTGTTTCTGCATATATTTTATTTATTCCATTGCTCTGTAATATATAATTTTCTAACAAGTATCAACTACAATAATGAATTTTTAATGTTATAGTCATGATTTATACTGGAAATTAATCCTATAATATCTCAATAAATTAAATCCAACTATAGGTGTCATCAATTAAAAATTTGGCAAAGGTTAATTGTAGCAATTTCCTTTCCATGCATATATGAATTAATTCTAGCGAGTGGTTTAGTTCTTAAACAATTTCTTTTCCACATGTTGTAGCAGCTACAATAGCCCCAAATTTTTGGCATAATTCTAAAATTTAGATTTCACTTGTTTTGTGTCCATGAATGACCACCCTTGTATAATCATAAACCAATGAGTTAATATTAGTTTCAATGAAAATAATTATAGCTGACCTACTTAGCACATATTGTTTTGGCTTAACACATTGTACTCATACCTAGCGGAACACAATGTTATTTGTTAGTAAAATGCAACACATCACAATGAAATCCTATCAGTGCAATCCCCTCTGCAAAATGTGCCCATTGAGCCCCATCACACCACCTTAAATTTGTGTGCATGCATTATCCTGCCAGTGAATTTAATGCACACAAAATCCCTTGCACATGTGATAAACTATATAAGGTATAAACCCTTTTTCATTTTCACCATGCTCTCTTGTTTCCAAAGCCTCTAGCTTATCAAGGTATATAAATTTATTAGTTCATGTATTGCTACTATTCATTCCTCCATGATCGTAAAGAGCTCAAGGGTCATTCCAGTTTCTAGGTAGGTCCAACACTCATTTTAGTCTTTTTGCATTCTTGGACCTTTCTTTCTTTGCACAACCCTTAGCCTCCTAGACCCTTGGATTTTTGTTATCCCTATAGTTTCCTATATATTCCTAGGCATGCAGATGCTCATCCTATAACTTCCTCCCTCATTCTCCAGTGTATTTCTTTCTTCATGCTTCTACACTTAGTCATTTTCTTCCTTTTGATACCTCCCATTACCACAACAATGAAAGGCCTCCAATTTTTCTTGCACCATGGTGTTTCCTTTCATCTTTTTTATGCTCTAAATTTTTTCACCAAACCCAGATATCAGAACTCTTAACATAGCGTCACAATCTATTTCAATAGATAGTTTCCCTTTCCTTACACAACGGTGCTCCCAAACCAAATTTTTACTGTGATTTTTTCTACACCACTACTCTTTCCATTGTGATATCATACATTATTCCTCTCGTATATTTGATACGATATGAAGCTCAACCTATGGCTTCCCCTTTATTTGTGAAATAATTCAATCGTTTTATCATGGCCTAGCTTATATCCTTGGGCTACTATATCTTATTGTGCCACTCTATTGCATTCCCCCCTCGGCTCAACCTACTTCTATAATGTGAAAAACAATGCATTGATATATTAAACACAGGGCCTATCATTCACACAATGCACTAACCTAATATATTTTGTGTAGAAAATTAAAGATATTTTGTTTTCTTAACATTTTTCGTTCATGAATATTTTTGAGATGTCAAGTACCCTAGACTTGGAGTGCCTCAACATCTCCTCACAAATGGTGGATATGGATGTACCGACAAAGAAAACACCAGACAAAGAGATTGCATATGGAAATGAAGAAGGGGTAGTGGAAATTTCTATAATCTCAATTCCCATTTATGTAGACACAAATTTCTATGTGGAAAAGTCAATGTCAATGACTTGATATGGTATTTATCAATCGTTTTCTTGAAAGGAGGTGCTTGAAGGTGAAGAAGACAATGAAGTGTATCATAATTTCAAGAACTCTTGGCTCCACGAAGTAGCAGCAAGCCCTGTTGTCCTACCATGTGTCAAAACTATTGGATGGATAATAAAATGCAGAGATACAAAAGATATGATTATCCACGTCATACATAGTTTAGATGTAGAAACATACATATATCCCTGCATCGCAAAATATTACAAGTTGCCAAGCTACTAAGTGTCCCTTACAGCTAAGTGGTTTTGTAATTTTCCTCTTGCGAGTAAGGATACCCTTAAGAATTAGTGGCAAGATACCAATAATTTATTATGCTGATCCGATGAGATATATAAGACCAAGTTATTAAGAAAGGCATATAAGACGGTGGGAAAAATGTGTTTCAGATTGTATGGTAGGAAATATGCAGAAATGTTCAAAGAAATTTGGGTACTAATAATGTACACATGTACTCAATATGTGTGTATGTATAATTGGGAAAATATTCTAGCGGCCTCCATCATGGAAAATATAAAACAAGCATAGAAGCCACGAGAGGGACAATAGTTTGAATTTTGCATGGAATCATATATGTCGGATGTCATATGTTAAAGGTGTCAATTTGAGTCATTGGGATAAAAGTGTAACTTTTCTCCATACATACCACATATTCACATATGTTGCAGGATTCTATGGGACACATGATATGGGATGATTTACTGTCAAACTGTTGATAGTTTTATTTCACCCATATATCATACACTCTTCAACAAAAAATATCCATTGTCGAACAAAGCTAGAGTAGCATTACAAGATATTGATAATTTTTTCACACCCACATATTCAATGTATATCATGGTATTCATAGCTTGCAAACCTTCTCACCAACTTCCTATGTTTTTTAAAAATAAAATAGTCTTGCAGGAAGTTGCATACCAATTCACAATAGGACTTATAGGAATTCTAGTTCGTTTAAACATAGAACCCTGGCCCACTTTTCCAATATATGTTGGAACATATTGTGTACAAAGTTTTAGAGAAGTAGAAGAAGAAACTAGTGATCTGGAACAATTCAAGTTTGGTAAAATAACCCTCTAAATATATGATTCCAGGGGTATTTTGCAATAAACTAAAAAAATAAAGTACAAATGGTCATACACCCTAACCATTGATGAGGAATAAGATAAGGTAAATAACTTTTACAATGCTTCCAAGGTTGTGGATGCAAGAAAGGGAATTGGTAGCTCTCAGTCCACGAGCAATACAATACCTACAAACTAAGAATCCTCTCTAGGAAACAAATCCTAAGAAAATAAAACTTCCTTAAAGAGAGAAAGGGAGGAGGCAGTAAAGAAATAAATATTGAAATATTTGAAGTACGAACAAGAACTGAAGAAATAGGACGTGGAAAAGAAGAAGCAGGAAGAAGAAAATAGAAAAAAAGAAGAGAATAGGTGGAAGTAGGAATAATAAAATAGGAAGTGAGAGGAAAGCAAAAGAAAGCAAAGGAAGAAATTAGGAAGCTTGAATGAGAAAGACTCACAAGGGAGGTCGCAGATAAGCAAGCGCGGGAAGAAGCTAGACAAAAGGAGCAAGCTAAAAAAGAAGCAGAATTCATATTTTCTCCCATGGATGTTTATCTCGTACGACACTCACTAGAAGACATCCACACTTGAAATATGGTCATCTTGGCCAAAGAGGAATATCGAGTGCTAGACCTTTCAAGTCTCATATTCGACTATGGCTTAAATAATATTTTTCAAGAAAGGTGGAGATTCTTAGCCCAAGAACTCGCCAAACCGATCTTGGTGACCACTAAAATAGATATAGTGGCAGATACTATGAACAATCATATGGCGATAACTTCCACATGATTTGAATTCTCCACTGCAACAGAGAAAGACTTTGAGCATTTGGTGAACAAGGTGAAAGAACTATAAATTAATTTGGCCAATTCACAATAAGAGAATAAAAGGCTTCACACAAAAATCCAAGTCTTGATAGCTTGAGGCTATCATGAGGAGGATTTTTGGGTAGTTGTATTAGAAGAGATAAGAATGTTGGAATATGTCATGAAGTAGCTATATATGGAGATGATTATTCTTCAAAACATATTTTCCTCGTTAATGGATATCCAAAATTAGTTCAAGGGAAAAGGTAAATTGTTAAAACAATCCTTGATTACAATAGACCTCATGTATGAATGGGGCACAAAGTATCTTGATGCATCATTTGACCTATCTAGAAAGGATAGAATGGGTAAGGAATGAGACAAATTGGAAGTTAGGATGTCTATGCAATCCCAAGAGAATTTGGGAAGAGATGTGGTTGGGAAATTGAGTATATATTAACAACTTCATAGCACATTAGAAGCATTTATCAAGTCTCACAATATAGCTTCCATTAGAGGAATAGGAATAGTAAGAACATAGTAGGAAAATTGGAAAAACTTCAGGAGATTATGGATGCAAGAAAACAAGTTGTTGCTCAAAAGAGCTTGAAACCTACAAGACATGCCATTGCAAAACATGTGGTGGAAGCTGCAAAGTTCATTAGAAAACTTTTGAGGTCTAAAATAGGCGTCCTAAGAAAAATGTACAACCAAAATAATATTTATAAGAACCAATAGGATTCAAGGTGATGATGTCAAACATGGGGGATGATTCACCATTTTTGGCATAAAAAGGTAAAAAGATTAAAAAATAATAAAATAATAAAACTACTTTTTCAACTTGTATTTTCAAATTATCTCCCTAAGGCTTTACTCAAATTTTGAGCAGGAGTACTTGTTGGATGCCAAATTTAATTCCTCATCCAAGGAGTACCTATGTTGCATACTTTTGATGGTCTCTACTACATTAAAAATGAGAAATACATGAAAAAATGTTATTTCAATCACGTTTTTTAATGTATTTCACATTTTTCGTGCAGTTGGGTCCATCGAAAGTATGAAACCTGAGTACTCCTTGGATGAGGAATCAATTTCTGCATCCAACGAGTATTCCCGCTTGAAATTTGAGTAAACCCATAGTGAGATAAGTTGAAAAAAGTAGTTTTTTCTTTTTTTCCCTCTAAAATTTGATGATGTAATCTAATATTATTTTATTATTTCCACTATTATTTTATAATTTCCTTAGGAGGCCCATTTTAGAACTTAAAATTCCCCTAATGGGACATAATACTCTATGTGATTTTCAACTGAGCACAAACATATATGAGAACATGATATTTGATGCTCTTGAATGTGAAATCATATTCAATGATATCCAAAAAAGTCAGATCCATAGCAGTCGATTACAAAGCATGGCATGCTCACCCTATTTTGATATTAGTGCCATGAAGGGAATTATTTTTATTATTTTTTGTTTTCGTGTAATATGAAAATAAAATTAGGATTAGAATTAGAAGTAAAAAAAAAATTAGAATATGGAGAAATAATGAAAAGTCATATGGAAAATGAAAAGTCATGAGGGAAGTTGAAAGGTCATAGGAGGTGAAGAGTCGCCCCACTTTATATAAATATAGCCTCATGGCTAGTTAGAAAGGAAATTTAGTTTTGGACCCATTTGAGCACTGTGGGAGAGGAAAGCTTGTACATTCCTTTCAAATATCAAGTGATATTTTTGCATTTCCACAATTGGATTTCATGGACTCTTTGTGTGATGTTGCATTGGAAATTTCAGCTTAATTTTGAGAAGATCTTTTGGGCCAAGTCAATCATTTCATTTCACATGTTTTTGAATATTGTAATATTATTCTTATGGTGATTTAATGGAATGTGATTGTTATTTATGTGTTGATAATTTGAGATAGAGTCTTCAGGATGTCCACGGTATTCATTTTTACAACTACGTTTCGAGTCTAGAAATCGAGTCTAGAACAAGACTCATCTTCAGGACAAAACCTATCAAGAAGAGAGACAATTAAGGTATATAAATACAGGATGGAAAAATGAGAGAAAGAGAAGAGCTGACCAGCACAATAAAAGAAATAATTTTAAATTTGTTTATTATTTAGAAATTTTAATATATATAATAAACCTTATTTAATTTTATTTCATTATTATTTAATTAAATAATTTTTAAATGGATATGATTTATTTTAATGTTTAAAAATATCATATATATATTCAAATATTAATAAAATTATTTTTTATGTTATTAGCTCTAATTATATTAATAATTACAATTATAACTTTACATATTATTAGTATTAATTATACCATTATTAGAAATATTTATATTTTCTTATAATAATGAAAAAATTAATATTAATAATAATAGGGTGGAATCTGAATTTATTAAAATATTTGTAAAGAGATAATGAGGGTGCCTAAGAGGTTCAATTAATAAAGCCATATTAATTATATTAATTATAATATTAACTAGTAATAGATTAACCTATTTATAATAATATTTGTTGATTAATAATAATGATAAGGTTTAAATATTTTTTCTTTTTTATTTGAAAGTTATCTAGATGAGTTAATTAATTTAAAATGAAAGCCTTGAATTATTAATAAAGGTTAGGTTATTCAAGATGTTCAGAATTAATGAACTCTTTCGCTAACTTGACACTCGTATCTTGTTCGAGATTGCTTGTTGATTTATGCTTTCATGCTTCTTATTAATTGAGAAATAATTTACAATTGAAAGTGTATATATTGACTTATCAATGTATCTTAATTAAAGTTTTTCTCTCATTCTTTCTTTAAGATTCATGTTCATTTACTTACATGTTATTATATTCTTTGTACCTTTTATTTAAAGTATTTCTAAAGTTGTTCTAACTTGCATTATATCGAAAGTTTGATCTATATTTCCTTTCTATCACTCACTCCATCCCAAACAAATTCTCAAATAAACACGGTGGTAGTTGGTCCCATATACCGGATGGGACTCCTATCTCAAATGGTGTAATGTCTAGTTGTGACTTTATACAGAGGAGATCCCCTAACCTTTGATGGTGCTTGTATTTTTCCCTGTCAACACCATGCAAGTGTGAATATAATTTTAGTATGAGTTCTCTATTTCTTAGGCAATCTCGTTTCTATGCGAGTTAGAATTTAATTCCCAACATGAGTATTTTAATTCCTTGCAAAGCGATATTTAATTTCTAGACAAGTGTGATTATAATTATTGTAAGGTATGAATTATTTTCATGCAAGTACAATTTATCTCTTTAAAACCCTTCCTTTGTTTGTATCCAATTCACATATAAGTATAAACTACAACTATTGGGCCAAATCATTGCAAGAAATCATATAGCCTATGGAGATCGATGTCGACTACGTCCACGAAAACTATATAGACAGATACACCTAAAGGGATCACTTCCCACCGACACATTTGCATAGCCTAACCCCAAGATCATCAAGGATAATTGACCTTGTGACCTCCCATTAGCAAGGTGATTTAAGAACAAGAGCTTGACCAATTGATCTAACCCTTAGGGCTTATAACCTACATATATATTGCATGATAGTTCACAATTATTATATAAATATCTAATTGACAATTAAATGCACAATCTATATAGTTTTGAAAGTAAAAATGGTCATTAAAAGGGTTGTCAATAATGATGATAGGCATTCTACTTTGACTGCAAAGAAAAAAAGTCAAGCTCTATCAAAAGGTAAAAGAAAAAAAAATGGTGTGAGAAGGGAAATCATGATTAAAAATTAGGATGAAGTAGAATTATATATAATGAATATGTAACATGTAAAGGGAAAATAATATGGTTCATACATACCATTTCATGTTGCTACGTTGATTAAGAAACTTCTACGATCAATAGCATGACAAAAACTTGAGCATCGCCTACTACCTATTACAGTCTCTTATAGAATTGAGTGCTAAAGTGATATAAGGAAGAGTGGATGCCGTAACCCATCATGGGATAGCTAAAATATTTGTTTTTATGCACTAAAAAACAACATGCCAAGTTGAGTAGGAAAATTTTGTCACCAAGAAAAAGGACAAATTTTTGGCCTTATAGGCCAACTCAAGCCTAATAGCAATAACAATAGACTTAATAAAGTAGAATATGACTAGAGATAATACATGTATAAGTATGAAAAACTTCTTGGTAGAATATAAAACAAGAAAAGGAGAATATGATCAAGAATCCTTTGCTAAAAAGAGGAAGATAGAAGACATATTGTAGCCACCTTGGTTCAGATGGACACCCATGAAGGCATCCCCATCAATACAACTCTAGGATTCCCACAAGGAGGGTAGCAAAGGATAATAATAAAGAAAATACTTGAGTCTCCACAAGCTAAGAATGTGGCCATTAAGAAACAAAAATCTCCTATAGATATTGAGAAGGATGTCTGATTTTATAACACATCAAAAGATCTTAGAAAATACCATGAAAAGACTTAAATTGAGAAAAATGAACCTACTATGGAATACCTCATAGTCCAACTAGAAGAAGCTAGGGAAAAGGGCCTAAGATGGAAGAAAATTTCAACAGAGACACAAGACATGAAGATCATAGATATATAGGGTTGCAATTTATAGTTAGAACAAAAGTTGTTACACTTACAAGAGAAATGCAATATCTTCAAAGATGTAGCATCTGGATGATAAGAATTAGTTGAAGGAAGAGAATGAAGAAATGAGGAAAAAACCAAGGAATTTAAGAATAGGGCATAAAGTATTAAGGACCTAGGGTGGAAGTTGTCGATCAAGCCATAGAAGTAGTAGAACAAATTCTCTTGCATACCCCCTATTAGCATATATACTTTTCTCCTTAGGAAAAAATTATGCAAGTTTGGGTTGGGGAAGTGTAACATCCACAGGTTAAAAGTTCATGTAATAAAGCTAATAAAGGAAAAATAAGACCAAGGTCATGGGACACATATTCCAATCTGAATGATTTGACAAACATCCTAGAGGTTATTCATTTGGTTTATTATGGCTAAGGGGAAATTGGAAAAGGAAATGACAAAGGATTTGGAAATGCAAAAAAACATTAACTGGAACTATATTTATGAAATAAAGGAAAATAGGAGAAAGTGAAGATGAAAGGTCATAAAATTTCATATGAGGAGGAAATTGAAGGAAAATAGAGGAAAATGAAGAAAATAGAGACCTCAATAATAAAAAGGCATATGAGGATCATTTCATGCCTTTTTTCAGTTTTAGCTTGGATCTTTATCTCTATTCTCTCTCTCATAACCTTGCACACTTAGATCATTCTTGGAACGCTCTAGTGTTAGAGGAAGGAAGGAAAAGGAAAGAAAGGATCAAGCAAGGAAGAGTTGGATCAAGTGGATATAGCAAGATTCCTTGCAGGTATCAAGTTGCATATATGATTTCCTTGTTGGTTTTGGCATGCATGGTATATGCATGTGTGTATTTGGTTCTCTTGTTTTCATTGGC
The DNA here is from genome assembly GCA_034641835.2 of Pinus albicaulis. NCBI lineage: Eukaryota > Viridiplantae > Streptophyta > Pinopsida > Pinales > Pinaceae > Pinus > Pinus albicaulis. The sequence goes on from CM076582.1 coordinate 615,740,986, forward strand.
ATGGGTTTTTCTAGGTGTAACAGTGGTTTTCAACCTTTCCTTTCCATTTTTGAATATCCATGGTGTGATGGGGTTCTTTCATTTGGTTGAGCTAGATTGTTGGATGGTTTTAGAATTGGGTGAGGTGGTCTCAGGAAAATTCCCAAGGTCCTAGGAATCCCTTGACTAGTAATGGTGGGATACATGATAAAGCTCGAGGGTGGAGACGAGACAATTCCTAAAGGTATTGGTTTAGAAATCTGGAGGCATCCATGCTTGATTAGGAGCTAGTGATCCCTTGACCAGTTTTTGCAGGATTGCGGTAAAGCCTAGTAGTGTATGTTTATTGTTTTTCTAGGAATCCCTTGACCAATAATGGTGGGATTGTAGTAAATCCTAGTTGTATAGATGATGGTTTCAGGCCTAGAAATACCTTGACTAGTAATGGAGGGATATGTGGTAAATCATAAGGAATCACTGGTTTTTTTTTTATGAGTCCCACATTCATGCTTGGAATATGGCACAGAGGTGATTGGTTGAAAGAAAGGTTTGGTTTAGCCGTATCTATGGTCAGGTAGCATGTGGAAGTACCTAAATTGGATGGATTTGTATATGTTAATAAGAGCTCTTTTCTTCTTGTATTTCATCAGTATTTATATTTTTATGATGTGGATTTGATAGTTGTTCTATCATTGTTATTATTATGGTTATATGTTTGTTATAAGCATGGTTTCATGTCAAATTCTAGTTATGGCTCTCATCATGTTTTTATTATTAAATTAATGGTTAATGAATGTATGACCTAATAAATGATAATGCAACTTATTGGAGATGGGATCCCCTCGAAGGAAGAAGTAAGGAAAGACTCTGCAAATTGAGAAGTAGAGCACACAAAGTAGAGTCTATTTTGAGTCATAGGGGCTTTGGGGTGGATCAAATCCCTTTATTATGTAACATGATAGAATATTTTGTGAAGATTGGACTCCACCCATGGTTTTGGACCATGGTATTGTAAATGCCAAACCTATATAAGGAGTCCAGATCGAAGCAAGTTGTGCAAAGAAGGAAAGTAAGGTTAAATGTTAGATCTTATGAGATGCACTTAGATGTAAGATTGTTTTGAGTCTATGTTTTGGTTAAGAGGAAAGGCTCCTGCAGTTGTGTGGTGTGCAGACCCCTGCAACTGTGTGCACAGGGTGAACTGAATGTATGAGAAAGATATGGCTATTAATGAAAGAACTGTTGAGAATATATGAGTTATGTTTATGTGTTTTCTTTTTGCTTATTTTTTATGAATGTATATGTTAAAGAAGGTTTTTTAATCTGTAATTGAATAGTGTAGTATTTTTTATGGTTATTTACTTTGTTTAATACATGACTAAGTAATATCGCGTTGTCTATAGTAAGTTCAACAGATGTGTTGAAAAATTCCTATAGTGTTGATAGATATGATCTGCGAAGATATGATAAGGGAAATACCTAAATACACGATCCTCTATCCCTCTAGATGCAAAAACATGGTTCCAACATCCCCCTATATTTTCTCGCGTGAGACTTCGGTTTGCGCAAGAAGATCGTTGTCGATAGGGCTAGTAATGGTGGTTTTTGTTGGACTACACAGTCACTTTGAACCTAGGTCTAGGCCCCATCAAGCCAACAAATGGTTTTGTTGTCGGTATCAGAATCTAACTAAGGGATAGCTAGATGTGGAATCTGTCTAAGAAAGATATTCAAGATTGGGTAAGTATGAAATAACTTGAGTTTTTTGTGAAAGAAAACAGAAACCCGTGCATCTCTACTGAACATTGGTTACAAAATTATATCTATACATATCAGTACGAGATATTTTCGCATCATTTGCTAGTGAGTTGTATGAGTGGATCTCAATAATAGCTACACAAATGGGTCAGATCAATAATAAGATAACTGCGTGGACCCTAGATCTGATTTTGAAGTTGAAAATGACTGATAACAATATTGCAAGAGATTTTTATTATTGAATAGACAGTATCCTTGGAGGTTTTATCACTGAGTTCGCGATCGATACTTATGTGTCTTATAGTGAAGAAGAGCGTAAGTTTTTCAAAGGCCTTAGAGGTAAGTACCTGAATTAACTAAAGTTATAGATTAGGATGCTATTGTGTGAAAAGGGTAGACTAAGGATACACTCATATTGATGTGTGAAGAAAGAGAACCTAGAGTTACGCAAAGCGGAAAAAGTTTTAGGACCAGTTGGGGAACATACGTTGAAAAGGAATATAGTCTGTTGTTTGGGTCTGGAGAAAGAGAAAGCAACCCCACTACCCTGAGAAGTCTAATATCTTAGAGTCAACAAAGCAATGCAGATATCCCCTAGCCTTCCACCCCCATCATCACTCCATTCCATTTTTTTCCTCTACCTCCACCTCCCCCATTCACCATGGCCCAACCCCCAAAGATGCTTGTTTTCAAGGGAATAGATGATCCCGCGTAGTTCTGGTTTATGGTGTAAGCAATATGGAATTCACATAATGTTACAAATAAAAAAATGAATAAATCATAGTTGGTTACCGTGCTGCAATATACGGCATTGTCTTGGTACATGAAATATGTTACGATGAATTCAAATACTTCTTTGGTTGAGACAAAGACTGCACTGAACGCTAAATTCAAGAAACCAAAGTAGTAGTCCCAGTGAATCATGGAGATCAAGGAGATTAAGCAGCTGGCTACTGAGACCGTATGGGAGGTAGATCAGCAATTTCATACACTATTGAGCCAAATTATCTTTAAGATATCAGATGAACAACATAGATAATGGTTCATTGCTGCATTGTTGCCTCATCTCAGATTTCCATTGTCACAACATAATATTTCTACTCAGGCAGAAGCATTAGAGATAGTGATGAAGCTGGAGGCTTCACCGATAGTCGATACAAGCATAGGGGTGGAATAGATTCAAAATCAGTTGGTGAGCTTGCATATCGAGCTCTAAAATCTAAACAAGGGAAAGGAGGTTCTCCCAGAGATGAGAACGAAGGTTTGGTGTATCAAATGCAAAGTGGAGGGTCACTATAAATAACAGTGCCATGTTTATAGAGAATATTTCAATGCTAGGATGCCAAGTCCATTGAAGCCTTGATAGAGTTTCGAGCCAAGTGTAGGGCCCCATGTATGGTTTAGCTTATGCGAATTTGCAGGAAAAATTCCACATACTATTGTCACTTATAACAAAAATTTATCGAATCGCCGAAGAAATTCTTTTGAAATTTCTACAGTTCGGTGGGACATAATGAGAAACATTGTAAGAGCTATGATCTGATGATGGAGAGCAATCCTAGCTCATATCAAACCCACGTATAAGGTTGAAAAGCTTCAGGTTTTTTGACTACGCAAGGAGGTTACCTAGGCCGATGGCATGGCCAAAGAGGAGGCACAAATCGTGGACGAGGCTAGATGATATGTTACAACTGAAGACAAGTTGGACATTTCACCAGGGATTGTCAAAATCCTTTGGTAGCTTCCTGTAAGTACTTTCAAGAATTTGGTCATGAAATCGAAGATTTCCCCATTTTCTTAGCTAAAATGCAGGAGAAGCGCAACCAATAGTTAGCTCATAATACACAAATGATGAGGCCTGAATGACGTTAGGTAGATCCGAGCGTTAACATAGTAACATGCAGTGGTGTGAGTACTGGTGGAGACCGCGCAAAAGAAAAAAAGCATGTGATGGAGACCTGGGTAAGGAAAGTTGAAGATAAGAATGTTGGATTTAATGTACATCATGAGAAATATACCTTCATGGAAGCAAGGAATGCTTTTGACTCCTAAAGCTTCACCACATACTATGTAGAGACATTTGATTCCGGTGGAGAACAATATTAAAGAGAATTTCGAAGTAAATAAAGTTAATTAGTCTATATTGGAATCCTTCTTATAGACATGTATGAAATTTCTAAGGGACCATAGGGTTGTAGAAGGGTTGCAGGAGTTGATAGATAAATACTATAGCAAGGAAAGGTTGCAGCTCGAATAGCACACATTAAACAAGTATACAAGCACAAGAAAATAACTAGCCATGAGATGCAGTTGACTACGCAGATCAAAGATTATAAGATGGATCAAGTCATTTTGGATCTAGGATCAGATGCCAATGTTCTGCCAAAATAGACATGGGACCGGATGGGAAGGCCTAAGCTGCAATGGTCACCAATTTAGCTGAGGAAGGAAAATCAACATAAGATCATTCCTATGGGGAGATTACATCAGATTAGCGTATATATTGATGGAGCTACTGTGTTGGTCGACTTAGAAGTGACTGAGATCATTGATGCTAGTATTCCATATCCTATGCTAATAGGATTTGACTAGGCTTACCACAAGGATGTTATAATCAACCTGAATAAGAGAGATATGATCTTTGAAAATAATGGTACCTAAATGTTGTTTCATTAGATCCTTTTGAAGGTGTACACTATACAAAGCCTATCCAACATGAGTATGGGGATGATTAGAAAGACCAAATATATAAGCTTACTACGCAGGATGAAGACTAGATCAATCCCACCGTGTATGGTAGAATTTTTTGGGAGTATGATATTTCATGCGTTCAGATTTTTATGAAGAGATAAAGCATTGGAAGAATCCTTTGCATGAAGTAACCACGAAGCATTGTAACAATGCTAATATATCTCTGTGTTGTGTCAGATCAGAAATGCATGACTTGCCTTTTTATGATGGAACAGGGAATGTTGTCTTATTTTAGGAGGAATTTGAGAAAAAGGTTCTCGAGGACTAGATATATGAAGCTTTTTACTTCGCATTGAAGCTTACTCCAGCCCGATGGTGGGGCATGCAAAGAGAACATTTAGATGGATGGAAGGATTTTGGCAAGTTGATAAGGTTGATATTTGGTCAGGTTGATATGAATATCACGAAGAAGTACAATGGTTATAAGGATCCTTGTGAGCACTTGGCTAGATCGATTGAATATTAGGGTGCCAAAACTCAGATAGAATGGGTGTACATGTTCTTTCATTCCCTATATACGATACCTTAGCAATGGTATCTTGAAGGAGAGCTGCGCCATGGAATCGTAGATTGGGATGAGATGATAGATGGTTTCTTGTTAACTTGTAGCTTCACTGAGGGTTGGGAGTGCATTAATGAGGCCCTTCAAGAAGTGACAGCAGGAGTACTTTTCACTACCAAGGACCCAAGGGTGTTGGTACATCCTGATTGGACAAACCTAGCCAAAAAACTTGCGTTGGGGGAGGAGACCTGTGGGTACCAAGATTAAGAGACGAAGAAGAATTTTGTTGAAGGGTGGCTTCATCATAGTTATAGTATTGAACAATAGTCTGAAGTTAGGAGCAACTGGAGATTACTGCACCAAGGAAGGCAGGACTTCGCTGAGGGGGTGAGTATCGCAGAGTTCGTCTAAAATATGACCATTGGAGCAGTAAAATTTGATTGGACAATGACTTGTTCATTAAAAGGAGTGGTATGGATGCAATTAATGGGAATATATGGGTGGATCTACTTCCAAATCAGCATTTATGAGGAGTATCTAAAGGCAATTATGCAGTTTGAATTTGAAATTTTCTATAAAAAAGGAATCTTGCTCCCCATTCAAACATTTTACGAGAAAAGTGTTAGAAGTAAGAAAAGTTTCCTGTAAGAGAGCCAAGAAATTTTTTGCATGTTAGAGTACAGTTTCACACCATTGAGAGAAGCATTGATCAAGGCAGGGTTGAGCCACACAATCCGGCTAGGGGAAAATCGCACCGTGACGAACACACCTCCAGCAACAGCTATAGGGCCAAGGTCGCTCAAAAGGTAGATGATTATAGGCGCAACACCATCTGTGAAGCCTAAGAAACCTATCCTAAGGTGGTCACCCCAGAAGGAAATCCCAAAGGAAAAGTGGAGTAAGGTAGCTCAAGTTCAGCATAAAAAGGCCATGGAGATAGAATCAGATGATTAAGAAGCAGAAGAAGTCCGAGAAGAGATTGATGCTAAGGAGGTTGAGCCTATCTGTAGGTTGCCTCCATAAGCCAGAGGCTAAGAATCCGGTGAAAGACCCCGATGTAGTGAAGTACAAGGTATTTACGCCATTGATTCTAGATGAGGTGTTGGTGTAAGGAGAGTTACTTGCCAAGGTGATGCAACTTAGAATGGAAGACTGAGATTTTAATGATCAGAGAAAATACCCACAGTTTGAGCCCAGCAGATATCTATGCCAGTAGGCCTATAAAGCAATAATAACCTGATTGGAACTAATAAAATGGGTGAAGGGTATCCAGGAGGTCGGGATCCTCAATATGCTATATGTACCGCACTTCAGGCGGAGTGCTATAAACACTATTTGTGTGCACCAATTGTTGCCTTAGTGCATGATGATTGTTTATGCTTGGGGAAGAAGATCCCCATTACTGAGACGCTCAAAAGGAGAATTACGACCCTTTCTTGCCTTGGGTAGGACCCTGCAGAGTCTTTTGTGGGAAAAATACAAGATAAGAAGCTCACGGATAAGATGAAGAACGATTATGAGTTGACCAATGGAACCTAGGGTTATTTAATTAACTCCATTTCAGATAGAACTGTGTGCTTCATCGTGCACGTTCTTGTGGAGAATATTATGTGTAAAAATCGTAGAGAGGAGGCTTCCATGCCTATCATAGCCTTAGTTGCTGTTAGTATGAATTTTTTGTCGAAGCGTACGAAAAAGAACCACTTTAGCTACGCATAACTAATAGCCCTAACAAAAATAAAGGCTGCAAAACATCTTCAGATCTGCAATTAGTAGTTAAAGTGCTGCAACAAACAGATCTATAAATGGAAAGATATTAAGCAGAAAAGTAAAGAGTTTGCTCCATGCATCCAACAGACAAGACAAGAACATGATTTTTGAATGAATTTTTATATTACAGGGCACCTGGGAGGAAACAAGAAGGTGTATCCAGATCTCCTCAATGGGATGGGTTCTTTGTAGTCCTCAGCACTTCAGATCTAAGCTTTCTCTCTCTTGTAGATGTAGAAGACCCAATGTAGAAGGTAGAGCTCAATGGGAGCAACAATGGCAGAAAATGAGACCGAGTGTATAGATCCAGAGTGATCTAGTATGCAACAAAAGGTGAAGAATGATGGGGAAAACCCTCCTATTTATAACAAAATATTGGGTCCTTCTAGATCTTGGTGCATGAATAAAATAATGTTAATCACATCTAGATCCACCTCTATGGAATATTTTATTATTATTTGTTGGAGGGAAAGGGTGTTTGACTTGGGTCAAATCCCTTGATTAGTGAAAAATAAATAAATAAATGATTTATTTATCTTTTTAAGGAAGCGGTTGGGATATAATCAAGTAAATAATGATTTATTTGATTAATGGTGGTTTGATTTGGTCATATTTAACAAGGAATATTATTTAAATAATTATTCCTAGAAAATAATAAGATAACTATGGGTTTATCTCATTAATTTCTTTGTTTTTGGGTTAAACATGACTGGGAATAATAATTAAATTATGGTCTAATTAATTATTCCTTTTGGGGTTTCCTAATTAACATAGTGAAAGCAGTTTTACTTGGGGTAAAACTGGTCTTACATGGTGTACTTGGGTCCATCTAATGATAAAAGGTTAGATGACCAAAAAATGGTGTAACAGATTGCCCCCCAGCGTGCGAGTGTCAGGAGCAAATCGTAGGACCGAAGTACGTTGTAAGAATACAATCACCGGACAACGAAAGGGGATGTCAGAGAGAGAAGTGTGAGGTAGATAGTGTGCTGAAGGACTAGACCCTAAGGAGACGAGACTCGCAGGTGCAACAAGTCTCTCTTTATGAGAGGGTACCTGTGCTGAAGGCGGCGGGGGAGGCATACCTATGCCCGCCGTGACAAAGTACAAAAGAATAGTGTGTCCAGTAAACAAGGGACCGAACCATAGAGTACAGCTGACATAATCAAGGGCCAGATAAAAATACAATGAAGAGTCTCACATACATGCTGTGCCTGGGATAACAGCCAGGACTAGTACAATAATATCTGAGTACATGAGATAAATACAACCCAAATGCCCCCTGTGAATGGGGAAGGGCTCACAAAATCTGACTGATACATGCAAATCATAGAGGTGCTGCAAGTGGCTAAGGCCAACATCATCAAAATCTGGAGCGGCATCAAAGGCTGCAATGAAGAGGTCATCCGGGCATGTGGGGGCTACCTGCAGGGCCACCCCCTCATGAGGGCTGAGACATCTCACACACGCCCGGGAATCATCAAGAGCTGCTGCTGGGTCACTGGACTGTCCAGTATACGAATCCCGATCATGCTGAAAGGAGCTGGAGAAGCAATCAAGTCAAAGGGAAGTGAGAGATCCCCCTGCCTGATCCGAGGCACCGAACAAAAGTGGAAGCTGGAACCAAGGTACACCGCCCTCTAGACCTTGCTTCTGGAATAAATGTGCCGATGTCGACAGAAGGAGGTCCGCCGTAGGTGAGGCAATGAGAGATCCTCAACTAAGGCACGAGAGAAGAACAATAGAGCGACGGACAGACTGACACTAATGATGATGGTGGAAATGGGAAGGATGGAGTGGCGAATGGACGACTTCCCTTGTTAGAGCATCAAGGGCATGAATGACATGGCAGCGACTGGCACAATATCGAAAGGATAGGGGACAGTGGGGCTGAAGGTCATGATATGCGACACAAGAGAGGAACCAAGCCAAAAGAATGGAGGGCTATAGTAGGGTGTAAAAGGCCGTGGGATAGACTCCATGAATGCAATGATGACTCAACTCGGATGCTCTAAACAAGGGCGACATGATAGTGCTGCCACACAGTAAAGGCCCCAATGGGGGACCAAGGAAGCATGAGTACAAGGTGGGCACTCATGACGAAAATCAACACGAACATGGACAAGTAAGGGGGCAATATGGTGCCCCAAGTACAAGTGTCGTAAGTGAGGAAATTCGATTTTAAGGAGCGGTGAAGTGACCCTTCGTGGAAAAAATGTGTCCGGGTGAAGTATCAAATCACCAAAAACTAACTAAAACCCATTTGAGAGCTCGGTGAGATCTGTCCAGCGGTGCTGACGGTTCGTCGAACGGGGCTACTGTGTGGTTGCAGCAGTCGAAAGGAGAAACATGGGTTCTCTTGAATGAGGCAGTTTTCCCTCCAAAATCATTCATTTGCTATTGTTGCTGTGGTGAATGTGGAGAGAAGGTCCTAAATCTTGCGGCGAACGTAGCGGACAAACCGACCGTTGGAAGCGAGATCTGTCAGTTGGAGGTACGAGGCCTAACCTTGCTCTTGCATGTTGTTGGATGACATTTGCAGTTTAGGGCCCAAAACCCCCAGAAACAGCCCCTTCTTCATCTCTATGGCCGGGTCGCACTTTTTGGGGCAAAAAGTACGACCCAGGACGCAGGTTTGGGGGCAAAAAGTGCGACCTGGTCCAGAAAATGGCAGAAAACTGCGACCCGGGAGACGAGGAGGGCTTGGTGCTGTTTGATGGCTGGGAGTTGGGTTGTGGTGTGTGGTTATGGTTTTCCCGATCTGTACCCTGACAAAAAGAATGTGGTTGTGCAGGTATGGCAGAGTTGCGGGTCAACTGGAGAGAGAGGGATCTGGGAACACTTCGGACAGAGATCCAGGCGGATCGGGGCGTTCGTCGCGTATTGGCCAGATATAGGGGCATATGGTGCCCTCTCGGATGTGTATAGGGGCAAGTGGTGCCCCCCAGAATGTATGGGGGGGCATATGGTGCCCCCAGTTTTTGGATTTTGTTTGTAACATGCTATGGGCGTGTCGGATGTATATGTATGGGGGGCGTATGGTGCCCCCAGTGATGTATGTAGGGGCAGGTGGTGCCCCCATTTTTTGAGTTTGTGTGACATGCTGTGGGCATGCCAAAATGTATTTATAAAAAGGGGAATCTAACCACATTTTAATGATGTGGTGTGCCATTTGTTCTGGTTATGGTTATGCAGTTTGAGAAAGGAAATGGAGTGTTACCAATCTCTTTTGGTACTGCATATAAGGATCAAATGGACTTTAAGTTTCCGAATTGGCATACCTGGTGTCACTATCCCAAAAGGAGGATTTGGAGATAATGAACTGATGCTCTCGTAGAAAAGCTATAGGTTTGTCAATAATAATGTCTAAGAGACTGGGTTGCTGATGTAAGATGAGGGAACGATAAGGGGTATCGTCTCGAGAGTGATCTGAAGTGATATGGGACTCTAGAGGTTCTTCTAAATGTGGAAGAATACGGGGTCTAGAGTCAACACGACCAGATACACTAGGAGAGTGGTGGAGAATGGCTTCTCTTGGTCTCTCAAATGTGGGTTCCCCCTTACCCAAACATTGGGTTTCGATGTAATGACCACAAGGTGGATGTGGTGTGAACGCATGGGTTCGATGTAAGGGGGAATAGATGAAGTCAGGGGTGGGAATTTCTTCCATAATGTCGTCATAGTGATAGAAGATGGGGTGACTAGTGGAAGAAGAACTACCTGACGTGGTGAAGTGGCCTGAATCATCATCATGAGAAGAGAGGTTCACATGCGCATCGTCACAATGGGTGACCGAAGAGTAAGTAGATAACGGATCTACCGATGTTGAGCCCAAGATGACCGCTGAAGGAAGGTCAAGCAAAACAACAGGGGAGGATTCAGATGGAACGTTCCCCAATGGTCTCATGGATGATGACAGGTACAAAATGGTGACGGAGGGCGCCGTTGGCTTAACAGCGGGAGGCGGAATGTGAATGTCCTCTGGTCCGATCGAAGCGGCCTTGAACTGGCGGTACAAGTCCAAGGAGGAACGGTACTCGTCAAGGCGGGGACAGAGGTGGGTGTAATGGCCGTGAAAATCGCACAAGGCACAAGGGTGGTTTGTGCGCAAGTGTTTGAGTTTTGGGAGGGAGTCGGGGATAGTGACATGTACTTCTGGGAGATCAGAGTAAGGGAATGTCTCGTTGACCAGAAGCTTGAGGTGGGGCAATTCAGGACACATGTGAGTGGCATGACCGACGACATCACACAAAGCACATCGAATGGCGGGCTTTGGTGGTCGTGGGGGGGTAACGGATGTTGGGGGGGCCGGATCGTGATGGGTTGCCCCCCTTCGGGCTTTGCCTGTCTTCCCGGCAGCCGTCACAACAGGAGAAGGGTCCTGTGGAGGTGCTGGGGGCACAGTGGCTATGGAGGAAGCGAGGGGGACCGGTTGAACCGGTGTCAAAGCCATGTAAGGTTTGGGGTGACTAGGGGGGGTGGCGGCTGGGGGGTCAAGGTACCAAACCGGAATACCCAAGGTCAAGTTAGGGAGAGAAAGGGTGGCCATGACGGGGACGGAATATACTCCGGGAGGGGGAGCCAAGAAGGGGATCTGTCCAGCAGGGTAATGACCAGGAGGAACGGCTCCAAGATGGTTAAGGCCGGGGGGGACCGAGCCTGGAGGATAAAGAGGTTCGGGGGTACCAGCGGTAGGGGGAGGGCCAGAAAGAGGAGGTCCGGCTGGCTGAGATGGATGGCTAGGAGCGGGTTGCGGAGGGCGGGGAGGAGGGTGCGGGCTAGCCGAGGCAGGCCGTTTATGGGCAGCCTGAGACGATTGCATCATGCAAATATTCGACAAGCTGGGATCAGTAACAGGAGGGGGGGGAAGGTGAGGAAAAGTACCAAGCAGGGTGGAATCTTTATAAACGCCGGGGGAGACACTGGTCAAGGAATCGACGGTTTGCTTATTGGCTACAGAAGAGATGGTCGTCTCGGAGGAGGACTGAGACGACGGCTCATGATACGATAGCTGGTCAATGGTGACTATCTTCCCGTTATGTGGAAAAGACATCTTGCGGAAGACCGCGGATGGGACAGCAGACATGGCATAGGTGTAGCTTCGCCCCAATAGAATGTTTTAGTCTAGAGGGGCGTCAATGACTTCGACATCAACGCAAACAGTCTTACCGGCGAGGGTGATGGGACAGTTACGAAACAGGCCAATAGGCTGGGAGGCATGACCGTCCCACGCTTGAAGGGTGATCGTGGAAGGGGCCAGCTTAGGGGATCCGAGTTGCTTCCAAACCGAAGCGGACATCACGCAGGTGGATGCCCCCTCATCAATTATACACCGGGATATAGTGGCGTTCCGGATTTTGACTGGGATTTGGAAAGCAACGGAAGGAGGAAGAGGAGGGTTGTCCGATTGAGTGGCGTCGAAAACAATCATTTGGTCATCAGCAGGATCAACAGCGCCCACGGCAGATAGTAGAGCCTTCCGTTGGGAAGGGCACGACTGGAGGAGTTCCAGTGTGGAAATGGCAGCAGGGGATTGTGCCAAATCATCTACTATACTGTACGATTGGGCGGCTCGACCGGAAGCAGCATTTCGGCGTAATGGACCCTTTGGAATCTTTGGGTGAACCTCAACTTTGGGTTGAGGGATGTGTAAGGGGCCACGGGATGTCGAAAGAGGCTCTGTAGAACCTGAAGATGGGGGCTCGGGAGCAGACTGAGCAGGGGGCTTGGTGTACTGGCGAGACCGAGTTTGAAGGTGAAGGTCGACGGAAGGGGACGGATCGGAGTGCATCATGAGGATCTGGTAGTCAGAGGAACCAGGAATGGACGAGGGTGTGGCGGCATGGCTGTCAGGGGGGTGGGTAGCCACGAATCCCTGTTGAGGGAAAGGATCAGTGAACACAGCTGGCTGGGTAGTGGCCACATTAGGAGGAGCGTGAGGGGAGGTGTGCTGTCCGCGCAATGTGGTTTCGAGACTCCCACATCTCGTCATCCGGGGTAAGAGAGGACAACGTGGGAGGTAGTGACCGTAAAACACGCAACACCACAAGGCTTGCTCGTGCGAAGCGGCCTGCCGCCCGGGGTCATGATGCCCCGAGGCTGGTTGTTAGTGGTAGGGTCCATACCAATCGGGTCCTCTGCTACCTGGGGCAGATGGGTTCTCGGTTGCCCGCCGCCTCTTGAGAAGAAGGGGTTAATCGCACCCGTCAGGTAAATACTGGGCTCGGTGGAGGGGGTCAGAGGTGTCATTGCAGGTTGTGAGGAGGCAAGGGAGGCGGAATCGCATATGCTGGAGGAGCTGGCGCACCAGGCTGTGGATAAAAGTAAGGGTTGGGTTAGGCGACATTGAGGTAAGCAGGAGGTTGGGCAAAAGGAGGAGGCATGCCGTATCCTGGATACATGTTGCCGGGAGGGGGAAGATTGCTTGAGGTGCTGGCCCCTCCCTGAGGGAGACCATGGCTCATAGGAGGGTGAGCAGAGGGGTGGGAAAGAGATCCAACAATACCGTCGGCGGAATGAGATGCCCCCGGGGCGTTAGCGCCACCGGGCCTGGGGATGTCAGGAAGAACGGTATAAACATAACCAGATTGAGCGTAGATCAAGTCATATTTTAAAGCTATTTGGAGGGCCGCTTCTTCAGATTGAGGAAAGTGAGAGGCGACATCTTTGCCGATGGGAGACGGGAGGGTGCGAAGGAACCAGTCCATGTAAACTCGATCTTCAAAGGGAGAGGCTCGACATAAGCTCCGTCTTCGTCGCCATTCCTGAACATGGGCAGAAAGGCGTGTGGAAGAGGATTGCTTGAATGAAGTCAAGAGCTCCGTACCAGTGTCGTATCGGAGAGGGAGCTGGAAGTACGACAAGAAGGCTTGGGCAAGAGTCTCGAACGTGGTATGGGAGGAAGTGGCCTGCTCGACATACCATTTAGAAGCTTCGCCGGTAAGCGTGCGTTGGAACAAACGAAGACGGATGGAGTCATCGGTAATGGAATTGGAGGAACACCACATGTGGAAAGATCAGACGTGATTGGTTGGATCTTCTCCAGTAAGGCCCTCGAACTTAGGGATATCAGAGGGCAGCTTGGTGGGCATAGTGGGCCAGGTAGCATTGTGGTGAATGGGATCATTAATCAACTGACGGAAATCGGGGAGGCTGAGGCCTGCAATGTACGGCAGCACAGGGGTGGCCGGAGTAGTGGTTGTGATGGTTCCGCTAGAAGTAGGGCCGGCATTGGGGCCGGGAGAACCGCTAGCATTAGGCCCTGATCCGGACATGGTGAAGGTAAAAGGGGGAGAACCGGAAGGAGAAGGGGGACCCGATGAATCGGGAGAGGAGTCGGAGTGCGGACTCGAAGGTGGACTGGCTCGACGACGGCGGTGCGGAGCAGGTCGATCAACCGGAAACTGAGGGTGAAGGCCAAGAAGTCTCCGGGAAAGGCGCCTTGGGGGCGCAATGATGACAGAAAGAAGGAAACCGACAAGGGCAGAAAGGGACAAAATCAAGAAGGTCAAGGGCAGAAAAGGTGCAGTGACAATTGATTTTAGAGTCTTTGCCAGGCGGTGTAAACCAGGCGCTTCTTCACTTAGGGTCAGTGTGTGGTGTGCGTTGATTTTAATTTTTAAACCCTTTCCGTTGTTTGAGAGCAAGAAAAAAGTGTGCTACATAGCTGAAAATAAACCTACAGAGAACAGAAATAAAATGCTGAAATAACATAAAAATAACGGCTACGTATGCATCTATCTAACCCAAGAAGGTGGGTCTCTCACAACTATGCTGAAAAGAAAGGGGAAAAATATGGAAACACACACAAAGGACGCTCGACAGATCTGGGGTCAAAGGGGACAGAGATCTGGAGGATAAAGCTGCAGACAAGGGGTGCAGGTCACAGCCAAGAGACAGAGGTCAAGGTGGCTGGAAAAAAGGAAATCAGCAAAAAACCTGGGCAAGGCTGAGGCCTTCTCAAAGGAGGTCCAAAACAAATGACAGGAGGTGATTTGAAAGGAAGAAAGGCTGATTTCAAAGGATCTGAAAGGGAGGTAACAGATCTGGAAAAAAGGAGGCTGAAGCTCTGAAAAACAGACGGCTGAAACAGCTAAAACTCTTCCACAAAAAGTGGAGGGTACAAAAGCCCTAGGGGGCTAGGTTCCCACTTAGATGAGTAAAAACAGATCAGAACTTGGTCAAGGCGGGCTGAGACAGAGGGCCGGGAAGACTGCAGGTCACAGCATAACCCGTAAAAAATTGCGTAAAAATGTCGGAAAAAGGCAAAGTCGCAAAGTTCACCCGATTCGAGTTGAGACGCAGAAACAGCCGAAGTGCGTCTGTGTCGCAGCTTAGCTAAAGAAACAGTCAGACAAAGCGAGAGCTGGCAGTAGATCTTTCTGTGTTGCCTCGCTATACTGGGTGTCGCTTACCTGCGCAATAGGGCCAGAAACACACGGAAGTTAGAAATTTTAGGTTTTTAGGGTTTTATGTGAGAAAATGACATGAAAAGAGAAAAACTAAGCAGCTAAAAAAGAAGCCCTAGGGCCTGAAGTAGCTGGATATGCAGGAATATGAAAAACGACAGCGGTCGTAATTTAAAACCCGTGTGGAGTCGCCATTTGTTAGTATGAATTCTTTGTCGAAGCGTACGAAAAAGAACCACTTTAGCTACGCATAACTAATAGCCCTAACAATAATAAAGGCTGCAAAACATCGTCAGATCTGCAATTAGTAGTTAAAGTGATGCAACAAACAGATCTATAAATGGAAAGACATTAAGCAGAAAAGTAAAGAGTTTGCTCCATGCATCCAACAGATAAGACAAGAACACGATTTTTGAATGAATTTTTATATTACAGGGCACCTGGGAGGAAACAAGAAGGTGTATCCAGATCTCCTCAATGGGATGGGTTCTTTGTAGTCCTCAGCACTTCAGATCTAAGCTTTCTTTCTCTTGTAGATGTAGAAAACCCAATGTAGAAGATAGAGCTCAATGGGAGCAAAATGGTAGAAATGAGACCAAGTGTATAGATCCAGAGTGATCTAATGGGCAACAAAAGGTGAAGAATGATGGGGAAAACCCTCCTATTTATAACAAAATATTGGGTCATTCTAGATCTTGGTGCATGATTAAAATAATGTTAACCAAATCTAGATCCACCTCTATGGAATATTTTATCATTATTTGTTGGAGGGAAAGGGTGTTTGACTTGGGTCAAATCCCTTGATTAGTGAAAAATAAATAAATAAATGATTTATTTATCTTTTTAAGGAAGTGGTTGGGATATAATCAAGTAAATAATGATTTATTTGATTAATGATGGTTTGATTTGGTCATATTCAACAAGGAATATTATTTAAATAATTATTCCTAGAAAATATTAAGATAACTATGGGTGTATCTCATTAATTTCTTTGTTTTTGGGTTAAACATGACTGGGAATAATAATTAAATTATGGTTTAATTAATTATTCCTTTTGGGGTTTTCTTAATTAACATAGTGAAAGCAGTTTTACTTGGGGTAAAACTAGTCTTACATGGTGTACTTGGGTCCATCTAATAATAAAAGGTTAGATGACCAAAAAATGGTGTAACAGTTGCGTAGCACACCAAGGGCATAGTCTATAACTGGGAATGATACTTATGTGTTGAATTCCTTGCCGGCTGTAAAGTAGCACAAGAAGAAGGAAAGCATTTCCACTACACGTGGCTTCTACTTCTCATTACACATTGAGTTGATCTCGATATAGATCCAGCTTCCCCATTTACCACTAAGTGAAGACAGCCACAGAAGGGTGGCATGTCAAATAATTTGAAGTCCAACAAGTCCGCTGGCCCACAAGCCATGGTCCTTACTGAAGGGAACCTTGATGAAATTGGGGATAATGTGAAGCAAGCCATTGAACACTTACAGGGCAGTATTGAAGAAAAATATAAGAAAGTGTTGGAAGATGTTCACAAGGGCTTGTGTTAGGTACAGACGAGCGCTATTCAAGCGAGCGTGAGCAGAACGCAAGTGAGTGTGTTTCAACCAAATGGAACACATGTTGGTACAAGCACAACTGTGCATGATTTGGTGCTGACATCTGATACTCGTGCAGTGCCTATTCCTATAGAAACACTAAGTTTTTACACGACATAGTAGCTAAAGCAGGTGGCCCTCTAACAGAATACAGCGCTTAATCTTGTTGTGATGCCACTACAGGCTTTGCATGATCACAAGGGCATTGATGAGGAACTGAATATCAGAGAACACTGGGCCCTCCTAATCATTCAAGATGTTATGAAGGAACTGTTGTATTTGTTTCCCATAGGCAGTCCTTGGCTGCAAAAACTACTCTAGGAAACCAACTCAACTAGCTTTAAGTTCAAGTTGGCCCTTGAACGAGAGGGGGTTCCCTCAATTTTTATGAGGCCCTGTTTAACATTTTTCATTGTCACCAAACATCAGCCTTTGAAGCACAATGGCTAGATTTATGGTTTTAATTCTGGGTGGTTGGCTATCAATGACAATCCCTAATCATTATAAAATACCTCTCTCAAAGGCTTCTTTCTGAATGTGTCAGCTTCCAACCTGACATATGACTTGATTTGTATAAGAGTTTGACAGAAGAATGTAGGGAGATTCCTAATAATTGAGTTTCCATACTGACTACTTAACAACTAGGGAGATTTCAATGCGTGTAGATTATTTCTACAACCCAAAAAAACATATTCAAGAGAAAATATAAGGAAAAAAAATAACCATTTTCAAAGAGGAGCTAGATCAGAAAGACAGTATGATATACTAATCTCTTTAAAAATTATAATTCTACAGGGGATTTTAGAGAGATCAAAACCTAATCTATCCTTACCCAGCTCTAATATGCAACTCTGAACATGTGCAGAAAACAGATATGGAAATACTGGAAAAACGTACTAGAAACACAAAATTACGTCAGAAACTCGAGCCGAAAGGCTTTCATTAGAAATCTGGAGAAAATTTTTACAAAGTTGAAAGGTCTTGGCCTCAAAATCCCACATATTCTTATTACAATCCATCAAAATTACAATAATCTAGCTATTGCTAGCTTTTAGGAAAATAAAATAACAAAAACTTAATCAAGCTATCTAAAATAATTAAATTAAAAGCAGTCCTGGATGGACTCTCCTTGAAATATGCAACCTCCTAACTATTTCTAAATTTCTAATATATATCAAAAGTCTCGCATGCCTAACTATTTAATATAATTTAACAAATTCCTACTAATCTCACAGTTAACCTAACACCTATTAACTAAAAAAATAATGTATGAGCTTATTCATCCTATTTTAGATTATAAGGAAATGTGTTGCTGACATATGGAAGGAGA
Source organism: Pinus albicaulis (assembly GCA_034641835.2). Classification (NCBI taxonomy): domain Eukaryota; kingdom Viridiplantae; phylum Streptophyta; class Pinopsida; order Pinales; family Pinaceae; genus Pinus; species Pinus albicaulis. The sequence goes on from CM076582.1 coordinate 615,759,083, forward strand.
AGAGGATTTTTTAAACTAAGAGATTTGGAAGGCTTTCGAATCTACTTGTTGACTCATCCTTGCCACCTGCTACTACCTACAAAACATCCCTCAGAATCTGGAAATGCATTTTCAAAATTTCCCTCTGGTAGGATATGAGAAATAAAAGATATTTCTCGAGATCCTCCCTGACCTTTCAATGACTCACTTGCTTTCTTCTCAGTAGCTTATATTCTTTCCTCAAGAGGTAAAGCATGCTCCTTAGCAAGGTATACTTGATTCTAAAAATCTTGTGCATGACATTCATCATTGACTTCATAAAGCTTTGTGAACCTTGCATCCCCTTTATGTTTTGTAGATTTCCGTTCTGGTTTTACTCTCTTTCTATTGAATGACAATTCTTCAGAGTCTGTTTCACTGACTACCACCTCTTCTTCTGCATTTTCATAATCAACCGGTTCAAAGTGTTCTTCTACTAAATATGGTTTCTTCTTTGATTAACTTGGATGCAGAGAAACATATTCTGGAGAGAATTTGTTCACTTCAAAGTCCTCATCATTAAACATTGCTACAAAACGCTCATCTTTCAACAATTCACTTCCAGTTCCGGTATTTTTCTTTTTCTTTGATGCATGGTATTTAACAGAAGGTTCTCAATATTCATCATTCTCAGTGGCCAATATACAGGAATCTAGGCCCTAATTTACTTTAAGTAGCTTCGTCTTAATTTTTATGCGTACAACATGACCAACCTCAATCTTTTCTTATATGCGTTGTTGCCTATTAGCTTCATAAGCAAATGGATCTACCATGGATTTTTCCTTTAGTTAAATATGATAATGTACGAACAATCCATGCATATAATCTCTTAAAATGTTGGTGCCAATCAAATTTGTCAAGTTCAACCGTTCAAGGTCTTCTTTTGTGACAAATTTGAAATCATCATATATTGTAGTCTATGCCCCTTCCTCAAGATCTTCTGTCAAGTTCTCAAGGTAAAAACACCACTTTGGAGCAGGTCCCAAAGAAGGGATAAAATAGGAAGGAATTTGAGTGGATTCTAGTGACATTTGCATTAGTCCACTATTGCAAATTATACAAACATCATTAATACTTCCCACAGTGATGTAGTTGCAAAAGCCGTGACCACACCGTTACCCACAAACCCTTTAGGTAGAGATAGGTTTACCTTGGAGCGCATGTCCATTGCAAACAACAAAGTGGATTTCTGTGTGATTCGTGGAATACCGCCTTGATGAAGAGATGAATAGTTCGGATGCTAAATAATGGTGGCCGAAGAAAAAATGTTCTACAATATCTTTGTCATCTATGAATCTGCTCCCATATTGATCATACATCTACACTAACGCTAATAGCCACAAACAAACACATCCCTGAAACCACAAATGGATTTGAGAGGGGGTCTACAATGATAAGTGGTTTTGCTGTTGCGGGGTGTGAATTATTTTAAATGATGCCACGTGCCCAAGAGTTGTTTTGGAAAAACAAGATTTTGGACCCCCTCCTCAACTAAATGTCGAAATGCTCGAGGGGGTCCGAAATCAATGGAGACCGTCCTTCACAAATTCGAAATGCTGGATTGGACTTAGGATAAAAATTTAAATAATTTTATAATATAATTTTAATTTAAAACAAATATTTCCATAAAAAATTATATTTTTATAAAAATAATATATTTTAAATCAAAAATTAAAATATAAAGGAAGTAAACCTTTCAAAAGCATAATAAATATATCTCTCATCATTTTAGCTTAGTAAGAAATTGACAATTTTTTACTGAAAATTAAAAATTTTAGGCGTGCCAAAATATGTTACAACATCAGCTCCAATGGGGACTGCTTCCCCCTGTGGGATGTAGAGAACAAGCAGATTAGTTTCCTTTAGCATTGGGCATGGATTCATACTGTAAAACTCATCATCATCCATCATCTGCCATAACCAACTTTCCTGGATCAATCCTATCATTTGAATAGCCCGCTAGTGCAGACTGCAACCTGCAACTGTGAAATGAAACCATATGCCAGCACTAATCCGGACACTCTTTCATACTGAAAACTGAAAACTGAAAAATTATAGACTGAAAATATAAGCTGATATATCACACCATTCATTAACAATGAACACCTTGATCTAATACATATTGAAACTTTGAATATTTATTCAATCCCCACACCTATATCTAACTAAACTGGAAATGTTTCACTGTTAGGTGTAATATGTTTTCCAATGTAACCAAGTGTAGAGTGGATTTATTGACAAACCACATTGCCAACAACTGAAAATATGAAGAATATATACACTATGAACATAAAACCCCATGGAAAACTTATACTCACGGGTGTACTTTAAAAGTTGCATCCTCTGCTGATATTTTAGATTTCTGACCATGGATGAGAGAAATATACCTATACTGCTGAGTTCAAGTATTAGCAAACCTTGCATAGTAGTAAAGGCAGCTGAAATTTCAAAACAGTGGGATTGGTTTCCCAGTGGAATCGCCAAGTGAAAATAATGCAACCAATACAAATGCTTATTCCTTGTTCACCTGCAAGGAATAGATCTAGTCGTTATCGTACTCCGAGGAAAATATATTTGTTACTTCGCTCCTCGGAAATGACACCAAATTTTGTATCTGTTTCCTGTAGGCATTCCTTCGTTGCAAAAAATACTCCAGGAAATCAACTCAACCAGCTTTAAGTTCAAGATGGCCCCTGAACCAGAGGGGGCTCCCTCAATTGTTACGAGGCCTTGTTTAATGATGTTCACTGTCATCGAACAATAGACTTTGAAGCACAATGGCCAGATTTATGGTTTTAATTGGGGCTGGTTGGATATCAATGACAATCCTTAATCATTATAAAATACCTCTCTCACAGGCTCCTTTCCGAATGTGTAAGCTTCTAGCCTGATAGAACGACTTGATTTTTATATGAGTTTGACAGAATAATGTAGGGAGATTCCTAATAATCGATCAGGCAGACTAACTACTTAACAACTAGGGAGATTTGAATGCGTGTAGAAGATTTATACAACCCAACAAAACATATTCAAGAGAAAATATATTGAAAAACAATAACTATTTTCAAAGAGGAGTTAGATCAGACAGATTGTCTGATATACTAATCTCTTTAACAATTATAATTCTACAGTGGATTTCAAAGAGATTGAAACCCAACATATCATTACCCAGCTCTTATATGCAACTCTGAACATGTGCATAAAACATATATGGAAATATTGGAAAAACGTACTAGAAACACAAAATTCTATCAGAAACTCGAGCTGGAAGGATTTCATTAGAAATCTGGAGAAACGTTTTACAGAGCTGAAAGATCTTGGCCTCAAAATCCCACACCTTCTTATTAGAATCCATCTAATATACAGAAATTATAATAAGCTATTTGTTGCTAGCTTTTAAGAAAATAAAATAACAAAAACTTAATCAATCTATCTAAAATAATTAAATTAAAAATAGTCTTGGATAAACTCTCCTTGAAATATGCAAACTCCTAACGGTTTCTAAATTTCTAATTTATATCAAAAGGCTTGCAGACCTAACTATTTAATATGATTTAACAACTTCCTACTAATCTCACAGCTAACCTAACACCTATTAACTAAAATAAACAATGTACAAGCTTATTCCTCCTATTTTAGATTACAAGGAAATGAGTTTCTGACATCTGGAAGGAGAAGAGGATTTTTTAAACTAAGAGATTTGGAAGGCTTTCGAATCTGCTTGCTGACTCATCCTTGCCACCTACTGCTACCTACACAACTACCCTCATAATCTGGAAATGCATTTTTAGAATTTCCCTTCGGTAGGCTATGAGAAATAAAATATATTTCTTGAGATCCTCCCTGACCTTTCAATGACTCATTTGCTTTCTTCTCAGGAGCTTCTATTCTTTCCTCAAGAGGTAAAGCATGCTCCTTAGGAAGAGATACTTGATTCTGAAAAGCTTGTGCATGATGCTCATCCTTGACTTCATAAATCCTTGGGACCCTTGCAGACCCTTTATGTTTTTAAAATTTCCGTTCTGGTTTCACTCTCTTTTTATTGAATGACAATTCTTCAGTCTGAAGAGTCTGTGTCGCTGACTGCCACCTCTTCTTCTGAACTGTCATCATCAACCGGTTTAAAGTGTTCTTCTAGTTTTTTAAACTTTTGTGGTTTTCGTTGATTTCAGGATCCGGATTATCCACAATATCATAAAACAATGGTCGACGTTTCGAATTCCAACGGGGATCCATCTTCAGGACAAGAAATGAATGAAGAATGAAAGAAGGTCGCAAAAGGTCAATTTATAAATAGTGAAGGGATGAGATGATGAGAAGAGCCGACAATAGATTCTATAATTTATTTAAAATAAATTTTTTATTAATTTATTTTTATTTTTAAAGTTTTATAAAAAAAAAATTAAGTTTTTATAAATTAATTTTAATTTTAATTAATAAATATTTATAAATAAAAATTATAAAAATTTAAAAATAAAGATAAAATAATAAAAAATGTATTTTAAATAAATTATAAAATCTATTTTCGGCTCCTCTCATCATCTCAGCCCTTCACTATTTATACCTTGACCTTTTGCGACCTTCTTTCATTCTTCATTCATTTCTCGTCCTGAAGATGGATCCCCGTTGGGATACGAAAAATTGACCATTGTTTTATGATACTGTGGATAATCCGGATCCTGCAATTAGTGTTCTTCTACTAAATATGGTTTCTTCTTTGATTCACTTGGATGTAGAGAAACATATTCTGCTAAACATAGTGTTCCTCATCATTAAACACTGCTAAAAAATTCTCATCTTTCAACAATTCACTTCCAGTTCCAATCTTTTTCTTTTTCTTTGATGCATGGTCTTTAACAAAATCTTCCCGATCTTCATCATTCTCAGTTGCCAATAGACGGGAAGCTAGCTCCTAATTTACTTTAGGTAGCTTCATATGAATCGTTATGCATGCAGCACGACCAACCTCAATATTTTATTGTATGAGTTGTTTCCTATAAGCTTCATAAGAAAATGGATCTGCCATGGATTTTTCCTTCAGTTAAAGATGATAATCTACGAAGAATCCATGCATATAAGCTCTTAAAAGGTTGGTGCCAATCAAATTTGTCAAGTTCAACCGTTCAAGATCTTCTTTTGTGACAAATTTGAAATCATCGTATATGGTAGTCTGTGCCCCTTCCTCAAGCTCTTCCATCAAGTTCTCAAGGTAAGAAAACCACTTTGGAGTAGGTCCTAAAGAAGGGATAAAATAGGAAGGAATTTGAGTGGATTCTAGTGCCATGAGCGTTAGTCCACTGTTGCGAATTACACAAACATCATTGATAATTTCCACAATAATGTAGTTGCAGAATTTGTGACCACACCGCTACCCACAAACCCTTTAGGTAGAGATAGGTTTACCTTGGAGTGCATGTCCACTACAAATAACACAGTGGATTTCTCTGTGATTCGTGGAATATCGCCTTGATGACGAGATGAATAGTTTGGATGCTGAATGATGGCGACCGAAGACAAAATGCTCTGCAATATCTTTGTCATCTATGAATCCACTCCCATCTCGATCACACATCTACACCAATGCTGACAACCATAGACAAACCCATCCATGAAACCACAAGTGGATTTTCAAGGGGGTATACAATGGTAAGTGGTTTTGCTGCTAGGCGGTCCAAATTACTTTAAATCATTCCATGTGCCCAAGAGTTGTTTTAGAAAAACAAGATTTCAGACCGCCTCCTCAACTAAATGTCGAAAATCTCGAGGGGGTCTGAAATCAATGGAGACCGTTCTTCATAAATTTGAAATGCTGGATTGGAATTAGGCTAAAAATTTAATTAATTTTATAATATCATTTTAATTTAAAACAAATATTTCCATAAAAATTATATTTTTGTAAAAATAATATATTTTAAATCAAAAATTAATATATAAAAGAAATATGCCTTTCAAAAGCATAATAAATATATCTCTCAGCATTTTAGCTTAATAAGAAATTGACAATTTTTTACCGAAAATTAAAAATTTTAGGTGTGCAAAAATATGTTACAATAGGAACAACAAATCATGGCTAAGGAAAATCATCTTGTTTTCCAAGAGTGCGCGGTTATAGCAACCCAGCGGTAAAAGACCGCAATATATGGGCCTCACTGCAGGAGGACCCTCAAGTGAAAAATTTATTGGCAGAAGTCCGTGAAAAGTTGGAACAAATGGATCATATTAAGGTCACTACTAAGACCTTAGCACCAATGCAGCGGCTTACTCATCTCCAAGGGGGTAAACTCTTATAGGAGCTACTCTGAAATCTACTCAAACCATGGGAAGTTGAGGACAACTATCTCTCCCAAACTACGGAAAATAATTTCAAGGCACTGTGAAAGACGCGGAGAGGGTTCGAGCAGAAGGAAACTAAGAAGGTTACATAGACGTTGCTTGGAGAGATTAAGAAGTTTGAAAAGAAGTGCGCTGAAGCAGTTCCACTGTTAAAGGATGCCCTGATTGACATCAAAGCGAAGACAAATGGCGCATCAGCTTTGTGACTCGGGATGAGTCACATTTTTGTGTTGGGGGTTTGTTGGAGATGAGATCCCCTTGAAGGAAGTAGCAAGGAAAGACTCCGCAGATTGAGAAGCAGAGCGTGTAATGCAGAGTCCATTTTGAGTCATAGGGGCTTTGGGGTGGGTCAAAGCCCCTTATTATGTAATAGGATGGGATATTTTGTGAAATTTAGACTCTGCTCATGGTTTTGGGCCATGTTATTGTAAATTCGAAACCTGTATAAGGAGTCCAGATAGAATTCATAGAGATAGAAGTACTATGTGAAAAGAAAGTAAGTAAGCTTAAATGTTAGATCTTATGAGATGCACTTGGATGTAATATTTTTTTGAGTCTACATTTTTGGTTAGAGGAAAGGCTCCTACAGCTATGTGTGTAGAGACCTTAGGAAGTCTGCGGATGTGTGCACAGACCCCTACAGTTGTGTGCGCATGGTGAACTGAATGTATGAGAAATATCTAACTATTAATGAAAGAACTATTGAGAAGGCTTGAGTTATGTTGATGTGTTTGATTTTTTCTTACTATTTATGAATGTCTATGTTGAATAAGGCTTTTTGATCTGTAATTGAACAATGTAGTCTTTTTTATGGCTATTTACTTTGTTTAATGCATGACTAAGTAATATTGTGTAGTATGTAGTAAGTTCAATAGGTATGTTGAACAATACCTATAGTGTTGATAGATATGATCTGCAAAGAGCTGCTAAGAAGGAAAAGTCATAAAGCCACAATCATGTATCCCTCTGGATGTAGAAACCTAGTTCTAGCTTCCCCCTATATTTCCTTAGGTGAGACTTTAGTCCGCACAAGCATATCGTTGTCGAAAGTGATGGTAACAGTAGGTTTTTTTGGAATGCGAAGTCACTTTGAACCTGGGTCTAGGCCCTGTCAAGCCAACACAACTATTATGAGAAGGAATCAAACCTTCTTGGTGATTCTCAAATAAGTATGAGATCCCTATGTTCAGATATGTAATTATAACCTATAGATTTCATGTTCATGATGTGTTTGACTTAATTTATGTCATGGTTAGGCCTACTTAGGTTAATTTATTATCTAATTTTTGTATGGAAGGCCTTGTCCTTGTGTCATTCGTTGTTCTAGAAAGTTTCATTAAGTTCTGGGAAATGGCCTAGAGACTAGCCCTAAAACATTTCCTCAGATCGTGCGGTCACAGGCATATAACTAGGTGAAAAGAATGCATTCACTCCCTTGCAGGCTTATGCATGCGACTCGAGGGTTACAATCCAATTTCTGTAGTGTTTTGCTAGCGTCTGGGAGTTCAGGACATTGAAAAAGATGCTTAACTCAGGGTTTGGGCATATGTGTTATAGGTCAATTTGGGCACCATTCCCAATGACCTGGTTAACTAGGAATCATCTCCAGGACCAATGATCAAGGGTCTATCATTCCCTATCATTTCAGTTGTTGTATTCTCTAAGACAAGAAACATTATAGATCAAGCAAGACTTTCATCAAGCAAGAATTTCCATGGTTTGAAGCTTATTGTATAGCATATGAGAGCTCACCAACGCAGGCTCTAAGAGGCCTAAGTGCATTTCATATGCAAGTAGCCCCATGCAAGGCTGATATGCAAAGAACTTCCCAACATTCACAGGTACGTTGGTCACATTGGGAGCGAAATTCTCATTATTCCAGAATCTCGACTTGGCCAGTGCCTTCTAGAAGAGTTCACATGTGTCGAGCTTCGGATCCAAGTGTCCATTTGAGATCTACAGGAATGGAAAAATTTCTTGCCTATTTTTGGAAAGCTATTGATTGCAAAACAACCTATAGTTCATCTATAACTTGAACACGGATTTGAGTGTTTGAGAAGGAAGAATTTGAGTAGAGAAATGCTGGAGAATTTTCAATTGAGAGCTTGGTTTGTAGAGCTACTGCTGGAGAGATTTATGTTGTGATGAGACTTGGGAACCATGCTAGAAGGTCACTTCAAATCAGTCACTAGGTTGTAGCCTCTCCATATATCATCAATAAAGAGTACTTCTTGTTTTTCCCTACATGCATCTATGTTAACTTTGATTTTTCATATTGTAAGATCTTGGTTGATGAATGTAGTTTATGCTTAACTGATTTAGCTAACTAGCTTGAATAGATGTTTATATTATTGCATATTCTGCTATTTCAGTGTTCTTTCTTGCGGGAAGCATTCAGCCAACAAACCTCTTGAATTTGAAGCTGTAGAAGAAGCGACAGAAAGGAGCCATTTGGAAGCGATTGAAACAAGTAAGCATTCAATCCTCTCTATGTATCTGTTCTGAGTTAGGAGAAATGGTACTATAGTCTTTCACCTATTTTTCTAGGCTAACACCTGCCTAGGGAAGCGTAATTTATTCATAGATTACAATTCTGGCCCAAAAAACTAGCGACTCCGCTGGGGAGAAATTCTCTTGGTTTTAGGTGTTTTAGTCTTTGATTTGCTTCGATAATCCACCCAGTAGCTGTTACACATAAAGATTAGACTTTTTCAGACTTTAATTTACAAATTTAGTGAGCCAAACAGTAGTATTTTTCCTTGCCTACTGCACCCAACGGACCCTTAGTCAAGGCACAATGCTTTGCAGAGCACTGTCTCCCTTCCAAGCCTACATTGCAGAGCACTATCTCCCCTTGGAGACTGCATTGGCTCCTGAAAGGGACCAAATTCCCTTGAATCTGACTTTGCATTTTGCTTCAGTTATGTTTGCTGCTGTGTGCTGAAAAGTTTGATTCTCAATTGACCAGTGACTCTATATACTTCTTCCTCCTTTGGCTGAAAATTTGTTCAATGTTTGTTTAGAAAAGTTTTTCTTTATCATTGACAAGTTGATTTCAAAGTATTTTTTATGGTCGCATTAAGAATCATTTGCTTTCGAAATAGGAAATTGTCGTAAAATCTTCATTTCCTTGATAGGAGAAATTGTTGTTGAAATCCTCATTTTTCCTTCAAAAGAGAAATTGTTATTTTTATTCTTCATTTCTCAAAAGTAAAAATCATTTTGATTATTGATCTAGTGCACTTATTTTCTTTTCTGCATTCATAACATTAAGGAAACTGAAAATAAAAACTTGCATTTGCATGTAGGATTGTGTGTTTTTTTCAAAAGGAACATTAGGAAATCTACATTTAGTTTGCGATTCATTGGTTTTGTTTTTTTTCATTGATTTGTTTGCTCACAAATTATTTGCTATTTTTCAAACAAACTAGTGTTCTCTTCCCTTAGTAGCTAGGTTCTTCATTGAAAAAGCTGAAAATGAAATTTTTTTTATCATTCTTAGCTTGCATTTTAGGAATTTTCATATACATCATCGTGGTGAACCTGAAAGGAAAATTGTTAAGCAAGATCAACATAAAATAAATCTCAATTTACATAACAACACATTGGAACCATAACGATAACATTTAGAAGGTCTAGTCTAGAGATGTGTTATGGCGTTGTAAAACATAGCAGCTGTCATTAACTTGTCTGTGATACATTCTGAGTGTGATACCTCACTCCACATACGTAAGTATATCATAGCTCGTCCATGTACTCTCGGGTATATCAGGCGGTGTTACAATACGATAAGTATAAAGGGTTGATCTCAATGTGCGGTTTCGCATCAGACAACACTAATATAGACTTGGGCCTCCACATACCTTCGGCTATATTTGGGAGGATAACTTTTAGGTTATATCCATCCATAGTGAACCGAGTAGGCCGCCCTAAAATTGTGATACACCGAACACAACATTCGGGGAGATTACCTACTCATACTTCTTGGTTCACCAAGAGGTATTTTGCAATTCAGAGTTTCTTGGTAAACCCTTTTTCCTAGCATTACCCTCTTTTTCTTTATTTGATTTTTGGTTAGAATGAATCAGTAATCATGGAAGAACACAATCCTACCCCCCTTCGTTCGCGTAGATTAGCTTTAAAACCACCTTTACCACCAGAAGTTATTTCTGGTAGGCGAAGGAAATCACGATCTACCGAATCAAGTACAATTCATACCTCTGGTGAAACATCATCATTTAAACTAGAGCTAGCTCAAATTGTTTACACACATCCCGGTTTGTTTACTATTGTCGAAACAGATTCTTCACAGCTACCTATGGTCATGATCCATTCAATCGTTGAGACCATACCTCTTGGACCCGACATTGTTCAATCACAAATTGATCCAGATCCTGTCTCTTCTTTGCCAGAAAACTTGAATCCTGAACAACCAAAATTTGTTCCTACCTTGGTCATTCCACAAAGTTCTGTAGCCATTAAAACTCCTATATCACACAGTCAACCGTCTGAAATATATTTTGGACCTTGTTGTGGATCATTATCTACATATCCTTTTGAAGTTCTTCCTCCTAGTTTAACTGGGATTAAAGAAATACCACAACCTTGTACACATTTAAGTCCAACCCATTTTGGGGGAGACCTTTACCTGTACCAGTCTTTTCCTCAACCGTTTCCATCTGCTTTTTTTGATCCCATTACCATTCAATCTCCCGTTGATTTTGGAGAGTATACATTTGGTCATACAACCATGCCTGAACCAACATCTTCGGTTGGGTCTGCTGTTACAATTATGTCAGCTCCTACCCTCGCTACTCCATTGATGTTCACAACCTCACTAGAGTCATATTTTCATGGTGGCCCTTCGGTCCCAACAGGCTACAAATCATTGTCTGGCACTTTCTCTGGTCAATATTCAAGACCATGGTCTTTACCAATGTCATCATATGGTGTTTTAACTGGTAGTCCTATAGTCAGTACTGAATGACTTGATACATTACACACATCATCAAGGCAATATCAAGTCGGTCCTTATGGGTCAATTCCTTTAAATACCATATCAACTAGACTCCCAACATTCGGGGAACAATATTTTCCATATTATTATCCTCCTTATGCTGGGGGGCAACCTTTGGTCACCTAATATGACAGTACTCAGTCACATTTTGGTCAAACTAATCTATGGATAAATTAAGCTTTCCTAGGCAGGTGTTAGCCTAGAACAACAGGTGAAATACTATACTACCATTCCTCCTAACTCAGAACAGATACACAGAGAGGATTGAATGCTTACTTGTTTCAGTCACTTCCAAATGGCTTCTTTCTGTCGCTTTTGCTACAGCTTCAAATTCAAATGGTTTGTTGGCTGAATGCTTCTCGCAAGAAAGAACACTGAAACAACAGAATATTCAATAATATAGATATATATTCAAGCGAGTTAGCTAAATCAGTTAAGCATAAACTACATTCATCAACCAAGATCTTACAATATGGAAAATCAAAGTTAACATAGATGAATGTAGGGAAAAACAAGAAGTAATCTTTATTGATGATAGAAGGAGAGGTTAAAACTTAGTGACTGATTTGAAGTGACCTTCCAGCATGGTTCCCAAGTCTCATCACAGCATAAATCTCTCCAGCAGTAGCTTTACAAACCAAGCTCTCAATTGAAAATTCTCCAGCATTTCTCTTCTCAAATTATTCCTTCTCAAACACTTAGATCTATGTTCAATTTATAGATGACCTGTAGGTTGTTTTGCAATCAATAGCTTTCCAAAAATAGGCAAGACAAGTTTCCATTCATGTAGATGTAAAATGGACACCTGGATCCGAAGCTCGACACATGTGAACTCTTCTAGAAGGCACTAGCCAAGTGGAGATTCCGGAACAATGAGAATTTTGCTCCCAATGTGACCAACGCACCTGTGAATGTCGGGAAGTGCTTTGCATAGCAGCCTTGCATGGGGCTAACTGCATATGCAACACACTTAGGCCCCTTAGAGCCTCTATTTGTGAGCTCTCATATGCTATACAATAAGCTTCAAACCATGAAAATTCTTGATTGATGAAATTCTTGCTTGATCTGTAATGTTTCTTGTCTTAGAGAATATAGCAAATGAAATGATATGGAATGATAGACCCTTGATCATCGGTCCTAGAGATGATGCCCAGTTAACCAGGTCAATGGGAATGGTGCCCAAATTGACCTATAACAATTTCCCCCTAAAGCATGAGATCCAAATAATAAGAACATTTGATTGAGATGCTTTACACTGTGATGAGCCTGGAAACAAAGCAGAAGGTTCACCTACATCAATCTTACAATACATTACATCATGATATATCCTCTATTGATCATAATTGCTGAAGATAGGCATTCCCATAGTCAGCACATAAAACAATCTAATAACATGTACATAATTGAGAAAGTCGTCTAAATTGGAATGTTTCCCAGATGCAGACACACCTACAGATATAGGCCCATTTTTGGTTGACAATCTATATGTAAGGTCACCGTATAGATGATGTGTACAACAATCCTGAAATCGCAGCTCGAACGGCTGAAACTAGATCTGGGGTCTTCTTATCTCATTCACTCGATCATTCGGGTACAAGTCTAGCAATGCGAATATATGATTTGTCGTCGAACATGAATAGACATCATTTGATTACCAGCCAATGATGTGAGCTATTAACAAACATGCGAGAACCACCATTAATGTCAATGGCCTTCAAGGTACTGCAGTACATTTTGTAAGGCATGAATAGATGATTTGATGTTGAACGCCAAACAAAATCTTTCGGTCAAAGGTCCAGAAGTGAGGATCTTGTTGATGTTGTAACAAGCCTCATGGTGCTGGAATCTGATGTTTCTAAGCGAACTTCCTGGATTTTGATTTGTCGTCGACAGGAAGTCAATTTTTTGCAAAACAGGAGTTACTAATTTCGGAGACAAGGGTATGAATTGATATAGCAATTTTCAAGGATGACGGTCATGAAATTAAAGGCTTACGAGTATTGCAGAAGGATGAGTTTTTAATCACTGGATGACTTCTCTTGAATATATCGGTGACACTGTGATGAGTTGGCAGCATTGACCCAAAACTGAAGTGAAGGTATGACGAACCATAGGTGTGAATGAACCGTCAATATGATTACCCAACCCAAACAGTCACGAACATGGAGTGAAAGAAGTGTCATGTTCAAGAGCAACTTGCTACCAAAAAGAAACTTTACTTGCTTTTCCCAAACTTTCCCCGGTCATTTGTCGACCAGTACCTCTTTATTTTTTAACAAGCTTAAGGAGGATAACATATTCTTGCTCTATAATTCAACCCTTCGGGCGAATAAAGTATCGCTATTTAATAATTTAATGAGTCTAGTGATGAATGAAACTTGATTCTTTCCATGATTGACAAGCCCGTCGCTATTTTATGTTTTACCGAGCTTAACAACAATGATAGCCCCATCCTTTTTCATATTTATAGAGTTTGAAAAAGAGGATGAAAGAGAACTCCATAAGTAATTTTTCATAAATTTGTCTCTCAGATTTGAAAAAGTGTAAAATAATACCTGATAGAACCTCTTTGGTCATGTTTAACCAAGGTATTCCTTTTTCGTAAATAATCTATCTCAGTCTGGAAAAGGGTTAAACTTATACTGAGTAGATATCAATTCATTTACTTTAACGAGCTTGAAATGACAAGTGCTCGGAAATCTTTTCAAATTATTGGAGTCTGAAAAGAGCTGAAAGAAGACTCCAGGGGTTCCTTTTTCACTGTTATCGAAGCTCGAAAAAGAGATAAAAGTGCGCTTCAAATCCTTTTTCGTTTTTATCAAAGCTTGAAAAATAAGGAGAAAATGTATGCTTTGTGGTCAAGTCATTCTTTGAATAAATCTACATGACTAATCTGTTCATAAATTGTATTTCCTATTCAGAACAACATCAAATGGATTAAAAATACCTGTTTCATGATAAAAACATAATAAAACTACAGTCATAGCAATAAATTTAAATTGCAAACAATTAAATGACTATAAAAATCAGTTTCACTATTCATTTTTACCATTCCACAGTTACCATTTGCATTTTGGAGCTCTGAACCTGATTTTTGCCCTGAACTTCAATCGTTGATTACGGTCGTTTATGTGGATGGATTTCATCGCCGTTTGATCTAGGTTAGTTCCATGAACCTCCTCTTCCTTTCAGTATTAATTTCATTATCATTCCTTGCATTTTTTTACGGTTTTAAGGCCCCTAGGGTAAATTCTTCTCAAAATGAGGGCAAAACACCCCTGAATGTCGAAACTTGCATTACATAGTAGGTATAGTGAAGGGTACTTGCATGTGAAATGCATTGTCTCAGCCCAGGGAGTGCGTTGGGCATAGTTGAAGTTTTTGGTTTTCATGTTGTGTCCAAAATTTGCCTAGTTTTTTTCAATGAATGGTATCTAATGGATCTTATGGTTTATTTTCAAGTTTCCATCGGATTATAATGACGATTACATGGAGAGAAAGAGAACATGAAGAACAAGATATTATTTCCTTGAATGATCCGGGTATTGTAAGAGCCTTAAGAGATTGCGGGCTACTTAAGTACTTCAAATTGTCAGGAATGAGGCAACAGATAGAACTCTTGGAGTTCCTTGTTCCAGCATGGGATCCGACGATAGAGGAATTTCACATAAAAAATCAAGTGTTGTCCATAACAGTTGAGGATGTGTATTTTCTCACTAGTTTTTTGAGGAGAGGTTTGCCCATTTCTCTCACAGGGTCTACCATTGGAGGAGAGAAAGTGAGGGATTATGTTATGCAGTATTTCTATCTAGGGTCAGAACCTAGCAAAGATGGAAAAATAAACATCTGGGATGTCAGGGATTTGCCTTTGAGAAACATCCTTTTCACGATCGCTAAACTTGCTGGCACCGTTACACTCCATGTAGCGAACAGATTGTATATGTAGTATGCACTAGAGTGCTTAGAGCCAATAGTATTCAACTGGTATGAATCTATGTTATCTCAAATAAAGGAACAACAGAATAAATCAAAGGGAGGAAGGAAGAAAAATTTCAGTTATGATTCCATCCTTATCTCTTTCGCTTTGGAACAGATTCCACTGATGCAGCCACAACATGTAACATTGGATATATCTAGTTCTAGAGATCCTCGAATGTGGATATGGGTAGAACTCATGGGTCAGCATGCAGGCCAATCGACCATTGTGTTCTCGACTGCATTCTTTACCTGGTTCTGGCAACAGATCGTCACCATCGATGAGTATGCATATGCAGGCATTGACTTCCGAGGAGATCCAAATATAGTATTACCAGAAGGCGCTTAGTGGGGTGCAATGGATAAGAGTGATTTGACCATGTTTTTTTATTTTCCTAAGGTTTATACAATGTTTTTGTGTTTTGATTTCTTTCCAAGACTAAACTAAATGTTTAATGTGATGCAGATATCGGTCGCGTTCAACCAGTAGAGGAACCAGAGCGCGAGCCAAATGTGCCAGCAGAGAGGGTTGTCGAGAGAGCAGTCCTTTAGGATCTTGATATGGCTAAGACTCTTGCTGGGCTTCAGCAGCACATAGAGGGATTAACCTTCGGGATTTCTGATTTTCAAATCGAAGAGTTACCCATGCGACTACAGCGACACACTATTGGGGTTCCTAACCATTGGATGTGGTTGATTCATAAGATTGCTAGATCTATAGCATGCTATCATGAGCACCACTAGTTTACTTGTGAATTTTGCATACATTTTGAGGTCAGATGACCAACGTGTCTTGGGCACAAATTTTGTAAAAACTTATAACTATCTATCTATGTGTTTTCAGAGTTTCTCCTATGTTTAATGCGCAATCCCATTCAATGATGTGAATGTTTTATTTACCTATGTCGTAAATGTATATCTAAAAATTGATTAGCTAATGAATCAGTTAAAGTGTTTAGATTTCTAGAAATGTGTTGATATTGAATGAAATCAAAATGTCTCTCCAAAATTCGAACTCTTAGGAGCAATCTAAGAAGTGTTGGATTTCTAACATAATAAATACTAGTAAGTTGTAGTACCACAAGTTGTGAGTCTAACCTTATGATTATGGTTAATACGAAATGAAATGGCATCAGAGAGAATTTCGATCAACACACTATACTCAGCGATATTATTCGTCGATCTACCGATAAAAATCCCTTGAAAACTCACTAACTCGTTGTTCGGAGCGAAAGTGGCCCATGCTGCAGAGGATAGATTCTGCATACTACGACTAGCACCATCAGCATATCCAACAAATGGTTTTGAAGATTCAGACATCTTCCATAAAATGTAAAGCGGATTACTAACGTCAAGAAAACTCTAAGAAATAAATTAAGATAGTGAATGCAAATCAAAAGCATATAAACAATATAATACAAAAAATTACTACGCTCATGATTAATCATAGTAACGTTTCAAATACAACCCATTTCTAGGTTATGCCAATGGAATTCCATCATAATCAACTAACTCATAGGCACCCTTAGCAAGAAATCTTTTGAAAATATAGGGGCCATGCCATAATGGTTCGAATTTCTCTGTACCTATAACATCAGCTTCTTGATCATAAAGAAGGACCAGGTTGCCCTCTGAGTAGATGCGAGGCTAGAAATTTTTGTCATATTGCGCCTTTATACGTCTCTTATGCGCTTTTTTGGCCAATTGGGATTCACAACGTGTTTCATCTAGATGGATGAGGTTAAGGAGACGTGCTTCTTATTCGGAGGTGTCGGGTAACAAGTCTATCGCAAGTTTTAACAATGATATTCCACATTGGATTGTTAAGATACCTTCCAGACGATACACCAATTGAAAAGGAGTAAATCTAGTTGTGTTTCTTACCGAGGTTCGATTAGCCCACAAGGCGGAGTACAAGATCAAGTGCCAGTTCCTTTTACGGACTCCTATCATTCATTGAAGCATTTATTTAAGATTTTTGTTAATAGCCTCAACTTGTCCATTTTATTGTGGAGAGTAAGGAGTAGAATTATCATGTGACAATCCTAACTTGGCTGTCAATTCAAACATCATATGGTTGTTAAAATTCTTCCCATGATTTGTAACTATAGCCTGTGGGACCCCAAACCGTGCAATAACATGGTTGAAGAAAAACAATGCAGTTGTCTGTCATGTGTTGTTGAATGTAGGCATCGCTTCGGCCCATTTGGTAAAATAGTCGATTGCGACAATAATATAACCATGCCCCCCGGACGAAGGAGGTTTATGGTTCATGAAGTCAATACCCCATTTCATAAATGCTCCAGCAGAGAAAACGGGATGCATTGGCGCTGGTGGTTTGTGGATTTTACGGTAAAAAATTTGGCATGCATGACAACTTCTGACTACAAGGTTACAATATCAAAAAATAGTAGGCCAAAAGTAACTGCTGCGGAGTATCTTCTGCGCGGTAGCATATCCAGATAAATTTCCACCACAAGCCCCAGCATGGTAATCATTTAAGACTTTTTCGGCCTCCTCATGAGTGAGGCACCTCCTTAAAATGGTATCGACACCACGATGATAAAGTGTATCGCCGATGATCAGATAATATTTGGCTTGGTATCGAATACGACGCTGATTAGAGTGAGAGGTATTAGGTCAAAAATTTTGGGTTTGGAGATAAATGATGAAATCTCCATACCTGGGATCAGATGATACGATCAAAAACAGAGACTCGTCTAGAATAGACGGTTTTGACATAGTTGCATTACTATCAGAGGGAAGGTCACAGAGAAGCTCAGCCAAAACTAAAGACTTATTTGACTTGGATTTGACGAATTCCAAATCAAATTCCTGCAAAATGACAATCCATTTTGAATATTTTCCCCCAACAATTGACGTGATAAGATATAATTCATGGGGTTGCAATTTGAAACTATTGTTGTTTTTCGGAGCAGGATATAATGGCGAAATATTTGGACAGCTTGAACAGCTTCCAGGGCAATCTTTCCCATGTATGAGTACTTAACTTCTGTATCATTGATATTACGACTCAAATAATAGATTGGATGTTCAATTCCATCTTCTACTTGGACCAAAACCATAGTGATGGTCGTTTCAGCCGCAGCGACATATAGGAAATAATCATTTTGATAATTAGGAGGATACATTAATGACGCTCGAACAAGATGGTCCTTGATATCATCAAAAGAAGCTTGCGCAACTTAGTCCCAATGGAAGGGAACTTCTTTTTTAAATAATCGAGTAAATCCTTTAGCCATTTCAGCGTAGTTTGGAACGGACATTCTCAGGAAGTTAGCCTTTCCTTGAAGTTTCTGTATCTGAAGTAATTTTAATGGTGCAGGCAAATCAATAATGGCCTGTAACTTCAGTGGTTCTATTCGAATTCCTTATTTTGAGACTACGAATCTGATAAATCGACCAGAACCAACACAAAACACACATTTGTGTGGATTGAGGCGTATCTTGTAGTGTCGGCAGCATAAGAAAATGGCTCTCAAATCCACCGGGTGATCAGTCTGATTTCATGAATGCGCTCATAAATCATCTAGATATGGTTGAACAATGTGCTTGATGTCGTTGAAAGCATAATCCATTTCTCTCTGAAAAGTTTCCCTAGCATTATTTAAACCAAACGAGAGTTTCCTATAAGCGAATGTGCCCCAGGGACAGATGAATGTTGTCTTATGTTGGTCATCTAGGCGGATATTGATTTGATTGTAGCCGGAAAATCCATCCATGAAAAAAAATATTTCGCATCCATCACAATCATCAATAATCTGGTTGATAAAGGGAGTAAGATAGTTATCTTTTGGACAAGCCTAATTGATATCCCGATAATCGATGCACACTCTAATGGTTCCTTGTTTTTTCATAACAGGAACGATATTGGAAACCCACTCAATAAGAGGAACAGGGTAAATGAAACCAGCACGCAAAAGTTTTTCAACTTCTGCTTTGATGGCAATGACTTTCTTCAGATGAATAGGAAGAATTCATTGACACACCAGTTTGACGTTAGGATACATATTAATAGTGTGTTCAACTATACTAGTATCTATGCTTGGCATTTCCTCGTAAGACCAAGCTAATACGTCACGAAATTCACGAAAAAGAGAGCGATACAAATCAAATTCTGATGGAGAACAAGATACACCGATATTAATGTTTTCTACAACACTAGGTTTAGTCGAAATATCAATAGAAATCGTTTCTTCGATATTATATAAATTTCGCTCAGATTCAATTGCATTAATCGGAAAAGAATTCAAAAATAAATTTTGAATGGATGGGTGATATAGTTCACTAAGATTTTTTTCTTCATAATCTGGAAGATGGAAACGATGATGATGATCTTCCCATGGTTCTCCTTCTGCCATCATAACTTCCAAAATATTTTCATCTCTCAAAAATTTTGAGGAAAATGGATTAGATGGAGTACCAAAATCTAATGAATGATCAACCCAAAAACTTAGCGATGCTGATTTCGGATTTGCTGCCCAAGCCAAATAGATTGATTGCTATTGTATCTCAATAGGGTTGAGCGGTAAAACATCATCCAACGTAGAAATATTAGAATCACTCGTACTCTTCCTTAAGCCAGATAGAGTGGAAGAGATCATGTAGCAGGTCTCTATGCTTGCAATTTCTGCTGACGTTGTGGGCAGTGGTAATGCAAAGGTTCCCATAACAGTGGAATCCTTTAAGAGTCCTACACCAATGTTCTGGATTTCTAGTTGGGGTAAGTGAATATACGGAACGCTTCCAGTTACCTACAAAGCAGAGGAAAAAAAGGATATTTTATTTATGACTGTGATTGTACCTTTACGAGGAAAGGAAACCATTCTAAAATATGTAGAAACAATAGCAGTCATTGCATATACCCATGGTCTTACGAGTAAAATATTATATTCAAGGGGTCCATCAACAACCTCAACATCAATACTTACTTTTTTTCCCCCTAATTCAGCTTGCAGATTATTGATAATACCACAAGGTTCATATGTTCTTCCATCAAAAGCCTTCAATGTCGTTGATGATTGCGATAATTGCGGCGAGCCAAGTGACTTCCAACAATTTAGAGACATAATGCACGTAGATGCTCCCTCATCAATAATAGTGCGATGAACAAGGTGATTGAGAACATTTACTTGGATATAAAATTCCAATTCTGTTGGTAGTTGCGGCACATAGCTCATATGATTAAAGACGATAAGATTAGAATCAATCGGATCAATTCCACCAATGGCCAACAATAAAGCCTAATTCTGGGAGGGACAATTTTGTAATACCTCAAGAGCGGACATAGCTGAAGGGGATTGAGCCAAGTCTTCAAATATATTATAATTTTGTGCAGCTCTTGCTCAAGGATTATATGTCGATTTATGAATTACTCCCTTTGGTGGTTTAATCGTCAATTCAGGAATAACAGGATGTGGTATTTATTCATTAGATGGATTCATTATCAAGGTATTAAGTTGATCAGTGGCCAGACTACAATAGTCTTTATTCCGTGTCGACACCAAAATATCTTGTGAAGGTTTTGTAGTGGATAACATTAACACTTGGGAACTAGGAGTTGGATCCGTAGCAACCAAATTTGTGTCCGGATTTGATAATGGGTCTGTCAACACAGTTGATGCATGAGAAGTCTTGATGATTTTTGAGACTTCAGCACGGTGAGGACAATCCCTAACAAAATGTTCCACGTTATATATTATGCATGGATAACGAGGTTTCCGTGGTCTAGACAATTGATCAGATGATCGTTCCTGCGGGTTAGAAGTTTTCTTTTTCTTTGATTTCCACTTTTTCTTACATCCTGGTTGCTTATCACTTTTTCCTTTGTCAAATGACATGGCATTAATTTCAGAAGTAGGAGCAGGATCAGATGCAGTAGGGTGGTGTGAGTTTCCAGTTCCTATCAAGCCATCTCCAGCATGAGAGTCCTTTATTTTAGGAGGAACATTGAAATTAGATCGCGACGCATTTGGTATTTTTTCATAGAGCATGCCAGACTGAGTATAAATCAAGTCTAAGTATTGGGCATGAGTGATAACTTGCTCTTCTGTAACGACTCCAACTTTAGCCACATCCTCTATTATAGATGGTAATAGGGATTTAATGAACCATTCAGCAAGGAGCTGATCAGGAACAAATGTCTTAACCATTCGTCGATGACGATGCCACTCATGAATATGATCAGAAATGTGAGTAGCATTAGTCTGTTTGAAGTTGGTCAAGAGTTCCTTTCCAGTTTCGTATCTTATCGGTAACTGGAAATGGGTCAAAAATACAGTAGCTAAGGTAGTGAAATTGTCGAAAGAAGCTCTAGGTAATTCAATGTACCATTTGGTTGTCGGACCTATGAGCGTTCGCTGGAAAAGACGTAATCGAACAGAATCATCATTTAGGGAATTTGATGAGCACCATAAATGATAAGTCATAACATGAGTTGATGGATATTCTAAAGGGTTTCCATTGAATTTAGGAATATCATAGGGTAGTTTATGAGGTATCACCAGCCACCAAGGAGCATAATTGATAGGATCATTGGTTAACTAGTTTAAATCTTATAATTCCAAGGTTGCAACAAAAGGCAATTGTCTATTAAGGTCAGGTTGAGCATAGCCAGCATAAGATGGAATTGCTTGGGAAACAAGTCTTTGAGCACCAGCATATGGAATTTTTTTTTGGTAACCCAGATAGGGGTTGTTTTGCATAGCAAACGCTTGAAAATTTTGTTGACCAAAACATGGATATGATACTTGTTGAAATGAAGTTTGAGGGATTTTCTCATGTGGCTGCCAAGGGTTCTGTCCACCAATGTTATAACCCAAATTAGTATAATTTGGATTCATTTGATATGTATAACCAGGTTGCGTTTGTGACATCCCATAAAATGGTACACCAGCTTGTGAATAAATGATCCCGGATACAGGTTGTTGTAAATTAACCAAAGGATTTTGAGTCTGTTGACCCAACATTTGATGATATTGAGTTGAAGAACTTGCCTAATAAGGTTGATGTACAATATTTGATTCTGTAACTGGGGTATAGATTTATTAACAAGTGGTCTTGAAATGGGTGTAACAAGTTGAACTGGTTGATACAAATGTACAACCGTTTGTGGTGGGATAGGCAGAGTGGGCAGCCATTGACAAACATTCATGTCAACAATCTGGAAGGGTGGTTTAGCCCTTTCAGGTACTGTAGCACCTAAGGGAAGTAATTAAGGGTTTGGTTTTGTCGATTCCACTTCCTTAAGGTGATCTAGGAGGTTAATTCATATCATAGTATCCCTCATCTCATGTTTACCCTGACAGGCCAGTGAGAGTGGGTATATATGGGAGGAGTGGTTAAAGGGTGGTATCAGAGTAGGTTCTGTTCACTTTGGGTGATATTTGATACCACAAATTCATCTCAGAGCTCCCATGTTAAAAAAATTGGATTGGATGGGATAGATGAATTTTGTTATGCATGAATTGTCATGGTTAAGGTTTTTGTGCATGAATTCATTGTATGAAGTTTTTGTCATCATGATAATGTTGGTATGTTATGATTTTGATGTGTTGATTGAGATAGAGTAGGAGAAGAAAATTATTAGATCTATTTTGCAACACTAGACCTTGAGGTAAGAGCAGATCGTCATACAGGTATTGTATCTTTGGCGTGCATGTATGTTGGTTAATGGTTATTATATACATTTTGGTTATATACATGCTTATCATCCTATTGTTGTTGTGCTTACATGAATGAGAGATGTTAGTTAAACATTGTGGTCATATGCATATGTGTCAGATAGTCATGAATGGTAGTACCTTGTTGTTATATGCATTTTGGTTTTTTGATGCATCGAAATTCGCTGCAACAACATCAGGGAAAACCACCTGGTTGGGGAATTTAAAACCATCCCTTATCCGTTTGAGATAGTGGATGATAGTGGATCCGACTGGATTTGTGGGACTAGTTTCCCAATGAAATATAATTGAGTGTATGGGTGGTATTTTAACTGACTATGACTTGGTGAATGAAAGTGACAACAAGTTTAAAGAAAATATGTATATACCTATCTCTATCCCGGGATGAATTATCTTTCTGTTATATGTGATTTAAAAAGATGATCTTTAAGTGAATGAAAATGAAGATTTATTAAACACTTAGATAAATGCAAAACAATTTAAGATAATTGATTTGATTAAGCAGTCAATCAAATCAATTGATTAATTATATATCACATCTATTATTGCATGTATTGTATATGTATAAAAAATGGCAATCAAACATGTTCAGAAGTGAATTAATGTTGGATTGTTTTAAAAAGATACATATAACAAATAATCATAAGGAAATTTAACTATTTCTCATTTGAAACAGAACATCAACATAAAGATAAAAGCACCATATATATGCCAACTTTGCTCATTTTAAAAACAGTCTCCGGTCCAACCTTTTCTATTAAGAAAAACTTTAAGAGTACAAAATTGAAACTTATGTAAAGTCTTATTTTCAAAATTTTAGGACCCTTTATTTAAAGACATGAAAGGGTTTATATAATAAAACAAAAGTAAAAAAATAGCAAACACATAAAGAGATAAGGAGGTTTAAACAACTCTCCTTAAATTAAGTGAAATAAAAACAGAAACGGATTTTTGGTGGGATGACTCACTTCAGGATTGCATTGTTGTCTCTTTTTCCATTCGTTATTTGAGTTGAAGTATGTCGATCATAAGCTGAACCTTGGGAGGTTGGCATGGCCTAACATGCAGTTGTCTTGTGTAGACCTCATATGGTAGTGTAGGCATCATGTAATAGGAAGTGTCGGTTAGACAACGCAACATTAGCCATTAGCTATGTGGCTTGACCAAGTGCTTCCAATACTTGTCCCAATCCAACTTATCCAATTTTTTTATGCTTTCTCCCTTAATCTTGGACATTTCCTTCCACTTTATTATCAAATATTTTACAACAGGTGGAGAATTGGGTGGGAATTTATCAATCATATTAGCAACAATGCGGTTTTGGTTGACTGCTTCAACAATGTTGTTGGAAACATCCCCAACTCAACAAATTTCCCTTTTAGCTTTCTTTAACTATATGTCCCAATGAGTGAATAAGATTTATTTTTTAGAATCTTCAATCCTTGGAAGATTGGCCTTTCGGCCTTCAGTAGTATCTTTCTAGGTGACATATTGGGAAACTTTGTCATCAATTTCATCAAAGTTGATCCTCTAATCAGCTACTCTATTCACCAATGAATGACTCTTTTCACACATTTCAATTATGCTAGATAGTTTTTGACAAAAAACAACTTTTTGTTGAGCTAAAAAAGTATTTAGTTCTAAATATTCCTTTTTAAATTCATCCACTTTAGGATTATATTTCAACTACTCAAAAATGAATTGCAGTTGGTGTATCTGAGCATCTTTAGCACCAACATCAAATTGGTGATGTAGCTTTAGTTGATTTAAGCTATGTTGGTGTTGTGACACTAGTGCTTTTAATTTTTGATTAATGATTTGCTTCTCTACTAAGATTCTTGTTCTAATTGAAGGATTATTTCATCCTTCTCTTTGACTAATAGAGGGAGCATAAATCTGTGGCAAATCTTGTAGAAATCGGTTTCATATTTTGATTCCCACATAATACTATGATAAATATGAATGGGAGTGGGGTCTTGGATAGTACATTTCCAACCCATGGTTGGAAAACTGATGTAAAACACACTGCATCCATAATGTAGGCACTCATATAAAAGGATCTTAGATGAAACGTAATGATTTTTCCGTATTCAAGAATCTGAGTAGCAATATTATTTGAAAAAATGGTTCCCTAGTCCATGATATAGGAGTTTGTGAAAACATCCATAAGGGAAACCCATTCAACATAGAATTTACTCGTATTTGGTTGGCTAAAAATTCTAGACATCATAGCGAAAATATAACAATAGGGACCAGCAAGTGAAGCAGTGGAATACATACCCTTATCATTATGTTTATTCTTGTTAGGGTTAATCCTCCATTGCTTTATGGGATCTAACTGCAACTTATTCTCCTTTGTGAATTGCGCTAGGAAATATTTATCATACAATTTCTGAGGGTTTGGAATGTGGTATATTTTCTTCAAATCTCATGCTTTGAATGACCATATCATTTTACCTTTGCTTGTTACGAAATTTAAATCCCCGATGTTGACCTTGTAAATATTCCATTTCACCATATCTGTGTATGGTAGAATCTTGGGGCATGTAGCAATTCAGTGCAGAAAAGAGTTGGCGATGTCAGCTATAGTAGCTTCTGAGGTATCAGAAGCATCTACAATAGTTTTTCTTTCAACCCTGCAGAGTTTCTTGTCTTCAAATAACTTGTACATTTCTTCTCAAGAAGCAGAACCACTTTCTGTTGCGCATGTTGTATCTATTAATAGGGGTGTAATTTATGTTACTTCATTAGTAGAAGGAGCAGGATTAGGGAGAGCCATGGATTTATTGGACTTCTTTGCAGCCTTAGAAATTTCTGAGGAACTCTGTTTGTTTGGACTTGCCTGCAAAATAAGAAGAACAACGAGTAAAAAGGGGAAATATTGCCATAATACAATAGCAGTGTAACAATAATTGAAATGATAGAAAATAAAACATAGCACACGGAGTAATCTAAAACATTAATTATTTTGGGTCAAATCACATTTGGCGGCTCGAGTTGTTAAACCGTTAAGTTATGACATTAATGGAAAGTGTGGGTTCACATGCCCTAATAAACATTTAGGCATTTAAATATGATATTTTCGCATCACAGATTCATTTGTGTGTCAAATTCTTAAAACGCCAAGTACATGTGTATTTCTGATTGCGATCAATTCCTTTTCACACTATAAACATATTTTAAATTTAAAAGATTAAATTTTTTGAAATCTTCAAACATTAGCAGTGGAAAATCAAATGAAAATTTTGTGATGTGATATCGCAATCGCAATTTCGATGAAACTGGATGGTGGAAGGTAGTGGTCGTTAGAAAAAGTGTGATGCGATGGGATGTATCGCAATGGGGAAATGAAAATGAGGGTGGATCGAATGATGGAAGAATGGAAATGCAATTTGTGATTTGTGATTAGTGATGTGGCAAAGGCGGGTCCTGCGGTTTGTCTTTCATGAAACATGATTCGATCGAAAGCCTGTTTCCTTTATTAAATATTTTTATTGATATTGCATTGCAAAACTATTAGAGTGGCTTAAGATTTCATATGTTGTCTTCACGATTTTGCGATTCTAATTTTCAACTATGTTTCTTTTGAATTTTCTGTGTTATGAAACCAACTCACAAAATAGAAGAAAGAGAGATCAACGACATAGAAATCAGATAGTTCAAGGGGGAAACCTCCTTTAGATTACATAAATAAAAAATTCTTAAATGATTCAAATTAAAAAACCTCCTTTCTATATATAGGAGTCCATGGGGTCACAATATAATCCTAGTCAGCCTAACAATATTAATGTAAGGGCACAACAATAAAAATAGTAGGCTATTAGGGGGCACAATAATAATAATATGGGGATTACAAGGGTACAAAAATAACAATAAGGGGGCTATTACACTAACAATAATAAGGGACTACACTAGTAATACAAGGCCCTAACATGCCCCTCTCCTTCAAAAAAGTGTTGTCCTCAACACTTGAGTAGTTATGGATGCTTCTGTATAAAATTCTCATCCTCCCATGTGGAATCTTCAGTGGGTAAGTTCTTCCACTTGATGAGATACTCTGAAATTGATCAATTTCGTAGCTATCGAGTTCTTGTTTCCATGACTGCTTCAGGTTCCAATATTATTTTTCCTTCCACATCAAGTTTTGGAAATATTGTTTGAACCAAAAGTTTGTCACCTACAACCTTATTTAAGCATGAAACATGGAAAATTGGGTGCACTCAGGAAGATGTAAGAAGCTCCAATTTGTATTCCATAGTACCAATCTTTTGCAACACCTTGTAAGGACCATTGTACGTTGGCGATAATTTATTATCCTTCTTAACTTGCTTGACGGACATTTGTTTGTAAAGTTGCAGTCGTAAAATACCTAGTCGCCTACATCAAAACTTCACTCGCTGTGATGTTGAGTAGCGTGTTGTTTCATTCGATTCTGTGCCAAATTTAGGTTATCCTTTAAGAGTTGGATAACTTAGTGTTGATGCTCAATGTGATATTCCACTGCTTGAACCTTAGAATTTTATCTTAAAGATGATGTGATGGATGGTGGATGATATCCATAAAGTGCCATAAATGGGGTTATTTTTGCTGCATTGTGGAAGGAAGTGTTATACCACCATTCAGCCAGAGGTAACTAATTGACCTATTGTTTTTTTTTATCAGATACAAAGCAACGAAGATATCCTTCCAAACATTTGTTCACTATCTCAGTTTTCCCATCGTATTGAGGATGATAAGATGAGCTATGAGCTAGTTGAGTACCCAAACAAGAAAATAATTCCGTCCAAAAATTTCCTGTGAAAATGGGATATCTATCACTTACAATAATCTTTGGGTTTCCATGTAGCTTTTGAATTGTTTCCATAAATGCAGTAGCTATTGTACTTGCTTTAAATTGATGAGACAATGCACAAAAGTGTGCATACTTGGTAATTCTACCAACTACCACCATGATGGCACTCTTTCCTTTGGAATTAGGTAAACAAATAATAAAATCCATTGAAACCTCCTCCTAACGTTGACTTGGAATGGATAAAGGTTGTAGCAAATCTTGGGTCTTAATTGTCTCAACTTTATTTTGTTGGAAAACCAAACATTCCGCCACAAGATTTTAAATCAAATTTAAGCTCATCCCAGAAAAAAACCTTTCTTCACCCTGTGGTAAGTTTTTAAAAATATCAAGTGTCCTCCTAAGGGAGAGGTGTGAAATTCCAAAAGAATATTTTGTTTTAGTTGGGAATTCTTAAAAAGATATAAGTGATCTTTGTACCATAAGGAATCATTTTTCCAACTAAATGTATCATATGTGCTCAAATCTTGCTACAACTTTTGAATGTGTGCCCATACCTCTACGTCATTCTTCCATTCATCCCTTACTTCGGTTATCCAATCTGGTTGGATAATAGAAATGGAACAAAGCTATTCTTCCACATCCTCATCCTTTACTGAGAGTGCATCTACAAAAACTCGTAGCTTCTCTTTTTTGTAGATGATTTCAAAGTCATAACCCAAAATATTTGTTACACATTTTTGCTGCTCTTCTGAAGATATTCTTTGTTCCAAAAAGTATTTAAGACTACCATGATCAGTTTTTACCTTTAAGTGTCCTCCCATTAGGTAAAGTAGCCATTTATTTAGTGCATGTAGTATTTCCAACATTTCCTTCTCGTAAATAGCTTTCTATAAATACTTTCCTTTGATTGGATGACTTTTAAAAGAAATGATTCTTCCTTCTTGCATTAAAACAGAACGAATTCCATTTCTTGAGGCTTTGCATTCCATAATAATTTTTTTTGTGAAGTATGGCATAGCTAAGACTGGTGCTTGGAACATTGCCTCTTTAAGATGTTCAAAGTCCTTAGTTGCTTCAGGAGTCCATGAAAATGCATATTTCTTCAATAATGTTCTTAGAGGTGCTGTTATTCTCCCATAATTATTAAAAAACTTGTTGTAATACCCTGTTAACCTGATAAATCCTCGCAACTGCTTTATGATTGTGGGGACTTTCCATTCCTTAATGGTTTTAATTTTCTTAGGGTTTCCCTTAACACCCTCATGAGATACAATGTGACCCAGATATTCCACCTCTTGTACTCCAAAGAAACATTTGGAGGCTTTTGCATAGAATTATTTCCCCTCCAATAGTTTTACCACCCTGTCAACATGTTGAACATGATTCTTCTAAGGCTTGCTATAGATTAGTATATCATCAAAAAATACTAACACAAAATTTCTAAGGAAGGGTTTGAAAATGTAATTCATTAACCCTTGAACTGTATAAGGTGCATTGGTAAGGCCAAAAGGCATGACCAAAATTCAAAATGACCCTCATGAGTTCGAAATGTTGTTCTTAGAATGTCTTCAGTGTTCATTCTAATTTTATGATATCTTGAATGAAGATCCAACTTGGTGAAATAAATTTATCCATGTAATTCATCCAATAATTCAGAAATCACAGGAATGGGAAATTTATCCTTAATAGTGAGCTTATTGAGTTCCCTATAATCTAGACACATGCGTCATGATCCATCCTTCTTGTGCACCAACAAAACTAGAGTAGAGAAAGAAATTTGACTAGGTTGAATTATACCAGCCTCTGGCATTTATGCAATCATACGTTCAATTTCGCTCTTTGACATAAGGATATCTGTAAGGCCTGTTGTTTGGAGGTACACTTCCTGGAATCAAATTAATAGCATTATCATGATCACAAATAGGTGGGAGTCCTTTGGGAGCTTCAAACACCTTGGAATGATTTTCCAACACTTTTTGGAGATATGGAGAAATAGATGATTTTGATGTTGGACCTTCTAGTGAAAAAAATGTGCAATTACGCCTCGTTGTTCTTTATTTAGAAGCTTTGACATGACATTAGAGCTTATTATCTTTCTTGGTTTCCCTGCGATACCCCATAATTAAACTTCCTTTCCTTTCGAAAAAAAATTCAAGAAAAGTTCTTGAAAATTAAAAGATTCCATCCCAAAATATTGTAACCATTGCACTCTTAGTACAACATCAGCACCACCCATTGAAATGGATATAATTGGACTATTCAATACATATTCCCCCATGGTTTGCTTAATATTATGGTACTTTCCAAAGAAATTTATAGTTCCTCCATTTTCCACCATCACTTGACACTATGGCATTGGGTTTAGGAAGCAATTCAATTCCTTGGCTACCTTACAATGAATAAAATTATGGGTACTACCCGAATAATTAAGCATTATTACATTTTTCTTCTTGATATCTCCTTCTATCTTGAGATTTTAAGTAGTGGTAATTCCTACCAATGCATTATAGGATATGGTTGGATTCATTTCTTCTTCCTCTAGGGTTGGTTCTTGGTGTATATCCTCTTTGGTTGAAGTTTCTTGTTCCTTTTCTTCCTCCTCTTCACAATCTATGTAAAACAATTTCTTCTCAGCACAATTATGACCTTTAATGTATTTGATATCACAACTATAGCAAAGCCCTTTCTCTCTTTTTTCTTCCAATTGTTGTGGTTTCAACCTTGTAGTTTGTGGAATTCTAGGGGTACCAACACTCCCATATTTATAGTTGTGAGTGATAGGCATCCTTATTGCCATACTTTTTCTTTAAATTTTTCTTTCCAACTTGAATGCCTTCTCCAATGTATCAGGTTCCCAAAGGCGAACATAATGTTAGATTTTATCCTTTAGATTCCCTATGAAGACATCAATCCTATGTTCCTATGGAATATTATTTACCCTTATATTCAGTTTTTAGAAATCCTCAGTGTGCTCCATCATTGAACCCTTTTTTTTTAGATTTATCAATTGGCTAAAGAAGGTGTTTCTCTTTGTATCATCATAATTTTCTATCATTTCCTCCATAAAAATTGACCAAGTGACTAGTGGTTTATGAGAACA
This sequence comes from Pinus albicaulis, assembly GCA_034641835.2. Taxonomy (NCBI): domain Eukaryota; kingdom Viridiplantae; phylum Streptophyta; class Pinopsida; order Pinales; family Pinaceae; genus Pinus; species Pinus albicaulis. Next base: position 615,790,021 of record CM076582.1, read on the forward strand.
AAGCCATCGATACCATACAAACTGATATTGTTCTAAATATAAAGTTGCAATGTGTACCTTTGGTGTGTTTTGCGTACAATGGAGCTCAAAATATTGCTCCATTTGTAGCATCCAAGTTATCAGATCCATGCCATCAAACTTCCTCATATCTATATTTGGAATATGGTGGGTCTTAAATCCAACATTAGAGTCTATGAAATCATGATTAACATTTCTTTTGTTCTCATCATGAGTTTCCTCTACTACATTTTCGCCATTAAGAATATTTTCCTGTAACAACTTTTCCAAACCTTCCTTCAAAATTTCCATGTCTTCTTTTAGATCATTCTTCATGTCTTCCATGTTTCCTTTCAGTTTTTCTTTTATACCATAAATATTAGCTTCCACGTCATCCATCTTATCTTTAACGCCATCCATCTTAGCTTCCACGCCATCCATATTAATTTCCATCTCATTCTTAAAACCATTCATCTTAGCTTCCACACTTTTCTTCAAGCCATCCATCTTAGCTTCCATTCCTATCTTCAAACTATCCATCTTAGCTTCCATTTCATTTTTTGTTACTCTTTGCGAGAGAGAAATTTGTTGCACTTGGTCTTGTATTTTGATATATCATGTTGCACTTATTCCTCTTCATGAGTCATAGTAGAGCTTTCTGAGAGCTTAATGGTTGTTGAATTATTTTTAGGATGAATTTTAGAATCCAATACATATATATATTCTTCAATATTCCCTTAGAATCACTTCAACCCAATTTTTCAACCAAGACTTATGAAATTTTAAAAAAATAATACACACCTTTTTCTTGATTTTGAGGAGATCGATATTGAAACTGATGTATCTATGTAATTTTGGATCCCAAATATTTTATCATCGGTACTTTAGTATCCCTCTAAATATTCTTTCCAATTCCATTGGTCTAACCTGATTTGGATTCTTCAAGGCAAAGTTATGCCCAATATCCCATAATGACCTAATTATGGACTAGTTCAGTATGGCATGCCATGTGTCATTGTTTTTCCCTTCGGCTATGAAATCAATATACGAGAAACTATAGTCTGTTTTCTTTCAACCACTTTTTATAGAATTCCAATCTGATGCTCAGAGAGAGAGTTATGATTATTTTCCCAAGGTTGCCTCTTTGAGATGAAATTCAAGAGCCTGCAAAAACCCTAACTTCCACAGATCATATCTCTAAAAATATTGTGAACGAAGATCTGAAATTTTTTCACAAATTTCCTCCTAATTTCGGCGCAAAATGGGTTTTTTATTTTAGCTTCTAAACCTTCGTAGAAAAATATTTATAGAGAAAATTCCACGATAACCTATTTAAAGCAGCGAAACCCTAGAATCCAAAGCTCTGATACTAAATGTTATGAAACCAACTCACAAAATAGAAGAAAAGAGAGATCAATAACTTAGAAATCAACCACTAAGAGGGGGAAACCTCCTTTACATTACATAAATGAAAAATTCTAAGATAATTCAAATGAAAAAACCTCCTTTCTATATATAGGACTCCATGGGGTCACAATATAATCCTAGCCAACCTAACAATAATAATTTAAGGGCACAACAATAACAATAGTGGGCTATTATGGGGCACAATAATAACACTATGGGGATTACAGGGGTACAATAATAACAATAAGTGGGCTACACTAACAACAATAAGGGACTACACTAGTAATATAGGGCCCTAACATTCTGCCTAAGTTCCCTTTAGACAATAAAATGGTGTCCCTTAGCTTTTCTAACTCCCATTTCTATTTTAATCAATCACTTAAGGGTATTATTTGTTCTAGTCTAAAAATCTTAAAAGGCCCCCCATTATTTTTCTAAGGAAACTCTTATAAAATAATGGGGGTTGTTGAATAGCACAACGATTGGTGATTCACTAGAAGAACCAGTTATCTCTCAAAAATGAAATTTCTGATATTTTATAAATAAGTAAAAATAATTCAGGAAATTAAAATTATCTTTGAAATATTTGGATAAATAAAATTACTCTGAATTATAAAAACTCATCTTATTGTGACTCTTTAAAAACCTTTCATATATAAAAATATTAATTTCTCTATATCAATCATTAAATAGCCTAAAAGATAAAGTAGATGGAGTTTTGCAACTTATCCTTTTGATATATTCATTTTGTCACAGGTAAATCCATTGCTACCATCAGGCGTTTATGGTCTCAATAGGTTTTTCTTTTAACCATCAATGATCCAATATCCCATCCATATATCATTACAATCTTTGGAGATAATTTCACAATTATGTAATTTGATTTTTCTTATTCTTAAACGGCCATTGTCCTGGCTTGGTGACCAAATAGTGACAATGCCATTCACTAGTTATAATGGAACTGAATAAGCTAGCGTGTGATGAGACCCCTTGTCTTATGGTTATTTAATAATCATAAGCCATTACCCTGGTTTGATATGCAGTAGTGGAAATGTTAGTCTATTATTTTCCTATGAACATGGTAAGCAAGCTCATGATGAGACCTCTTATCTTTTTAAGTTTTTTTATATTTTGAATCACTCTAGAAAAAGCATAATTAATAGATGGGGAGAATCATTGACTCCTCAAGAGTTTTGGATAACAATTTAGAGTTCAAGTTGCTTCGTAAAAAATAGCCTTTACTTTGTAAAATTGAACTTTTTCTTACTAATAATAGGGTAAAAAGACTTTATGAAGTTTCAAGTTTACAAGAATTTACAATTTCAATGGAAAAATATTTTACAGTTGTATAGTATTTATTCATTTTTTCTAGTTTGTAATCATTTCTTTAAGAATTTTTATTCTTCAAAATGAAAAGTCACAAAATGATTCAAAGGTTTTGTGAAAAACCAAAAGTATGTAATCAAACATTATTATTTAAATAGCCTAAAAATATAAATATAAGTATGATGCATTTAGAAGAAATGTTCTTCTAAGAATTTTTTTTTTCAAAATCAGCCCGTTGACAGGAAGAAAATCTTTCCTCCCTTGAAGATCTTGCAACATGAAGGTTGATGGGCCAATTTGTTCCATAATTTGAAATGGTCCAAGCCACATTTTTTAGAATTTGGTATGCTTAATTTTTTCCTCATGTGCCTTATCCCACTTAAGAACGAAATATCCAACTTGGAAATATTTTGGGGTAACATAATTTGCATCAAAATAATTTTTAACGATATGTTGATGTCGAGCATGTGTTAATTTTTCCTTTTCCCTTTCTTCTTCTAATTTAAGGATTTGGTGTTAGAAAAATATATATATTATAGAGCAATGCAATACATATAATATGCGGAAAACACAAGTACACAAAATTGATAAAACCAGAGAGACACAGATATACATGGTTCACCCAGTTTGGGCTACGTCCACCCCAAACAGCCAGTCCTTCTTTTCTATTATCCAGCAAAATGAAGAGACACAACCTACAGCAGATCCGATGTAATATCCTATGTTCTCTCTCACAGTCTCCCTATGTGTTTCTCGCCCTAAGAATACACATACAATACACAGCCGCAATACAATACCCTCATACAAAGTGAGGGGTTGCCTTCTAGGGAAAAAAACCCTAAAATAAACATAACGTCTACCGTCAAATCATCCACCTAATGAATGGCCCAAATTGACTAAAAACTACTATACTTTTACAAGGCAATTTTACATATATTTTTAGCTTCAGGGGCGCTACCCCCGAAACCCCCCGCCAGGGAGGGCTCCATAAAGTCATAGTCGCCCCCCCTAGACCCCCTAGCCAGCGTTTAATTTCAAGCGGCAACAAGGTATAGGGGTCCAACACTGTGATACAAATAAAAAAGATAATCAGGCTCCACACCCAACAATCTCCTACTTGGAGATTAATTGTAGCAACTAAACCGTTGCTTCATTTGCTGGACATTGACTCCTCTTTGGACCTGGCTATTTCTCATCTTCATCGTCATCCTTAAATACTAATTTAAACTGAGCATAATCTCATTTTCTCCCTGGTTACAAATTTTGTTAGCATATCTGCAGGATTCTGGCTAGTGTGTATCTTTCCAGCTTCAACTGTCAATCTTCCAATACTAACCGTATGAAATGGTACTTGAGCTGTATGTGTTTAGTCCTAGAATGAAATTTTGAGTTCTTTACAAGATGAATGGACTTTTGCTATCACTGTATAACGTACCCATATCATGTTTCTTACCCAATTCATCCATAAACCTTTGTAACCAAATCATTTCTTTACTAGCCTCTGTAGCAGCAACATACTTTGCTTCTGTTGTTGAAAGTGCAACAACACTTTGGATTTTTGAAACCCAACTAACAGTGGTTCCACCTACAGTAAATATATATCCTGTAGTGCTCCTCCTGTTATCTTTGTCACTTGCCATATTTGCATCAACATATCCCTGTAGAGAAATTTTTGAACCACCAAAGCATAATTCTTGATTTGTGGTACCTCTCGGGTATCTGAGAATCCATTTTATTGTCATCCAATGTTCTTTTCCTGGATTTTTCATGTACTTGCTTACAACTCCCACTGCATGTGAAATATCAGGCCTTGTGCAGACCATTGCATTATTAAGATTCCAACTGCTGATGCATATGGAACTTTAGACATATATTCCATTTGTTCTTGGATCTTGGGGCACATCTCCTTACTAATTTTGAAATGGCTAGAAAAAGTTGTACTAACTCATTTTGCATTCTGCATATTAAATCTTTTCAACACCTTTTGTATGTACTCTTTCTGAGACAATGTTACTTTGCGATTTTTCCTATCTCTAGTTATTATAATACCAAGGATTTGTTTTGCAACTCCCAAATCCTTCATTGCAAATTAATTTGCCAATTTTATTTTGAGCACATTTATTTTCTGCATGTTAGACCCTGCAACAAGCATGTCATCTACATACAATAACAATATAATATAGCTACCATCATTTTTCTTTTTCAGATAAACACAATGATCAGAGTGACATATAGTATAACCTTGTTCATACATGAACTTGTCAAATCTTAGATACCACTACCTTGGAGCCTGTTTTAAGCCATACAAGCTCTTCTTTAACTTGCACACTAATTTTTCTTTCCCTTTGACCTCATATCCTTTTGGTTGCTGCATATAGACCTCTTCCTCCAAATATCCATGGAGAAATGTTGTCTTTTCATCTAACTTTTCAAGATGTAAATCTTCCGCTGCTACAAGACTTAAAATAGTTCTGATTGAAGTCATCTTAACAACAGGAGAAAATATTTCTTCAAAATAAATACATTTCTTTTGTGTAAACCACTTCACCACAAGTCTAGCTTTGTACCTCTGTTTTCGTCCATCTTCTTCCTTCACACTCTAAACCCATTTATTCTGGAATGTAGTTTTACATGCAGGCAACCTAACTAAGTCCCAAATCTGGTTATGCATGAAGGAGTCCATCTCTTCTTCCATGGCTAGCTCCCACTTCTTCCTACTTTCAACCTGCATTGCTTCTTCATAACATTCGGGTTCACCAAAATCAGTCAACAATAAATAATATAATGAAGGAGAGTATCATTCAGGGGGTCTACTTATCCTGGTAGATCTTCTAACACCACTTTCAGGTGTTTCAGGTGCCTATCGTTTTTGTGGTGGTTGTTGTTTTTGTGGTTGTTGATTATTATTATTTTCAGGCACCTTTACTTTTTCTGTGATCTCATCAAGAATTGTGTATTCTTTATTTTTTTTCCTGTTTACTTTCTTGCAACTGATTCTTATACAAGACCGTTTCATTGAATATTAAATCTCTGCTCCTAATTATTTTTTGATTTTCATAATCATATAAGCAATAACCAAAATCATTAACACCATATCCAATAAAGGTACATTTATTTGATTTTGCCTCAAGCTTTGTTTTGTTTTCTTTATTAATATGGAAAAAGGCCTCACATCCAAAAGGCTTTAAAAAAGAGTAGTTTGTCTTTTTACCTGTCCATGCTTCTTCTGGAATATCACCATCCAAGGAACTTGAAGGCCCTCTGTTTATTAGATAAACAATAGTATCTACAGCATCTGCCCAAAATTGTAAAGGCAATCCTGCATGCAATCTCATGCACCTTGCACGCTCCATGATTGTTCTGTTCATCTTTTCTAACACCCCATTTTTTTGTGGTGTTATTGGAACTATCTTCTCTCTACAAATTCCATGCTCTGAACAATACCTATCAAACTCTTTGCTGCAATATTCACCTCCATTATCTGATATGAGACACTTCAACTTCTTTCTTGTCTCAATTTCAACCAAAGCTTTCCATTTCTTGAAAGTATCAAATACATCATATTTATTCTGAATACAATAAATCCAAGTTTTTCTAGTTTCATCATCAATAAAAGTAACATAATAAGGACAGCCACTGAGAGATGATACCTAAGCAGGTCCCCATACATATGTATGCACAAGCTCTAATTTTCCAGTCTTCTTTTCTTTCCCAACTCTGAGAAATATGATTGTCTTCTGCTTTACATAAATGCAATTCTCATAGAAATCCAAATCAACATTCTTCAAACCCGGCAACAAATTTCTTGAGTGAAGAGTCTTCATCCCCTTCTCACTCATGTGTCCGAGCCTATGATGCCATAATGTTGCATCTTCTCCTTTGGAAGTTAAAGCATTAATAGAGTTAGAAATACCATTGCATAAATACAATGTACCAACATTTTCTCCTTTTTCTATTACCAGAGCTCCTTTGGTGACCTTCCAAGTTTTATCTGTGAAAGTTGTCACACAACCTTCACCGCCTAACTTCCTTGTTGAAATCATATTTTTCTTTAGATCTATAACATGCCTTACCTCCTTTAATAACCATTGGTTTCCATTCTACTGTTTTACAAGAACCTTACCCATTTCAACAATTTCATAGGTTTTATCATCACCCAAATGGACTTGAACATAGTCATGAAAATATTTCTTATCAGGTGTGGCATGGAATGAGGCCCCTGAATCTACCACCTAGGAATCAATAACATTTTCGAAAGAAAGAATCAAAGCATCTTGTAACACATCACCTGTCACATTTGCTTCATGATTGTTTTCTTGTTGTGTGTCTCCTTCTTTTCCCTTCCGAGATCTACAGTATTTCTTTAGGTGTCCTTTCTTTCCACATTTCCAGCACAGTATTCCCGATCTAGACTTAAATTTTTCTTTCCTTGATTTACTGCGATATCCTGAGCTCTTTCCTATTTCCATTTTTCTTCCCTGGGACTCTGCACCCAAAGCATTACCCAATGTCTCATTAGAGCTTTTCCATCACATTTCCTCGCTAAGGATAGCACCGACAACATCATTAAACTTTAAAGTACTAGATCTAGAGACAGAGTTACTAATGGCTAGAACTAAACCGTTCCAACTTTCTAACAATGAGCATAGAAATAAAAGAGCCCTAACTTCATCATCAAATTTTACCCCTATAGAACTTAACTGACTGGTAACTATATTAAAATCATTTAAATGGTCTGCAACAGATCCACCTTCCGACATCTTCATATTAAATAAATGTTTCATAAGGAATACCTTGTTTGAGGCCGAGAATTTTTCATATAATTTATCCAACCCCTTAATCAAACCCTCTGTTGTTATTTCCTTTAAAATATTTAAGGCTATCGATGCCGCAAGGCACAAACGTACTGTTCCAAGTGCCTTTCTATTGAGAATCTCCCATTCTGCATCTTTCATAGCCATCGGCTTCTTTTTTTTCCACTCAATGGTAGGCACAGATCTTTCTGATACAGATAATCTTCCATCTGCATCTTCCACAGCGAGAATTTTTGGCCGTTAAATTTCTCGACCCTAAACCTACCATCTTCTGTCATTGCTCCCACTCGAACCAGAAACTCTTCTTTCCTACGAGTTTATCAGCCAAATAGACCTTCAGCTCTGATACCAGTTGTTATAAAAATATATATATTACAGAGTAATGCAACACATATAATATGCGGAAAACACAAGCACACAAAACACATAAAACCAGATGTTGGGTGATAAAAGGTGTCTTTTAAAACTCCTATTTATCCCACATTAATTATCAACCTCGGCAAGTCCTCTTATTTCATGAGTGTACACAGTATGTGCATGCTATAACCCAGAGAGTAATGTTTCTTTAAAATGTAGTATAGATCTTTCACATACAAGAGTAAACGGACGCTGAAAATAAAATCTAATTACAACAATATGAAACTTAAGGCTATAAAATCCAATCACTTACTCAGCAATCATTAGCCAAGGATGTAGTAGTAATAACTCTTTCCTCTGGCAACTAATGTAAATGAAATAAAACATAAACAAGATCCTCAATCTGAGAACTTAGACAATAATAGCCAATGTCCTTTACAGTTGTTGATCTTACACTCCACACCAAAGCAACTAAATAGAAACTGAACTAAATCACTAATGCTACTAATGAAAGTAAACTAGGCAAGCTCTCAAAAGCAAAACCAAACTCTTTGCGGGTATGAAATAAACTGTAAACTAATTAACTGAAATGAACAGCAGATCTATTTTACTAGAATTGAAGAACAAATGAAATGAACAACAAACTCTATCTAATGGAATTGAACAACAAATTCTCTTGAACGACAAACTCTATCTAATGGAAATGAACACCAAAGCTATTTGATAGAGATGAACAACAAAATTTGGAATGAACAACATAACAATGTAAGTTGTAAAGAATATTAATCTTGTTATGGTGGAAAGGAACAACAATGCGGTTCAATCACAACTTATGTAATAAAACGAATTCATAGAATATTGAAACAACAAGCTATAAAACAGGAAACTGTAAAGCAATGCAATTAAAAGAAATAAATATTAAATCAAATCACTCACACATTGCAAGAATCAGAAATATAATACAAAGACGCAGTGAACTCCACCACAGGCCAGGCCCTTAGCCGCCAATGACCACTACTAAGTTACTTCAGAATAATCGAATGAGCAGCAATGCAACTTATTTATTGATCATATGTAATGGAGTTTACAAGAAATCGTACTCTATTTTAATTAACAAGAGTCAACGAACAATTTTGAAAATTACAACAGGAAATCTCTCTGAATGCCCCCAATTACATAATACATGCTCTCCTTTTATAATAAAAAAGAGGAGAAAGTAAATAGTAAATGTGATCCCTCATAACAAAATTGGATTGTTCCCAACAACTTGATCAGCAAGAAAATATATTTCCATCAATCATTCAACAACAAGTCGAATTTGGATTTGCAGCTGAGATAATTTGGAAAATGACCGCAACAGTGAATTTGAGAAAATCATCTTCAAAGAACCTTACGTTTCTCTTAATACTGACCAAATTTGGGCAAACCATTCTTTGAATAAGTTTATTTGGTCTGTTCTAAACAAAACCCATGTTTCGGATTTTCCAGATTCTTCTCCATTTGCCCAGAATGTCCAACGCAAAACTGACACTTCTTATTACAGCGAATTTCTGAGTTGGAATATTTAATGATGTGCTGGAGATCAAATCTGCAATCTGGCAAATATCTTAGAGGCTAAAATGGTGAGTGATGTTACAAAATATATTAATAAACCATCATTGATAAAATCATGCATAATAATCATTAATTTATTAATAATAAAGGAGAAGAAATAATATTTATCCATAAGAGCATAAATAATTATAAAATGGAATTATATGATGAACCATGATAAATGATGTGATAAGAAGAGTAGAAATGGATGAAATAGGTATTAAAAAGTGATAATAATAATGACAAACTGGCGGCCCAACATACCTTCAAACTGAATATATTGCATGTCCACATGCAACCCAAAACTGAATATATTGCATGTCCTCATGCAACCCAAAGACAAAACCCATGTGTTAACCAAGCAAAAAAATTTGTTCATCCCAACTCATGAAATGGATGGAACAAATGATTTTTTTCCTCAAATAATGAATATTCAATTTTAGCAATCTTGATGAAGGCATAACAATTTTTACATTTGACATTCAACTATATGTATATGAAGTCGCAGAAAAATGTGATATAAGTAACAGCAAACTTCATTAACCATTTTCTCAAAAATAAGATCGTTTTGAGGCACGGATCATGAGATATAAAAAAAATGGTTGTAGGTGATAGTGCATAATTTTCGAAATTTTATGAACTAATTTAGCGTGAAATTATCTAGGTTTGTGTATTTTAATGATACCTCTTTGTTATCCAGAAATCACAAGAATTTAGCTCATAGTTTTAAAGATATATGCGAATCAATTTCTACACTGTATAAAAATGAAATTGTATGCCTTAATTGAGAAAGAAAGTAGAAAACATCCATCATGTGTAGTAATTTCTCCCCCAAACTAAATAATTAGCATGTCCTCATGCAATACTATAAAACAAAGAGAGGTGGTTGATACAATCTATTAAAATCAATGCTTGGTGTAAAACAACATGGAAGAAAGGAGGTGTTCAGAATGAATAAGAATATCAATGGATGATAAAGAATATTATTGACATAGTCATAAGAAATAAATGAAGCAAAGCAACACTCCTCCAAACTGAAAGATGATGTCTCTAAAAAATGGGAAGTGGTAAAGATGTGGAATGAATGATGATAAATAATACTCAATGGATTTTCATGAAATTCTCCTAAATTCGTAATAAATCAGAAAATTATGCTATTTTACTGCAAGTGTTACCTCTAAAAAAAAAATGTGGAATGACATGTAGGGACAGGCCTTTGTTGAAGCTGATGTAGGTTGAGTGGATACTGAAAGTGATGCAAAAGGTGGAAGCCATACAAGCACATCATGTCTGAAGAATTGTGCGTGTTTGCGAGTTGCGTGAGCCTTTGCTATTAGTTGCAATAGTGTGGTCGTGCTGCGAATAGAATTTCCCCCCCATACTTCTTGTTCTCCTGTAACCAAATCACGATTCTGCATGCAATTTTCTTGAATCTACAGTGTTAATTTTGAAGAGCAACAGATAAGATGTATGCCAAAAGTTCAATCAGAAAAATTTTATGTAGAAATTCAGTATGAATATTGGGATTCGACCCACATGCAGAGATATTTAAAAGGCATACATGCCCCCCCTAAAAGATGATAGGTCACCCTCGACTGAAAAATAGAAGAGAAGCATACTGCACAACAATTGTACAGCATGGAAAGGCATACATACTTATAATATGATCAACAAATTATCGCATTACTAAAATCAATGCATATTTTGAAATCGTGAGTAGATATGGAAATGTTTATGTAATGATTCGAAAATAAGGGAAAAGGACAGCTGATGTGAAAAAAAGTACTTATGCGGTCATTATCCACATAAACCATTATGATCGATTTATAAATAAATTTCATGCATAAGAGGTTCCGAACAAAGGATTTAGGAGCATACTCTCATTTGACATTAGATAAAGATATAAGAAAAAGGTTTATCATTACTATTGATTTGTGAAAAATATGACTCCAATACCATCAGCAGAGCTCTGTTGCCCACAGGTGTCTATAAACTTGAAAAAGTTTTTTTCTCACCCTTGGAACCATTATCCTTTATTTATGCCTAGGGGAGTGTTGGGTGATGTCATGATGGAGGCCACTGTGCTAGCTTGGGAACCAGATGAATCACAATGCCATTCACCAGGAAGGAGTGAAAGGTGGGCAGGCTAGCTCGTGATGAGACCTCATGTTCCAAGGAATTTTTATTTTTCTGAGTTGTCCATTGGATCATATCCCTAGTGTGGTGGCCATAATGGGAATGCCACTTCACTGATCCCTTATGATCATGGTAGGCTGGCTATTGATGAGACCCCCTATCCTCCATCTGCCATATCATAGAATTTTTAGTAATCATATAGAGATTTTTTTTCCTTTTTTTTTATGTAACACTTCCATATTTATGTATAGAGGATGGCTCAACACTCCTTAAGAGTAGGGATGGTGGAAGATGTCTGAACATCTCAATAGAGAAAGTATGCCCTTATTCTTATATAATAAAAAATCAAAGATATTTATGAAGATTTAGGGAAAAACCACCATGATAAAGATAACCGATCATATTAATTTTAGTGAAAATAAAGACAACAAAGTGATATAGATGGTTGTGTCCTTTCATTTTCTTATCACTACAAAAAAAATTCTTAAAAATTAAAATTTCTTTTGATTTGCTGATTCCAGTAACCTCTAATTTTTGTGTCCTTGCATAAATTGTATGTTTGTCTTTAAAAGAGTCATGAAGAATTCACAAAAATCCTCAAAACGTTGTTCTAAAACAAGAAAAATACACTCAAAAAATGTTGTTCCTTAGATAGATCAGCAAAAACAATCTACGAAAATGTTGTTCCTTTTGAAAGGAACAACAAAAACAATCGGAAAAAAAATGTTGTTCCTTTTGAAAGAAACAACAAAAATAATCAGGAAAATGTTGTTTCTTTGGAAAGGAATAGCAAAAACAGGCGATAGAAACTGTTGTTCCTTTAGCAAAAACACGCAGTAAAAGTGATGTTCCTTTGGAAAGGAACAACAAAAACACGTGGCAAAAGTGTTGTTGCTTTTGAAAGGAACAACAAAACTGTTGTTCCTTTTGAAAGGAACAGCAAAAAGAAACACAAACGCGTTTTTCCTTCAGAGGAACGACTGTTGTTCCTTAATAGGAACAACAAACAAATATAAGCACGCAATATTGTTGTTCCTTAAGAGGGATGGTTGTTATTCCTTAGGAGGAACAAAAATTGTTCCTTAAGAGGAACAACATGAAAAATAAAGATACACAAAAAAGTGTTGTTCCCTGTAGGGAACAACAAAGAAAATGCACACAAAAATTGTTGTAGGGAACAACAAAATAAAAAGATAGAGGAAAGAACAAAACTAATGTACAATCTATTATCAAGCAAATCCAATCAAATAGAAAGGAAAATTTATGTACAGGTTTTAAGAAAAAGTAATTTTTTTACAAAATTGGTGTTGCCGAAGAATTGCCTTCTGCAATTGAAACTTGCATGGTGTGGTCCTTATTGTTCAATTTCCACTGGAGTGGAAACTACAATTTGAAGGGATCAACACCTAAAATAAAAAGACAAAAGAATTCAAAAAAGAAACGGCACTTTATTAAGTTACAACAGCTATGATGTTATTTCCTAAGAGAATATTAATCTGTCAATGGAAAAAAATGATCTTTTTGAAAAATGTTTTGGCAGCAGTGACATGAATCTTCAAATGGAAACCAATTCTTCATTTCTTTTGTTATGAATCTGTTAGGTAATGAACTGGATGAAATTCCCTTGTTTTACTAAAATTTCTTTCAAGAATCGCTCGTCCATAAATTGACCTTCTTTGTTCTGCTAAGACCTACAAAAAATGAGTGTTTACCTAAAATAAAACATTAAATAATAGAGAAATAGAGGTGATCGGGCTCCCATAATCCAAGAATTATGCAAAAAAACTAACAAGTAGTTACTTTGTAAAATAAATCCACGGACAAAATTAATTTATTACCTGCGGGAGAGCAGTGGCCAATCATACTAACTAGCAGTGTTTCAATTATAAAAAAAAAAAATTCGTCCGATTTGAGTGATTACAAAGCCAAATGAAAATTAATTCAGTGATATGTCTCCAATAGAAACAGGTTTTAAAAATTCCATGTAATGGTATGTTAAATTTTCTTAGAACAACCTGCATAATAGAGTCATTTTCGATTTTCCAGCTCAAACCAACAGTTGATATTTCAAGCATAAACTTTTTGTTTTATGAAAAATTAAGCTGATTAAAATTGTAAATGAAATTAGATTCATTTATTTATCTCCAATAGAAACAGGTTCTGAAGAAAAGAAGAATTGATGGGTCAAATACGCTAGTGAACAGCCAAGTAAACAGAGTTTCAAGAGTTCTGATTTATGATAAGTAGTCAATATTTTGGTCATAAAATATTCATACGATATCTAAATCGAGTGATTCAAATTGCATCGTAAACTAGATTCATATATGAATCTACCATAGAAATATGTTCTAAAAATATAGTCATTTAGGCCTCCAAACATTGATTGTCCCAACACTGTTCCTGAGCTGCCTACTAGAATCCTTGTCAATGTTTTGGTTCTAAATTTTCTGTTTCAAATCAAAAATGGAGTGACTCAAATTGAGTTGGAAATTAGACATCAAGAGATACTTAGGATAGAAACAGGTTTTAAAATATTCACTTTTGGTCCCTCAAAAAAAATGACTCTCCCAACTCTGTTCCTGAGCTGCCTAATAAACGCCCTGTCAATGTTTTGGTTCTAACTTTTTCGTTCAAATCCAAATGGAGTGATTCAAATTGGTTTGGAAAGTAGACATCAAATGATACTTAGGATATAAACATGTTTTTAAAATATTCACTTTTGGTCCCTCAAAACATGACTGTCTTGACTCTGTTTTTAGAAATTTCATCAAGCCCGCAAGCCAAAAAAATGATATTCAAGCAATTTTTCCATATTGGTCATAAAAATGAATATGAGTGTTTTTAGAAATATTATTTTCAATATAATACACCTACATACACAAATAAATTAAAATATTTATCACCGACGTTGATTTCCACAGCGTGTTGCAACAGAAATAATTTTTTTTACATAATAATAAAAATATATTTATTTATGTCTTTATTTATTTATTTTCTACACTGACCTACTCTTCTTTGAAAATTGAATATGTTTACGTATAAGAGTACTTCCAGTGGAGCCATTTTTGAAATAATGCCTCCAGTATGTACATACCCAAATTTGAAAAATGCATGTTAATAAATAGTAGGGTATGAGAAGCCAACTTCTCTTGAAAATATGGTGCCAAAAATTGTTGAAGCATGGAGTGATGCTGCAAAAAAATGGAGTGAAAACAATCTTTAATGTATCCCTTACTTTCTTGATTTCCCATAGCCATCATATCATGAAGTTCTTGAGTGTTTAAAACGGCTTGTTGATGCAGTCTAGAAGAAACCTCATTGTCTTTCATAACCTCTACAATTTTTGGATTTGATACATTCTGAATCTCAGTATAAGTTTTCTCCAATGGTGCATGTGAGATAGAATGGGTGGGAAGGGTGTGTAAATTTTGAAGTTCAACACCATAAGCATGTTTTACTATTTTATTATGGTGAGGGTGTGGAATGAGTTGAGCAGGAAATTATGTAGGGAATGGAGCATTTTGATGATGTAGCTGATTGGGTTGAATGGATGATTTTGATGGGAAGCAAGATGTTTTGGAAGAGCTGGAAGATGTGTTTGTGCTACAATATGAGGGAGAGTAGTCATGCAATCATAAGATGAACCATGCCAAACTTGTAGACAAGATTGGTGGTGGTTATATTGAGATTGGCACGGCTGCCCTAACATATGAGTATTCCATAATGGATTATGCAAGTAAGATAATGGAGAGGAAGTGTTTTGAACCATACCTGTAGGCCATTATTTCCATGGTTTTGACCTTGTTACAGCTTCCTCATCTCTTTGATATGCTACTTCAATCCTAGATAAGGAAGAACAACTATCTATGGGATACTCCTTTTGGTAATGAGGGAAAAACACTTCATTAAATTCTTGATTTTTCTGAACCTGAAAAACATTCAATTGTGAATTTAGAGAGCTAATAAAATCAGATTTAAAATTTTCAAATAAAACATTGATTTCATCTCTTATGTCTCTTGTTCTTGTAGTAAATTTAGAAAAGAAAGAAGAAACTTCTATGTAATTCTTACCAGCCTTGGAAATTTCTCTTGAATACCTTATGCACAATTCACAAACATCATCATATGATAACTGAAAAACATCACCTTTTCCTATCAGATTTAAGAGTTCTAAAAATTCATCTTTGATTCCTTTAAGAATGAGTGTTTTCAAGATCTCTTTTTCCAAATGCTTATGCTTTGATTTTTGAAGGTTGTATTGAAATCGCTCTACATAGTCCTCCAAGCTTTCATCTTCCCCTTGTATCATACCAAAAATATCTTCATTGGATTTGCAGTAGTCTTGGTACTTCTTCAAGAATATGTTCTTCATGTCCTTCCATGTTTGGATGCAGTTCCCACCTAGGCTTATGAACCATCAGAGAGCTACTCCTTTTAGAGTAAGAGCAAACACTTTCAACTTTTGATCATTAGTACAATAATTATATCCTCTACAAAGTATTTCAAACTCAAATAAGAATGTATTGGGATCTTCATTTGTCAAACCATGAAAATTTGGTAGAGACGATGGGGGAATTATATGCATTTGTGTCACTCCTCCTAGATCTTTGATAGGGAATTCAAAAGTTGAAATGTGAGCCATTTCTTACCATAATAGAAGATGTTCTTCATATGTTTCTTTAAGGATCCTCCTTCCAATGTTCCTATCAATTGTTTAGTGAAATGGGTGGTGCTTACATCACCACTCGAGTGGAATTACAAGATTTTTTTCAAAAATTCTACCTCTAAAATTCCTACTTCAATTCCTACACAATTCTGCTGAAAAGCAGGCGGAGGAGCAAGCATTTTACTTGCTCGTTACGCAGGTTCTTACCTTCCATTTTTAATATCCAATTCTTTCATAGCAGACAAACATCAAACATACATCACTCTCTGTGAAATGGCAACACTCTCCCCGGCAACGGCACCAAAATGTTGAGTGCTAAAAGGTACCTTTTAAAACTCCTATTTATCCCACATTAATTATCAACCTGGGCAAGTCCCCTTATTTCAAGAGTGTACACAGTATGTGCACGCTATAACCCAGAGAGTAATGTTTCTTTAAAATGTAGTATAGATCTTTCACATACAAGAGTAAACGAATGCTGAAAATGAAATCTAATCACAACAATATGAAACTTAAGGCTATAAAATCCAATCACTCACTCAGCAATCATCAGTCAAGGATGTAGTAGTAATAACTCTTTCCTCTAGCAACTGATGTAAATGAAATAAAACATAAACAAGATCCTCAATCTGAAAACTTAGACAATAATAGCTAATGTCCTTTACAATTGTTGATCTTACACTCCACACCAAAGCAACTAAATGGAAACTGAACTAAATCACTAATGTTGCTAATGAAAGTAAACTAGGCAAGCTTTCAAAAGAAAAACCAAACTCTTTGCAGGTATGAAATAAACTCTAAACTAATTAACTGAAATGAACAATAGATCTATTTTACTGGAATTGAACAGCAAATGAAATGAACAACAAACTCCATCTAATGGAATTGAACAAAAAATTCTATTGAAAAGAAAACTCTATCTAATGGAAATGAATAGCAAAGCTATTTGATAGAGATGAACAGCAAAATATGGAATGAACAACATAAGAATGTAAGTTGTAAATAATAGTAATCTTGTTATGGTGGAAAGGAACAACAATGCGGTTCAATCACAGCTTATGTAATAAAACGAATTCATAGAATATTGAAACAAAAATCTATAAAACAGGAAACTGTAAAGAAATGAAATTAAAATAAATAAATATTAAATCAAATCACTCACACGTTGCAAGAATCAGAAATATAATACAAAGACGCAGTGAACTCCAACAGAGGTCGGGCCCTTAGCCGCCAGTGAGCACTACTAAGTTACTTCAGAATAATCGAATGAGCAGCAACGCAACTTATCTATTGATCATATGTATCGGATTTTACAAGCAATGGTACTCTATTTTAATTAACAAGAGTCGATGAAAAATTCTGAAAATTACAACAGGAAATCTCTCCGAATGCCCCCAATACATAATACATGCTCTCCTTTTATAATAAGAAAGAGGAGAAAGTAAATAGTAAATGTGATCCCTCATAACAAAATTGGATTGTTCCCAACAACTTAATCAGCAAGAAAATATATTTCCATAAATCATTCAACAGGAACAAGTCGAATTTGGATTTGCAGCTGAGATAATTTGGAAAATGGCCGCAACAGTGAATCAGAGAAAATCCTCTTCAAAGAACCTTTTGTTTCTCTTAATACAAGCATAATTTTGGCAAACCATTCCTCAATAAAGTTAAATCAGTCTATTTTGGACAAAACCCATGTTTCAGATTTTCTAGATTCTTCTCGATTTGCCCAGAATGTCTAATGCAAAACTGACACTTCTTATTCCAGCGAACTTCTGAGTTGGAATATTGAATGATGTGCTGGAGATCAAATCTGCAATCTGGAAAATATCTTGGAGGCTAAAATGGTGAGTAATGTTACAAAATATATTAATAAACCATCATTGATAAAATCATGCATAATAATGATTAATTTATTAATAATAAAGGAGAAGAAACAATATTTATCCATAAGAGCATAAATAATTATAAAATGGAATTATATGATGAACCATGATAAATGATGTGATAAAGAAGAGTAGAAATGGATGAAATAGGTATTAAAAAGTGGTAATAATAATGACAAAATAGTGGCCCAACACCATAGAGACACAGATATATGTGGTTCACCTAGTTTGGGCTACGTCCACCCCGAACAACCAATCCTTCCTTTATATTATCCAACAAAACGAAGAGACACAACCTACAGCAGATCCATTGTAATATCCTCTATTATCTCTCATAGTCTCCCTATCTATTTCTTGCTCTGAGAATACACATACAATACACAACCACAATAAAATACCCTCATACAAAGCGAGGGGTTGCCTTCTAGGGAAAAAACCGCTAAATTAAACATAACTTCTACCGTGATATCATCCACCTAATGAACGGCCCAGATTGACTATAAATTACTATACTTGTACAAGACAATTTTATATTTGTTTTTAGCTTCGGGGGTGTTGCCCCCGAAACCCCATGCCAAGGGGGGGCTCCGTAAAGTCGCAACCGCCCCCCGTGGACCCCCCAGGCAGCGTTTAATTTCGGACGGCAAAATTTCAGGTAAGGTACAAGGTTCCAATGCTGTGATACAAAATAAACAATATAATCAAGCTCCACACCCAACATTTGGGGAATTCTTAACTGTAAGGTACTTCATCGGTAAATTAAACTAGGGCTAGTGAGGGAAGGGCTAAATTTGATGGAATTACAGCTTCTTTCCCATAAACTAGATTGAATGGAGAAGTTCCTATAGAGGCCTTCTTAGTTATTCAATCTACCCATAGAGAAAATGTTAAAGAATTATGCCAATTCTTTTGGCTCTGACGAATAGTTTTTTTATGATTCTTATGAGATTTTGATTGGTTGACTCTGCTAAACCATTCCCTTGGGGATAGTAATTAGCATAATAGTTAATCTTAAAACATCTCTTGAGAGAAAATTTAGTCATACTATTACCCGAAAAGTAAGATGCATTATCAAACATAAGTGCATTAGGTAAGCCAAACTTGGTAATGATGAATTGATCCATGAATTCAATGATGGCTTCATAATTAACTACGTTTAATGGAAAAACTTCCACCTACTTAGTAAAGTATTTTGTTGCAGTGAGAATGTATTTATGTTGTTTGGAAGAGTTAGGAACAATCTCACCTATGATATCCAGTCCCCTTTTTTCAAAGTGTTTTTCAATTTTGATCAATTGTAGAGGTAAGGCTGGTTTTATTTGTCTTCCAGCAGCAGTTTGACATGTTTTAAATTTTATTAAATATGCATGAGTGTCTTCGAACACTTTGGCCAATAATATCTCGCATGAAGGATTTCTTGTGCGGTGGTATCTCCTTTGAAATTTCCACCTGCAAGTCCATCATGGAGTTCCTGCAAAACCTTTTGTGCTTTAGACTTTTCAAGGCATCTTAATAATACAGAGTCATAGTTTTTCCTGAATAATACATTATCAATGATCTGATATTGATTATCTTTTAATCTTAAAACTTTTTTAATTTTATGATTGATTTCTATGGGAGCATATCCATTTTTCAAATAAACGATAAGATCAACATATTATGATTCAGATTCAATCAGGCTTACCTCATAAACATGTAGTATTACCTGAATCCTCATCATCTAATATGTTGGATGCTCCAGATAACAATCTGTAGAGACCTTTTCCTCTGACAATTTTGGTTGGTTTCATGTCAATATCATAATATTGCAAAGTTGTAACCCAATTTTACCTTTTTCTTCGAGTTATTTTTGCATAAGTAGTTGTCTTACTGCTAGGAATGGAACTATTAACTTGGTATGTGTCTTTAGGAGAAAAGGCCTGAAATGAGTTAAAGATTTATAAACAGAAAAAGCTTGATTCTCCACTTCTAAATAATTTAGTTCAAAACCTTGAAGATTTGAACTAAAGAAAGAGATGGGTGCTTCAATTTTTTGATCATCAACTTGTGTTAGTACAACAACATAGGATGTTTTAGAAGCAAAGTTGTACAAAAAAAAATGATTACAAAATTTTGGGGTAGAAAGAGAATGAGAATTTATGATGGCTTTCTTGATTAGATCAATAGCTTCTCTTTCATTGTGTCCCCATTTAAAGAGTTAATTTTGCTTAATCATGGCTTTCAATGGTAAAATAGTTTGAGAAAAATTAGGAAGAAATCTCTTAACAAACTTTATCTGCCCTAAAAATGACTGCATGGATTTCTTGTTATAGGGTAGAGATATTTTATAAATTTCCTTTAGTCTTTCTAGCTCATTACAAATTCCTTATTTTGATACAATAAATCCTAAAAATTTTCCTTCACTTAAAGTGAAATAAGAATTTTTGGATTTAATGAAATTTCATACTTTAAGTACCATTCAAGGATTTTCTTTAGATCATGATAGTGGTTGATTTCATTCTTGGATTAAATGGTTATATAATCTAAGTACACAACCACAATTTTGTTTATTACTCCTCTGAAATAAATATCCATTGCTCTTTGAAAAGTTTCTCCTTCATTGATTAAAGCAAAAGGCATTTTCTGATAAGCATAAATTCCCCATTTGATCCTAAATGTAGTCTTCAACCTATCTTCAGGAAGAACCAGTATGTGATTGTAACTTGAAAATCCATCAAGGAAAGACATTAATTCAGATCCAACAATTGATTGCAGAATTTGTTGCATAGGTGGTAATGGGAAATTGTCTTTTAGGCAAGATTTATTAATATTCCTAAAATCTATACAAATGTGTATGGCACCATTTTTATTCCTACTAGGGACTTAGTTTGAAACCCATTTTGAATGCCTAACGGGAAATATGATCTTGGCTTTAAATATTTTATTCAGTTTAGATTTGATTTGACTTTCACCTTAAATTATTTTGTACAGTTTTCTCATTGGATGTTGTTGGGATAGTATTTTGGATAATGGAGGTATCATATGTCATGAGATATTCATATTTCATGAGAAAACATTCTTATATTTCTTCAATAAATGAATGAAGGCTAATCTCTCATCAAACGAGAGACGAAGTCCTAGATTGATATTCTGAGGTTTGAGATCAATTCCAAGGTTTACTAGTTCAAATCTCAAGGGTTAAATTTGCAGCTTAGAATTATTAACCTTCTTAAATGTCTTTGAGATCATAAATATCTTCAAGTTTTACCATAGATTTAGTTATGGAATTTTCATCAGTTTTTTATTTTAATTGGAATTCATGTTCATCCTCATCAAGTAGCTGATCGTCATATGATCCTTCAGATGTGAGAAAGGTTAGGACATCTTCATTATCATTAAATACTCTCTAGTTAGTGACAATATCAGGAATATACGGGCGAAAAAATAATTCTATAGAAAATCTATCTGGATTATAATCCTCAGAACGAATAAGTTTAGATGCTACATTGGCTAGAAGATCATCACTTGCATTTTGGAGCCTTGGGATAGGTGAGATATTGAATTCTAAGAAATGTGAGGTAAGAGCTTGCACTAATGACTGGTAATGTTTGAGATGACCAAAGATACAATGAATAGTATTTCTTACCTGTTTTATAACTATTTCAGAATCACCATATACTTGAAGGTATTTGACACCAAGGTCTATTGCTTTATACAATCCTAGGAACAGTGCCTCATACTCTACAGTATTTTGTGTGCATTCAAATTCTAACCTACATGCCAACATTGTCTTTTCTCATTTTTTATTAATTATTATGCAACCATAGCCTGCACCATCACTTTCTTTTGATCCATCAAAGTACAGTGTCCAAAATAAAGTTTTAACAAAAGGTTTTTCCACAATATTTATAGATATGGAAGAAACTGACTGGGAAAAGTTTTCAATTTGAAAATTAACCAAATTGATAAGAAACGGATATTTTTGTGCACTGAAATTGCCCAAAAAAGGTTCAGCAAAGTAATTTCCAAGGATGTTATTGGTAAAGGTCATTGGTTCATTTTCATCCTCAAAATCAGTTAATGAGTATTTCATGTGTTTTTCATAGTCAACTCAAATTGGATTTGGCTTACCATTGTAAGGGAGCCACATATGAGACCAATCAGTGGAAAAATAACCATGAAGCTTTTCTGACCAATCTCTACACATAATCAAACCATAAAAGTCAGAGATATCAACAACTAGAATATCAATTACTTGATGAACTTTTGAATTAGAAGCTAGCCTAATAAGGACATATTTCATCTCTCCTAAAACCTTGACTTTGGTTCTATATAATTGAAAAATGTCTACAATAGACTTTTGAGGAGTGATGCTTAAATTCAAGAAAATGGAATATGGCATAATATTTGAAGAAGCCCTAGAGTCTATTAAGAAATTGTGCACATTTTTATGAAAAACTTCAAAATTCAGAAGGAATGGAGGTGTGTGAGAATTGGATATATCTCCAATTAGGATAACATGAGTGGCATAAATATTTTCAGATGAATTTGTGGGTGGTTTTCCTACTCCTTTTAAGGCTTTAGAAATAATAGGTGCAGGTAAAGGCAAGGAAGGAACAACATTTACTTCTTTTAGTAGGATTTTTTGTTTTTGTTTTAATTTACTCACCTCATACATAGAGATATTTTCTTTAACTTTATTCATATCTTCCACTATATTATACTTTATGGTATCTGAAACCACTAAGGTATTTGATGTAGATGGAGAGTTAGAATAAGTTGGGCTTGTTTGAGGAGGATTATTTTTGTTAAAAACTTTGTCTTTAGCAACAGGGGTTGAATATTTCTGTTTTTAACGAGACCGAGGGAGATAAGTAATATTTTTACTTCTAGTGCTAATTGGCAGTGCCTCATGTTCATCTTCATTATCAGATGTAGGAAGAGTAGAATCCCATAATCCATTAAATTCAAACAACTCTTCATCTTGTCATTCATTTGCAGACAATATTCTTTCATCCTCATCTTCATCTTGATATGATTCAGCATTATAAATTACAGTTGGAGTTTGAGGATTTGAAATTTGAGTTTTCTTGAAATATCTGAAAGGTTTCTTAGAAGAATATTCAAATAATTGTTTTTTTATTTCTACCATGTCATTTGACATGGTTTTGAGAACCTTTTGTAATCCTTCAAGATCATAAGGATCCTTATATGTTTTCTTTTT
The DNA here is from genome assembly GCA_034641835.2 of Pinus albicaulis. Lineage (NCBI taxonomy): Eukaryota > Viridiplantae > Streptophyta > Pinopsida > Pinales > Pinaceae > Pinus > Pinus albicaulis. The sequence goes on from CM076582.1 coordinate 615,813,409, forward strand.
GGGCTCATCCTTAAACGTGACTTTTTTATGTTTTCTATCTTCCTCTGAAGTTTTATTTTCTAAAGCAAGAATTCTATTTTCTATAGAGAGGGCTTCTTTCATGTTTTCTACCAAAGTAGCCTTATTGGCTATATCTACAAAAATTGATAAATTAGAAGGAAGAGAGGATATATACCATTCAATCTATACATCTACACCAGGTTTAGATGTAGCTGGGATTTTATTGAGCAATTTGTTAAATCTAGAATTGAAATCTTTAATATTTTCACCTGAATTCGCTTTAATATTTGAAAGATCATTGATGAGAGTAGCAGTAGTACGATTATCACCAAATTTGGTCAAAAAATTTTCTTTGAATATGTACCAACTAGTAATAGTTCCCGATGGTAATGAAAATTACCATGATCTATTTGATCCTTGAAAAGTATAGGGAAACAATCTTACTACACAATCTTCTTCAGAGACATCATTTAGATTCATAGACAACATGAAATTATGGAGATTTTATTCAGCAGGGATACCATCCTCAGTATTATACTTAGGTAGCCATGTTTATGTATGCTTGGGTAAAGGATGAAGAGGACTTGGTAATTGAATAGCTTCAAGATTCGTTCATGGCCCATTTTACATTATGTGAATTAGAGGATTGATTTGTCCTGGAGAAGGATTTGAAGAAGAAGAGGTAGTTCCAGAGGTGGATGTAGTTGAAGAAGAAAAAACCACGGAACTAGTACTGCTTGAAGCAGCCCTTGTGGATTGAGATGAAGAGATATGAGTAGATGAGTAAATTGGTTCAAGGGATGAAATTTAAGGGGGAACAAATGATGGAGTTTGAGGGGAATAAGATGAAATAATCTCACAAGTAGATATTTGAGCTTCAGATGTTGAGGTATTCCTACGATGGGAAGGAAGAGGAAACTAAATGGAGTTATTACAAGTCTTTCACTCTGAGAATGAGTCAATACACTAATACCTTGTAAAATTGAAGTGACACTTCCTTCAAAGGCATAAGAAAGCACAATTTTTTTCTATTGAAATAGAAATTTCTTCTAATTTCTTTATTCAAGTCTATACTTCAGGTGATTTTGGAGTATAATTAGGGGATATTTCTTTAGGAATTGAACTAGGATATTTTGGAGGAGATTGAACAACTTCTGATCTAAAGGTAGGAGATTTTGAGCATGGAATTTAAGTTGTAGGATATTTGGAGGGAGATCGACTCTTTTAATGGTCTTTGTTTATAGGATTAATATTTGGTTCCATTCATAGTCTAGTGGCCCTCCTTCTACCGCCAAAAATGTTGATGCCTCGAAATTCACTGCAACAACATCAAGGTAAAGCACCCGGTCGAGGACTTAAAAACTACCCCTTATCCATTTGAGATAGTGGCTCCAATTGGATTTATGGGACCAGTTTCCCAATGAAATATAATTGAGTGGATGGGTGGTATTTTAACTAACTGTGATTTGGTGAATTAAAGTGACAACAAGTTTAAACAAAATATGTATATACCTATCTCTATCCCAGGATGAATTATCTTTCTGTTATATGTGACTTAAAAAGATGATCCTTAAGTGAATGAAAATTAAGATTTATCAAACACTTAGAGAAATTAAAAACAATTTAAGATAATTGATTTGATTAAATAGTTAAAAAAATCAATTGATTAAGTATATATCACATCTCTTATTGCATGTATTGTATATGCATAAAAAATGGAAATCAAACATGTTCAGAAGTGAATTAATGTTGGACTGTATTAAAAAGATGCATATAAAAAAACATCATAAGGAAATTTAACTATTTCTCATTTGAAAAACAATCTCTCGTCCAGCCTTTTCTATTAAGAAAAACTTTAATAGTACAAAAGTGCAACTTCTGTAAAGTCATATTTTCAAAATTTAAGGACCCTTTCTTTAAATACAAGAAACGGTTTATATAATAAAACAAAAGTACAAAAATAGAAAATACATAAAGAGCTGAGGAGGTTTAAACAACTCTCCTTAAATTAAGTAAAATAAAAATAGAAATAGATTTTTGTGGGATGAATCGTTTCAGGATTGCATTGATGTCTCTTTTTCCATTCGTTCTTGGATTTGAAGGATGTCGATCATAGGTTGAACCTCAGGAGGTTGGCCTGGCCTAACATGCAGTTGTCCTGTGTAGACCGCATCTGATAGAAGAGGAATCATGTAAGAGGAATTGTCGGTTAGACAACGCTACATTATCCATTGACTATGTGGCTTGACCAAGCACTTCCAATACTTGTCCCAATCTAGCTTATCCAATTTTTTGATGCTTTCTTCCTTCATCTTGGACATTTTTTTCCATTTTCTTATCAAATATTTTAGAATAGGAAGAGAACCGAGTGGGAATTTATTAATTAGATTAGAAGCAATGAGGTTTTGGTTGACTATTTCTACAATGTTGTTGGTAAAATCCCTAGCTCTGCAAATTTCCCTTTCAGATTTCTTTAATTGTATGTCCCAATCGATGAATAAGATTTCCCTTTTAGAATATTCAATCCTGGGAAGATTGGCCTTTCGGCCTTCAGCATTATCTTTCTAGGTGATGTATTGGAAGACTTTATCATCAATTTCATCAAATTTGATCCTCTGGTCAGCTACTTAATTCATCAGTGAATCGCTCTTTTCACACAGCTCAATTACGTTAAACAGTTTTTGACAAAAAACAACTTGTTTCTGAGCTAAAAAATTATTTAGTTATAAATATTCCTTTTTAAATTCATCCACTTTAGGATTATCTTTCAAATGTTCAACAGTGAATTGCAGTTGATGTATCTGATCATCTTTAGCACTAACATGAGATTGGTGTTGTGGCTTTAGTTGATTCAAGTTTTTTTGGAGCTGTGACACTTGTGCTTGTAATTGTTGAATAATGCTTTGCTTCTCTGCTAGCAATTCTTGTTCTAATTGAAGGATTATTTCATCCTTCTCTTTCACTAATTTTTGAACTTAAGTGACTTTATCAATGGTGGTAGATGCATATTCACCTTTAAACTGAGTTAATTGTGTTAGATCCTGAGATGGATCTACTTGTGGGTCCTTCCAAACTATTTCCATGGAGACATCCCCAAGAACAAGAGCCTGTGGTTTTTTTGTTCTTCTCCTCTTCCTCCACCTTCTCATGACAACCTTATGTCTTAGGCTATAAAATATATCCAAAGGAGGTATTTCCTCGATTTTCAACACAATTTTTGATGTTGGGTAGGTCGAGATAAATTCGACTTCTTCTATGCTAACATATTTTTCAGTTGACCCAATAGTAAACGGGTTCTGACTTTTACCATGAGGTGTTTCCACTTTTTCTTGATGATCAATGATCACCACTTCTTGGTCTCCCTTAAGCTGTTGATCAAATTATTTCCATACTTCATCTTATAAGTTCCCTGAAAATAGTGGATCTTTATTTTGAGTTCGAGTAGATTTATCTTCTTCTATTTCACTAAGGAATTCAGCATCCTTAGGGGGTTATTATTTTCCATGTTCATTCTGTTGCTTTTGTTCTTTTGTTTTTTGTTCTTTATGTGAGATAGGTTGGGATACCTCTAGAATATTTAGAGGGATAACTTCCAACCTTTTATTCATGTATTTCTTGAACTTTTCTTGTTGTTGAGGATTAAGGTGTGATGCTTTCAATTTCTTCACTGTTGAATAAGTATCAACTGACTCAAAAATATCATCAAAATCATCATTTTCATGGGAAAATGGCCTGATTTTCACTTGAATTGTGAAATTTAATGCAACTTGGTCCAAGTCATATTTCCTGTTAGAAATTGTAAACAATTTCAAACATTGGATTCAATTAATTTCTAACCCAACATGTTTGAAACTGTCTAATGCATAGACACCATAGTAAATAGGAAAGGATGACCATGAAGCTTTCTTTGTTTCTTAAAAACTTTGGTCAATCCATGACCCACTATCTGATAAGAAATCTCTCTTGCGAGAATTTTATCTCGAACATATGGTGCTATGTACATGTGGTGTTGTGTGCATGATTATACATTTGGGTTTGTGTGCATGAGGTGTTGTGTGCATGTTGTACATGGGGTCTTTTGTGCAGGTGATGTTGTGTACATTTTGTGCATGTGTTGATGTGTAAACGTCATGCATGTGGTTTTGTGTACATGTTGTGTGTGCGGTGTTTTGTACAGTTTGTGCAGGTGGCGTTGTGTAGGTGGTGTTGTGTACATGTGGTGTTGTGTGTGAAGGTGGAAATATGTACATGTGGTATTGTGCACACATCGTACATGTTGTGTTGTGTACATGTGGTACTATGTTACATGTACTATGTCGTGTTATATCATGACACGTGTATTCATTGTGTCACCAGGTGTAGGTGTATGTTTTGTGTTGTACACTAGAAGTAGGTGTATGTATTGTGTTTTGGTGTACACTGGGCGTAGGTGTATGTGTTTTTTTGTACACCAGGTGTAGGTGTATGTATTGTGTGGTAAAATGGGTGGAGGGTTATGTGTTGTGTTGTACACCGAGTGTAGGTGTATGTGTGTGTTGTACACCTAGTGTACGTGTATGTATTGTGTTGTGGGGTGCACCATGTGTAGGTGTATGTGTTGTGTGGTACACCATGTGTGGGTTTATATGTGTGATGTACATTGTATGTATGTGTATGTGATTAAAGATAAGAGAAGTATTGTGTGCTTGTCAAGTGTGGAAATTGATTTGGTGTTTGTACGGAAAGGAAAAAGAAAAAATGCAGACGCAAAGAACCATTTAAAGGATAAGTATCAGTATTTTATTTCATTTTTTATTATGAATGTGATATATAACTTTGATTTATGATGGTTACTTGTGATTTATGATTTTGTTTTATGATGATTTCATGTGATTCATGATTTTTAAATGATAAGTATCGATATTTTATTTCATTTTTTATTATGCATGTGATATATTACTCTAATTTATGATAGTTACATGTGATTTATGATTCTGTTTTATGATGATTTCATGTGATTCATGATTTTTATCTATGACAATTGAGTTTTGAGCTAACCAGATGTGATATGTTTATGCATGATGATTTGATCAAGAACAAGTCTGACTTGTTGTGATAGGAAGTAAACATGATCACAAGTGTACCTTGTTGAAGAACTACCAATGAGGTATGATGTGAATTTATTTCAATTTATTATGAATCTAATGTAAATTATGTGCTTGGTATAGGAAAGCATGGAAATGCCCGGTTTTGGTCGTTGGAACTGTTTGAAACAATTAGAAACAACAACAAAATGAATTGGAATATACAACAATATGTTGGTAAAACACTTCAGGAGAAATTCCATTGTGAGACACTAGTACCCAATAGTTTCCACTGATTTCCATGAGCATGCTATGACTGATATGATGGTTTTGAGGCAGTGATATGCCTTTGTTTTTGGACCTTCTGATTCAAGTAAACCTTGCGAAGGTATGGACCACCCGAGAACGGGGATGCAGGGGAACTTGGAAGGGGAGTGATTGCACGGAAATGGGTGACTGGATTACTTGAGGGATTGTATAGTAGAGAAGAGAAGAGTATGGGATGGTTTTTTTTGGTCATTAGCATTTCCAAATGGAACTTGATGCACATGGAGAGTTTTCCCTGGAACAATGAGCTGGTAAATATTCATTGAGAGGTCAAGGAGTGTGAGGATTGTAACGTTGGACATTGGATGCATAATTTGACATTGACAAAGTGGATTCTGGACTTCCTGGGATGGAGGTGAACCCTAGTTTACTTTAAGGGTGGAGGTGTGAGCCTCTAGATTCCCTTGTTGATTGATACGGATATCCTATCGTTTTATTTGTTGGTTAGAGAAAATGTGCATATGTGCATATGTTTATATGTGTATATTATTGTAAATATTGTATTGATTTGTGTTATAAAGCTCCATAGGTAGTATGGTTATTTTTCGGTTGAAGCAAATGTGTATGATTACATATGTGATTTTTATTGTAAATACCATAATGAGTTGTATTATAAAGATCAATAAATGGTATGATTTTATTGTTGATTTTTCTTGTTAGCAAGTTGTTCATTGTAAATACTGCATTGAGCTGAGTTATAAAGCATCATGGGCAGTATGTTTTATTTCAGCGATTTGTTGGTAATAGGTGTCATAGAACACCTAGGATGGTGTTCCCCTAAGGGGGAGGGGCCTATAACAACTCTGAGTTAATTTTCATGTAATAAAGTTAATAAATTGAAAATAAGACCAAGGTCATGGGACACGTATTCCAAGCTAAATGTTGGGAAAACATCCTAGTGGGTGCTCATTTGGTTTATTATGGCTAAGGGGAAAGTGGAAAAGGCAATGGAAAAGGATTTGGAATTGCAAAGAGGCATTAATTGGAATTTTATTTATGAAATAAAAAAAAATAGGAATAAAGGAAGATGTAAGTTCACATAATTTCATGTGAGGAGGAAATTGAATGAAAATAGAGGAAAATGAAGAAAATAGAGGCCTAAAAAAAGAGGCTTCTGAGGATCAATTCATGGATTTTTTCAGTATTATATTTTTTCATTTTTAGCTTGGAGCTCTCTCTCTATTCTCTCTCTCATACTCTTTCACACTTAGAGAATTCTTGGAGCACTCTAGCATTTGAGGAAGGAAGGCAAAGGAAGGACAAGAAAGAAAAGGAAAGCAAGGATCAAGCAAGGAAGAGTTGAATCAAGCGAATACAATGGGATTCCTTGTAGGTATCAAGTTGCATGTATGATTTCCTTGTTGGTTTTGGCATGCATGGTATGTGTGTGTGTGTGTGTGTGTGTGTATTTGGCTCTCTTTTTTTACATTGGCATGGGTTTTTATAGGTGTGATAGTGGTTTTCAACCTTGCCTTTCCATTTCCGGATAGCCATGGTTTGATGGGGTTCTTTCATTTGGTTGAGTTGGATTTTTGGATGGTTTTGGAATCAAGTGAGGTGGTCTTTAGAAAATTCTCAAGGGCCTAGGAATCCCTTGAGTAGTAATTAAGGGATACAGGGTAAAGCATGAGGGTGGAGACGGGAAAATTCCTCAAGGTATTGGTGAAGAAATCTAGAGGCATCCATGTTGATGAGGGCCTAGTGATCCCTTGAATAGTTTTGGCGGGATTGTGATAAATCATGGAAGTGTATGTTTATTGTTTTGCCTAGGAGTCCCTTGACTGGTAATGGCGAGATTGCAGTAACTTCTTTGTTATATATATGAGGGTTTCAGGCCTAGAAATCCCTTGAATGGTAATGGTGGGATATGGGGTAAAGCCTCAAGAATCCCTGGTTGCTTTATTGTGATTCCCGCATTCATGCTTGGAATATGGAATAGGGGTGACTCGCTTAAAGAAAGGTTTGGTTCAACCCCATCTATGGTTGGCTGGAACATGGAAGTACCTGACTTGGTTGGATTTTGATATGTTAATAAGATCTATTTTCCTCTTATATTTCAGGATTATTTATACTTGTAATGATGTGGCTTTGATGGTTTTTCTATCATTGTTATTATTATGGTTATATGTTGGTTATAAGCATGGTTTTATGAGAACTTCTAGTTATGGATCTCATCATGTTTCGATTAGTAAATGAACAGTTAATGAATGTATAAACTAATAGATGATAAAGTAGCTATTGTGAGAGGGAATCATACATTCTTGATGATTCTCAGATAAGTATGAGATCCCTATGTTCATATATGTAATTATGACCTATAGATTTCATGTTCATGATGTGTTTGACGAAATGTCTATCATGGTTAGGCCAGGTTAGTTCAATTTCTTGTCTAAGTTTTGTATGTAATGCCTTGTATTTTTTCATTCATTTTTTTGGAAAGGTTGAATAAGTTTTGGGCAGTGGTCTGGAGACTAGCCCTGAAAAAGTGCCTCAGACCTTGCAGTTGCAGACATAGAACTAGGTTGAAAATACTAGAGTCACTCCCTTTCAGGCTTATGCATGCAACTATAGCATTATAGTTGAATTTATACATTTTTGTGCGAGCTTCTAGTAGTCTAAGACATTGAAAAATAGGCTTAACTCATGGTTTGGGCACCTGGAAGGGTGGTTTGGCCCTTAAGGGTCATGTAACACCTAAGGGTAGTAATTAAGGGTTTGGTTTTGTTAATCCCACTAACTTAAGGTGATATAGGAGATTAAGTCCTATCATAGTAGCCCTCAGCTCATGTTTACCTTGACAGGACATTGAAAGATGGTAGATATGGGAGGGGTGGTTATAGGAAGATTTACAACCACTTTTCTCATGAGCTATTTAATTAAGGAGGATTATTAGTTCTTTATCAAAAAAGTGATGAAAAATATAAGGATCAACTTTATGAATTCCACTTACACAATTTTGTAATTCCACACCCTTAAAAGTGGCCCCCAAATCCTTATGTGGTGGATGTGAAACATAGGGAAATTTTCTACTACATTTATAATTGATGCAGTCTTAGCTGCTTTTTAATCACATTTACGCATATAAAAATTCCTTTCTTGTTATGCCCAGGAATTTTACAATGTCAAATTTAATGACACCATCTTGATCCAAAAATCTACTCCCATTTCATTATATCTTTTATGAAAAGATATTTACCCTTAACCAAAATTTAAATATTTCATAAACTTTGAGCAGACCCTTATTATAAAATCTGGTCAGTTTATAACCCCTGCATAAGATCTTAGCCTCTGATTAAAATTCCAATTTCCGCTTGTACATTCTCATCATACATTTCACAAGTTTTTTTACGGAATTAAACCAAACTTTAACATAAGTTATAAAAAAGATTGTAACTTAATTTTCCACCATTTTAGTACCCTTCACATACACCTATGCTCGTCCAATAGGCTTGCATATATATCGGGTCTCATTTCTTCTTCAATCTCCATCATTAATCACACAATGTCTTCAATCCAATGGATATCACATTTTAATCTGCACGACCTTTAATGATTTGAAGTTATGCGAAATGGGCAGTTTTGATGTGCTATGTGTCACTGCCTTGACACTATCGCATTCATCAAATAAATATTTCTTACAACTTTCAACCTAGGCGAAAACCACTTGCTGGTTTGTAAAACCACTTCTCCACTGCTCTGCACCATCGCTTCATGGTTTCCGCCATCGTTGATGCACAACCTTCTCCTTTTGTTTTTAATGAGCATTGCAATTCAAATTCACTTACGGATTCCATAAAATATATTATATTAAAACTTGTTCCCATATAAATATTCAGTCATATTGTTCAAAAAATGAAAGGGGTTTTCATTTCCAGAATTAAAACCTGAGGCAAAGATGAGGAATTGGTAATGCTATTGCTTCTGTAGATTTCTCTTGGAAATTTAGTGTATGAGTAAATACCTTGATTCCATTGCATGTACATAGCATCGAGTTTAATTATAAAATAAACTCAAATCTACGACAGAAACAAACTTCTCGGCCTTTTATGTTATATATTTTCTGATCCCCTTATGCTCTATTGCCTCTATGTAATATTCCCAATTAGCAATGGCTAATTGGAATATTCGATTTGGTCAATTTTGCCTTATGTAGTTAGATTGTAAATAAAATTGAGCCAAGGGGCCCAAGAGACCACATAGAGAGGGGGCCCACATAGACCACATGGAGGGGTTGCGCAGGCCAAGTTGAGTGCATAGCAAAGGAAGGCTACGTTGGAGGAGGTGGGCCTCAGGGTTTGAGAGAGGCCAACGCTATATAGAGAGGAGAGCCTCCTCATTTTGGGGCATTCGAGTTTATGCATCTGGAGCTGGTCATTACGAATTTGAGCACGCTGGTTGTTTAGCCTCTCTGCAACATTGTTTAGTGCGTTGAGTGTCTCCATTCAGAGATCTCACCCTCAGCCCCGGGAGACTTCGAGTGCTCACTCGAGTGAGGCATTCCCATCAGTATTTTGTAGGAGGATCAAGTTGCGGAATTTGTGGAGGATCAGTGCATCTATTGACTGCGCAGTCCTGAGAGGGAGGATGCAGTCCATATTGGGGAAGCTCCGGTGTGGTATTCTTTTGGAGGATTTTGGGTAGGAGATTGAGCAGGGGGACAGCCCTTGCCTGTTGGAGAATTTTGGTTGAGCGGGAGGTCATATTTTTTAGGATTCCAGTCAGTCTCAACATGGCCCTTGGGAGGATAGCATAGATCCTCAAGGGAGGTATTTTCGGAGGTTGTCCATTCCAAAAACGCTCTCTGGGCTTTTCTAGGTTGGGTGAGTAGAGCATGATTCCAGAGTTTCAGCTTATTCTGAGTAGGGGAGCAGCCCCATATACTCATCTTGTTCCAGCAGTAGCAGCTACACAGCAGTTTCTAGCAGCTTGGACGCAGATCAAAGAACAACCATTCCAGCAGCATTCTGAGAGTATTTCTTAACTTGCCTTGTGCAGGTTTAGGTGCCATCACTCTGATCACCTATTGTACTCACTTATATTTCTCAGTATAATAAAATGGCTCAGCATTCTCTCTGCATTTCCTGAGTATCTATTACATGTTCTATATATATGCTAATGGATGCTTGCACTACTGTTATTTTTCTCCTCGAGCATTCCAGTTTCTATACCACTTGGTGTGTTTCCCCATATTCTTAGACATAGTCTGGAAAGGGCCAGATAGCCTCCAGATCTCACCCTCTTTTCAGAGGTGAAATATCTAGTAAATGCCCTCCCAGTCCATCTCTGGTTGGAGTTTGCTTGTGTTTTATATATATCTCTGAAAGGGGATATTACACTCTACGCAGTGTAAATTGATCATCGAATTGATTTCGAATGGTTGTCGTTTCCCTTGACTCCATACGCATTGCAGCATTTCCAGTTTCTCCAACTCTGACAGAATTGACATTTTCTCAAAGAAATCACAATCTTTATATATCAATGCCTGTTAATCTTTTAATACCAAAATTTCCATCACGCTTTCACCGTGAATACAGAATTTTAAAAGGAAATCATTACCAAGGTATAGAGGAAATGCAATTTTTCTATTTGACTTCTTTCTCCATCAAATCCCTTTCACTGTATAATAGTCCTCTCGGCTTCATTATCTGTGTATTGATTCTCGCCAAATTCCTTTGCACGTTATTCTCTTCTCGAATTCACCTGCATATAGATACTATGCAAACTCTGATTAACACTATAAATAGAATTTTCAACTTCTTAGAATACACAATCTCGTGAATTCCTTGGATAAAAAATGATGGAATTCCTTTAAATTTTCCGATACCACTTGCACACATTATAAGCTCAGTAATGAGACACAAACTCAGAAATTGAGTTCTCTGTATTAAACTCAATATTTACATAGGAAATTTATTTTGTCCTGATATTCAATCAGTGGCCTCTTTCTTCTTGCTGCCTGTAGGCTTCCAATCCAAACTCTACCTCTCTACCTATTCTTCTATGCCTTTGAGGCTTACAATTTATGCAATTGGTTCTGAAACCAATTCTGGTTTCAGATCCTCTATTTTCTCAACAAATTCCTAAGAATCCTCTAAGTCCTAAAATCTCTTCTTAATCCCTAAGGATACTCTTTAATCCACAAAATTATGAAACCAATTCCTAATTCTCTCATGTTCTCCAACATTTGAGAACATTTACAAAAATCTTCTCAAGATTTTAATTAATATTATTTTTAAAATATTAAAATCACTCAACTCCAAACAAATCACTTCATAAGAATCAAATTTCTTAGAAAAACACAATGTTAGGTTTGTGTTATATTCTTTCCATGACTAGTCACGCACGGGGGGGTAACAGAGGGGGCGATATCCCCCCCTATACGTTGCACTGGGCGCAACATACAAGGGGGGTCATAGGGGGGTGGTAGCCCCCCTGTCAGGGTCCGGGGCAGTGCCCAAAAAAAAAAAATTGGTCCTTATTTTCTGGTGGGTAGACCCGCCCATGGTTTTTTGCATGGGTTTGCACATGGTTTTGGGGCATGATGGTTTTCAACCCCTAGTATTTTGTAGATCCGGTCAAGGGAACTACGGTTATGTTCTAATATAGGGTTAATGGATTGGGGTTTATGTATGCTTTGGCATGTATATATATGTGTTGTAACACTAAAAGGAATATAATGAAAAATCAAGTTGGTCATCCCGATTTGGGATCCAGGGGAAAATCTCTCTATTTATCTGTTTTATGTTTTATGCTCTTTCTATTGTTTATTTTTTGTTTTAAAGATTCGTTCGTAGATAATTTATGTACAGGGTTAAAACCTACATTTGGTATCAGAGCAGTTTCGGCTTCAAGGGGACGCCTTTGTTGCTGAGGGGTTTTTTTCTCGGGCCTGAGGTAGACCCTGTTCAGTGGGAAATCTGTGGGATTGATTCTTGCGGTGAAAGAAGATGGCGAGCAACGGGAAGATAGAGATCGAGAAATTTAATGGTCATAGCTTTGAGTTTTGGAAGCTCAAGATGGAGGATCTATTGGTGGATAAAGATCAGTGGATCGCAGTAGATCCGGGTACTAAACCAACGGCAATGTCAGATGAAGACTGGAAGAAGTTGGATCGGAAGGCAAAGAGAACAATACGGTTGTGTGTCTCAAATTCAGTATTGTTGAATGTATCTGGGGAAGCTACGGTGAATACTTTGTGGGACAAGCTAGGGACTTTTTACCAATCTAAGTCTCTGGTGAGTAAATTGTTCCTGTGGAAAAAGTTGTATAACCTGAGGATGAAGGATGGAGACTCGGTGACAGAGAATCTGAACGCCTTCAATACTGTGGTAATTCAGTTGTCATCTGTTGATATTAAAATCTCAGATGAAGATAAGTGCATCAGTTTTTTGTGTTCTCTACCAGATTCGTGGGATAGTCTGGTTATTGCAATAAGTAGCAATACAACTACCTTGAATTTTGATGACATTGTCTCAGCCTTGTTGTCAGAGGAAATGAGATGGAGAAATATGGAGGTTCAGAATGGAGATGCCTTATATGTACGAGGAACGTTCCAAAACAGAAACAAGAATAAGGTTTTGAGTGGGATATCTGAATCTAGAGGGAGATCTAAATCTCCTGGAAAGTTTTTAAAGGTGTGCTGGAAATGCGGAAAGGAAGGGCACTATAAAAAGGACTGCAGAGCTAAAGCTCCTAAGAAAGGAAAGGGATATGATGATGCTCCTTTTGTAGAAGAAAAAACCACCTCGGATGAAGGTGGGGATGTGTATTTGGCTTCTTCTTCAAATACACATGTAGATCATGAATCATGGTTGATTGACTCGAGTGCATACTTTCACTTCACTCCTCATAGGGAGTGGTTCTGCGAGTATGAGAAATATGATGGCGGTGATGTCTTCTTAGGTGATGATAGGAAGGCCAGAATCATCAGATGTGGAAAATTCAAGTTGAAGCTGCAAGGTGGAAGGATTAGAACACTTCTTGGTGTTCTGCACATTCCTGCGTTGGCCAGAAATCTAATTTCCGTAAGAAATATGGATGATGCAGGTGTAAAAACAATGTTCGAGAAAGATGCCTGTAAGATGGTTCGGGGAGCACTGGTATTAATGCGGGGATTTCAGATTGGAACTCTGTACAAGCTTCAAGGTAGTACTATTATTTATGGGTGCAACAGTTCTATGGTTCTTGAAAGTGGAGCGAAAAGCCTAGCGGTCTCTGGAGAAAAGACCATGCTATGGTATCAAAGTCTTGGACATATTGGAGAGAAGGGCCTTCGGATACTGCATGGAAATGGTATGGTAGAAGGTATGTCTAATAGCTCTCTAGATTTTGATTTCTGTGAACATTGTGTATATGGGAAGTAGAATCGGGTGAGTTTACCTTCTGGTGCTAAGAGGGAAAACAAGATATTAGAGCTTGTGCACAGTGATGTGTTTGGACCTGTGTCGGTTCCATCATTGGGTAAGTCTGTGTACTATGTTTCATTCATAGATGACTTCTTAAAAGAGATAGCAAGTTCTTTTTCTTGAGGAAAATCAAATTCTTGATAAATTTAAAGAATTTAAGGCTTTGATGGAAAAACTGGGACGAGAAGAAGATAGTCTTTGAGGATAGATAATGGTGGGAGTTAAGAGAAAATTTGAAGAGTTAAGAAGTGTGGTATAGCACGACAGAAGACTACTCCATACACACCTTAGAAAAATGGAGTTACAGAAAGAATGAATAGAACACTGATGGAAAAGGCAAGAAGCATGCTCAGTGGTACAGGGTTAGGACAAGAATTCTGGGCAGAGGCAGTGGAGACTGCATGTTACTTAGTTAACAGATCACCTTCATCAGCGTTGGAGGATAAGACCCCACATGAGGTATGGACTGGTAAGAAACCCTCTCTTTCACATGTAAGGGTATTTGGATGTGATGCATATGTACATGTTCCAAAGGAGAAAAGGACCAAGTTGGATAATAAATCTGAAAGGTGCATCTTTATTGGGTATAAGGATGGTTTAAAAGGTTACAAGCTTTGGAACACGGAAACAAGGAAGGTTGTGTACAGCCGAGATGTGGTGTTTAGAGAGGTGAAAGATGTTGTTAAACATGAAATCATACCAAAGGAACCTGAGAAGATAGAGTTTGAGCTAAAGGAGGATGAATCGGACTCTACAGCAGAAGAAGATTCAGAAGAGGAAGAGCCCCAGCTCTGTTATTTGATGATCGAGTTTGGAAGAAGACAGTTTTCTTATAGACCATTTCTTCAAACGAAGTTTCTTTAACTACCTGATGATGATCCCGGAGCTATCAGGGAGGTAGGGAGCGATGGGTGGAGAATGGAAAGCTGGAGAGGAAGTCATGGTTGATGAAATGGCGTCCTTGCACAAAAATGAGGCATGGGATCTAGTGGAGTTGCCGGCTGGAAGGAAGCCCATTGGGAGAAAGTGGGTGTTTAAGAAGAAGATGAATGTAGAAGGCAAGGTGGAGAAATACAAAGCTCGGTTGGTAGCAAAAGGTTATTCCCAAGTGTCGGGAATTGATTTTGGTGATATTTTTTCTCCTGTTGCCAAAGTTACTTATATTAGATTACTTTTATCTGTTGCTGCTGCATTTGATTTTGAGATAGAACAGATGGATGTGAAGACAACATTTCTTCACGGGGATCTAGAAGAGGAGATATACATGAAGCAACCTGAAGGCTTTATGGTGAAGGGTAAGAAAGAACTAGTATGCAGGTTGAAGAAGTCTCTGTATGGGTTAAAACAATCACTAAGGATGTGGTATCAGAAATTTGATACCTATATACGGGGACTTGGCTTCACCAGAAGCAAGGAGGATCACTGTGTTTATTTTAAATTAATTGGTGACCGTGTTATTTATTTGGTCTTGTATGTGGATGATATGTTGTTGATTGGAAATAACAAAGAAATTATCCAAGATTTGAAGACCCAACTGTTCTCCAAATTCGACATGAAGGATCTTGGTGCTGCAAACTATATTTTGGGCATGAAAATTAAGAGAGATCGGGCAAAGAGGAAGCTCTGGTTAAACCAGAGGAAGTATGTCGAGACTATATTGCAGAGGTTCAATATGCAGGATAGTAAACCAGTGAATGTTCCGATTCCTTTAGGTACATAGTTGTCTGCTGAACAGTGTCCCAAGACACAAGAAGAAGAGGAGGATATGTCCCATGTTCCATATGCAAGTGCAGTGGGTAGCCTGATGTATGCAATGGTCTATACTAGACTAGACATTGCACATGCAGTGGGAGTATTGAGCAGGTTTATGTCAAACCCAGGGAAGGATCATTGAACAACAGTGAAGCAGGTTTTTAGATATTTGCGTGGCACTAGTGATTATGTCTTGTGATACCAGGGAAGACCAGGATTGGAAAGAGTGTTGGACATTCATGGTTTTTTTGATGTTGACTGGGCTGGAGATATAGACCAATGAAGATCTACAAGTGGGTATGTGTTTAGCCTATTTTTAGGTGCAGCCAGTTGGATGAGTAAAAGACAGTCTGTAGTGGCTCTTTCAACTACAGAGGCATAATACATGGCAGCCACTCATGCAAGCAAGGAAGCAGTTTGGTTGTAGAGATTGTGTTCAAGTATGGGGTTGGTGCAGCAAGATATAAGGATAGACTATGATAGCCAAAGTGCAATTTTCTTGGCTAAGAACCCTTCTTATCATTCAAATATAAAGCACATTGATGTTCAATATCACTTTGTGAGATATATGGTTAAAGCTAAAAGGGTGTTGCTGGTAAAGGTGGACACTTTGAAGAATGTTGCAGATGCATTGAAAAATTCTGTGAGCACTCAGAAGTTCTCTTGGTGTAGAGAAAAAATGGGTGTTGCAAAGCTGGGCTAATGACTCAGCTCTCCTGTGGCCCCCTGCGGAAAGAAAACAAGAAGTGGGAGAATGTTGGGTTTTTGTTATCTTCTTTCCACGACTAGTCACGCCGGGGGGGTAACAGGGGGGGCGATAGCCCCCCTGTACGTTGCGTTGGGCGCAATGTACGGGGGGGTCACGGGGGGTGGTAGCCCCCCCTGTCGGGGTCCGGGTCAACACCCAGGGAAAAAAATTTGATCCTTATTTTCTGGTGGGAAGACCCATCCATGGTTTTGTGCATGGGTTTGGACATCATTTTGGGGCATGATGGTTTTTGGCCCCTGGTTTTTTGTAGATCCGATCAAGGGAACTACGCTTATGTTCTAATCCAGGGTTTATGGATTGGTTTTTATGTATGCTTCGGCATGCATACATGTGTGTGTGTGTGTGTGTGTGTGTGTGTGTGTGTGTGTGTTGTAACACTAAAAGGAATACAATGAAAAATCAAGCTGGTCATCCCGATTTGGGATCAAGGGGAAAATCTGTGTTTATCTGTTTTATGTTTTATGCTCTTGCTATTGTTTATTTTCTATTTTAAATATTCATTCATAGATAATTTATGTACAGGGTTAAAACCTACATACAAGACCCCCTATGTTTGCTAAATTACAATAATATTGTTGAGCTGGATGCTCCTGCATCAGACTCCCAAATTAAAAATTAATCATGATCTCTTGATCATGTACTTCAACCTTTGGCCTCCTATATCCCATAATTTGTTTTGTTGATGTCCATAAGATGCATTTTCCTTATCATTCTTCAGCTGCACTTTTCCAGGCTTCCATACTTTATTCTTCGTCTTCCCACTAGCTATGCTTTCACAGTCTTTTCTTCTCTTTTCCTTGTTGTTGTGGCTTTTCTTTCTTGTTGTTGTCTTCTTCTGAGACACCTTCATCATCAACCTTCTTATACTTTCAATCTCTATGTCCAAGTTATCTTCTGACTGGTAACCACTCTGCCATTTGTTGTTGCTTCCAATTTCTGCTGCAAATATCATTGTAGATATTGCTCTAAATATTGTTTCTTTCTCCCAAACTTATTGAATATCTCTTAAGATAGCTCCCTCTGCAACATCCTTCTTCTATTCACTACCTGCAAATTCATTCAAAAATTAAATTATGTTCTGATTCTTTGGTTGTAGCAACATACTCATTCACTATTCTTTGTATACTAGTAAGCATAGTCAATTTTGGCAAAATAGTATCTGCTTCTGTCTCTTCCACAACTTCAGACATTTCCACTTTAGTGTGTGCAATTCCTTTCTCTTGTTCAAATATTTTTTGCAAGCATTTCAGCCATTCCTTTTGTACTTGTTTCATCTCAAACATATCATCAATATGCTACAATTCAGTTTCAACATATCCTTCTTCTTCTTCCTTGAAAACCTTCAGTGATTGTCCTTCATCTCCTTAACTAATTTTGACAGTCATTTTAGCTTCTTCAAACACTGTATCTTCATCCTGTATCATAATAGAATTCAGATTCTCCACCATTGCGATAGATCTAAGGGTTTTTCCTACAGTCTTCTCTTGGCCAATCAGATAAGCCAATTCCTCCTTGCCTTCAACATTAACAAGTTCCTTCATATGAGACATGACTGTCTCATCTTCCTTGTAGATGATCTCCTTATTAAGTAAGGAATCTATGGGTTCCTTCTGTTGTAGCAATTCATCTTCATTCAAGACAACTCCAAGAGATGGATTTTCTTCTGCAACACCTGTAAACACAGTCAAATTATCAATTTCAAAATAACAATACCCAATGGTCTCATTTGATGATCCAGTCACCAAATCTTCTTCTTGCAGTTCTAAGTCACTTTCACGACTCAGAAAATATTCACTGTATTCCTTCCCAATTTACAGGGTTATCTCCATTGTGCCAATCACCATAATAGAATGATGATCCTTCACTATGTTTTCAGCTAACATAGTTTCCTTTTCATTGACATTTTCCATTTGTTGTCATCCTTTGCCTGCATAATTAACACATGATTTATCAGTATTAAAAATACAAAGTCTCAATGTCTCTTCCTTTGTTGGAAACATCTCAGTATTTTTCTTTGAGTTTTCATTTAACTCCTTTGTTAGCACATCAGTATGCTGATTTAAATTCTCCAGGAGACATCAGCTAGTCTCTCCTTCATATCATTTGTTTCAAGAATGTCTTTCTTTTTTGGTTCACAATAATGAAATTATTTGACTTGTTGAATCATTCTTACATCCTTATCCTCTGTTTCATGACTATCATTCATGATAATTTCTTTGTCTTTTAGCAATTTATCCTGAGTATAGATCCTCTTCTTTTCCAACTCTCTTCTTTGAAGATCAAATTTTCTATATAACTCAAAAATTTCAATTGGGGTAGAATTTGGAAACTTTACACAGCTTTTTATACCTTCAGTTATTGTTGACCAATCATCAGATGATCCTTCTTCCTCTGTTTCAATACTCTGTTTCTTTTTTCCATGAGACCCCTCTGTCTCCTTTTCTTTCTGAGATCTTTCTATCTTAGCATTAATCTGAACAAATTTTAGATTCAGCTCCTTCTCCTTAACAAACTCTAAGACTTTTTCATCATCCTGTGATGTACCTGCAATCATACACAAATCATTAGTTTTAAAACCACAAGACCTTTCAGTCTCATTTTCTTCTTCAAGCACCCATCTTTCACAATGTACTTTCTGGTTTCTAGCAAATCCTATTTGTTGTGACTCAATTCCTTTGATTCTTTCTTTTTCCAACAAAGAGATATGTATCTGTTAAAGTTCTCTGAATTTTTTCCTCATATTAGTATTCCATTTATTTTGCAATAGATTCCATCTAACCCATTTCTTCATTCTCCATCCATGTCTTCGGCATTCATTCCTTGTCTCTTGTAGCCATATTTGTAGCACCTCGAGTTGTACTTTCATCACTGCAATATCTCTCTCTCTCTCTCTCTATCCTCATCACTTATCTTATCTTTGTATCATTCTTTAGAACCTCTTCTTTGATCCTCCATGACCATCTTCCTCATGAGCTCATCCATGCTCGATTGGTGATCTGCAACATAGCCTTCTCTTGTAGCAATCTCCTTTTTCTACTGAATACCCTATCAAGCTTCCTTTCTGAGCTTGACCTCTTCCTAGGTATTCTTTTGGTTCACGTTCTTGAACCTGTTGGTACTTTGGCTGTTGCACTCAATCACCTTCCTTCTTTCAGAAATCTTTACCAGTTCCTCCATCACTACTTCTTAAGACTTGGATATTTCTTTGTGGAGATATTTTATCTTGTCTGCAACCAGAATTTTCAAACCAGATTAAAATAAAACACATTATCTCACCTTCAAGATATCTGTATGAACTTGTTCTTTTATTTCTACAAATGCCTATTACACATCAACTTTGTGTATCTTCTGCTTATCAAATTCAAAATCTGATCTTCTCTTACTTCCTCCATCACACATGCATTCTGTACAATTTAATAAAATAAAAACTTTAATCTTAAAAAGAGATTTTCCAGCTCTGATACCACTTGACACAGCCTTAGCTTCTTTTAAATCACAATTACGCATATAAAAATGTCTTTCTCATTATGCCCAGGAATTTTACAATGTCAAATTTAATGACACCCTCTTAATCCAAAAATCTACTCCCATTTCATTATATCTTTTATGAAAAGATATTTACCCTTAAACAAAATTTAAATCTTTCATAAACTTTGAGTGGACCCTTATTATAAACTCTGGGCAATTTATAACCCCTGCATAAGATCTTAACCTTTAATTAAAATTCCAATCTCCGCTTGTACATTCTCATCATACATTTCACAAGTTTTTTTTATGGAATTAAACAAAACTTTAACATAAGTTATAAAAAAAATTATAACTTAATTTTTCTACCATTTTAGTACCCTTCGCATACACTGATGCTCATCCAATAGGCTTTCATATATATCGGGTCTCATTTCTTCTTCAATATCCATCGTTACGCATGTGATGTCTTCAATCCAACAGATATCGCATTTTAATCTGCATGACCTTTAATGATTTGAAGTTATGAGAAATGGGCAGTTTTGATGTGCTACATGTCACTGCCTTAACACTATCGCATTCGTCAAATAAATACTGCTTACAGCTTTCAACCTACGCGAAAACCACTTGCTGGTTTTTAAAACCGCTTCTCCACTACTCTACACCATCGCTTCATGGCTTCCACCTTCGCTGATGCACAACCTTATCCTTTTGTTTTTAATGACATTGTAGGTCAAATGCACTTACGGATTTCATAAAATATGTTATATAAAAACTTGGTCCCATATAAATATTCAGCCATATTGTTCATAAAATGAAAGCGGTTTTCATTTCTAGAATTAAAACCCGAGGCAAAGATGAGGAATTGGTAACATTATTGCTTCTGTAGAGTTCTCTTGGAAATTGAGTGTATGAGTAAATACCTTGATTCCATGGCATGTACACAGCTTCAATTTTAATTATAAAATACACCCAAATCTACGACAGAAACAAACTTCTCGGCCTTTTATGTTATATATTTTTTGATCGCATTCTACTCTATTGCCTCTATGCAGTGTAGATTGATCATCAAATTGATTTCAAATGGTTTTCATTTCCCTTGACTCCATACGCATTACAACATTTCTAGTTTCTCCAACTCTTCCAGAATTGACATTTTCTCAAAGAAATCACAGTCTTTATATATCAACGACTGTTAGTCTTTTAATACCGAAATTCCCATCACACTTTCACTGTGAATACAGAATTTTAAAAGGAAATCATTACCAAGGTATAGAGGAAATGTGATTTTTCTATTATATTTCTTTCTCCATCAAGTCCCTTTCACTGTATAATAGTCCTCTTAGCTTCATTATCTGTGTATTGATTCTTTCCAAATTCCTTTGCACGCTATTCTCTTCTCGAATTCACCTACATATAGATACTATCCAAACTCTTATTAACACTATAAATTGAATGTTCAACTTCTTAGAATACGCAGTCTCATGAATAGCTTGGATAAAAAATGACGAAATTCCTTTAAATTTTTTGATTCCACTTACACACAATATAAACTCAGTAATGAGACACAAACTCAGAAATTGAGTTCTCTGTATTAAACTCAATATTTACATAGGAAATTTCTTCTAGCCTGATATTCAATCAGTGGTCTCTTTCTTCTTACTGCTCGTAGGCTTCCAATCCAAACTCTACCTCTCTACCTATTCTTCTATGCCTTTGAGGCTTACAATTTATACAATTGGTTCTGAAACCAATTCTAGTTTCAGATCCTCTATTTTGTCAACAAATTCCTAAGAATCCTATAATTCCTAAAATATCTTCTTAATTCCTAAGGATCCTCTTTAATCCACAAAATTATGAAACCAATTCCTAATTCTCTCATGTTCTCCAACATTCTAGAACATTTACAAAAATGCTCTCAAGATTTTAATCAATCCTATTTTTTAAATATTAAAATCACTCAACTCCAAACAAATCATTTCATAAGAATCCAATTTCTTAGAAAAATACAAGACCCCCTATGTTTACTAAATTACAATAATATTGCTAAGCCAGATGCTCCTGCATCAATAATGAAGAGAAAATAGCTACAAAACTACAAGGATACAAAGAAGAGGAATAAAAAAAACATATATGGCTTAAAACATAAGTGACAAGACAATATATATATTGAAAATATCATAGCATTGACCATAGTCATTATGAAATAGCAATCAATGATTGACCAGAAAGAGAAATACATCCTTTCCAACATAGGTTGGAAGAGTTTCCCACTACCCTGAAAATCATGGAACCACATTATCCCCATTATTTGAGGGGCGTTGATGTAGGGGCATCAAAAGCATGTTTATGGGTAAGCCAATAACCTAGGATAAGGATGATGATAATGATGATGTAGGGGGAATAAAAGGTGGGGATATGGAAACTTGTGATGGAAGAATGGTGAATGAACCACATAAGAGAAAATTTCTCCTAGAGAGTCAATAGATACAACAACTAATTACCCATGTATTTCAGTGGATGGTTTCTTTTTTATATGGGCATAAACAATGTTTACATTTTTCTTGTACAATGTGAAGAAGATTGAGGATGAGGACTGAATAATACCAAAGATGAGGACAAGGTGCAAAGAAGATAAACTTAATACCATAATTCATATTGAAATCAAAAGTACCCATTAAAGGGGAGTATAAGGAAATGAATCCTACATGTGTTGTTTAATTAATAAATAATATAATGGGATTTGTAATAATGTATACTAATTCTAGAAAGTATATGTATGAGTGAATAATGTGGGGAATTAAGAGATGTTAAGGATAGATCTTAGTTGACAAATTAGTGGAAGGACTTGCAGAGATACTGTGGAGATATGGTGGTGATGGTTTGAACAAAATATCCAAATATGAAATGATTTGGTATGGTCACCTATAAGTATAGATGGGATCATCTGTAAATAAAATGAATGCAAGAGAATGACTATTAATAATATTTCCCCTTCGGGGGATTTTTAAGCACAATCTTGGGTTTCCCTTCCTTTGCAAACTATAGTGTATGTGTGTGTGTGTGTTTTTTATGAGTTATGTGCTATGATGCATCAATTTCCCTCTTCAATGAACAACTATACACAAAACAATCAGGAGAACAAAATTCATATGGATTTTTCCAAAATTTAAATAATTTTACTAATACCTACAGGAGAGGTAGATAAGGAATAATTATGAAGGAAGTGGGAAGAAGAGGAGAAAAGAACAAGGTATGACAATATAGGGACGTGATTGTTGTATATGACTTTAGGTGAGTGACATTTAGAGAATTGCAATCAAAGAAAGAAGGTTGAGCAAGGGAAAATAAATTTTTGATGTATTGTTTTTTTTCATGGGGACATGCAAACCCTCCAACTAAGGGGTAATAATGGACCTGCATCATTTACATTATTTATCCCATCCTATATAAACATGATGAACAAGAGAGGGAAATGGATTACCATTGAGAGATGCCAAAATCATGAAGTTTACTCTTCTTCTCTTGTATAATAAGATCAACTCAATAGAGGAAGAGGATTTTTTTTCTACAATTCCATAAACTCTTTTACAAAATTAATGAATAAGAAGCAATTTTCAGCCAAGTTCTCTTGGAGACTAACTTTAGTTATAAATATTTTGATGTATACAACTTATTAGACTATAATTTTTGAAATAGTGTAAGAATATTCTTTTACAATGTATAATTTTCTCATGTATGAGAAATCTATCTTATTTTGTTTTCCCATATCCTATAAGAGTAATCGTATAATTAACTCTTAATTTCAAACTTTTCTCATTTGCATCATTCCATAGTACAAGTCCTTTCCTAGTCTACTCATTCCAAGATATCAAATTTATTTCTCAACTCCCACATAATCAAAAGTTTGGAAAATGCATAGAGATCAATTTGATTGCAAAAAATAGTTCCTGTGGATGAATTAATTTCTTTGAGGAGGAGCAACAACATTTTCTCATATACTTTTAACGATACTGATGAGGGGAAGGAGCAAGGGTATTGGCCCCTTCTCACACTTCTATCATTCTAGTGAGTAGAAGAGGGAGCATAGACCCTCTCTCACACATTTATAATTTGAGTGATCAGAAGGAGAAATGGCCATTTCTCATACTTAATTAATATTTAGGAGGAAGAGGAGCACAAGTCATTTTTCATATTTTCTCATACTTATTAATTTTTCATGTTATGAGGAGTTACAATCTCGAATTTAATGTTATAAAAAAATTTTAAAAAAAATTGAAACTAATATATTATTTATCGAAAATTGAAATCTTAGGCATTGGAAACCCATATCTCAACTATTAGAAAATAACATTTCCACTATTTTAAACTAATATCTTATGTATTGGAAACTAATATTTGTAATAAATTTATGATATTTTTGACTAAAACTAGTTTAAATTTAATGAAGTGGGGGTTCAATATTTAAATCGAGCTCAATTTTGAAATTCTGCCTTATTTTTCTTGTTCACACTGTATTTAACTCCATTCTCATTTAATTCCCAATTTCTAAAACAAGAATTCTTTTCTCTTTCAAATGATTTACTACCTTGACTATTAAATCTAGCCTCTATTCCCTACCTCATTCACACTTTTGTTCCTAATTTAAGAATTGGGATTGATCTTATAATAATGCCTCCTTTCCTATTTCTTTCAAACTTTTCTTCGTAATTTAAGAATCATGCTTGACCTCTTGATCTAACCATGATAGCTGATTGGATATACAAGGAAATTGATCAAAATCAAGGATTTTATTACTCTTTAGGAACACCATTTTAGTGTTTTCATTTGATGACTCCTTAGTTTATGACAAGGATAAAAAAAATTCTAAATATCGAGTATGAGTCTGGATATTTCTAAATATACTAATTAGATAACTTTTTAGGTCTAAAATGGGCCTCTTAAAAAAAATTTGCAACCATCAACCATGGGGATGATTCACCATTTTTGGGGTAAAAAATTAAAAGTATCAAAAAATAATAAAATAATATTTTTCAACTTGTATTTTCAACTTATCTCCCTAAGGTTTTACTCAAATTTCGAGCAAGAGTACGCGTTGGATGAAAAATTTAATTCCTCATCCAAGAATTACCCATGTTGCATAATTTTGATAGACCCTGCTACACGAAAAATGAGAAATACATGAAAAAAAAATTGATTGCAATCACGTTTTTCATGTATTTCTCATTTTTCGTGTAGAATGGCCCATCAAAAGTATGAAACATGGGTAATCCTTTGATGAGGAATCAAATTATGCATCCAACGAGTGTTCTTGCTCGAAATTTGAGTAAACACATGGGGAGATAAGTTGAAAATAGGAGTTGAAAAAATAGTTTTTTCTTTTTTCCCTCTAAAATTTGATGATGTAATCTAATCTTATTTTATTATTTCCACTATTATTTTATAATTTCCTTAGGAGGCCCAATTTAGACCTCAAAATTCCCCTAATATGAGACAACTCTTTTTATTGATATTCCTATGGAAATATATTCATAAGAGTTCAAGCCTAAAAAATGGTTTATTGCTCTATTTTTTAGCAATATACCTATATAATTTGATAGCTTTCACTTGGTTTAAACACTTTTCTTTTCTTTTCTCTTCTTTTTTCTGAAGTATTTATTTCCATATGTTAATAGGAAATGTATATAGGGTAAATTTAGTTTGAGAGTATTCACATCTGTTAAACACTCTTTTTTCTAATACAATTTGTTGTCATATGTTAATAGGATATTGTATACAGGGTAAATTTTGGCTTGAATATAGTTTATTCTAGTCCATTAACTAGGACTAATAATTCATATTAATTAAATGAAAATCAAAATATCTCTCTTTGAATTTGAAAAGCATGTATAAAGTGTATCTTTCTTTCAACTCAAATGGAAAATGAAATCTTTTTCCAAGGAAAAAATAAACTTGTGTGTGCTTGATAAAATATTTCCTAGAGTTCTATTATGGATGCAAAATGTATCTTTCTTTCAACTCAAATAGAAAATATATTTTTTCCAAAGAAAATAAACCGGTGTGTTCTTGATAAAATCTTTCCTAGAGTTCTATTGTGGATGATTCCAATAAATATAATCAATCCAACAATCATTTTCCATTAAAAGAAAGCTAGAAACAAGGCCTGAACTTTTTACATTTTTCACTATTTTGAGAGGCTTCACTATTCTAGTACATCCATAAAATATTTTTCCTATCTCTATGGGTTTTCTTTACTACAATTTTACACCATATACTCTATAAAAAACTCCTAAATAAAAAAAAAAAAATTGCAAAACATTCTCAAAGCTTAAGATTTAATAAGAACCAGATGGCCCATCTTCTGTTGTTGTGCCCAAAGTTTCATCTGATGCATTTTTTGCACTTTCTCCATTATCATTTGATCCTCAAAAATTTAGATTTGGTTTTCCTTTACTAGCTTCAAAGTCATTCTACTTGAACTCAGACTCACTGTTGGTGGGTGTATACATTGCAATGTTTGTTTCGTACTTGACTACAACATGTTGATGCTATAATATATTATGCTTCCTTTATGGATAAGGATATTGATGACTACTTCTTTCTCAACCATGATACAAGACAACCACCTAGGTAAAAATATGCTCCACTAGTTCTTTTACGATCATCAACACTACATTCCAAATTTGCATCTATATAAAATGTGATAGTTAAGTCATTTAATTTTGGATAGCATAAGCCAAAATATGTTGTTCCCTTAAGATATCGAAATGTTCTATTCACTACAACAACATGGGATTATTTTGGTGTTGCTTGGAAATGTGTTACCTGTCCAACTGCTTGCATCACATCTCGCCTAGAAGCTATCACATATAGAATACTACCAATCATAGATCTATACATTCTCTGATCTGCATACTTGGATATTTCATCCATTCTTAGCTTGCAACCTATCACCATTAGGGTACAAACTGGTTTGTAATCTTCCATATGAAATCTCCAACATTTCTTTGATATACTTGGTTTGACATATGAATATGCCCTTATCTTCTTGAGATATCTAAATTCCTAAGAAGGTAAACTCACCAAGAAATGACATCTCAAATTCACTTTGGATATTTGTTGAAAACTTCTTGCTTAACTTGTCATCATTGCTACTAAAAGTTATGTCATCCACATATACTTCAATGATGGTAAAATTGTTGTGATCTAACTTTACATAAAGGTTTCTATCATCATTTCCTCTTTTAAACCCTTGTTTCTTCAAGTACCTGTCAAGACGAGCATACCAAGCTCTAGGAGCTTGTTTGATACCATATAATTCCTTCTTTAACCTACAAACATAATATTTCTTATCAGTAAAAAAAAATACCTTAGTTTTTTATATGTATACCTCTTCCTCTAATTCTCCATTTAGAAAGGTTAATTTTATGTCGATCCGATACACTTTGATCTTACTTGAACATGCATAGGACAAGAACATTGTGATGGCTTCCATTCTAGCAATGGGAGAAAATTTTTCTTTGAAATATATTCCTTAGATCTGTGCTTATCCTTTCAAGACCAATATTTTCGTGTTTCTAGTAACCTATCCATCCTCATTCAGCTTGTTCCTGAAAACCCATTTTGTTCCAATGACATTTTTGTCCTCTGGTCATGGAACCAATTCCCAAATATCATTATTTTAAATTTGATCCAACCCTTCATTCATAGCTGCTACCCAAATTTCATCATGACTAGCTTCTTCAAAGCTGCTAGGATCAAATGTGGCCAAGAACACAAGATGGGCTTGCTCTGGCATGTGTATATTTTAGTTTCTTTTGGTACCTATGCCTTCAATTATGTCCCCAATGATTTGATCTGGAGGATGGTTCTTTTGATACCATTTCTCGGGAGCCTTAGAATGTTCTTGTTGTTCACTTCCCGTCTCTTCCTAGCTGGTAGTTGTTTCCTCATTTGATTATAATTGCTCTTGGGCTTCTTCTTAGACATTTTTTAGTTTTGTATTTTGTGTCTATGGTTTGCTTGAATATTAGTTTCCTTGTTCAATATTTGGTCCACAAGCTTCATCAAAGGTTACATTGATTCTTTCAACTATATGAGTTATGTCTCTAATGATAACATATATATGATTTCCTTTTGTGTGAATAACCAAAAAAGATGCCTTCGGATATCTGAAAGTCAATTTTTCTCATGTTTTTGTCTTCCCTTTTAATGTAGCATTTGCTTCCAAAATTTTGAAAATGCTTGGCATTCATTGGTCTTCCCCTCCATAGTTCATATGGATTTTTATCACAATTTCTCCTAAGCAGTCCTCTATTCAAGATGTACATAATTATATCAACTTCTTGAACCCAAAATTTGTTGTCCAATTTTGAATCATTCAACATTGTTCTTGCTATTTATTCTATTGTTTTATTTTTTATTTCAACGACTCCATTTTTTTGTGGCATCCTATATGCTATGAACTATCTTTTTATTCCATTTTCCTCATAGCAGTCACTGAAATTCTTTGGAGGTAAATTATCCATCGTTATCCGATCTTAAACATTTGATATTTAAATCAGTTTCATTTTCAACCATTTCCTTGTAGAATTTGAAACATTCAAATGCTTCGTAATTATTCTTCAAAATTTTGATTGTTTTCATCCTAGTATATGTTTGGTCAATTTAATTGTCTTAAATTGATTGCATAAATTATCGACTGGAGTCTATAAAATTGTGAAGTGCAAGTGCACAATATATGCTAGAATCCTATTTTATTCATTTATTTTATTGGTGTGATGATTGTATTTGTAGAGATTACTTCTAAGGATTTTTTTATTCTTATGTTCCTAACAAAATTGAAAATTTTAAGTTACAACTAAGTTCTAAAAATAAACATGTTGTCTACTCTGTAAAAACTGAAACAAACTTTCTCTATCTTATGAATAAATCTTAACTAATTTATTTGTTAGTCTCTAAAAATTCTTATTCTCTAACAGTATTGTGCATGAAGATAAAATCTAATTCTAGAAAAGGGAATTTATACATTTTTATATTTTTGAAATGAAATGTTATGGTAATGAAACTTGTAAAGAAATCACTAAAGCTCTTGAAAATAAATCACTCATGAACTGAAAAGAATGCACTCATATGTTGAAAGGAAATCACTCAATCACTAATGTTTTGAAAATAACTCACTCATGCTCTTTGAAATAAACCACTCATGAACTTGTAAAACTACTCTAAAATAAATCACTGCTGCTCTAGAAGTAAAACTATGAATCCTCTACAATTTGACAATTCGGAAGAAAATATGGATGAATATACATCAAATGATAAAATAAGACTTATGAAGGCATATACATCAAATAACAAAATGAAATTCTAGAAGTAACTACAACAAATGACAAATTGGAATTCTGGAAACAACTACGGAAAATTACAATTGGAATTCTGAAAAATACTACGGCAAATGAAAAATTGGAATTATGAAAATAAATATGGAAAATGACAAATTGGAATCCTGAAAACAACTACGGAAAATGACAAATTGGAATTATAAAAATAACTACGGAAAATGACAAACTAAAATTCTGAAAATAACTACATCAAATGATAAAATGAAAAACATGAAAACAACTACATTAAAAACATAAAATACAAAACCTTCACTGTTTGCAGGGACCCTCCACAAACAGGTGGTCAAATATTTACTCCAATAGTTAGTTGCGCATTAATTCTTGAAGGTAATTCTTCATTAAAAATGAATTAAAACTACAAGCAAAAGACCCTCTAGCGGAGGTTATAACAGAGGTTTTTAGTGTTATAAAATTGCCCAAAATTGTCAAAAAAAATTTGCTACAACATTCGTTTTTGGTAATGGATGTTTTGGTGGAGCTTCTAATGGAATTTCAACACAACTAAAAAAACTAGGTGGTCAGAGGTTATTACATATTTTTTTCTCATCGATGCGTTATTCAGGTGCCAACGCACTAGTGCGTTTTAGAGCAAACGCACTGGTCATGCAAACCTACCAAGCACCGGGACGGAAAACAAATAAATGATGCCCCGAGATGTTTAGCAACGTCTCGTTGTGTCATCCAAACAGTTTCCCCAAGGCAGTCGAAGGTGCATGCATTGAGTCGTAAAGGTCTAAAACTGCACCGGGTGCACTGTAGGTGAGACAACGCACCGGGCTGTTCTAATTGGTATTGAGATTTGTGTTGTGCCCATAGTTTGTATCAACGCACCGGTTTGTAGTATTATAGAAATTCACCAGTGTGAAGTATCACATAAATGCACCGACTGTTCTATTTCGTATTGGTATTTGTGAGGTGCCCATAGGTCATAGAAATGCACCGGTGAGCAGTCTCACATAAACACACCAGTGTGTAGTATCGCACAAACACACCACGAGTTATAATTGGTATTGGTATTTTTGTGGTGCCCATAGGTCATAGAAACTCACCGGTGTGATTTATCATACAAACACACCAATGTACAGTAACTGACACGCATCGGTGTTCATTTTGTATTTTTTTAGAAACATAGACCCATGACAGTGCAATTATTGTGATTTTTTTAAATTCATTATTCATCAAAAGTCGACACATATCTTATAACAATATTCATATCAATTAAATTTTTGTTTGTTCATTTTAATGTGATGTTTGGATTAATTTGTTATATCATATCATAATTATTGTTATTTTTTTAAATTCATTATTCATCAAAAGATGACGCAAATCTTATAAAAGTATTCATATCAATTAATTTTTTATTAGTGCATTTGAATGTGATGTTTGGATTAATTTGTTATATCATATCATCATATTTCACGTCTCTTCATTATAATATTTAATCATCCATATATTTAATCAGTGGTGTTACATTTCACAACGACAATGGAAAACGCAATAGAATAAATTAAAACATATTTTATTATATATATATATATATATGAAAAAGACACTCTTTGTCATACAAAATGGGACAATTATTGGTATCCCTTTGTCTTTCAATTGGGACACTATATCCATTACATTAAACAAAATTTCTGATTTCACAGACAAGTATTTCAAAAAATGCAATGCCTTACTTTGATATCCAAACATAATGATCATCATTCTTTGCTTGAACTGTCATCACTGCTCGAGCTACTTCCATGAGTTGGGTTATTTTTAAGAATGTTTTTTTCACGGCGTTGATTGTTTTCTTCTTCTTCACCTTCCATCAACAAACATAAAAATAAAATGTAATGAGTGTATATACATTGGTGAGAATAATCAAAATTGAAATATTAAATAATATACATCAATGTAAATTGAAAAGAAATAACGTACCATAGCAACAATTGACTCATCAATTATACATATTATTTCAAAACCAAATTTCATGCCATCTTTCAAGATTTCATCTATTGGCACAGTTCCATACTTTGTTTCCTGCAAGTTTTATACCCCATAACAAATCATATATTTAATATAATTTTTTTTTGTTCTATTAATTATAGACGTAGCTAAGTACAACAAGATCGATATATGCTTACAAATTCCACAATTAATTTCTTATATTCCAACATATACTGACAACCCATATTTAACCCAATGTCAATCAATTCATCTGATGGTTCTTCTTTGTATGCTAGCACCTATTTGAAGACATTCAATGATGATTGTTGTAAAACAACTTAAATTATACAAAAATAAATCTAGTTAATTTGCTATAAGGAAGTAACAATTACTCACAAACTTAGATATATGTCATTTTCTTCCTTGTTGTCCTATTTTATGTGCTAAATGGATTCCATTTTATTTTCTTTTCTGCAAGAAAATACTTGAAAATTAATATTTAATGCTAAATTTTTTATTTATTGTACCTAATCGAAAAATTCAATGATTACATATTACATTCGAAGCACATTTTTGTTGAGATGGCTCCTCATGCAATGCAATTATGTTTATTTCTTTGACCATCTCCTCGTACACCTTTTAGGACATTCCTACTGGCATATTTTTGATATTAGCTCGTTCATCTTTTCAGATTTTCATAATCTTCCTAAAAATGTAACATGACAATCAATTATTTTAATTTTTATATTGATATATGAAAAGTAAATATAAAAAAGTGATATTTATAAATTATTTATTTCTATTAATATATACATATAATTCTAGAAAAACATTTAAAAGAATATTACTTTTTCATTCCTTCTTTTTTGTTGTCATACGTTTTTGCTATTAAAAGTCTGACATGTCTCATTGACCAATTCTCTGGAAACTCTTCCTATACTTTAGATAGAATTCGGTTCTTGGAATCATTGGATTAATTTTTGTATTGTAAGCGGAAATAACATCTATACATTCATTCCACTAGATCCCTCAAAATTTTGTAAAAGTTTTTCCTCCTTTAATTCACCTTCAACACCACTCTAGATGAGCTAAGGAGAAATTCATTTTCATTTGCAAGTTCTATTTTTTTATTTTCCTAGAACAACAT
This sequence comes from Pinus albicaulis, assembly GCA_034641835.2. Classification (NCBI taxonomy): domain Eukaryota; kingdom Viridiplantae; phylum Streptophyta; class Pinopsida; order Pinales; family Pinaceae; genus Pinus; species Pinus albicaulis. The sequence goes on from CM076582.1 coordinate 615,845,670, forward strand.
TCCTTTTATGAGTTGTTTGTCCCTATAGATCATTAAACATATATGAATTAATATATTGTTTGAAACATGTTATCTAATAATATTAATTATATTATTAATGAAAATTAAAAAAAGAAAATCATATTTGATCGATAGTATTTTTTCATTCACCTGATTCATCCTTTTACAAATTTTCCATCAAGCTTTTACACTCTTCTGGTCCTAGATCATAAATAATCTTATCGGGCTTTGTTATTTTGTGGCTCTGCATGATATACAGTAAACAATACATATTATTTAAACTTACATATAGTTCAAAAATAATATTTTTTGTAAATTATTTACAAAGAACTTCCCTTTTTTTCTTTTCTTGATGTGCTATCATTATTTTTGTTACTTGATCTCTTGTCAGCCATTTATTTATCAATATGAAACCTGTACCATATCATTCATTAATATATTTTATAAATAAATCATAAAATTTTCAGGTAAAAAAAATTATCAAGAAATTGGTGCGCCTTTCATGTTGTACGCACCGACGTCGGTGCGTCGTGTTCTTATAAACGCATCACCAAAACAGTATAAAACATCATATAGTACTCTATATTAACAAGGAGCACCGGTGCGTTATATGTTAACCAGTGCACTGATTAACATAGAAAAATTAATAAAAATCCTCTTGTGTTATTTTTTGTAGCATATGGCTTCATGGAGGGGGCGGTGCGACCTATTCTTATAAACGCACCACAAAAACAGGGGATCACCATACGATGCTCTCTGTCAACAAGGAGACCTGGTGCATTATTTTTTAAATGGTGCACCGATTAACACATAAAATAAAATAAAATAAATTCCAAATAGTACATGCGCGGTGCGCTATAATGAAATGGCACACCAGTGCCCTATTTTACTTATGGTGCATGGATTAAAAAAAAATGTTTTTAAATTTTTTTATCAAATAGTACGTGCACAGTACATTGTGATAAGACAACACACCGGTGCGCTAATTTACACAGGGTGCACCGATTAAAAAAAATCAGTTTTTAAAAATTCACACAAGGGCCAAAATGGGTTGGGATCCTACTATGCAAGTCGTCACGTGCGTTAGATGTCATAGGCCTATATATATAACAATGAAAACCCTATAAATCTAAAATGAAAATCCCTAATTCTGAAATCACAGAAACAGGAAGAAGCAAGGGCAGAAACAAAAAGAATCAAGCGTTCAGCGTAAAATGGATTTTTATTTTTATTTTTTGTTCTGAAAATGAACAGTAAATTTAAATTTTTTATTTACTGCGTAAAAAATACTGCAGAAAATGTAAAAAAAACAATAAAATTTAATCACCTCATTTGAAAATTCTATTCTACAGGGGTTTGAATCACCAAAGGGTTTGGAATTCTTATTGTCTATATAGTTTTTTTTGAAATTATTTCGTTGCTCCACGGTGCTCTCGTGCTCTCTTGCTCCTCCAGGGATGTCTCGTGCAAATATATCCCTGAAATGTCTTGCAAAAATAATGAAATAATGAAGAGTGTTTATATTTAAAGACTTGTTTTACGAAATTAGATTTTTGAAAATATTTTGCTGCCCATTTTTCAATTTACCACTATTTTTTCACTTAAAAAAATATAGTTGCACTTTTTTTTATTTGCAGTTATTCAGCTCCAGTGCGTCAATTAACAACACCGCATCGGTGCGTAGTAACTAACACACACCAGTGCGGTTATATGTACATCAACACCGATAACAATAAGTCTATTTTTAAGGCAGCGAAATTACTTTTAGGTGGATACATCAAAATTTATTTTTTTGGCTCAAATGCAAGGAGAAAATATCATAATTATATCAAATGGACAATTCTTCAAAATCCAACTCATTCCATAATATTTCTCAAAGTCCATCGCAGAGTTCTCCCTATCCATCACGAGATGTAATATTTACTTCAGATTTTATTTATATTTTCATTATCTAACTGAATTTGTGTTTTTTTATCCATGTCAATCAACTTAATAAAATTTATAATTAATGTATACAAATTTCCAAGTTCATACAGATAATTCATAATTGAGTTCAGATGCACAAAATATTCAAACAACTCCAAAATTTCGGAAGCTCTTATCAGGAACAGCATACCACAAGGCGCATTTAGTAGATGAAAATGGACAGCCGCTCCACCCTTCCAATTATAACAATATTTCATCTTCTAGCCAAAATCCTGGGACAATGATGGTAGTAATAATTGTTTGGTATATCAATGTAATTTTTTCAACGTCAAACAAATTAATCATGCATTGTCAACGTGCTTACTAATTGATAGCATAGATTTTGTACTAATCATGTTCAAATATGTTCTTTCAAATTATTAGGATTCTAGTAATGATGAACGACCTACCTATCATCTTCCGTTGCACCCCACGATAATGTCAAATCGAGAGAAGGTTGAATTAAGAAAAAAAATCGGAGATGAACGATACCAAGAATGGTTGAATCAGCCACCTATTCAATTCCCACTATGTCCAGATTCACCAATTAGGAATGACTATGTAATATTCCCAATTTTCCACAAGATAGTTGGAATATTAAAGTTCTTAATTTTCATAATTAAATAAGTAAATAAGAGGGTGGAGGGACCCACAAACCCCAGAAATGAATAAAATCCACTTTTGATGTGTGTATGTGGATATTTCGAATCTATACCTACATCATGGAGTATTGGAGCAACTTCTTTAATGAAGGAAGAGTGGATATCATGGATCTTAAATGTAAAATCATGAGGATCTTGGAGGAGGTCAACTAAGATCATAATGCATTCAAAGTAAGATCAGAAAGCACTTATGATGAGATAGTGGAGGAAGTGGTGCATCTAATGCACAAATGATGGAGAGAGTGAGAATTAAATGCAAACATGATGGATATCATGGAGAGACAATGCAGCTTTCATGGAGGCTAGTGGCCATATAGGCAGCACAGTTATGAAGTGTGTCTAGGCTATGCAAGGCTCATTATCTATATAATGAAGATCAAGGCACAATAGTAGGAGGCTTTGGATTATTATTTCTGATCTGTTTAGATCTATATTTTTCGGTTGACATTTATATGCACGCTTATGCAATATATCTAAGTCTATAGTGTTGTTTAGCAAGGGTGTTTCCGAGCGGAAATCTCACCCTTACCCACGGGGGACTTCGAGTGCATACTCTAGGAAGGTTTCTATTTAGATTTATTCATCGTATAGAATTGGTCCCATCTTGAGCCACACTCATATGTGCTTCCTGCTACAGGAATAATGCGATTCTTGTTTAACGGTTTGAGAGGTGGTGGTTGTTTCTAGAATTTCATCTAGGAAACTGGTGGAGGATTCATCCTTTCACCTTGTGCTTAATTTTTAGCCTTTCAGGAGTAGTAGATCTATGTCTGACATTGAGGCCATTGTATTTTACCTCCATGGAGTATCATTCCTCTCAAGGATTGCTCAGTTTAGTCTTACAGATATAAATAAGGAAGGAAGTTTTCAGTATTTCAGCTAGAAATCCTTTGAGGGACCATCTCCTCACCTTGTACTCATTGTTTCCATCATTATTGAGCTAATTTTCATCATCTAGCAGCAGGTTTGAGCCTATCCCTCCTTGACAGCGAAATTTTCCGAAGCTGCTAAGTACTCAACAACCATATTCAGTGGAGAAGAAAAGTGCAGCTAGATCTTGAGCTTCTAGCTTGAGGATCTAGTGAAGGGATCATCCCTTCAAGAATAGATCTTATTGTACATCATATTACAACCATCGTTCTTCAAATTATGCTTCATATCTGCATACCCAGCAGTTATATGTGTAAGCCCTAAGAGGGTGATTTTCTTAGATAGATAGATCTGGAAAATCCTTTCTGTGTTATCTTGGGTATCCATCATAGAGCCCGGATATCTATTTTCATCATCATCGGAGCTCCCAAACTGCCTAGATATAAATTTCTATTTTTCTGGTAGTTGTAGTCCCAGCAGTTGTAATAGGGACAACACAGTTTTCCTTCCTTCAATCTAGCAGTTACACAATCCCTCTGGTGGGAACATTTTAGGGTCATTCTAGGCCATCTCTTTGGCTTCAGTTTATCATATTTTGAGCATTGTTGTATTTTATATCCACCCCCCATATAATAAAATGGCTTAGCTCTTTTTTTGCATTCTGATGTGTATTTAGATTTAGTGTTTACTTTTTGTAGTTCTTATATTGTGTTTTAGTATTACTTCATTCTCCATTTTGGGATAATACAGTGGTATCAGAGCTTGATCTTTGGCTCAGCTTGTGCACACTTCATCTTTTGCATCAAAAGAAGAAGCAGATAGTAGAAATCTATCATGAAGGAGGATTTCAAATTTTCCACTCTTCTCTTTAGATATTTGCAAGATCTCTCCAAGTTGGTCAATCAAATGAAGAGAGAAAGGAAAAGGAAGGATCCAAGAAGAATATTGGATGAGGAAGGTCCCAACACTTCTTATCAACATGAGAAGAAATCAGAGAAGCAAAGAGCTTCACATTATTCCACTAGATCCACTTTCTTTGATAAGAAAGAGGACTGGTCTGAATATGAAGGAGACTTGGGGCATGAGAGTCTAAGTAAATATTTGACTGAATACAAAGCATAACCTAGAGCTTTGAAGGAGAATCTCTCTCTCCAACAGTTCTTGCAACTCAAAGAAGAAATAATATCCCGAAGCAAAAATAGAAGAAAAAGGCATATATTATTCTTGTCTGCATTTGATGGATCTTCCACAAGCACATTAAGGGCTTGGAGGGAAGAATTGGCTATATTCTTTCTGAAATATCCTATATCATAAAGAGAGGCTGTGGATTTTGTAGTGCTGCACCTAGAAGGTGAAGCAAGAGATTAGTGGTTCAGTCACTTGTCCCATATGAAATTATCTGTTTATGCAGATTTATTCAAATACTGAAGAAGAGGTTTGGTAGAAACAAACCAGAAACATCTCACATAGTGACATCTCCCATCATTAAGGGGATAGTACATGAAGATCCAAAGGAATATGTCCTCGTTATCACTAAGGAGGAGGAGCCTCTACCACCACGTCCACCAGCTGCAGATGTACTTACATCAAGAGGGGGATCACTTGCATCTTTTCAAGATGGTCTTCAGTTCTTGACATTTGGAGCCCCATGCATGATTCATGAGATGCATGAGGAGGAGGCAGATACCATAACTAGTACAGTTGTAGAAGATCATCCATCATCATTACCAGTAGTTGGAGAGACTATTGCACCGATTGGAGGAACTCTTGTGGATGTGCAAGTTGTTCCAGAGATTCAGCTTATCCAATGTTTGAACATACTTTCTTCTCATATTGTTTCAGTACCTCCTATTGAGATATGTGAGACCATGCCATCAAGGCAAGTGCATATCCAAGGATTAGAGCACCTTGCTGATTTGAAGCAGAAAATTATCACTGCACATAGGACCCTTGATTTGATCAAGGAGAAGATGTATTGCTATCCCAGTTTTTCATGGTTGAGATACACCCAACACTTTGTGTTGAAGTGTAGAGTTGCAAAATATGGGAGGAGCACAGTCCTATTTATTACAGTGCCAAACTATGAGTTTAGCATTATATGTGGCCATGAGACAGCACATGTATCACCATGCAGATCTACATCATTGTCACTTAGTAGCAGTGATGATGAGAGGGCCCTATTATTCTTGGAGCATTTTTAAGGTAGCTTCATTCATGAAGCACTAGAGGGGCAGATGATAGATGGTAGACATCCTGTGATGGAGATCACTTTCCATTTTCAAGATGAAGTTTCCTTGATAAGCATCTCACAGCTCAAAGAGGAACCTCTAACTACAACATGTATGGAGCCTTATGGATTCCAATGGGCCTTTGATGAGAGGATCTCATTGAGAGACCTCAAAGGAGGTGCAATTCAACATTTCATGGAGTGAAAATCTATTCAGAAGGAGGATTTTGGTGTTCTACATTGGGAGGACACCAAGAGTGAGCTTGGTATGATTCATCATCCACATTGCGATCAATGGATTTGGATGAGGAGCAGGAGGTTGCATACCTTCCTATAGATCTATGATACCAGGCAGAAAGAAGCGTGGTTGTGCTGGTTGCTTTTGGGTGAGTATGGATACCACCCAACATCTCACATTTACATGATACATGCCATGTATATCACTGATGACATGCAACAGTAGGAGGCATGGTTGCGCTGGTTATTGATAAAAGAGTTTGGACACCTCATGATGTATCTTATGTCCATGTATTTTCTTTTGTTTGGGATATGTCTCATGTATTTACATGTATTTTTGTTTGGGATATATCTCATGTTCATGTATGTACTTGGGTTTGGGACAAAGCATAACTCTCACATGATGTGGCATAAGGGAGCTTATTTGTATTATTCTAATGAGCCATTCCACATGTCCCTTACTATTTTTTTGCTCCATGACTTGCATCATGATGATGTAAGGAGGCAACAAGAATCCTTGTTGATTTGGTTACTATTGGGAGAGTATGGGTTGATTTCTTCCCATACATTGCATGATATTGATGGAGGATAGAAACAGGAGGCCTTACAACGGTGGCTTCTGTTGGAGGATTATGGTCATTGTACTTGGTATAATGATGATGTGATGGGACAGCAAGATGCCTTAATATGGTGGCTTCTCTTGAGAGAATAGGGCCACTATATTTCGTACAATGATGATGTGGTATGGCAGCAAGAGGCATTGTTGCGGTGGTTTCTTTTGAGAGAGTATGGCTCTCACATTTATATTGATGAATATTTGTCATGGCAGCAAGAAGCATTGTTGCGGTGGCTTATTTTGAGAGAGTATGGCTCTCTTACTTTTTTCATGATGATATAGCATGGTAGTAGGAGGCGTTGTTGTGGTGGTTGTTATTGGGAGAATATGGTTTTACATTGTTCATGTTCATCCATATGTCTCTACTTCTTATTTTTCACTATGTTGATGTTATGTTTGGATCCTACATGGCCAACAGGGCTAATGATGAGAGCATTGATAGATGAAATATACTTTATGTATCATGGGTTGGAGAGATAATTCATGAGTTGGGACTTTCCACTTTGGGAAAAAACCACTTCGTTTAATGTATCTCATGTATAGAGGAGATCTTTGGACATCATACGGTTGCCACTTGGATATTCATTGATGAGGGAGGGCATCTAACTTTTTAGTTGGAGGCCATTCTAGGCATTCTAGAGAGGCATCTTTGGAGCTGGACATGCATGACACATTGTGACAGATGGGAAGGCCTTCCATATGAGGATGCCATTTGGAGTGAGGATGTTTTTTGTAGCATCCACTTTTGCAGTTGCTTGAGGACAAGCAACATTTTGGCGGTGAGGAAAGTAATATTCCCAATTTTCCACAAGATAATTGGAATATTAGAGTTCTTAATTTTCATAATTAAATAAGTAAATAAGAGGGTGGAGGGACCCAAAAAACCCATAGATGAATAAAACCCACTTTTGATGTGTGTATGTGGATATTTCAGATCTAGATCTACATCATGGAGTAGTGGAGCAGCTTCTTTAATGAAGGAAGAGTGGAGACCATGGATCTTAAATGTAAAATCTTGAGGATCTTGGAGGAGGTCAATTAATATCATAGTGCATTCAAAGTAAGATCATAAAGCACTTATTATGAGATAGTGAAGGAAGTAGTGCACCTAATGCACGCATGATGGAGAGAGTGGGAATTAAATTCACACATGATGGAGATCATGGAGAGAAAGCGCAACCTTCATGAAGGCTAGTGGCCACATAGGCAGCACAGTTATGAGGTGGGCCTGGGCTATGGAAGGCTCATAATCTATATAATGAATATGAAGACACAATAGAAGGAGGATTTGGATTATTATTTCTGATCTGTTTAGATCTATATTTTTCATTTGACGTTTCTATGCATGCTTATGTTGTTTAGCTAAGTTTGCAGTGTTGTTTAGCATAGGGTGTTTCCAAGCGGAAATCCCACCCTTACCCATGGGGGACTTCAAGTGCCTACTCTGGGAAGGTTTATATTGAGATTTATTCATCATATGGCATTTGTGCCATCTTCAGCCACACTCATATGTGCTTCCAGCTGCAAGAATAACACAATTCATGTTTAAGGGTTTGAGAGGTGGTGGTTGTTTCTAGCATTTCAACTAGGAAACTAGTGGAGGATTTATCCTTTCACCTTGTGCTTCATGTTCAGATTTTCAGGAGCAACAGATCTATATTCGACATTCAAGGCATTTTATTTTACCTCCATGCAGTAGCAGTCCCCTCAAGGATTGTGCAGTTCAGTCTTGCATATATAAAGGAGAAAGGAAGTTTCCAGTATTTTAGCTGGAAATCATGTGAGGGACCATCTCCTCACCTTGTACTAATTTTTTCCATCATTATTGAGCTGATTTGAATCATCTAACAGCAGGCTTGAGCCTCTCCCTCCTTGACAGTGCAGTTTTCTAAATTTGTTGAGTATTTAGCAACCATATTCAGTGGAGGAGGAAAGAGCAGCTAAATCTTGAGCTTCTAGCTTGAGGATCTAGTGAAGGGGTTAGCCATTCAAGCATAGATATTATTTTACATCATATTGCAGCCATCATTCTTCATATTATTCTTTAGATCTGCATACCCAACAGTTATATGTGAAATCCCTAAGAGGGTGATTTTCTTAGGTTGATAGATCTGGAAAATCATTTCTAGGTTATTGTGGGTATCCATCATAGAGCCCAGATCTCTATTTTTAGCATCATCAGAGATCCCAAACTTCCTAGATCTAAATTTCTATTTTTTTGGCAGTTGCAGTCCCATCAGTTGCAGCAGGGAAAACACATTTTTCCTTCCAGCAGTCAAGCAGTGACACAGTCCCTCTTGTGGGATCATTTCAAGGTCATTCTTGGCCATCTCTTTGGCTTGAGTGTCTCATATTTTGAGCACTCTCGTACTATTTATCCATCTCCCATATAATAAAATGGCTCAAATATTTCTATGCGTTCTAATGTGTATTTAGATTTATTGTTTACTTTGTTGCAGTTCTTATATTGTGTTTTAGTATTACTGCATTCTCCCTTTTGGGATATTACAGACTATAACAATAATAGTTATTCACAAGTTGGAAATGGAGGCAGTCAAATAGAAGTGGGTATGGATGATTACTTAAGGGATACAACTGCCATGGAGGCAATGTTGTTAGATGCATTCCAAAATGATGATCAGCTATGGGATGATGCTCATATCATTGACACCTTTTTCGCAAGCCTTAAATTTGCTTCCACCACCCCTCTCTTTGGAACTGGCGGTCAGTCAAAGTCTACCCAGTTGGGGACAACGGTGTTACTGTACAAATTGAAAGAAAATTTTGGCTTTTCGAAAGCATGTTTCTCGGAATTTTTGAGGTAAATTATAATTACCATAAAATCCTCCCTTATATTTTGAGAAATATAATCACACAATGAACATTACAAATGGTCAATTTTATGAACGTTAATAATTATATCGGCATTAATGTACATTTAATGTTGTCCATGATCACCAACTATAGGTTGTTCAAAGATAAGGTTCTTCCGAGTGATAATGTCTTGCCCGGTAGCTGCAAAGAGGCAAATAAATTATTGAAAATGTTGGGTGTTGAGTACATATCATATCATGCATGTCCAAATGATTGTATTCTATATAGAGGAGAATATGCAGACAAAGAGATATGTCTGAAATGTGGGCATGACATGTATAATAAATCTAAAAAGAAGGGTAAATCACGTGATCCTCCTTTTAAGTTATTGAGGAACATGCCTATAATCCAAAGGATTTAAAGGCTCTTTGGTGCAAAGAATTAGCTATGTTCCAAGGATAGCATGCCTCACAGAGAAGTGATTTGGTAGTTATGTGAATCCCAACAAATTCAATAGCCATGAAGCATATAGAGGATACATGGCCTGAAAAAGTCAAGGATGAAGTACGAAGTCTACAAATCAACATAGCCATGGATGGCGTTAACCCATATTCCCTCCAAAACACCAACTATTTTGTTTGGCCTATATTAGTGATCAATAAAAATATCCCACCATGGTTTTCCATGAAGAATGAACATCTTATGTTGGCTCTCATAGACCCTGGTAGAAGACAAGTGAATAATATGGATGTCTACTTACAACCATTGGTAGATGAATTGAAGGAATTATGGGATGGGATAAATGTATACGATGTATCAAGACCCATCACAGTAGAGAGGATTTTTACATTGTATGGCATATGTGCTTACACGACAGATGATTATCTAGGCTTAGGATTTTTCTTTGGTAAATTACATTTTTATTGATTTTTATACATATAACAATATTCTTTCACATATTAGTTATTTAATTTGTTGTAATTGTTCTGATCTTCATGATATTCTTTAACATGCCATGCATATAAAAGGTATACAATAATCTTGCAAGTCTTGTAACAAAAGGGTATTTTGGATGTAAATGTTGTGGACCTTCTCTGAAAGCTAGATGGTCCAACGACCTAAAAATGCCAGTGAATGACTGCTCCAAGGTATTACTCCCAGAAGAACACCCTTACAGAACCCAAAGGCCCCTAATAACGACACCAGATGAATGGCTTAGATCATATGAGAGAGAGAAGGAGAAGGAATTCATAGAAATGTTCGATTCAAATGGGGAGCCTATGTTCGATGATCCAGAATTCTTGAACACCTATGTTGAGAAATTTCCCATTGAGATGAAAAGGAAATCTATATTTTATGACCTCCCATATTGGGAGCATATTAAGACTACCCACTTATTAGATCCCATGCATATATTTAAAAATGGTTCATATTCTTTATGGAGGCACATATCATCGAAACAAAGTGACACATTGGCTGTTAGGAAATATCTTATTACTTCAAAAATAAAAAAGAAACATTGGCCAAGACGATTAGAAAGTGAAAGATTAGAGGCTGGCGTTGGTACCTCTAATTCATGGTATTTCAAAGAAGGTGATGTCCCTTGGATTTAAAAAAAAATATGATCTTTCTTCGGTAAAGGAAGTATAATGGGTGTGAGGGTGCCATTTTCATACGGGTCTTCACTACAGCACTGCTTCACTGGGGATGACCATTTGTCGGGGTTGAAATCACATTACCATTTGAATCTTATATGAGTATGTATATTGTCAAAAGCATGGTTGTATTATTTGTTATATTAATAAATTTTATCTCATGCAGGGATCATAAAACATAACTAATTTTTTATATTACTGCACGTGTTTATAACTTTGCAATGTCATTATCCTTTGTTCATGTGTGGGTATGTGAAACATAAATACCCCCAAGACCTAGGACATGCCATATCTAAATTATTTGCATTTATACGTTGGATCACGTCAAAGGAGATTCATGTGGCTAGCATTCCACAATGGCGTCAAGTGATATTTGAGATGGTTTGTATGTTTGAGAAGGAACTGCTGATGAGTTTCATGCACTTGTAGGTTATTCTTCTAATCCACCTATTAGATGAGGTTGAATTAGTTGGAGTGGTTTCTTGTTGTTCGATGTTCTTCTTAGAGAGGTACATGAAGAAATTGAATGGTTTTGTTCGACAAAGGGCAAAACCCGAGGGATCTATAGACAAAAGAGAAGGGGAGATGCTCCAAATGAATGGAAAAATGCGATTGATAAAGAGTAAGAAACTCATAATTTTTAAAATTTACACAAAGTAAATATTCATGTTGAAATTCTATATAATGTATATTTTGGTCTCATACGTACTATATGTCAATATGATTTCATCAATGAATGCATAAATTGAAGTAATCAATAAATTAGTTCTATACAATTCCGAAGTGACACAACTGTGGGTCGCATTGTACGAAAAAAAGAGGATGAAATGGGATAGTGACAGGAAATAATTCAGATGGTTGAATGGTAGAAATGTGCCTTATCCCGATCATTTAAAAGAAAATATGCCAAAAATATGCCCCAACAGTTGTGTTGTTGGCCAAGTCAGAGAGAAATACGGTGCAACCAGTCTTTACCCGTGTGCTGAAGAGGATGTGCTAAACATAGGGATTGGGTGCATCCACTCAGTAATAATATATTTAATTATGTACATTTGAAACTTAATAATGCACCTTTCAAATGTAATTACATATATATTTCATATTTTAACTATTGGGCTATTATAAGACACATGACACTATGATTTTTTAACTTTTTTTATAGGTGCATTTGTTCCCATCTATGTGGACATATGGACACCATTTTCACACCAAAAATGTTGATGATGGACACGTGACACAAGACTATGGAGTGGAAGTCGAGTTTGATCAATCTAGTCAATCTAGCCACCATGATCAAAACCTTGTACGAGGGATGTTAGGTTACATCAAAAAGATACAAGAGATCATTGAAGTGGATTTATCTTCTTTCCAATGTGTTATTTTTAGGTGCAAGTGGTGAGACACCTTTGATCGGAATAATGTAAAGGAAGATCGAAATAGTAGGCTTATATGTATCAACTCTAGAAAGATGTGGGATGAAGCTAAGGAGCCTTATGTTTTCCCAAAACACTGCAACTAGGTGTTTTTTTACCCAGATGTGTTGGATAGGGATTGGTGGTTCGTATTGATACATGACCCTAGATCAAAACATATTTTTTAGAACAATAGTGTTATCACACCAAGCGAGCTGGAAGATAATGAGGGTGATCATGAGAACCAAGAGTGACATGGTACATGTGTTATTTCATCATTTATACTTTTTAAGATGGGTTTTTATAAAGAAGAGGTCTTAATTACCTTATAACTAAGACTCGTTTTTTCAAAACATTATAATATGTATTTTGAATTAATTGGTAATTTGCATTGTGTTAATGTTAAAACAATTTCACTTGATAATTTGCAATTATGTTGATCTCGAAAACAATGGCGTACTGTAAAATAAACTCATAATAAATTAATGAAAATTCTAAAGTACATGAATTTATTTGCATTATTTTCTAAACTTTATTATGTTGCAATAATTTATATTCTAGATTTATGATTTTACAATTATTTACAAATTTACAAATTTAAAATTTTAATAAAATAATTTTGCATTAATACAATTAAAATTTTACAAATATTTTACAAATAACAATTACAATTACAATTACAATTTTACAATTTCACATATATACGATTACAATTAAAATAACAATTACAATCATTTCACATTAATACAATTAAAATTTTACATATATTTTACATATAATTACAATTAAAATTAAAATTACAATTACAGCTACAATTTTACAATTTCACATACAATTACAATTAAAATTACAATTACAAAATTTAATTTAATCATTTCACATTAATACAATTAAAATTTTACAAATATTATACATACAATTACAATTAAAATTACAATTAGATTTAGAATTACAATTACAATTTTACAATTTCACATACAATTACAATCATTTCACATTAATACAATTAAAATTTTACAAATATTTTACATACAATTACAATTACTATCATTTCACAATAAATTAAATATTACAATTACAACTAAAATTACAATTACAAATACAATTACAATTTTAGATACAGTTAAAATTATTTAATAAATATCATGATTTAATATTAAAAATTACATCATGATCATGATAACCATCATACAAACATCATAATCAACTAAAAAACACATTCAAATTCGCTAACATCATCTAATCATCATGATCATGATCATCTAACAAAACGCAAGCATTGTATAACATCATCACAAAACAAACATCAAATATACATCTCATGTCAAATAACTGCTATCACATACACACCTATCTGCAAGATGCACATTAAATGAACATATCTAACATGACCTAACAATATACATGTCATGATGATCAAAAATATAAATTGTAATATAAATTTCAAATATCAGCTCATGGTACATCATCAATAGTAGTACTAGTCGAGGCCTACTCAGTCAATGGTGCAGCCTTGACAAGCTCAGATAGATGTCGATCATCATGTGCCGGTTGATATAGTGGTGCCTCATGCTGATCAAGATCAACTGTCGGTTGCTCATGATGACTCTACATGGATGGTCCAACCTACTCATGATCCTGAGTACTACTGGATGCTGCAGGCTACTGATCATGATGACTCGACGTGGATGGTCCAGCCTTCTCATGATCATGAATGCTGGATGTCACAGGCTGAGAAGGCTAACTCAACGTGGATGGTCCAGCCTACTCATGATCATTACCGTTGGTCGATACTACAGGCTGCTCATCTGTGGCACGAGGTGAACGATGATCACTCCCCTGATCATGATCATCAGATGATGTGTCGATGCTCGATTGTCGATGTACTACGTCTCAACCACGCCTACGTCGAAGGGCCCTCCTCAACCGCGCCACTAAGCTGATAGCTCCTACGACATGTCGCATCAGGGTCAACATGTCACGTGGCATGCCTCTCCACATCGCTATCAGCCTAGCATCAACCTATATCTCTCTCATAATGGTCGGCCTGACTCCCTCCTCCACAAGAAGTCCACAGAGTTGTTCACCCAACTCCATCCTACATCTAGTATCAGGCCTATGCCTCACACCAGCCGATACCCGCGTAACATGATGACCAGGTCTATCTGCACCGACCTCATCCTCGACATCTGCCATCTCCTAATCGTCATCAGGATCTACACCTAGATCATTTGGTGGTGGTGGCATGTCATCGCCATCAAATGACCCAATGTCTGTGAAATATATATAAGTACACAACAATAATTAGACAATTTCATTAAACAGTTTAATAAAAACAAGTTAAAGAACATGTTAGAATAAATTTAAAGAAAACACTAATATTACCTATATCATCCGATGGCTCATCATCTGTGAAGAGGATGTTGACACACCCTCACCAATCCAAACCATCATATGGATAGGGGACCAGAACGAAGGCATGATCATCAACACTAGCTAGCAACTCCAGTGCAACATGCGATATCCTCACGGAAAAGTCTTACTCGCCCCTCTTGGGCATCATCTGTCCCCACATCTGCATCTTTACATGCAGCATCCACCTACAAGGATGCCAAAAAAAGGTAGGTCTCGTCTCTGGAAACCTCTCAAAAAATAAACAAAATAGATTTGAAGCGAAAGGGAAGTTCACCCTCCCTTGTGCCTAAGCACGACATCTATATAAAGTTGCACAAAACTGCCGCAAAAAAATGGCAGACCACCTCACAAGTTGTGGCACCTATAATAAAGAATCGACATAAAATAAAAGCGGGCAACTAATTCATTCCTGTCACTGGTATGGTGTGGAATAGTCCAAATCAGTATTGATAGGCACTTCACCTCCTCTCTACCAAATGAAGCAATCCATAACTGACCACCGGAGACCTAAAAATCTACAGGAGACAGTATATCGACATTAATGTATCTCTAGGAGTACACCAACTGAATCTTGGTTTCATAGCTAATGGAGACCTCTGGGAACGAGGGAAAATTGTACCCTCTCCTCGATAGGCTATTAATAAAATAGATGTCCTCCTCAGTGGGTGCATACCACTAGTTAGGACCAACTAGGAAAGCCTGTCGGTGGGCATTCCACCTGAAGATAAGTTGTTGCAATAACCCACCATGGCCCTTCAGGGATGTCGCCCCCTCATAGAACATGAGGAGGCCTACCTCCCTTGGGAGCGTCTGGGTGGTTGTGGTAATAGGGCGAGGGTACATATCTCTCTCCCTCTCTCGTGCCTCCCACAGGCAAACCACATTATACTGGTCTGCCATATGTTTTTTTTGTTCCCTCTCTTCTCTCCTTTAACGTCGCTGAATGATTGACATATTAAATACATTTTTTTTATTAAATGAGACATGTATTTAGAAATATATATATATAATTTTTTTTGAAAAAAAAAAACAGTCAGTGCACCCAAAAAAAACAAACGTGCACCGATACTGTTGCATTTGTTCTTATCGTGCACCAGCTGTGGTGCACCTGGAGATTTTCAGTGCACCGCACATCATGACCTGTATTTTATCAAGCGTTGCATTGACTAAACTATCCAACCCGAGGCGGATAATTCCATCAACACATCACCAAACATCATGTAGTGGTCAACGGTGTGGTCATTTACTTGATCATAACGTTGACTATGAACAAATTCGGGAGGGCGATGCGCTGACCAAACTACTCACCCCGGGGTGGATAGTTTCGTCAGTGCACCGCCCTCCTGGAATAATTACACGGTCAACGGTGTGGTTGGTTATACTATGTACCAGTATCGAGAGGGCGATGCCCTGACCAAACTATGTGCCCCAAGCATAGAGTTTAGGCAGCGCACCGCCCTCCTGACATCACTACATAGTCAACGATGCGATCGGTTACACGGTCGCACCGTTAACCATTTCCAAGTTTGGGAGGGCAGTGCATTGACCAAAATATCCACCCCGGGGTGCATATTTTAGTCAATGCATTGCCCTCCCACACTTGGAGATGGTTAATGGTGTAGCCAGGTAACTAACCGCACCACGATTTCTATAAATTTAAAAAAGGCACGATATGCCATTTCGGTACCGCCCCAGAACCGGTGCAGATACCTTTAGCACCAGTTGCGGTGCAGCCTATAAATTTACAGGCAGCACCACGAACCGGTGCAAGCCAAACAACTTAAGCACACCGCAAGAGAATTTTTTTTTTTAAAGAATGTGAATTTTAAGCTATTTTACAAAGCTAATCTGCTAAAAGGTTTAATTATGGAAAAACAAGTAAAATGCCTGTACATTTGGGCATCGAGGAGACATATTTGTTGTAGAATTTTCAAAACGAAATTTTCCCACCGTTTTGAAAATTTTGAAATGGAGATGGTGGGCAATGGACAGCAGCAGTGCGTGCAATGCGAGCACTGATGGCAGGGTGCCTCAGATAGGGTAAAGTTGCACCGATGCTTGAGAGATTTCGAGAACTGAAAAGTGAAAAATGTGGATTTTTGGGCCGTAATTTTTTTCTTTATTTAAACCTGTTCCGGTGCGCGGGTTTTTGAGGCGCACCGCGCGGTTTCTTACAGCCACATTGGGTTGTTTCAGTTTTGGCATGGGTTTTTATGACGCACCGGGGTTGAATATGTGTAGAGCACTGGTGCGCTGCAGTAATTATATGCACCAAGTAGGTTTGTACCGAGTGCACGGTGCCCTAGTGTGCCAATTTGTAGTACGCACCAGTGCTTTCTCTAGTGGAACGCAACGGTGCATTTTAGGATGAGAAATGCACCGGACAAAAAACATCTGCAAAAACCTCCACCCGCCAACCTCCTCTAGTATCCTCCACTACAAACGAATTTTTGGGCTATTTTTATAAGGGGTTCCTCAAAAACATCCGCTAGAGGGTCTTTTCCTTGTGGTGCAATATGCTTTAGAAAATTAACCTCTCCTCTTTGTTTCAATGGACTTTTTATATAGGGGTTGCAATGTAACTTCCTGGAGATTAATATGGCTAAATATTAGAACTGAATGTACACCTATTTTCCACGAATTTGATGAAGCACAGTCCATTCCAACCTCTATTTGCTTGACTAGGCGTTTATTGATACATGGGCGCAATGTTTTCTCACACAACTACAAAATAGGGCTCCAAAGAACCTAAAATATCTCCCAAATGGTAATGAACTTGGGAAAAATAGTCATGGAGAACTTAATTGGGCCCGTTATGAACAAATCCCATATTTTTGTTTTGCGATATTCACTTTATTTTTCTCAAAACACATGTTTGAAGTTTACTGGTAAAAACTGCAGTGATTTTCCCTTGATCTTTGCCTGGAGGTCCAAATGTGTGAGATGGGTGGAATTTGACCAACAAAAATCCATATTGGAGCTTCTAGAAACAATTTCCATGTGTTGGATTTCATTCTAGAGTGGTGCTACTACCTCAACCATGGAGACAACTGAGGAAATTGTAGAAACTTGAATTGTCAAACTATCATTAGTAAAACCATGCATAATTTTCTTTAATTCATTAAAAATAATATAAATAATAATAATAAACCATGTAAACATGTATGCAGGAATTTGGTGCATTTATGAAGAAATATGGTTAAAAATGATGAAAATGGGTGAATGAAATGATGCGAAAATGGATGGTTTCATCAACAAAATTATGACAAATCGGAGGCTCAACATTCCCCCACACTGGAGATTTTTCATGTCCTCATGCAAACAAAGCATTGCAAAGTTTCACAATCCAACTAGTTCCTTGTGTTCCTTTATTATGTCATTTCAACTAAATCCTTGACCAAAGCTCCAAGAGAGCAATATTGACCCTTCATCTCAAAAAGAAGCACTTTTCTCCAACCCTTCATTATTTATTATATGCAACTTGAGTGAAAATAAATGATGCCCAACATAGTAGCATATCCAAGTACTTGTCGTTATTTTAATTGTGATCAAATTGTTCAATCCTTGGCAGAATACCATACTGTGAAGAACACATCAAGAATTTTACTCCATCTATAGAATGTGCTATCCATCCTTGTGAAGGTCATCCCATTAGTATGGCTGGAAATGGTCATAGGTTGCAGCCCATAACGATTGTCTTCTTATCTTCCATGCATAGCAACCAATCATATTTCAACAATGTTATCAAATAGTTTCTTCAATACCTCACAAATTAATGAATGAAGAAGACTTCCCAATGTGAAGCTTTTGACAAGATGAGTTGCACATAACACAAAAAAATTTGTTGGGGGTTATACAACTCATCAAAGCCTAAAATATACTTCCAAGTGATTTCAAGAGTGTTTGAACAAAGCCTTGTTGTAATCTTCTTCTTGTGGCTTTGTACTCATCATTTCTTGGTTTCCATTAAAAATATGAAGATGAGCAATATGACACATAATATAAGTGCTAGATGTACTTTTGGATCATGTGCTACAAACATGTACCATGAAGTCAAGTTTTTCTATTTGTAAAATAATTATTTTTCTCAAGAACGTCATGTTGATGGACCATTAAGGAAAGCGTGATTAACAAGAAGAGAAAGTTTAAACGAGTGGTGAAAGCATAGAATAACATCATTGTGACCAT
Organism: Pinus albicaulis; assembly: GCA_034641835.2. Taxonomy (NCBI): domain Eukaryota; kingdom Viridiplantae; phylum Streptophyta; class Pinopsida; order Pinales; family Pinaceae; genus Pinus; species Pinus albicaulis. The sequence continues at coordinate 615,864,731 of CM076582.1, forward strand.
GGAAAACAATGAGATGATTGCATGGGTGGTAGGAATTTGTTGATAAAGAATCAATCATAACTTGTGAGATTGGTTGTTAAAAGGTATGACAAAACATAATGGGAGAAAAATTGGAACTACATGTTTACAATAGCTTTTCATCGAAATTTCTATAATTCTTAACAAATTAAAAAGTTTAAGGCTAGTTTTACCTCAAGTTTACTTTTTGGAATTGGAGAAGAGAATATGATATGATGGCTGATTTGGTGTTGATTTGGTTCAGGTACTCTGCTCCATGATGCATTGACCTCCACTTTGACCTTGCTCCACAAAATGTATCTTTTTCATGTAGCAAATTCGTTTTTTCCAATTTCTCTCAAATGGTAAATCATATTCTCCTGAAATTTTTTGATTTTGTTACTATTAATATTATGCATCTTCCCACACAATATCTCAGCCAATGGGCACACAAATCTCGAGAAAAATAAGAAATGGTTGTAGGTGAAAGTGAAAATTTTCTTGAAAAATACACTGGAATTTTCTGAAATTTTATGTGCTCATTTACCCTATCTCAATACATTTACCATAACAATTTCAGGCCCAATGGATGCACAGTTCGCAAGCTATGATCAAATCAATTTATGCCATGTTTCACCCTTCACGCTACCCAACGTTGCAACAAAAACATATGCCACGAACTCATTTTAAGGCCAAATTGAGTGATTCAAAAGGGAAACTATGTATTTTTACCTTTTCTACCACGACATGCCTTTAGAATCCCATTTTTATGAATAAAAGGAGATGTTGTGCAAAAATACTGAAATCTACCCTAATCTGTCCAAACTGGTGAAAAATTTAAAAATGCTTTTAAAACCTGTTGAGAAGTCCACGAAATTTGCACTTTTTTAATTATGTTTGCGCCTTACTCAAATTATGATATTCTAAGAAAACCTAGAAGCTCGAAATGTTTTATATCTGCTCCAATCTCTTGCAATATTTGTGCCAAAACCACCTTTGGAAAAAAAAATTTACAACATAAATGGGTTGCTATAGCAATCACTGCAAAAACTGCAAATTTCTGCAGCTGTTGCAAAAAAAAGTCAATTTTTGCATAAAATTATTTTCTCCGATTTTGAACTGCTGATTTGAATTGTGTATTGTATGCTGAAGTAGAAACCATGAAACATAATTCATATTGACTGAAATAGGCCCAAATTTATTATTTTGCTTGAAAATGAAATGAATGAGGAAGTGTTGTAATGGTGCCATCATGTTGTTATTGAATGAAAATATATGAACATGATGCTACAAGAAACCAATAAAATGTATTGCTGCAAGTTGTTGTTGATTCCATAAAACCATTAGTCTTCATCAAAGCCAAAATTCATGGTACAATTCTTACCATACGAATGAATGTGTTGAAGTCGAGGATGGGAAGAAATCATTGGATTACCGATCAATGATGAAAATCGTTAACAATGCGAGAAAACTCACTGATAATGTAAATGAGTGTGAAGGTACCTGAGTGCATCTTGACAGGGATGAATGAGAGTGTTGAAGTCAAGTCACCTGCAAGATCTAACAATCAAGAGACATTGTTGTATTCCCATTGTTGTCAATGAGGAGGCTTGCAATTTATGTATGCAAGTTCCAAGGCACTCCAAATAATCTCCAATCTTGATCCCAGATAATGTGTTGAGGTCGATGGGAAAAGATCTATTGGAAGGTGGACCTTAAGGAATTCCACATCACCCAACTCGAGCATAGAACCAAAAATTATTTGAAGAACCATAATAAAATATTGAAACCATCATGAAATTTTAGAACTTATTGTGAACTTTTCTCATCAGTTTTCTGGTTTTCAAGCAAAGCTCATGCCAAATTGCGCCAGCAAGCTGGTTTTCACAATAGGACTTATTTTTCTGTTTAATTTTTAATTTTATTTTTTATATATCCTACTCTACTTGAAAAATAAATCTTGTTCAAGTATATGAATACTTCCAATGGAACCATGTATGTAACAAGATGATAGATAAACTCATATGCGGGTTTGAAATATACTCTTTGATATGTACCAGTATATGAGGTACCAATTGCCTTGATTGAGATCATGTCAAAAGATATTTAAGAATTGAGCATTGGGATCCGATGACTGCCTTGAACCAAGATTCAATGTAATCTTGTATTCCTTGGCTTCCTATTATCATGTCATGCAAGTCTTCAAATATGTGATCTTCATTCATAGAATCTAGTGATAGGCATGCAAGAAACTTTTCAATCTCACGTTCCAACAACTTCTCCTTATCAACAGGCATCCATGATTCTTGGACCTTATCTGAATCTTCTTCTTTTGGTTGTTGTTCTTCAATGGCATCTGGTGAATCATTTTTCAATACCTCAAAATTGTAAGTGGATTGAGGTGTTTTATTGTTGGGGATTCGAAATGGTTGTGCAGGTAGTGGAGTGCGAATGGATCTTTGGGGTGCTTGTGTGGTTGGTAATAGGAAAGGTTGAATTGAGGTTGATTGATGGTGAAATTGATGTTGTGGTGGAGGTGAATGGTATTGACAACATTGATATTGGTATTGAGGATAGAGAGGGAAATATTGAGGATATGGTGGATTTCCTTTGTAGGGCATTTGCCAACTTTGTTGCCGAGATTGGTTTTTAGGTTGGGATTGAGATGACCAAGGTTTCCAAGGTTGGTTTTGAGGTTGGGATTGAGATGTCCAAGGTTTCTAAGGCAAGGGTGTTTGCCAATTACTTTGAGATTGTTGGGCATAACCTTGAAAATGTGCATAAGGATATTGCATCCTATTGGGTTGATGAGGTTGCCAAGGTCCTCTTGGAGCTACATAACAAAGTTGTTCTTTTGCTTGATTCGCTCCATTATCCTTCTAGTAAATTTCCTTCAATGCTAGTAATGATGGGAAATCTTCAGTAGTATGTGGTCCTTCACAAATTTTGCAAATTTTAATGTTATCAAGTGGACATTTATGCAAAAAATGTTTCTTTGTAGATTTAGGGAAAAATAAAGCAATATTTTCAACTTTTTTCTTGTTTTTCATTCTGAGCATGTCAATTTGTTCATTTAAATTACCAAGAATGTTGAGCAGACTGTTAAGTTCAGTTTGACTTACCAATCTTGATGTCAACTTACTTACTCTTTCCATAAATGGATCTTGAGAGGATCTTACATACTTTGCTTTTCCTCTTGATATGTTCTTGCACAATTCACAAATCTCTTGAAATGAAAATTGATAGACATCTCCTTTTCCCACCAAATTAAGAAGATCAACCCATTCATCCTTTATAGCATTTAGTGGGAGAGTTTTCAATGTTTCTGATCCTAAATTATGCAATTTAGATCTTTTGATATTATAAGTAAATCTCTCCATTAAATCTTCTAGGATTTCATCCTCTTTTTGGTTCATCTTAAATACTTCATTTCTAAGGTCATGGTGTATGCAATAATATTTATATTTTTCCAAAAATACTATTTTCATATCATCCCATGTCCTTATAGAATTTTCTCCTAAATTCATGAACCATCTAAGAGATCTATCCTTCAATGTTTCCAGAAACAAATACAGTTTTTGAATGTGTAATGAGTATCCATAAGATCTACAAATTATTTCAAATTCAAAAAGAAAGGTTTTCGGGTCTTCTGATCTCATACATTTGAAGTTAGGAAGAACAGATGGACGGATTCTTTTCATATGACCATTGACTTCAGTTTCTTGAATGGGAAATCCAAAAGGATCTTCCTCATTCTCATCATCTTCATCCATTTATTCAACCTCCTTTGTCACATCTTCTTCTACCTGAAAAAATAATAATTCATGTTGTGGATGTGTGGCTCTTACTGCACCACGTGATATAGTGGGCGTGGTAGGTGATTGGAGTTTTTATTTTTATTTTTTAATGAAAAGAAAAAGGCTCCTATTTACACTTCCCCGGCAACAGCGCCAAAATTTTTGGTCAATTTAATTGTCTTAAATTGATTACATAAATTATCGACCAGAGTTTGTAAACTTGTGAAGTGCAAGTGCACAATATATGCTAGAATCATCTTTTATTCATTTAGTTTATTGGTGTGATGATTGGATTTGTAGAAATTACTTCTAAGGATTTTTTTATTCTTATGTTCCTAATGAAATTGATAAATTTAAATTACAACTAAGTTATAAAAATCAACATGCTTTCTAATCTGTAAAAACTGAAACAAACTTTCTCTATCTTATGAAGAAATCTTAACTAATTTATTTGTTAGTCTCTAAAAATTCTTATTCTCTAACAGTCTTGTTCATGAAGATAAAATCGAATTCTAGAAAAGAGAATTTATACATTTTTATGTTTTTGAAATGAAATGTTATGGTAATGAAACTTGTAAAGAAATCACTAAAGCTCTTGAAAAGAAATAACTCATGAACTGAAAAGAACGCACTCATATTTTGAAAGGAAATCACTCAATCACTAATGTTTTAAAAATAAATCACTCATTCTATTTGAAATAAACCACTCGTGAACTTGTAAAACTACTCTAAAATAAATCACCGCTGCTCTAGAAGTAAAACTATGAATCATCTACAATTTGAAAATTCAAAAGAAAAGATGGATGAATCTACATCAAATGATAAAAGAAGACTTATGAAAGCATCTACATCAAATGATAAAAGAGGACGTATGAAAGCATCTACATCAAATAAGAAAAATAAATTCTGGAAGTAACTACAACAAATGAAAAATTGGAATTCCGGAAACAACTATGGAAAATGACAAAATTCTGAAAAAACTATGGCAATTGACAAATTGGAATTATGAAAATAAATATGGAAAATGAAAAATTGGAATTCTGAAGAAAAAAAACTACGGCAAATGACAAATTGGAATTATGAAAATAACTACGGCAAATGACAAGTTGGAATTCTGAAAATAACTTCATCAAATGATAAAATGAAAAACATAAAAACAACTACATTAAAAACATAAAATGCAGAACCTTCATTGTTTGCAGGGGCCCTTCACAAACAAGTGGTCAAGTATTTACTCCAACAGTTAGCTGCGGATCAAGTCTTCAAGGTACTTCTTCATTAAAAATTAATGAAAAACAGAGTTGTAAAACTTCACAATATGCTTTAGAAAATTAACCTCTCCTCTTTGTTTCAATGGAGTGTTTATATAGGGGTTGAAATGTAAATTTGTGGAGATTCATATGGCTAAATATCAGAACTGAATGGACACCTATTTTCCACAAATTTGATGAAGCATAGTCCATTCCAACCTCTATTTGCTTGACTGGGCATTTATTGACACATGGGCGCATTTTTTGCTCACGCAACTACAAACTAGGGCTCCAAAGAACCTGAAATATATCACAAATGGTAACGGATTCGGGAAAACTACTCTACTAGAACTTAATTAGGCCTGTTCTGAACAAAACCCATGTTTTTTTTTACTATATTCACTTTATTTTTCTCAGAAAACGCATTTCAAGTTGACTAGTCAAAACTGTTGTGATTTTCCCTTGATCTTTGCCTGGAGGTCCACATGTGTGATCTGGGTGGAATTTTACCAACAACAATCCATATTGGAGCTTCTAGAAACAATTTCCATGTGTTTGATTTCATTCTAGACTGGTGTTACTACCTGTTTTCCAAGTAAATCCCCTCTGCAAACAGAGGCGATCCCTCTAGCCCTAGGGTGGGTCTAGCAACTACGAGAACATACTAACATCTACCTTCCTAGATTGTAAATGAAATTCAGAACAAGGAAGATGACCTACCTCATTCTGATGCTATGATCTTCCTTCGGCAAAGCTTGTAGCAGAACGTGTCTCAACAAACCCTGTCGAGAATCTGGACGAAGCTCTCTCTCTTACGGGATTCTCTTCGGCTTGGCTCTCAATAGTTGCCCAGCTATAGTTTCCTTCCTACAAGTTCAGCTATAACATGTTCAAACCTTCAACCATTCAGCCATTTAGCTCATGTTCAACCAGCACATCAATGGAAGATGGCTATATTTATAGAGGAGAGGAGGAGGTTGGGATCCCTACAATAGTGGAATGGAGGCCTTATCCCTTGGAAGGTTTCCCCATAAGGTGGAAACAAGAGGCCAAAGGAGGAAGGTCATGGTTATTCAGTCGAACCACCCTCTATGACTCATCCATGAAGTTGTTGTGATCGAAACTTCGTCTCTTTTTTTAAAAAACTTTCCATAAACAGATTGGCGCGGGTGCTTAACTGGGACAAAGTGCCAACTGGCACGGGCTTAGTGTTAATTTTCCTCATTGGCGCAAGGGCATAACGGGCTAGTAGTGCCAAGGCAAAAACAGTGGTCTGCTCAGGAAACGGTCAACAGAAGGATTTTTTTCCTCATGGCAAGGGATGCAATGATGGTATTTTCAAGGCATGACACTGCTTATTAGTCACAGAAAATACCCTCCAATGGGTGAGATGGGGATTGCAAGGACAGTGACAAATTACTTTGTAACAGATGCCCCCTAAAGCATGAGGTCCAAGAGAGAGGGAGGGGTGAAATGCTTTATGAGAACACGCCCAACTGAAACACTGCCGTCGAAAATTCTGCAAATATAAATATAATTGATATCTCTGATACATGATATGTGGTATGGGCACAGCCATCCATAATAGAGTGTACAATAACCGGGATCCAAGGTATGGACGCTGCCATCTAGTAAATAAGGATCAACAAGTAGACTCAGGTATGGTCGCAACTATCCAATCAAACGAGTCACGTAACTAATCATGATAACCCACAAAGAATCTGTAGCCTGGATATATATCAAACAAAATCCAGGGTCTTGCGCTCCATCTCGACCCGAACAGAGTACAAGTCCGAGCATGTGAATAAGTGAGCTGAAGTCGAACATGCAAGAACATCATCTGATTACCAGCCAATAATTAAATCCATTAACAGACGCGATAGGAACCACCAATAATGAGGATGGCCCTCAAGGTACTATAGGTACAATCCACAGAATGTGAACAGTGAGCTGGCGTCGAACACTCACAGAATCATCCGATCAAAGGCCAATAATGGAAACCTTGCATCAAATGCGAAGAACCTGCCATTGAGGCATGCAGGCTCTAAGGTACCTGAAAGGAGTCTCTAGATCAGCTTCCTGGATAATGAGCCAAAGTCGACAAGAAGTGACCTTGATCAAAGGTGGGCCATATTTTTTCCTGCATCATCGACACGAGACAGAGGGACATAATGTTTGTGAATTAAGATCAGTAGAGAATTAGAGGGAGGTTGAAAACTACAGAGGCCAACTTCTCTTGAACATATCGGCGGCACGACAGTGGATTTGGCAGTATTTGACATCAAAGGATTTGAGGTCATGATGACGTGGCAAAGAGCAGATGAGCGATCAAAATAGATTACCCAAACCCACAGAGGCAGGTAGATAATGAGATGAGATGTCCCCAACCCAACACGAATGCAAACAAGTGCCATGTTCAAGAGCGACATACTGCCGACACGACTATAATACTGGTTCCATTTTCCCCCACCATTTCTGGCGAGTACCCCAATTATTTTTGGAAACAAGCTTGAAGGGGATAGCATATGCTTGCGATATAAGTTTTTCCTTCGGACAAATCCAACCTAGTACATTTAACGAGCCCTAGGAAGGAGGAACTCAAGTAACGTCATTACGACGGAGTCCGATGTCATCAGGTTTTAACGAGCCTGAAAAAGGAAGAACTCAGCGTCTTTTCATGTTTAGAGAGTTTGAAAAGACACCGGAAAAGAAAACTCCAGCAGTCCCTTTTCGTAGATAGTCCCATAGATCCGAAAAGGTAGAAAAATATATCTGAGAGAACCTCCTAGTCGCGATAGTCTAGGGTATTCCTATTTCGTAAATAATCTATCCCAACCCGAAAAAGGGGTAAACATATACTGGGTATATTTCTTTTCACAGCCAATTTAACGAGCTCAAAACGACAAGCGACTCGGAAATATTTTCAATTTTAGAGAGTTAGAAAAGAGCTGAAAGATGACTCCACTTGGAGGAATGAGTGGTATAAAGGATAGCAACTGGTTCCAGTAATGGTGGAACTGCTCAGAACAAGTAAAGGTCAAGAGGTTGTCTAACAATACCACTCATCACAGCAGTTCCTTAGGAATGGGTAAAACAACCAAGTGAAGGCATACGATCGGCCAAGCAGATAGTGACGATGGAGTGAGAAAACTAAGGCTCATCTAGCAAAACATGCTGATAAAATGGAAATCACGAGAGGTAAAATGGGAATGGTTTCATTTTTACACAAGCTTGAAATCAGGAAACTCTGCTTGAAGTTGGTTTCATTTTTACACAAGCTTGAAACAAAGATAAACTATGCTTGAAACCGATTTCATTTTTACACAAGCTTGAAGTGGAAACAAACTATGCTTGAAAAAGTAAGCATGCCCCCAGCATGGTGACTCAATTCGAGGTACATGCCCCCCAAGCTTCAATCCATATGAAAGGCGGATGGAGTGAAAGTTCAAGTTACGAGATCAAGAGAAAGACTCGACTGGGATTTTACGAGATCTTAGCAAAGACTCGAATTGAACAGGAAAGTGTTTCATTGTTTTAATGAGGTTGACACATTAAAAGAAATATCCTCAGATGACCTTGTTTCATTTTTTAAGGAGCTTGACACAAGAAAGGAACCATGCTTCGGAGAGCTTGTTTCATTTTTTAAGGAGCTTGACACAAGAAAACGAAATTTGCACCGAAGACAACTCGTCATGATGAATAAGAAGTCATAGCTTCCAATAGTTGCCCGTCCGATGGAAGGAAAACATCTTGGAAGTCTGGACCCAATGCCCCCAGCACACGATGTACAACGGCACTATCACTGAATATGGGCACAGGATAGGTAGCCACATAATTGACATGCGGCAGGCATGACACAACCGGCAGATAAAGATCTGGCAGGGATGATGGTGGACTAGCTGCCATATTAGGACCAAAGAACGCAAGCTGATTGATGGTCACGATCCGACCTTGGTGCGGAAAACACATCACACGAAAGAGGGAGGAGACAAGTGCTCCCATGGCATAAGTATAATCGTGGCCCAAGAGTAAATTAAAGTCCAAGGGGCTAGTAACAACCATCATGTCCATATGGACAGTTTTCCGTCCCAAAGTAATGGGCAACTTCGGAAGGATCCCTAACGGTTGACTAGTTCCTCTGTTAAATGCCAACAAATTCTACGTAACAAGCAAAAGCGGCAGCGAACCGAAAGCTTGCCAAGTAGTTGAGGATAAAATACTAACAGACGTGCCTTCATCTATAATGGTGCTGGCTACGACCAAGTGGGAGGCCTGTACCATGATCTCAAAGGGCACATAAGAAGGAAGGCAATAACCTGTGAATCGACTCCAATCGAAAAATTGCTGCATTTAATTGTCAATCCGGGAATCGTAAGCTGATGAAGTGCGGCGCACTATATGTGCAAGATAACCTCTTTCTTATCTTTTTGTCGTTTATGGTCTTTCTAAGGTGAAATGGAAATTCTAAAGTGAAAAACAAGCTTGGTTATAATTGTTCAAGGAAGTGATATCCCCTATAATGATTTACCAATCTCGAAACTTCAAAAGAAAATTGAAATTACAATGACAAAAGAAAGTAAACTGCTGAAATGGAAAGTGTTGTTAATCTAATGAATCAAAACAAGAAACTAGTGAATATGAAAACTAAACTATTCTTGCTGCCAACTGAACACAAAAGAAACTATGCTTATGGAAATTCAAAATTGCAATGAAATAAATCTAAATCAGATTACATCAATTCATTTTCTGACCCTTCATCATTAGACCAGCTATGACTTGCGGAAGTAATCATAAAAAACTTGTGTAACTGATATTTAATTTGCAGAAAGTAAACTAATACTAAACCATACACACATGATTCAATCCCTCGCCATCAGTCCAGCTGTGGCTTTCGGAGGCAATTGAAGATGTCATACATGATTCAATATATTTAAGTTTGCGGAAAAGAAACTAATACTAAACTACACACTTCATCATGCGGCCCCTCACCATCAGTCCAGCTGTGGCTTTCGGAGGAAACTGAAGACGCTATGAGCAGCTTAATATATCTAATTTTGCAGAAAGGAAACTAATACTAAACTACACATCTCATCATGCAGCCCCTCACCATCAGTCCAGCTGTGGCTTTCGGAGGTAGCTGAAGACACTATGAGTAGCTTAATATGTCTAATTTTAACTATTTAATCAGATAAACAAAACTGAAATGCACAAAACAAAACTGAAGTTAAACAAAGACTGTGAAAGAAAACTAGCAGCAGAATAATATCAGTTTCATATCATTAGTGAAAATACTATGAAAATGCCCCGGGGTGTCTACCTAAAACCTGCACAAGAAAACTGATCAGTGTCTTAACAATCATAAAAACATAAAAGACAGGAATGCAATGGAAATTACAGACATGTATGAACAGAAATAAAACAACTATGAAATATGAACATGTAATGGGTTATGATACAATGACTGCTTAAAGAAATGAAATGAAAAATATATACATTAATACACAGAACCTCGGCTGAGCAGGGGCCCTCTACGCAACTCTGGTATGATCTTCAAACACGAATTAAGTTATGAAACAGAGTTCTTCACATTGAAAAGAAAGTCATTACAGGCTGGTGGTATTACGGCTCAAGGCAGCGTAATCACCACATAACAGAGTACGCAAATCAACTTAACAACTAACAACTATCAACTCACATTTTCTAACTCTACGTGCGTATGCAAACGCTCTTTATAAAGCAATAAAATGTAACTGTTTCCTGAAGTTTATGATAGCAGCCAGCACGTAGACCACTAAGGCCACGGATTTAGGAGTATGGCCATGTTGGGAAACGGATCTATGGAAGGTGGGCGTTTAAATTCAACTCCAGAACTTTGCACAGATGTCAATTAACTTCCACAAGCTTGGGAAACGGCCGTATGGATGTTTCTATGCCACGAAACAGAGTCCAGCCGACATAGAACTCCACAGTTGACTTCCACGTGGATGGCTTTGACCGCGGCTTTCCTTGACGAATTTCATAGAACCAATAGGACACGAACCATGTCCTTGTCATTCCTAGCCTGCCCATGTGGCTCGTTTCCTTCGTTGACACCTGTAACATTGATTTCCACAAAATAGCTGCGGAAAGTTGCAGCGGCTGCGGAAAGTGACAAGTTTCCGCAGCTGTATGAACAAAATCTAAATCAAATAGAAAACACACAAACATAATTAAAAACCATTTTAGATACCCTTTTGCACATGATATTGACAATTTTGGAGGTTTAGGTGAGTGAAAGAGATATGGAAAAGTGTATGGAAAAGAGACAAATTCGGGACTCAACATACCCCCACTGTGAAGGTGTTGCATGTCCTCATGCAACCAAAATTTTGACACTCTCTGTTCAATCCATGTGCCTTGATACTTCAGCCAACACATCTAACCCCCTTCTCTTCTTCTTTGGTACTGCCATCATTCTGGGTTTCTTCATGAGGCACCTGAATTTGATATTCACAAGTGCTCTGCTCAATTTTTGGCATTTCCTTTTTAGCTTCTTATTTTCTTTTGCCAAATACCCAAATGTAACATAGTATTGTCATGGATAATCTTGTCCAGTTTGCCTTGCTCTTTGAGTGTTTCATTTTCATTTTTGATATGCCGATTCAAAAGCTCAAGCTCAAAAATCTCCTGTTTTAATGATTGAACCAAGTCATCCTGCAATGTATGAGGCTGAGTAGAAGAGGTGCTTGGACCTGTGGCTGCCTTCTCCAAGGATTCTATATAATCATAGACCTCCTGCTGTTTGGGGTCTACTTCCGGTGTCTTCTTCATTGGACTTTCCTCAAAATGCTGCAAGGGAGAATTATGTTCAAAATTTGGCTGAGGAGAACTTTCATCAATATTTTGCTGAGAATAAGATGGAGTACACTCATTGTCTGATTGGGAGTGAAAGGAGTCAGGTTCACTAACTGACTGAAATGGACTATGGTCGGTTGGAGGCTGTTCAGATGTCTCTTCACCCAAATCAATGAAATGAGGACCTTTAATTTGTGTTTTTCTCAGTTTTCCCTTAAGCCTGCTACTTCTCCTCACATGCTGTGGTACACTACCCTTTTGTTCTTGTTTTCCTGTTTTTGCCTTCTTAGATAGAGATGACTGTTTTTGAAGAAAAATTAATCTCTCAGACAGAATTTGGTGATCTTCTTTTTCAGAAGAAGAGGTTTTATGGACAACCTCAACAATTTCTTTCCCTTTTGATATTATTGGCTTCTTAATTTTGATTTCCTTCTTCTTCCTTTTTACCAATCTCTCTTCCCTATCATTTTTCTTCATAGTAATAGTAGAAGTATCTTGGATTTCATCTACTGTTCTTTTCCTTCTACTTCTTTTTGCTGTGCTAGCTGCGGGAACTTCCTGTGTAGGAGCAACTTGGGTTTCAACATTCATTTTCTTTCTTCTACTCCTTCTAATTGGATTACCTTCAGGAATTTCCTGAGGTTCTTCAAAGAAGTTTCTAACTAAGAATTGTTCCCAGGTATCTTCTCTTTCTTTTAGCTCCTTTTCAATCAAAATTTTTATAAGCCCATGATGATATAAATGAGGCTCTACATCTCCTAGGTGTTTTTGCACAGTCACAGCCATTTTCTTCAAGCTATTGAATAGGAAATAAGGAAGATTGAGAGTTTAGTTTTCAAGGAAATTCATCAATATCCTAGTATGATACATGTACATAGAGCCAAAGCGGCCTTCACATGTGATAAATTTCTGAACAATGAGTAATAAAGTAGCCCATTCATCTTTTATTGCATGCACTGGAATTCCTCTTTTGAAAACAGTGATATCCATACCTTGATTTCGGAGGATTGTTCTCCATGCCTCATCACTGATACTTTTGTTTTTGAACCAACGTTCTCCTTCCTGAAGAAGCTCTGTGGCTGCTGCTATTGATGCTTCAGTAACCAAAAACTTGAGGTCTCCCACTTCTGCTTCCGAGCCATCAAATGATCTTGCAAACGCTTTGGTAACTTCTCTGTGGTAACCCCGGAATTTCTGAATAAAACGCATCCATTTAGCTTTTCTCAACATCTCTTTTGCTTGTGGAAATCCCTCTATGAACTTCGGTCCTTCTGGCTCTGCCCTTAATAATTTTCCCATTTTACTTCTCTGTGCTTCACGGCTTGCCTCTGTGAGGGTTTTAAGCGGAAGTGGAACGATGGAATACACGGAGTCGAGCACAATGCTGTGGGGATGTTATCACAAAACGGAAATGAGCACCATACACAAAATGGAATAAGACTGTGGGTGAATATACGGGAATGAGAGTGAATAAAAGGAACGGAATGGAGTGAAACAGGGAATGAGAATGAGTAGAGTGAGTTTTTGTAACACGACAGAGAAACGACAAAGAAGTTAACAAAGTGTAATGCATTCGGCCGCATTTTGAATTTTTGGTGGCTGTGTCATAAATATGAACACGTTTCAATCGATGATTATGGAGTTATGCGGCTTGTAAGAGTCCTTTGTCAACTCAAATACGTATCATTATCTTCGGTGGGCTATTTGAACATGAGTAAGAGTCGGAATTTTAATAATGAAGCCGTTTGTGAATAAATGCAAGAGGATAACATTGAGATCGTGGAAGGTTACGGACTGTCAATATAATCATTGTGCGTTATGGGTAGAGCTCATAGTTTAAAATTACATAAAAATGTGTCTTTTATACTATTTGAAATAAACTTTATTCATACCTTTGGAATCCTTGCTTTTGCCCTTGGTCTTCAACTGATTGATCTTCATTAGTGTCTTGAATGTCCCATTGATCCTCTCCTGCATTTTATTTCATGATTTTATGAAAACAACAACTAATTGTACATTCTTTTTGAAAACAGAGTAGTAGCAGCTGCGGAATCTGCTTCTGGCTGCGGAAACTGGAGTCAGCTGCGGAAACAGATGTCAGCTGCGGAAACTGACACAGCTATTACTTGGCTGAAATAGAAATGAACAAATGACAAATGACCAGGTGGAAATGGTCATAAAAAGATTTTTATTGATGGAATGGATGAGATGAAGTGGAATGAAGTGAAATGAAATGAAATGAAGTGAAATGAAATGAAGTGAAATGAAATGGAGTGGGTGGTGAGATAAAATGAAATAAAAGACAGAATTTTTTTTTTTGGAAAATATAGAGTGTCAGGTGTCCCTGATTTTCACCCCATATTTTCTGTATAAGACTGCCAATCGATGATTGGTTTTCAGGCTTATACCATTTTTTTTCTCTTCTTTTTTTTCTTTTTTTTTTTCTTTTTTTTTTTCTCTTTTTCTTTTTTTTTTTAACTTGAAAAACAAAAACTAGCTTGGTAGAGAAGAAGGATTCTTCTGTACCAGCCTGATTGCAGAACTTTCTTGAAACAACTTGACAAAATCCTCTTTAGAGAGTGGCTTATGATAAACTTTCAATCTATGGCCATTCACTAAAAGAGGAGTTTGAAACTCATCAATGGTCTTGATTCTTACAGCTCCATTGTTAAAGACCTTGTCAATCTCATATGGCCCAAGCCAATGAGTCTGAAATTTCCCTTGAAAGTCTTTAAACTTGGAGTCAAATAACAATACCCAATCTCCTTCTTGAAACTTCTTCTCTTTGATATATTTGTCATGCCACTTAGTTCTTTGATATTGAACTAGATCAGTTCTTAGAATTGCTTCTTGTCTGATCTCATCTAGCTCATTCAACTGCTCCATTCTATGCTTTTGAGCTTCTGATAAGTCCATCCCCAACTGAACTGCTATCTTGAAGGTCTTGACTTGGAACTCAATGGGGAGCAAGACTTCTTTCCCATAAACAAGTTCATAGGGAGAATGTCCTGTTGTATTCCTCCATGTAGTTATGTAGGCCCACAAGGCTTCTGGAAGCCTTTCTGCCCAATCTCTTCTATGTAGATGAACAGTTTTGGTGATGATACTTTCAAGAACTTTGTTTGTGGACTCCACTTGACCATTTGCTTGTGGATGGTAAAGAGTAGATCTTCTGTGCTTGATTTTGTATTCTTCCATCAACTTCTCCACCAAATTTGATGTGAATTGGCTCCCCTGATCTGTTACAATTTCTCTTGGATCACCAAAGCGAGTAAAAATATCCTCATAAAGAAAATGAACAACTGAATTTTCAGTAGCAGATACTAATGCTTTAGCTTCTACCCATTTATTAACATAATCAGTGCAAACCAATATATACTTCTTTTGCTTCGATGGTGGATTAATTGGTCCAATGAAATCTAAAGCCCATTTTTCAAAGGGTTCAATGAGTACCTGTGTTTGCAATGGCATTTCATTTGAAAGGGTAGGTTTCCCTACTCTTTGGAAGCTGTCACACCTTTTGACATATTGTTTTGCATCTTTGAAGAGGTAAGGCCAATAATATCCTAAAGAGAGGATTTTATAGGCCGTCCTTTTGTCTGCAAAGTGTCCGCCGCATGGTTCATCATGACATGCCTTAAGAATATCAGGCATTTCATCTTCCCTGACACATCTTCTGATCACAAGATCTGGCCCTGTTTTAAACAATTCGTTAGAAATCCATGAATATCTTGAACTCTCCTGAATAATCTTTCATTTTTCTCTTGGAAATAAATGTGAAGGTAGTTTTCCTGTAACCAAATAGTTAGCAATATCTGCATACCAAGGGGTCTTAATAGTTACTGCAAACAAGTATTCATCAGGAAATTTATCTTCTACAGGAGAATCTTCTTTAGTATTCTGAATCCTAGACAAGAAATCAGCTACTGTATTCTGTTTTCCTGGTCTATCCAACACGGTAATATTGAATTCTTGCAAAAGTAAAAGCCATCTTGTCACTCTGCCATTAGTAACAGGTTTGTTCATTAAATATCTAATTGCAGAATGGTCAGTATGAATAAAAGTGTCATAGCCTGTTATGTAATGTCTAAACTTATTAATTGCATGAACAACAGCTAAAAACTCTTTTTCAGTCACAGTATAGTTCAACTCTGTGGGAGTCAAATTTTTTCTGGTGTAATAAATGGCATAAGGAATTAAATCTTTTTGACCCAACACAGCTCCAAGAGCTGTATCTGAAGCATCTGTAGAAATATGGAAAGGAAGTTTCCAATTTAGTCCTCTCAAGATAGGTGCTTCAGATATTCTTGTTTTCAAAGTTTCAAAAGCGGATTGACAATCAGGATCCCATTTAAATTCACAGTCTTTTGTAAGCAACTTGAAGAGTGGAGATGCTATTTTAGTGAAGTTCTCTATAAATCTTCTATAGTAACCAGTAAATCCTAGAAAACTTCTAACATCTTTTTGACAATTTGGAATAGGCAACTTGGATATGACTTCAACTTTTGATCTATCAACTTTAATTCCATCTCCTGAAATATGATGTCCTAAAACAATCCCTTCAGTAAACATCATAAAGCATTTTTCATGGCTTAATGAAAGGTTTGTTTCTTTACATCTTATGAGAACTTTTTCCAAATTTTCTAATGCCTCTTCAAATGAATTACAATAAACTGTAAAATCATCCATATAAACCTCTACACAATCATGGATTAGATCAGAAAAAATTCCTAGTACTGCTCTTTGGAATGTTGCTGGTGCATTACATAACCCAAAAGGAAGCACTCGGTAGGCAAAAGTTCACCATGGACAAGTAAATGTGGTCTTATCTTGATCTTCAGGTGCTACCTGAATTTGATTATAGCCACTAAAACCATCCAAAAATGAAAAGTACTTTTTACCTGCTAATGTATCTAATACCTGATCAATAAAAGGCAAAGGAAAGTGATCCTTCAAAGTTGCTTTGTTCAACTCCCTGTAATCAATACATACTCTCCATTTACCATTCTTTTTAGGTACTATAACCAAAGGAGAAACCCATCGGCTATCTGAAATTGGATAAATGAAGTTTACATTGAGAAGTTTTTAGAGCTCTTCTTTCACTATTTCCCTAAGATTTGGATTCATCCTTCTTTGAGGTTGTCTGATTGGTCTACTGTTTTCCTCAATATAGATATGATGGATGCAAGTCTTAGGATCAATACCCTTCATGTCAGTATACTCCCATGCAAATGCAGTAGAATGTTTTTGCAAGATTCTGGTTAGTTCTTCTTGTTGTGACTTCTCCGGATGTTTATTGATATTCAATGTCTTTTCTGGAAAAATCTCAAAAACAGAATTACCAAATTCTTCCATAGAGTAAAGAGACATTTGTCTTGATGATAAATATTCTATGTCAGATTCCAACTGAAATTGTGTGGGGTCATATTCTGAAGTTACTTCAAAATTTTCTAATGTGTTCAGAATTTGACTATCCTCACTAATCTCAGAAATGGTAAAGACGGGTTGTATAGTGTTCTCATCATCGACCCATTCATTGTCTCCTATTTCTGTAATTGCTCTTGCGGGAGGATACAAATTGAATTTCTTTGTCGAATTACCATTAGAAATGTACATGTCTCCAAATCTACAACTAATAAAAGCATCAGCTGTGGCCAGCCAAGGTCTTCCTAAGATAATTGGATGTCCTCCTAGATTGCTTTTGGGAGTCAAAATCATAAAGTCTATTGGATATTCCCAAGAATCTAAGGAGACTGAAATATCTTCTAATACACCATCTGGTTTAATAACCGATCGATCTGCAAGTTGCAATAAAGTAGGTGTAAAAAGAAGGTTAGGAAGTTTTAACTGTTCCATAGTGTGTCTACTCATAATGTTGATAGCAGCCCCTAAGTCAATCAATGTGTTTGGAATTTCTATCCCATTTATATGTGTCTTGACAATTGGACTTCCAGGATCTACATACTTCTGCATGGCAATTTTTCCCATCATAATGTCTGCAATCTTTCCTACCAGGTGGATTCTTCTTGTGTCCTTTAGCTTTCTTCCTGGTCTTTTGAAACTCAACTCCTTTATGGTTTTGCTAGAATAGGAATTTCTCGAATGGCTTGTAGCAATGGAATCTTGATACAAACATTCTTCAATTCATCTAGAAAGTCATAGTTAGGCAACAAAATTTGTTTTTCCACCCCCTTATCAATTTGTAGTCTTTCCGGAAAAGGAGGTGTAGATGAAGATACAGGTTGCTCAACTATAGGAGTTGTGGATGCTAGCTTTTCTTTTTCTTTTTGAATTTTTTAATTTTGAAGAGATTCTTCCTCAGAACCTTTATTGACTTGAAGAGAGTCCTCCTCAGAGGTATCTTGCTCTTGAATGTCTATAGAAGGTTTTTCTAAAACTCTACCAGATCTGAGTTGTACATCGTTGAGAGGAACAATCATATAGGTAGGAAATTGTTGTCCGTCTACCATATAAGTAGTTTGAGGATTCTTATTGTTAGGATTTGGCAATGGCTGAGCTGGAAGTTGATTTGTCTTCTGTTGGTATGGGAGCATGAGTTGAGGATTTGTATTTTGTTGAGAAGGTTGTTGTTGTGGAAATGGCGATGAAAGTTGTTGTGGATTTTGGCTTGGAAATTGTGGAGCTTGTTGGTTTTGAAAAGATGGAGGATATTGATAAAATTGAGCAAATCTCCCATAAGGATTTTGCATTCCTTGTACCCATGGCTGATATGAGTTTTGATGTTGGGGCCCAGGTTGTTGCCAAGGAGTCCAATTTGGTGGGGTTTGAAGATTCATAGGGTTATTAAACCCTTGAGATTGTTGTCCCTGCCAAGGTCTCCTTGCGACAAAACGGAGAGATTCTATTGAATTTGGATCTTCTTGAAAAACAGCTTTGAGTCCAGGGATTGAAGGACAATCCTTGATTTCATGATTTTCTGAGCAAATCATACATGTTTCTACAACTTTTGCATCCAAGGGGCATTCCCTTAAAGCATGTTTCTTTCTACATTTCGGACAAAAGATGGCTAAAGCATATGTTTCTGCTTTCTGCTTGTTTTGGATTTTAAGGGTGTCTAGTTGTTCACTAAGACCCCCTAAGATATCAGTTTTAAACTCATCAAGCATATTACCAATCTCTGCCCTACTTACTGATCCAGTTGCGGATTTGTTAGCCCTAATAAGAGAAGAATCCCTAGGCCCTTTTCCAGTTTTAGATCTTCCCCTTGAGAATTGGATACATAGTTCTGTTATATCATGAAATGGGAGTTGAGAAATGTCTCCTTTCCCCATCATGTTTAAAATGTCTATCCATTCATCTCTAATAGCTTTTAATAGGAGGGCTTTCAAGGTTTCATTATCTAAGTTGCTCATCTTTGCTCTTTTCAAGTTGTATTGAAATCTTTCAATTAAGTCTTCCAAATTTTCATCTTCTTTTTGCATCATTTTGAATACCTCATCCTTGTGATTAGTGGGCATACAATAATCCAAGTATCTATCCAAAAATTTTTGTTTCATATCATTCCAAGTCCTGATAGATTGAGTGGCTAATCCCATGAACCATTTCAAAGCAGATCCCTTCAAAGTTGAAGGAAATAGTTTGAGTTTTTGAGAATCTTCCATATAGTCATAAGTTCGGCATACTACTTCAAACTCAAACAGAAATGTTTCAGGATCCTCACTTCGTAATCCATAAAAGTTAGGGAGAATAGATGGTGAAATATTTTTCATTGTTGCATGAGTTTCCTCATCAACTATAGGGAATCCAAGAAAATCGTCCCTATTTCTACCATTATTTCCTTCACCATTGTTATCTTCATTATCTCCTCCTCCTCTACCTCCACCTCTATTTATTACTTCTTCTGCCATGATAGTTTATTTAGAGTCCTTATAGTCCTCTAGTTCTTCTATCAAGGAAGGATGAGAGAAAGTTTCTTTGTTTTCTAAGTAGGCTTTAGTAGGTGGTGTAGGAGAATCCTCTAATTCAGCTGTTCTTTGGCTTCCAAAAATCTTAAGGCTAGGGGTAGATGATGGTGAATCTAGTCTATGCCTTGAAGAAGATGGAGTTGTAAAAATCGAACTCTTGGCTTTAGCTATAAACCTTCCCCTAGAATCTCTTGCTCTATGCATGTCATTTTTTATATTTTTAAATAAAAGTTGGGCTAATAATTCTCTTTCTGATCTTCCAGATCACACTAGGTGCAAGAAGAGAGCATACTTAAGAAATTACTAAACCAATAACTCTCTTTTCTGATCCTCCAGATCACACTAGGTGCAAGAGGAGAGCATACTTCAAGAAGTTATCAAGTTTCCCTTCTTTTATGATTTTATGTGTTTTTTTTTTTTAAGAAATTGGCTACCTAGTTACACTTCCCCGGCAACGGCGCCAAAATGTTTGGTCAATTTAGTGTGTCCTAAATTGCTGCATTTAATTGTCCATCCGGGAATCGTAAGCTGATGAAGTGCGGCGCACTATATGTGCAAGATAACCTCTTTCTTATCTTTTTGTCGTTTATGGTCTTTCTAAGGTGAAATGGAAATTCTAAAGTGAGAAACAAGCTTGGTTATAATTGTTCAAGGAAGTGATATCCCCTATAATGATTTACCAATCTCGAAAATTCAAAAGCAAATTGAAATTACAATGACAAAAGAAAGTAAACTGCTGAAATGGAAAGTGCTGTTAATCTAATGAATCAAAACAAGAAACTAGTGAATATGAAAACTAAACTATTCTTGCTGCCAACTGAACACAAAAGAAACTACGCTTATGAAAATTCAAAATTGCAATGAAATAAATCTAAATCAGATTACATCAATTCATTTTCTGACCCTTCATCATTAGACCAGCTATGACTTGCGGAAGTAATCATAAACAACTTGTGTAACTGATATTTAATTTGCAGAAGGTAAACTAATACTAAACCATACACACATGATTCAATCCCTCGCCATCAGTCCAGCTGTGGCTTTCGGAAGCAATTGAAGATGTCATACATGATTCAATATATTTAAGTTTGCGGAAAAGAAACTAATACTAAACTACACACTTCATCATGCAGCCCCTCACCATCAGTCCAGCTGTGGCTTTCGGAGGAAACTGAAGACGTTATGAGCAGCTTAATATATCTAATTTTGCAGAAAGGAAACTAATACTAAACTACACATCTCATCATGCAGCCCCTCACCATCAGTCCAGCTGTGGCTTTCGGAGGTAGCTGAAGACACTATGAGGAGCTTAATATGTCTAATTTTAACTATTGAATCAGATAAACAAAACTGAAATGCACAAAACAAAACTGAAGTTAAACAAAGACTGTGAAAGAAAACTAGCAGCAGAATAATATCAGTTTCATATCATTAGCGAAAATACTATGAAAATGCCCCGTGGTGTCTACCTAAAACCTGCACAAGAAAACTGATCAGTATTTTAACAATCATAAAAACATAAAAGACAGGAATGCAATGGAAATTACAGAAATGTATGAACAGAAATAAAACAACTATGAAATATGAACATGTAATGGGTTATGATACAATAATTACTCAAAGAAATGAAATGAAAAATATATACATTAATACACAGAACCTCGGCTGAGCAGGGGCCCTCTACGCAGCTCTGGTATGATCTTCAAACACGAATTAAGTTATGAAACAGAGTTTTTCACATTAAAAAGAAAGTCATTACAGGTTGGTGGTATTACGGCTCAAGGCAGCGTAATCACCACATAACAGAGTACGCACATCAACTTAACAACTAACAACTATCAACTCACATTCACTAACTCTACGTGCGTATGCAAACGCTCTTTATAAAGCAATAAAATGTAACTGTCTTCTGAAGTTTATGATAGCAGCCAGCACGTAGACCACTAAGGCCACGGATTTAGGAGTATGGCCATGTTGGGAAACGGATCTATGGAAGGTGGGCGCTTAAATTCAACTCCATAACTTTGCACAGATGTCAATTAACTTCCACAAGCTTGGGAAACGGCCGGATGGATGTTTCTATGCCACGAAACAGAGTCCAGCCGACATAGAACTCCACAGTTGACTTCCACGTGGATGGCTTTGACCGCGGCTTTCCTTGACCAATTTCATTGAACCAATAGGACACGAACCATGTCCTTGTCATTCCTAGCCTGCCCATGTGGCTCGTTTCCTTCGTTGACACCTGTAACATTGATTTCCACAAAATAGCTGCGGAAAGTTGCAGCGGCTGCGGAAAGTGACAAGTTTCCGCAGCTGTATGAACAAAATCTAAATCAAATAGAAAACACACAAACATAATTAAAAACAATGTTAGATACCCTTTTGCACATGATATTGACAATTTTGGAGGTTTAGGTGAGTGAAAAAGATATGGAAAAGTGTATGGAAAAGAGGCAAATTCGGGACTCAGCATCGACTCCAATCGAGGAAGCGACCAAACTACTTTGAGGGGCGACCATTGAACCAAGATGGTCTTCCCTTGGTGTTACGAGAGAAGAAGGAGCATCCTCCACGACCTCCATCATAGAGTCGGGAGGGGTATCCTCCGGGACCTCCATCACGGGAGGCGGAGGAGCAGCTTCTTGAGGTATGGGGACAAGAGAATCTTTCTCCAAGTCCGAGGAATCTGAAGAAACAAGAAGAACCTGAGGGGTGTGAGATCCACTCTCAACGGAAAAGACCTGGTGCACCACAGACGGGTCCAGCTCAACCGATCCCACGACCAATGGTCGGTCAGGGATGGATTCATGATGGTGAATTTCTGGGGGAGCGGGATCAAGCAAGGATGACTCTTGACTGATCGATGGATCAACTGGTGAAGGACTCAAAGAAAGTTGTTTGTAACCAATCAGAAGGCAAGGTGCAGAAATAGTCGAGTTGTCCAAAGCTCTCTTGGCTTCATCCATATATGGACAAAGGTGAATGGCATGGTGCCCTTCACACAACTTACAGGGATTGGCAAGCTTACCTTGCTTCTTATGAGCTTTACCAGCACTAGCTAAAGACGTGCCCCCAACCTGACTCTCGGAAGCCAAAGGCAATGACGGACGACCGTTGGACCATACTTCAAGCACCTTGGGAATGCCAGGGAAATCTCGAAGAAGATGGTTTCCCTGGCACAACATGCAAGGGAACTTAAATTTTCGTGGAGGGTTGGAAGGTTCATCAAGAGCGGATGTTTTAGAAGCAATAGTTGTAGCCTTAACCTCTCTCTTATCGGACTTCTTCTTCTTTTTCTTCTTCTTCTTCTTCTTAGCCACCTGGTTACTCAAATCCAGACTTTCACCAAGCGAAGTAGAAGAGGAGGGCGCAGAAACAGGTGAAGAAGGGGAGAGGTCCACCTTGGAATCAACATGATGTTGTTCAGGCGAAGGAACTGATTGAATAGTAGTTGGGACATTCGGGACCGCCGAGGTTGAAAACAACCAAACAGGCAACCCAATAGTTAACCCAAGAAGGGACAACATTGCCATATAAGGAGCACCAACATTCCCAAAAGGAGGAAAAGGAATAGGATTCCCATCGGAGGGGATTCCTTGGTTTGTGAACTCCGAAAAAGTTGCCATCGGAAACAACCTAAAAATACACTAAGGACAAAAATTCTAACCAAGAATATTTTGTGGGCGATTAATTTTATGACATTGAAACCAGACTCTGTTGTTTCATGTTTTAAGAGTTGAGAAACAAGAAAAAGGTGACTCTATCGCTTTCAGATTGGACACGAGATTGAAAGGACAAGAGCTCGATGATCTTTTCAGTTAAAAGAGTCAGTAAAGATCAAAGTGACTGCTCTGGTAATCTAGGTAAATGGGTGTACCAGATATCTGTGAACTGCCATATACACCTTGGTAAAAATGAAAAATAAATCAACCAAGGACTTGACGTACGTGTTGGTAATCTCCCCGAATGTTGTGTCCAGTGTATCACGAGTAAAAGGCGGCAGACTTGGCTTCCTACGGATAAAGGATTGCAACCTAATGGGGTATTCCTTTATATACACGATGGTACGGGGAGCACAAGTCCATACTAGCACTTTCTGTAACCAGATGGTGAGCGACAACTACTAGGTTTAAAGATGTTGGAACACGTCTCTAGCCTAGACCACTAAAAATGTTTCGTTAGGTTTCAATGCTTCCTTAGGTTAATTCAATAAATTTTAAAGTTGATCTTGAACTATGTCTCGATTTCAAGGCCCTACCGCATGTCATCTTACAATCTCCTATATGCAACTATATGAGGAAAAAAATCTTTCAATTCGATGAATGCTATCTAGTTAAGGGAAGAGTTTCAAACAATGATGCAACAAACAACAACACTGCAAAGGAAACTTTTTCCAAACTAGATAACTTTCACTATCCAAAAGTAATTTCAAACATTCAACAATGCTAATAATGTAATGTAATCTATGCAAAATCCTCTTTTTTGAAAACTATGCAATTGTAATCTATGCACAATTTCCTTTTTATTTTCACATGATAAGAATGCACTCAATGCATTTTTCGATGAAATGAGAATATATTTAATGCATGCTCTTAATAAAATAGAATGCACTCAATGAGATTTTTAGCTTTCAGTCATTAAACAATGTGATCTAAGTTCAATGATAAATCTAAAAAATATTTTTCAATGCAGTGTGATCTAATGCATTTTAACAAAAGAAAACTTTGAGACGAAAACTAAATGAACGCAAATCTCCTTAATGGAAGGATGAATGCAAAAAGGATGCAAAACCACACTAAGAATGCAATCATTGTTTTAAACACTTTGTAACGAAATTCCTCAAAAGGCTACAAGACATGAGGTCAAGCACAAAAATTACTTCCAAAGCATGAGTTCAAAACAAGGCATTCATTCCCTTTTACATCAAACAATCATAAAAAAGACACTAGCACCAAAACTCAATCTCAAGGAGGCCAAAAGCAAGAAAACCCTAACACCAAACAGAGTTGGCGCGTCTGTTTCGCTGTATCTGCACCAAACAGGGGTTGGCGCGACTATCAAGAGGTAAACCGCGCCAATCGAGTTTACTATGGGAAAATATGAAAAAGGACAAACAGAGACTGGATCAGGTCTTCTGGGGGCTGAATAGGGGTTTGACACCAAAAGAGGCGAACCGGAAGAGAAAATAAATCAATCAAAATCCAAAAACAATCAAAAGACGAAAGACTAACTCCAACTAATTCCCCAGTGGAGTCGCCAATTTGTTTTCCAGGTAAATCCCCTCTGACGACAGAGGCAATCCCTCTAGCCCTAGGGTGGGTCTAGCAACTACGGGAACATACTAACATCTACCTTCCTAGATTGTAAATGAAATTCAGAGCAAGGAAGATGACCTACCTCGTTTTGATGCTATGATCTTCCTTCAGCGGGGCTTGCAGTGGAGTGTGTCTCAAAGCCTGTTAGGAATCTGGATGAAGCTCTCTCTCTTACGGGATTCTCTTTGGCTTGGCTCTCAATAGTTTCCCGGCTATAGTTTCCTTCCTACAAGTTCAACTAGAACATGTTCAAACCTTCAGCCATTCAACCATTCAGCTCATGTTCAACCAGCACATCAATGGAAGATGGCTATATTTATAGAGGAGAGGAGGAGGTTGGAATCCCTACAATAGTGGAAGGGAGGCCTTATCCCTTGGGAGGTTTCCCCATAAGGTGGAAACAAGAGGCCAAAGGAGGAAGGCTGTGGTTATTCAGTCGAACCACCCTCTATGACTCATCCATTAAGTTGTTGTGATCGAAACTTTGTCTCTTTTTAAAAAAAAAAATTCCATAAACAGATTGGCGCATGTGCTTAACTGGGACAGAGCACCAACTGGCGCGGGCTCAATGTTAATTTTCCTCATTGGCGCGAGGGCATAATGGGCTACCAGCGCTAAGGAAAAAACATGTGTTTTTAGTGGTCTGCTCAGGAAATGGTCAACAGAGGGAATGTTGTACTCATGGCAAGGTAAGTATGGTATTTTAAAACATCGAACTTGCTTATTGATACGGAAAATACCCTCCAGTGGGCGAGATGGGGATTGCGAGACGGTGACTCGTGCGTAACACTACCTCGACCTTGGAAGATAGTTGTAACCTGAAACTTATTTTGTCGAACTATCATTAAATAAAAAAACCATGCATAATTCTCTTTAATTCATTAAAAATAATGAAATTTAATATAATAAACCATGTAAACATGTATGTGGGAATTTGGTGCGTTTATGAAGAAATATGGTTAAAAATGATGAAAATGGAAAAATGGAATGATGTGAAAATGGATGGTTTCATCAACAAAATTATGACAAATTGGAGGCTCAGCAGTATATTTGTTAATTATTAACATGAATTATTGTTAACCATCATCATTTAGTCTTCATCGGTCTACATAGATCAGTGTGTATCAATTCCAGTGGTTTTGATGTGGAATATTCTTTGGTCCTAAATTCAACTCTTGTTTGTTTTCCATGTCTCCAATCTTTACAAGTGGTGCTAGTTGGTTTCACGATTAGTGACATTTCTCTCACATCCTCCTTTTACCAATTTTGACATTCCTTTCAAAGTTTGTGTCCCAACCATCTGTGCCAAAGCCAAATTTCATATTATTTTCCCAAGAAACAACCTTTAGTAGTCTCATCCACAGTATATGTGTGTTTAGAGTCCTAGATGTAGTAGCCACGATTTGGCATATTTTCCCTCTTCTTATTTCACATTTCCTTGAGTCAAAGAACAATGTGTGTCATTGATCACATATTTGACTTACACTTAGCAGAATGTGATTCATATTTTCAATGAGAAGCACATCCTTTTTTGTAACATCCTTGCTTTTGAGCTTGATTTTTCTTGTTCCTATAACATTTTCAGATCTGTCATTTCCAAAAGACATTGTTCCATCCTCACATTCTTTAAGGGATATGAATATATTCATGTCTTCGGTCATATGTGTTGAGTAACCACTATAAACATACCACACATTCTTCTTGCTTTGATATTTTAGGGAAAGTGTGTATCTCTTAGTTTTCTTCCTCCATACCTGAGAATTTTGATTCTGTTGTGATTCCTTTGGGGAAGTAACTAGCCCACAGTCTTTAGCCAAATGTAAAAAATTGTTGAATTTATGACATTCTACTTCATTGATTAAATATCAAAACATGTTGTAGTTTTGCATGTAATCCTCCTGCGAGTTTTTGGGATAATTATTCCCGAAAGACCTTCCAAATTTTCCTCTGTTCATACCATAGGCCTGACAATTTACAACTTTATGTCTAAAATTTCCACATGAATAAAAAACACCATGAAAGATATTTTGATACCTAAGAGGAGGAGAGCTTCTTTGTGATATTTTTCTCCATGATCCTTCTTGTTGATCTTGAATTTTTTTATGTTGAGAATCCTCTTTCCTTCTCAATAGATCCTCTGGCAATTGTTGCATAAGTTTTTTGTCCATATCTCTTTTCTGTCATGGAAGAGGTTGAAATTTTTACAAACATTTTCTTATATCCCAATTTTTTTTGTCATTGTGCGGCCTTTGACTGTTTATGATCTCATCTAATACTCTAGAGATATTTGCAAAAAAAAATTGAACATTTCTTCTTATCTCTAATTCCTTTTGTAGATAGACTATCATTTTTTCTAAATCTTCCCTTTCCTTGTCGCTTTCATCAAGTTCTCTTCTAAGAAAACCTTTGATTTTTATGGATTCTTCCAATTGTACTTTAACGCTGATAATGGTTTCCTTTTATTCTTAGTTCTTTTCGTTGAGGCTTATGGCATGTTCTTTTGTTTTCTTCAGTTCAACTTCAAGAGATTTGATGTTTCATATTTCAACCTTGAGATCCTTTACAATTCTAACCATCTCGTTTTGAAATTTGATCTCATCCATCTCTTCTTCTTCTTCCTCGGGTGCTTCCTTCCCATTTTCCCTAGCCATTAACAATACTCTTCCCCCGTCATTTTCTCCATCATTATTACTTTCTTCTTCAAATGATGATTTGTCTTGTTTGGAGAAAAGGATTCTCTCAAAACCTTTCTTCTTACATTGCTTGTTGAATCTTCTTTTACCCATATTCCATTTCCTCGGTGCTTCATATTCGTTTCTAGAGTTCTTATGAGGAAATTTAGCTGAAAAGTGACCAATATCACCACAATTGAAACATATTAATGGAGGTTTACCTTTGAACTTACTTGTTCCTTTTTTCATCTTTCTCACAAAGTTACAAATTTCTTCATATGAGTATTCTTCTTCTTGGAAGTAACTGAATCTTGGTCTTGATTCTTGTTTATCCTTTTTGGTATTCTTGGATGCTTTGAATGTTGCTTCTAGGTTAGATGGACCATGTTCTTGTTAAATCCTCATTTCATAAGCTATACAAATCATGTGTAGCTTGTCCATGCTCAAGTTGTTTAAGTCTGATCTATCTTCTAAGACATAAAGTTTAGGATTAAATCTTGCAGGAAGATATCTTAGGACCTTTCATACAATAACCTTTTTATCTATTGGTTCTCCCTGTCCTTCCAAGGAATTTGTTACTTCATCCTCTTGTTGAAAGGAATTTGAATTGTTCTTGTCTTCCTTCATCTTCAGTTGTTCAAATTGAGCTTTGCAAATTTGAAGTTCTTCTTCTTTGACCTTTGAGTATCCTTCATATATGTTTTGAAGCTTTCCCCAAAGTTCCTTAGTTGTTTTACATCCCAAAACCTTAACATAGATAGATTCAATGAGTTCACTCATAATGGCATTCTTGGCTTCGACATCATATTCGATAAGTTCCTTACCTTTTTCGTCTGTTGGAGGATAAGCTTTTGCATCATAGCCTTGTTCGACTATTTCCCAAATATCATATCCGTGTGAAAGTATTTATAATTGTATCCTTCCACTCCATAGTGCATAGCTTTTCTCATTAAACAAAGTAACTCCATTCTTGGTGCACTCCATGATATCCCCTCAATGGTTAAACTGATTTTACGGGAACCTGCTCTGATTCCAACTGTTGGAAATAATGAGAGGGGGTGAATCAATATTTCTTATCAATTAGTAACTTGTTAATTTTTTTCAGAGCATCAATTAATCTTCAACATCAATTCAAAATCATAAATGAGCAGTAGAAAATAGACACAAAAATTTTTAGGTGGAAAACCCCCTTATGAGACAAAAAAACCACCAAAAGTTTTTTTAAGAATTTTGTGAGTACATCAAAAATTCTTCAGCTCCAACTAAAATGGAAGCCCCAACTCCCTAGTACTCTAGAAAAGTGTTCAATTTTCCAGCTCCAACTAAAATGGAAGCCCCAACTCCCTAGTACTCTAGAAAAGTGTTCAATTTTCCAGCTCCAACTAGAAGGATGCTCTAATGCCTCGGTTTTATCAGCAGTCAATTGAAAGGATGCTTCAACACCCTAGCAATCTCTAACTCACCCTAGCACCACTATACCGCCCTAAAGTGTTTTTCAGGCTCCAACCTGAAGGTGAATTCAACCACCTACCCAACACCACCCAACCACCCTAGAAATGATACTAGATAAAATTAATTGATATGAGCTCATGTACCAGGGACAATGACCCACTTAAAATAATAAACTTCTGCAATTCACTATAGATTCCCGTTCCAGTAATAATGACCCATTTACAATTAATATGTTGCAAATGATGTAACACTAAAACCCAACCAAGAAAAATTGTTGGACAATGTAATAGTTGTAATATGAATGGAAGAAACCTTCACTATTGATTGAATATGAAACCCTGCTACAATAATGAAGCCTTTGAAAAGAATAATGAAAATGTTGTAGCCAAGATAATATCAAGACTATTATTCTTATCTTTCCAAAACCATTATTCAAAAACCCTTGCAGCAATAATGACAGAAAGACTCTTACAAGATGTGAATGATTCTTCTTCCACAATGCTTACTGTTGAAGACCTTAAATCTAATGCTATGGAGATATCACTAAGATTGCGTCTTTAAGATCATTTCACTTGAATGGTAAAGCACCATGTCAAAGGTGAAGTGGTTGTTCTAGATTCAAAGTAATAGTGTAGTCCTACAAGAACACTTTGAGAAGGATTCTCTTAAATGCAATCAAACACCCTGCTTATTCCTTAGTTACTATGACTAGACATCATGTAGCATCTCTATCTTTTCGTGCCATCAATACATCAGATTATTATAGCCATCAAATTGAATCTTCACCAATTTGTCCTCAATCCTCTTTCCTTATTGAAGGAGAAGGGAATTGATTTTTCAAAACAACGACACTACATACCTTGTTAGTTTTAAGAGCATTTGACCAACTTCCATACAATATTTCTTTTATACTGTCACTGTAATGAGTCAATTTTGGACTACTACTAATTGATAGTGAAGTTGGCTTGTAACAAGTACAAACACACACACACACACACACACACACATATAGTTCTTCAGAAACCTCAATATTTGTGATAGTCCATGTAAAAATCTTCACATATTCCAAAGATAAGGATATTCAATTATGTGATATATTAGAGACTTTCAAGGCTACAAATCACTACATGAGGTCAACCTTTGATGCTATAAATATAAAACAGACAAATTTAATAGTTGTAGAGATCCAAGGAAACCCTAGGCTGAAAATTACAAAATAGTCCATAGTTCGATCCTTAAGAAGTCAAAACAATGCCACGTAAAGATGGATTTGTTTTCACACTAATATTTGATAAATAAATCTTCCATTTTAAGCTTAGAATTGAGGGCAACAAGTTTTAATCACAATGCATTATTTGTTTGGAAAATCTAGGCAATCTTGATTTAGTTAAAAATACCTTTTCACTACTTCAGAAGATAGGCTAATAAGATATGTCGCAAAGCTTGGCACTTCAGATAATACAACTTGGCTTGCAAATATTGTTTAAGAAGAGAGACTTTACAATTCACATAAGCTCAATGGGGCCAAAAATCTCATAATAAGTTGCAACCCTTCTAGAATTGTTTAGAGAGTAATTTTGTTGAACATATAATGCCCTTGCTTCAACCTTAGATGCCCTAGAGGGACGAAATTAATATGTCCTTTCTAAAAACTTAGATGCCCTAGAGGGCCAAAATTATTCTGTCTGCACAACGAAACCAACAAATCCCAAGTGAATCGCTTAACCAAGTCAAAACAAACGAAACCATACCCTTCTCATCAGATGCAACAATGTCTCCGCATGGGACGAGATTATTTTAGAATGTTTTCACAAATGGGATGAGGTTATTTTAAAATGTTTTCACAAATGGGACGAGGTTATTTTAGAATGTTTTCACAAAAGATATTCGTTGAATCACATGTCTAAGGAGGGCTAATGGAAGCTCTTATATAGATTTTCTTTTGAATGAGGAGGGGCTTCAATAGTTGTGTCATTGGAGGGAAATCCCCTTTTCAAATTTAAAATTCATTTAAGATGAAACCCAAGGATATAGTCGATAACTTTTAGGAGATGGGATTTAATTTTTCCTTGAAACCCAAAACCCCTTGTAGATAGAAAAAATTAATCCTTAAAACCCTTCAAGAATTATGTTAACATTAATTTTTATGAAATCCCAACCTCCTTAATGTGAATGATATGTTGGCCAATGAAGGATTGCCACATCATCTCCTTGTAAGGTTTTTTCCCTCGATTTGGGTCTTCCTTTTTCAAATTGGCATAACTCACAAACCACGTGAGACTTCTTGTAGCGTGCCACATACCACAAAAAAAAAACTCGATGAGGAGAATCCATCAAGGATGATCCTGAAATGAAACTCCATGAATTGCCACATCATTTTGGTCAACAAAAGGCAGAGTGTCTCCTACTGTTTGCTTGGGTTGACATCAATGACAACCACATATCAACATAAACAATGGATCAAAACTTCTTTATAAGTTAATTATATTCCATGTCCCCAAACAATATGTCTTTTACTATTAATAACAACTACCCGTTGCTCTTTGGAATATGCACATATATGTAATTATCTTGAATATGTCTAAAGTTGAATTGAACATTAAAGTGTTTTTAACAACCCATTTAAGTCTATTTAGAAATGTACTCCATGTTTGGATCAAAACTTCTTTATAAGTTAATTATATTCCATGTCCCCAAACAATATGTCTTTTACTATTAATAACAACTACCCGTTGCTCTTTGGAATATGCACATATATGTAATTATCTTGAATATGTCTAAAGTTGAATTGAACATTAAAGTGTTTTTAACAACCCATTTAAGTCTATTTAGAAATGTACTCCATGTTAATATCACTTTAAATAATCATTTATTCAGGTGCATAAATACTTTTCCTTTGAAAAAAGGTAGAACATTCCCAAATAATAGAAATATTTGATTCCAATGAATTTTGACATATGAAACATAAACATTTAAATTTATCTAATTTACTATTGTTATGTAAACTAAACATTGTTTTGACATGTAAGATGTTGTTTTGACATTGTTTTGAATTTATCTAATATATTGTTGAGTAAAGATTATAATGGATTACCATAACCAAAGTTTATAAACTATATCATCCATCTTAATTTATCTAGTTCCTTGTTAGCACATAAACTAAACATGTGCTGGGTTATCACAAATATATATGTCAAAGTTTACTAGAATGTATTTTTACTAATACATATTTTACATTAATCTAGTTTACAATTGATATAAATCATCCTTTTAAGGCATATTTTACATTAACTTCGTTTACAATTGATATAAATCATCATTTTAATGTATATTTTACATCAACCTTGTTTACAATTGCTATAGGTCATTCTTCTTAATCAATTTAGTTTATTATTAATAAGTCTATTATTAATATATAAATTAAATATTGTTTTGAATTACCATAAATATATATATATTAAAATTTACTAAAATTAGTTTACCACAAATATGTCAAAGTTTACTACAATTGTAAAGATTATTAGTGAGTAATTTTGGAGTTTTTTTTTAAAAATGATAAATTAGTCTATTAGTTTAACCACTAAATTATGATAGATTTTTTCAACATTCCTAAAACTTGGAATATTTTAAATTTCAAACTTGATAATTGAAACCTGAAAAGAAACTCTAAACATAGATAAGTTGAGTTTTGTTAATTTAAAAAATGGACCAAACCTAAGAAGCAGATTTACATAGGGATGGCAGGGCTACGCTAACAAGTCTGCATCAAATTTATGAAATAGAACCTGAGCCAGGACGGCACAATTACAAAGGCTGATCTGCATGATTATCAGAGTTGCAGAGGCAGATTTGAATCAGTTTCAGAGTTATTAAAGCAGATTTGCATCAAGTCTATTGGTTGAAAAGAAAAAGAAGCAACCATAGTAGCAAAGTTGAATGCGTTGAACAAAATAAAAACCTATCTCATACTCTCACTTGAGAGAGAGGGAGTGAGTACATGAGTTCTTTACCCGAAGAACTTGAGACAAATATAACACACAAAGCAAAATATAGAGCGAGCTTCAAAATTAGGGTTACGAAGATACATTCTTATTTGTTTTGTCTCCACCTCTTAGGGATGCTGTGAGTGGATGTGAATGGGAACCAACCCACCAATACTGGACTTTGGTGGTTTGCATACCCTGAAAATGTTGTTGCTGACAACTCTGTTACTACTGGTGTTTGTGTGGATGTCAAGATATGGATTGAGAGATTTCATCTTCTTGATGCCTTCTCTTGGACTTCTGGCGTGTATTATAGAGCCAGTATTTGAGAGTGGTGGGTTCGATTCCAACATTTTCACACACTGCGTCAATGTCCTCTTTGGACAATCCAGCCAATGTCCAGCCAACCTCCATTGCAAAATCATTCAGTTTGGTGATTTGCTCTGTGCTGAATCTTGTCCTCTTTCTTTTCTCCTTCCTTTCGCTAAATGTGGAATCAGTAAGTTGGAGTGGGGATGCTGATGCCCCTCTGTTATTAACACCCCCTGTCAGAAGATGCTGATGATGTTGTTTCCCATTCCTGAATTGATTTAAAAGTGAAGAAGAACAGTCAGAATTGCCCCCATCTTTGATTTGGGCTGCTGCCCCTGCTGCTGCAGATGAAGATATTGCTTTGTTCTGTAGAGTAGTCAGGCAATCTGCAGTGACAAGCATTGATTTGGCAGCCTTTCTGAGATTATCCAAACATTTCAGAAATGAAGCAGGATTGAAACTCTGATCAAACTGATGATCAGGAAATTGGTCTCCGGCCTTAAGATCCTGTTGAATAAGTTGCCCCATTGTCTGATTAACGCTCAGTGTTACTTGATTCGCAACATTCTTAATGGTAGCGATACAGTCCTGGGTTGCCCTGACCCCTTCTTGTTCTTGATCTCTGCTCTCGATTTGGAAGCCATCTCTGTCACAAAGAACACGGCGGTGGAAGTTCCTGTGGCAGTTGCAGGCAGCACAGAAGAGAGAATTGGGTTTCCCTTCTTCCTCAGAACTTGCAGGGGTAAACTCACAACATCCATCCAGTACTGTGCACCCCTTTTCTGCAGCCATATTCCTCTGGCATTCTCTGTAAAAATAAACACCCTGGTAAAGCAATCGCAATCCATGCTTTTCTTCCTCCCAAGCAGTCCATTTTTCATCCAACGACTGTCCTTCCGAGTCCTCTAAGGACATTACTCTTCCTTCCCCCAATTTCTCCTGAGCTCCATCTGCATGCTCTGTTTTATTATCCTTAATCTGCTGTTGGGGATCAGCATATTGCTCTGTATTTTGATCACAGGTGCTCTGTGGGTGCATCTGATCCCCATCCCCTTCAAAATCCCATCGCCCCTCCGACCTCGAGACCAGATTGTCATTCCCATCAGTCACCCCATTGTTCTCATTCTTCACACCCTTTTCTTCCGTTGCCTCTGAATTCACATTCAACAGAGTTGGCTGCTGCGGCGCCAGAGATGTGTTGAAGAAGGAATGGTGGTCATTTCTGATTGCCAAGCTCTCAACACCCACAACACCACCCACTCCTTCGCCAATCATTGACCATCCCATCAAATCTCTCTTATCACCGCCCTGAGTTCGTAATCCATAGTTGACAGAGCCCTGGTGTTCATGCTGCTGAACCATTCCCATCCCCATTCCCATAGTTGCAGACATGGCAGCCATGCCCATTCCCCCTCCCATACCCATACCCATGGCCAATCCCAAACCCAGTGCCTCCCTCCCTGCTTGAACTCCATTGGAATGGGGCTGCTGCTCCAACCCCATGTTGCTCCAATACCTATCTTGCCTATCATTCGGATTAAACGCCTGCGGGACGTTCCCCCCTCCTCCTGCTCCTGGCCTGAACTGGAGAGGATTTATTGCCATGCTGTCCATAATAGAGGCCACCATTGGCGGATTTTCAGAGGGAAACGCAGATACACCCATCGGGTATCTGAAGCTGAAGAATCCAATTGCTCAGACAACAACACATCTGTTAAATCCAATGCTCAGTCAATCAAAAACTCCATCCACTTTCATTTTCATTTTCAATGTGCAAAAGGTAAGTGCAGGTCCAAGAAGAGGCAAGCTCCTCCCAATCAAAAGCAAAGAGAATGAGACGAGAGACGAGGTCCTCGTCAATCCCAGTCCCCAACAAACTCTCCAACTATAAAAACTGTCGTGCTTGCCCCTCTCCAGGAAGTTACCATCCCACATCTTCTTATCTATATTTGCCTATATCGACGGTTATTCTCGTCCAAAAGGCGGTTGCATCTCCTTCTCATTATGCTTCCCTTTTTCTGAATTTCTTTATTTTACGGCTGCATTATCCTTCATTTGTTTTTTATTTTATTTTTAATCTGGCATTCTAGCTCTAACTTTTCCAAACCTATTAGATTATGGCAAAACTTGAGAAGAGTTATAGTGAGTCAGATGTGAAAATTGTATATAGTTAAAAGAATTAAACTTATCCTTTCTGGGAAATATTATATTATATTTAGCCATGGGATTAGTTGTTTTTTGAAAAAAATTGAATAAAAATCAACAAAACAGACTAGTGAATTTGGAAATTTAAAAAAAAAATTATGGTTACTGGGTATTCGTAAAATGT
Organism: Pinus albicaulis; assembly: GCA_034641835.2. Taxonomy (NCBI): domain Eukaryota; kingdom Viridiplantae; phylum Streptophyta; class Pinopsida; order Pinales; family Pinaceae; genus Pinus; species Pinus albicaulis. The sequence continues at coordinate 615,900,600 of CM076582.1, forward strand.
TTAATCTGAGAATATTTTTTTTCAAAAAACACTAGTATCTTATATTAATTTATAAGAATATATATTGAGAGTATATGTGCACTATTTTTAAGCATCATACAAAATATGTGCGCAAACAATATTATGTGCTTTAATCTGTTACATCATATGAGGTGTTCTTATATGAGCAAATTTCAAAATTATGTGCTCTTATGTGTTACATTATATGAGCAAACTTCAAAATTACCACGTATAGACCATAACTGCATATTTAGAAAGACTACTTTCAAAAAATAACCACCGTATTCCAATGTACATAAACTACAAAATATAGAACTACAAACAAAAAACATTTTCCCCATAATATTAGAAAATATGAAATCTCCCCACAATTACTAGTGCATTTTTTTCATATTCTTAATTTTTCAATGCAGATAATTCCTAGACGTATGTCTAAGCCCTCCTTAGAGTGATCATCCACCCCATGATTGATCTCCCTCTAGATATGCATAAAGGAAATGAAACTAAAGGAAATAATAAGATCACAGACCCTGACCTTCCAATGTTCCAAAGAAGTGGCATTCAAAGCACCCTGCTAATTTTTCCATTCTACCACAACGTTTGAATCCCTAAATATATTCAAAGAATCCACCCCCATATTCTTAGCAAAAGTTAAAGTTCCCCAAAGTGCAATTAGCTCGGTTTTCGAATTTGCGTCTGTTCCTCCACCCCAATACAGTTCAAAATAATGACTAGGGGAAATTTTAACAATGGAAATTTATCTAAAAGTTCAGAAACCTTGGCGAGTCTCACTGGTCCCTAATATGCAAATTATAAAATGTTTGTTGATATTGTTGTCAAAATATTCAAACTCCTAATGATTTTATATATAGGCTCCCATAAAATTTTGGCAATTTTAAGGGTAAAATAATTTTATACTATAAAATTTAGGTGAATCATTTTTAGAAAAAATGGAAATCGGTGAATCTTATTTTTGGAAAAATAATAGAAAATTAACCCACGTACGAATATTAGCCCCTAAATTTTTCCTTGACAATGAGTTATCTCCAAGAAGATCAAGCCACCGCAGTCGAATTTGTTTGACTATGTTACCTGTCTAAGTAGTAGGAAATTGTAGATGGTTATGTGTGATCTGTGTTTATGTAGGAACGCAACAAAATACACAAATAACCATAAATACAAAGATGCGGCAGAAATAACACTTCATTTCATTACTATCAAAGAACTAAATTTTATTTACAGACAGAATGGAAATAAACTAGCTAGGGCATTGCTAGCTTATCTCTAAGAAGAGATGTGGTGGCTACAGGCCTCTGAACTGGGTTACAATGAGGCGCGAGGGCATATTTATTATTGAGAAACAATCGAAAACCCTAAACATCCAAAAACCTAACCCTAGGAGATGAAGTGCCAAAACTATGGGCCCTGTTTGGGTAAATTGGTACATCAACTTCCCGGAGATGTAACTTTGGCATACGATCTCTATTTGACGCACACAATAACTTTTTAGAAAGAGCTATCCTAGGAATAAAACTTTTGATGTGAGCGATATCATAAGATCTTCCATGTTACTCCCGGTTTTCCCAAAAAAAATCGTTTAGGGCCTCAAAATGGCTTTGGAAGTTTAGGACCTGAAAAACTGCTAAAAATAGTAAATTGTGCTATAATTAAGGAAACTGAAAAACTGAAAGAAACAATGGTGGGGCCCCAAGTGGAATAGGCGAGTGGCCACCAATATCTACTTGGATCATTCCTCCCCCCTTCTGAAGCAATGGTCCCCGTTGTGTTGATTTCCCCCATGAGATGAGGAAAATTCTGTTGAACTTGGTCCCTGGTGAACCACTTGCCTTGGTACAGGAGTTGGCCAGCTTTGACAACTCAATACATTTGGATCTTCTGTTGGCGAGTGTTCTTGATTTTCATGTCCATGATACAATATTTGGTGGCCTATTCCATGCAATCTGGGTTTAACTCTGTTGGTGTGAGCTGTTCTCCAATGTCGAAGGTGTCTAGTAGAGGTGGGAAGTAGGGCCGAAGGTAGTCCAGATTGAATACTGGGTGCAGACCAAGGAATGGTGGAATATTGAGCTTAAAGACATTTTCCCCTACAACCTTGGTGATGGTGTACAACCCATATCGGAGTGGGTGAAGCTTGTGGTGGGGTCCAACGAGGCGCTTATTCTACAAATTTAGCCACACTTTGTCACCTAGTTGGAAGTTATGTGGCACCCGATTTAAAAATGTCATTACTTGTACTTAGCATTGGCTTTGTCCAATATGTTATGAACCTATTGGCGGGTGTGCTAAATGTGATAAATGAAGTTGCTCGCTTTGTGAGCTTCAGATTGGACATGAGCCAAATCGGCCCGAGTAACCGCAAATGGCATGGCTACATCAATGGGACATAGTGGCTGGAATCCCAAGTCCACCTGAAAGGGGCTATGGCTGGTTGAGCTATGGAGAGCCCGGTTATAACTATGTTGTACATAGGGAAGGCTCTCATCCCATTTGTGTGGATGCTTGGAATTGTACATGCATAGAATGTGTACAATCGTCATGTTGACAACCTATGTCTGGCCATCATTTTGGGGATGGAAAGTTGTGGATTTGGTGAACTTGGTGTCTAGCATTGACCAGAGGCTGGACCAAAATGTGTTGAGGAACCTGTTGTCCCGATCTAAGATGATAGACTGTGGGATCCCAAAGTGCACCCAAGCTCATTCAAAGAAGAGTTTAGCAGCGGCTTCTGTTGTGATATTCTTCTTACAGGCCGCCATAATGGCCATCTTAGAGAATATATTGACAACCATGAAAACACAATTGTTTCCATGCTTAGTAGAAGGAAGGCCCAACATGTAATCCATGGAGATGGATTCCCAAGGTCGACTAGGGGTAGGTAGCGGAGTATAGAGGCCTTGATTCTTGATGATCGGTTTGGAAATGGCACAAGCAGTGTAGGATCTGATGTACTTCACAACATCCTGTCAAAGGTTCGACCAATAGAAATATTTATACAATATTGTCATTGCTTACTCGACCCCAAAATGCCCAACGACTCGACTGTAGTGCGCTTTCCAAATCATCTTGGCACACTCTATGGAAGGAACACAAATGTGTCCCAGGTGACATAGCAGTGCATGCTGGAGGTGAAAATTTGGAACTTGTGTACCCTTCAAGAGTGTCTTGTATGTGTGGCTGAGTTCTAGATCACTCTTATAGAGATGTGGCCAATCAAAAGTCTCGTTCCCACAAGAGTTGAGAACGATGGTGAGCACCACGATTGGTGGTCGGCTAAGGCAGTCTGCAACATTATTGGTGCTACCCTTCTTGTACTTTATTTTCAAATGAAACTGTTGCAGATATGTGGACCACTTCTGATGGCGATTGTTCTGTAACTTCCCTTGTGTCTGTATGAACTGCAAGGGTCGGTGGTCTGTGTGGATGACTGTTTCCTTCCCAAAAATGTAATGATTCCATTATCGACAAGCCTGCACAATGGAATACTTTTCTTTGTCATATGTGGGATACTTGTAGACTATGTCAGACAGTGTCTCACTGTGATATGCCATTGGATGTCCATGTTGAGTAAGAACTTCCCCAATAGCATAGTCAGAGGCATTTGTCTCAATCTCAAATGGTTGTTGCAAGTTTGGTAATGTGAGCATTGGGGCAGAGAAGAGGCGACGTTTCAATTATACGAACGCCTTCTGTTGAGATTATGACCAAAATAATTTTTCTTTCGCTCCTCCCTTGGTGACTTGACTTAAGGGCCAAGTGATATGATAGAATCCCAACACAAACCTACTAGTAGAAATTAGCAAGACCCATAAAGTTATGAAGCTCTGTTAGAGTGGTTGGGGCTGGCCAATCTCGAATGACTTGGATCTTGGTTGGATCCACATGCACCCCCCATTCATCAATAATGTATCCCAGATATTGAAACTGGGTCATGCCAAAATTTCACTTCTCCAACTTGGCACACAACTTGCGTTATCGTAGTGTTTGGAGGACCTGTCGAATGTGGTGGAGGTGCTCTTCCCAAGTATGGTTGAAGATCAAGATGTCATCCAAGTACACTACTACAAATGAGTTGGTGAATGGCTACAAGATGTCGTCCATCAGCCTCATGAAGGTTGCAGGAACATTAGTCAACCCGAAAGGCATGACCAGCCATTCAAAAAGGCCCTCCTTGGCTTTGAAGACAATCTTCCACACATTAGAGGGTTCGATTGGTACCTAGTGATACCCGGACTTCAATTTGATCTTGCTGAAATATTTCACCCCTTTGAGTTGGTCCAGAAGGTCATCAATCTATGGGATCAATTACATATTCTAGACAGTGATCTTGTTCAACACTCGATAGTCAATACAGAGTCTCCAAGTCCCATCCTTATTCTGCACCAACACGATCAGGCTCCCATAGGGTGATGAACTCGATCGGATGTGACCTTTCTATAGTAGCTCCTATATCTGCCTCTTGATTTCATCGTTCCCCAGAACAAAACACCAATATATCGGTCCATTAGATAGCGACGCACCTGGGTTCAGATCAATGGGGTGCTTGACCTGACAGCGCAGAGGCACCCTTGTGGGTGAGATGAATATGTCCCCATACTCCTCCACGACCTTGTCCATTTGTTGTTGTCGTGTAGAGGAGCCCTCTCTGAAGTTCATGGCCACAATATTCTTCTTGCCCTGAGGGCGGATCATTAGGAAAACAAATTTCCCTGTTTTGGAAATGAGCTTACTGCATTGTTTTGCAGTAACCAAATAGATAGTGGCAGGTGGTGGTACCCCTGCTATCCTGTACAAATTATTTCCCAAAGTAACAATAACAATGCGAGGCCGAGAATCATACATAGCATGTCGCTTCTACAAGTATGGTTGGCCTAATAATACATCACAAACATTAAGAGGAGCAATGTCACATAATACCTCATCCTTGAAGGGCTTGATGCTTTAGGGAAGGCGACAATGCTGGTTGACGTGGAGATCTAGTCCTTGGTGAAGCCACCCGATGGTGTATGGTTGTCGGTGTGTTGTGGTTGGCAAGCCCAGCAGCTTCATGACCTCTGCTGAAATGAGGTTCTTTTGGCTCCCACTGTCGACAATGACATGTACTGGGGAAACCTTTACCCACATCTGGGAGTGGAAGAGATGCTCCTCCTCCTCCGGATCTTCCGGTTCCTCCTTTTGAATCTTTGCGATGGCAAGGATAGCGTTGGGCTCTGCATCAATAATCCGCTTCCCTTTTTCATTCCCCTTGTCAGGTTCTAATTCAGATTCAGAGCATGCATCTGATTCAGAAGCCCTCATCTCGGGAACCAATGATTGTTTGGCCCGACACTCACTTGTGTTGTGAGTGGAGCTCTTATGGAGTTCACACCACTTTCATGTGTCCTTCTTCAGCTTCATGGTGTTGTTATTTTCTTGCGTCTTTGGTAGGTTGTCTTGGGTTTCCATGCCTTTGATTAGGAGCTCAAGTCCAAGCTATGGAAAAAACTCAAAATTGAAAGTGTTCAAAATCACTTGCAACCTGAACGACTGGATAGGCCTCGTCGATACGATCCTGTAGCCGTGAATGACACTCAAATCCGACACTATATGTGAAAGTTATTCAAGTTTGAAAATTCACAATTTCATGCAAAAGTCCAGTTTGACCAGGTTTGACTTCCAAATTTGAAAAATTAAAAAAGGAATATTCCCTAGAATATTCCTCAAAATATTCCACCTCATCTAATCCGGTAATGAAAAGTGGCATTCAACTATTCGTTGTTGGTTTGATTTGTTAATTTTTTGGGCCAATCATAAGCTGCCATGTGGCAGGCTCGGAGGGCACCACGTGGCCCCCTAGTCGGTAGAAATTTTGGAGGTTAAAAATTATTGGTCTCAGTAGGATTTGAACCCGAGACCTCCGGGTTATAACACAACGTCTTACCATTGCACCATAGCAGTGTTTCTTAATTCATATGAGAAACGCTTTATATTTGAAGTTTTAAAAAAGTTATGGTTGGTGGCCAAAGGGGGCCAACCCCCTATACATTCAACTCCAAGCGATCGCACTGCCCAAAACCAGGGGTTCCACAACCAGCGGTCATGGTGGAAGTTAACAGTTAAGACCAACTGTTGTATGTGACCACCATTCCAAATATTAAATGCGACCGTATGTTGCGTGGTTAACCTGGCGGTTTCCAAGGAGACATGTGACAAGCACACCTGTAAAACATTTAATGCCAAGCTAACCTCCCGGCTATTTTGGAGCGCGCCTCCAAATTCAGTAGTCTTTGCTAGAATTGTCGGGCCTAACTCTAGTTAGCCAAGTTTGGTGGATTTTTTTTTGGCCAACTCAGACAAATCTTGTTTTGGTCATAACTTTTGAAGGATTGAACCTTTTGGAACAATTTTTCTTTTCTTTTTCTTCTTTTTATTTTCTTTTCTTCTTTTTCTTCTTTTTATTTTTATTTTTTATTTCGGGTATTAAGAGGATGGAATCCATTGGAATAGGTTGCAGAGCCATTGGAGTTGATCTTCAGTCCCTTTTGCTTCAGGGAAGCAATGAGAGCCATCAGGGCCAAGAGGGAGTTGGAGCTGTATTGAGCTATGGTTAACCATTTAAGGTGAACCAAAGACCATGTTCAGCTATTTTCCACCTTCTGAAACCAATGGAAGAGGTTTTAGAACTGTTTGAAGACTTTCAGAGGCTGAAAAATTTTAGGATATTTTTCAGGGCCACTAGGGCCATTTTGGGGTTGGAGCTGTTTTGAGTTGTACCTCTCTATTTGAGGTGAACCAAAGATCATTTTCAGCTAATTTCGACCTTCTGAACATAATGAAAAATGTTTCAAATCTGTTTGAGGAATTCTATAGCCCGAAAAGCTTCAGAGGATTTTAAAGATCCGTCCGGGCCTTATTGAAGAAATCACTGTTTATGGTAATTCTTCACTGTTTAGTGAATTTGGAAAGACATTATTAGCTTTTTCATGCCTTCTAAATCAGCATTTTCATTCATATTTGTCTATTGAGATAGTTTTAAACTTGTATTAGCGTTTGAAAGCATTTTAATACAAGAGGACAAGCTCATTTTGGGAGGCTTGATCCAGCAAACGTAGCCTAGGGGGGTGAACTGCTCATCAAACATTTGTGTCATGTTATGCTAAAGTCATATTGTTGAACATTTCTGATTTAATATGTTAAAAAACAAATTAAATTAACTTTCCTTCACACATAAACTCTTATACAGTTTCCATAAACACTTTGTTTCAATTGCAAGACATGAATAATAGTTTGCACATATATTTGATGGAAATTGTGAGTGTTAACTTCTACAAGTTCTAAAGACAGAGTCTGTAAAGGGCCAGGTAGCCTCTGGATCTCATCCTTGTATCAAAGGTGACATATCCAGTAAATGCCCCTACAGTCAATCTCTGGAATAGATTTAAGTAGTTGTTTAATCAGCTAGACTTGGAAAATTTTGCACACATTTAATTAATGGAAATGGATACCTTGCACACATTTTCAAGTACTTCCATTTTTAGATCAGATGGTATCAGAGCTTTGGTTAAGCTTATGTTGAGCATTTTTTTTTGTGAAAAATGTGTTTAAACAGTGTAAAAGATTGATTGATTTATTGATTGCAAAATGGTTGCTTGTATGAGTTTTCTTGAGTTGAAAAGATAGTCGTCGATAGCTAAGTATTGGAAAGGAAAAAAGAGTTGTAGGCTATTTTTTTATCCCAAAGTACCTCAATATTATCTTTGGAAAACCAACTCACTTGATTATTGTTCGCTACAAAAGTTATTGGAGTTTTTGTTTTATGGTTGCTTGAATAAGAAAGGGGTCTTTACTGACATTTGGTTAAAAGCTTGTCATTTGTTTGAAAGCTTTGAGAATTTTTTTTCAGAAGTTCCTTTTGTTAATTTTACCATTTACATAATGTCAACTTATTCTACAAGTGAAGTTTCCTCCTTCATGATATTCTTCAATGATGACATGAAGAATGAGTTCATTAAGGTGAAGGACATGGTGCAGATTCTCATTGAGGATCAAAGAGAAAGTGTTAAGCTTCATGCACAATTGTTGGATATGAAGGATGAGAGGGAAGCAATTCTCCAAAGGTTGCAAGACATGGAGAATAACTCCTTCAAGCTCAAGAAGCTTTGTCCAAGAAAATTCATGAGGAAGAGGTAAACCATTCCAACTTGTCTTCAATTTTCTCTATTGAAAACTGTGTTGGTTCTTTTGAAAAACATACAAGGGGAATCAGGTCCAAACTAATTTTTAAGATGAACTATCATGAAGGCAAATGTTTGGGAAAGCATGCACAAGGCATGGTTGACCCTATTTCAGTTGTGGAGTGACCCAAGAATGTTGGTCTTGGTTATGTGCAGTTTAATGGCGAAGACTCCAAATCCTTGAATGCATGTGATGCAAATTTAAAGAGAACCTTTATTCCAAGTTTTTCTATGCATATATGTCAAATTTGTTTTAAGGATGATTTACATTGTTTTAAGCCATAATTCTAGCAAGAAGAGGGTAAAAATGTCGCTTATGGTGAGCCTTCAAGTTCAAATAGTTTTCAAGGCAAGAATTGTGATGAAAGTTTGAAAAGGAAAGTTGTCTCCTCTACTAGTTCATCGTCTTTCGAAGACAAAAAGGATGGAAATTCCATGCAGCAAAAGAGGTATAATTATTCACATGATAAATTTGATTATGTTTCAACAAAGAATGATAATTTTTCTTGTTCAAATGAAAGAAAGTTTTGTTGCACATTTTGTGGTGGATTTAACCATGTTGCTTCAAGATGCTGGTTGAAAAAGAAAGCACACAGGAAACAGAAGAGGCAAAGAGAAATTTCTCAGAAAGTGCTTAAGAGTTGCACATTTTGTCAAAGAAAGGGACATGATGTCTCTCATTGTTGGACCTGGCATCCAACAAATCGTCCAAAGCACATGCAGCTAAAGGACAAAAATCTTGGTGTAAGTGGATCTATGGAGTCCATTATCAATGTGGAAATGGAAGATTCACATGAAGGTGTATTGCAACCGCAAAATACGCCATGGATTTGGCTTGGTAAGAAGTGGATTAACTTCTTAATGTAGTAAGTCATCTTCATTTTGTACATGCAAATTTCAGATTGGTAAGCATGTATTTCAGTAGAAAATTTTGATGCAAGATTGCATGTAAAAGCAGTTTCAATTGAAGGAATTTCTTTGTTGTTGCAAAGTTTCGCCATGGAGGTGTAAAATATGAGTATGATACTCATTTATGTAGCAGAAATGTCTTTTGGTTCAGCTCTTATTCACCCACATGTTTTTGGGATGATGTACTTGTTGGTATTTGAAAAGAAGAGTTGAAGTTGCACATGTATATAGAGATTGTATGTGTAATTAGAGAACTAAATATAGTTCATTGTACATGATACATACACATGTGTTTGTCAAGATGTATCTTGTTAATTGTCGACTTGTGTCGATTATGTTACACATGATTGTCGACTTGTGTCGATTGTGTTACACATGATTGTCGACTTGTGTCGATTTTCGACACACTTTTTAGATTGATGGTTCTGTCAATTGTATATAAAATTTCATTTTCAACTTTTTGTTGATGTCATATGTTGCACAAGGTGCCTTTAGTGTCGATTGGTGTAGAGAAAGAAGTGTCAGTGCAAAGCAGTGCAAGATTCCATGAGTTGGAAAGGCATGCAATAAAAGAGGGCACAAAATTCAACAAGGGTCATTGCTGGTTTCAGAATGGTAGATTGGTATGGCAAGAAAAAATTGGTCTGGATTTGGCACAAGTACATGGCTCATTCAGCAAAATTCACCATGTGAATAGTTGGCAATTCAGGGAAATTTTTGGAAGCTGAAGAGAAAAGGATGTTGTTATTCTCTCATTTTCTGTACTACAGTTTAGTTTCTTCATTTCAGTGAGATTTTGGGGTCCAAAAGCTTCTCATTTGGGAGGTGTGATCAAGAGCCCAAGTCCGAGCTATGGAAAAAACTCAAAATTGAAAGTGTTCAAAATCACTTGCAACCTGAACGACTGGATAGGCCTCGTCGATACGATCCTGTAGCCACGAATGACACTCAAATCCGACACTATATGTGAAAGTTATTCAAGTTTGAAAATTCAAAATTTCATGCAAAAGTCCAGTTTGACCAGGTTTGACTTCCAAATTTGAAAAATTAAAAAAGGAATATTCCCTAGAATATTCCTCGAAATATTCCACCTGATCTAATCCGGTAATGATAAGTGGCATTCAACTATTCGTTGTTGGTTTGAATTTTTAATTTTTGGGCCAATAATAGGCTGCCACATGGCCCCCTAGCCGGTAGAAATTTTGGAGGTTCAAAATTATTGGTCTCGGCAGGATTTGAACCCGAGACCTCCGGGTTATACCACAACGTCTTACCATTGCACCACAACAGTGTTTCTTAATTCATATGTGAAACACTTTATATTTGAAGTTTTAAAAAAGTTATGGTTGGCGGCCAAAGGGGGCCAGCCCCCTATACATTCAACTCCATGTGACCGCATCGCCCGAAACCAGGGGTTCCACAACCGGCGGTCATGGCCGGAGTTAACGGTTAAGACCAAGTTTGGTGGAGTTTTTTTGGCCAACTTGGACAAATCTTGTTTGGGTCATAACTTTTGAAGGAATGAACCTTTTGGAATGAATTTTTCTTTTATTTCGGGTATTAAAAGGATTATAAATCCATTGGAACAGGTTTCAGAGCCATTGGAGTTGATCTTTAGTCCCTTTTGCTTCAGGGAAGCAATGAGAGCCATCAGGGCCAAGAGGGAGTTGGAGTTGTTTTGAGCTATGGTTAACCATTTAAGGTGAAACAAAGACCATGTTCAGCTATTTTCCACCTTCTAAAACCAATGGAAGTGGTTTCAAAACTGTTTGAAGACTTTCAGAGTCCGAAAACCTTTAGGAGAGTTTTCAGGGCCACTAGGGCCATTTTGGGGTTGGAGCTGTTTTGAGTTGTACCTCTCTGTTTGAGGTGAACCAAAGATCATTTTCAGCTAATTTGGACCTTCTGAACCTAATGAAAGAGGTTTTAGATCTATTTGAGGACTTATACAACCCAAAAATCTTCAGAGGAGTTTAAAGAGCCGTTAGGGCCTTATTGAAGAAATCACTGTTTATGGTAATTCTTCACTGTTTAGTGAATTTGGAAAGGCATTCTTATCTTTTTCATGTCTTTTTAATCAGTATTTGCATTCATATTTTTCTATTGAGACACTTTTAAACTTGTATTAGCATTTGAAATCATTTTAATACAAGAGGACAAGCTCATTTTGGGAGGTTTGATCCAGCAGACGTAGCCCAGGAGGGGTGAATTTCTCATCAAACATTTGTGTCATGTTATGCTGAAGTCATCTTGCTAAAAATTTCTAATTTAATATGTTAAACAAAACATTAAATTAACTTTCCTTCACACATAAACTCTTATACAGTCTCCATAAACACTTTGTTTCAATTGCAAGACATGAATAATAGTTTGCACATATATTTGATGGAAGTTGTGAGTGTTAACTTCTACAAGTTCTAAAGACAGAGTCTGTAAAGGGCCAGGTAGCCTCTAGATCTCATCCTTTTATCAAAGGTGACATATCCAGTAAATGCCCCTACAGTCAATCTTTGGAATAGATATAAGTAGTTGTTTATTTAGCTAGACTTGGACAATTTTGCACACATTTAATTAATGGAAATGGATACCTTGCACACATTTTCAAGTACTTCCATTTTCAGATCAACCTCAGCTTTGTCCTTTGTTTTCTGGTTTGGGGGAACCTTTCCCTTGCTTTTGATTCGCAGATCCAAAGTCTCGCTTCTTCTGTTTGAATTTCTGCTCAAACTTGACAGCATATCAGTATTGCATACCAAGCGAGGAGATGTCAAGGAACTCCATTTCTTCCTAAATGTATTTATACAGAAAACTGCAGTACTTCAGCACCAAATTTTTCTCTGAATATTTGATACCCAACTTTGTTTGCATGGTATGGAACAAATTCGTCAGCCCATGCACATCTTGATCCCTTTGTTGCCACATCGTAGTACATTGTATGTACTTATCCTCATAGCTCCCCACGGGATAATATTGTTCATTGATGGCATTTCAGAAAGAATTCCAAGTGGGTACAAATGATAATAGAGAGGGTTCCCCTCGTCCTTTTTCTCACAGTAGTTTTCCCACCAGTCCTTGACATTGGGGGTAGCTTTGAGGAGTGCAAAGATAATCTTCTCCCAGTCAGAAAAGTCATGAATTGAGAAATATCCTTCTAATAGATTTAACCATCTATCTATGGCATTTGGATCTATTTGGCCCTCAAATATGGGAATGTCACAATTTACTTGTACCTTAAAAGGAGTTGTGCCTCCAGAGTGGCTGTTGGATGCAAATGTGTCGTCGGTGGGCAGTCATTGAAGGATCTCGGAAAAGTTATCCATCATCGCGTTCCTTTGTTTTTCGAGGGCCTCCTCGAGCAATATGTTGATAGGATCTCTTGCTCCCTCATATTTCTTTTCATCCCCCATGGGTGGTCGTCGGGGTTTGCGAAGCTGATCTTACAAAGGTTCAACTAGATCGATCCCTAACTCCTTATACCTTGAGCTCCTTGGGGACATGCAGAGAAGGATCGAGAAAGAGCAGACCGTTCTGATACCACGGATCCAGATTTATGTAGGAACACAATAGAATACACAAATAACCATAAATACAAATTTGCAGCGGAAATAACACTTCATTTCATTAATATCAAGCAACTAAAATTTGTTTACAGATAGAATGGAAATAAACTAGCTAGGGTGTTGGTATCTTATCTCTGAGAAGAGATGTGGTGGCTACAGGCCTCTGAAATGTGTTACAATGAGGATCGAGGGCCTATTTATTATTGAGAAACAATGGAAAGCCCTAAATATCCAAAAACCTAACCCTTGGAGATGAAGCACCAAAACTATGGGCCCCATTTGGGTAAATTGGTACATCAACTTCCCAGGGACATAAATTTGGCATATGATCTCCGTTTGACATGCACAATACCTCGTTAGAAATATCTATCTGAGGAATACAAATTTTGATGTGAGAAAAATCAAAGGAACTTATATGTTTCTCCCAGTTTTCCCAAAAAACGTCGTTTAGGGCCTCAAAATGGCTCCAGAAGTTCAGGACCCAAAAAACTACTAAAAATGGTAAATTGTGCTACAATTAAGGAAACTAAAAAACGGAAAGAAATAATGGTGGGGCCCCAAGTGTAATATGCATGTGGCCACCAACATCCACCAGAATCAATGTGGAAAAGGTCTAATTATTTTTCTTATACTTTTATCTATAGAACCCCTCTATCTAAAATAGTTAACAATTTGTATGCTTCTTCTCATTATATCTAGGGACATATCTTCAAAAATAACCAAGTTCCCGATTTTCAAAATTACCCACATAATATAAAACAGAAGGGAGACATAATTTTGGTTGGTATACATCCATTGATTGATGCAATCATATAAATTTTTCAGATTCCATGTTGAAGAAATGTTTAATAATTTATAACCTTAACTATCGTCCAGATCCCAACATCAAAGGAACACTACAACATCAAATGTGTAATTGTTTATTCCTCTAATTTTCACATGGAGCAGCTCCCAGGTCCTTAAAAACCCATTTTCCATAGGTTATCCCATGTGAGAACTTTATTTTTCAAGCATAACCAACCAAATACTTTCAATTTCATGGGGAGCTTCCACTTCCAAAGTTTATTATACCACCATAATTGATTTGTGACCAACAAGGAATTTGAAATATGCATATAAGCCTCCCTCACTATAACCTTCCCATCCTCTACATTTCAATTCCAATGTAACAAGTATTGTTCCTAAAAAAGGATTACTCCTACCTGATAAAGGTCAGTAATATATAAATTTCAAAGTGTTTCCCATTTCCCTTCCAAGACTAGGTTTCTAGGGGAAAACCAAACTATGCCTGAACTAGGAAGATGAACATCTTCTTTAATCTAATCCAGATAATAGATCCCTTTTTGGTGGAGGAATCTAATGAGATGTTGCAGAAGACATGAGTTACATTTAGATCCAACAAATCCAGCCTCTCAAATCCTTACCTTAGTTCCATTTCCAATTTTCCAATATATGTTTCCATTCAACCAATGTTTAATTTTCGAAAGAGAACACAAAATGAAAGACGCCTCTTTGGATGTGAATATGTTCGATTTGATCCAAACATGAACCAGGATATCTAAAAGGTATTTATCTTTGACCAAGTCCTACCATAATCCATCTCCATAGATCATCCTCCAAAGTGTTTTAACTATAAGAGCCCAACAGAACCACTCCAATTTCTTGAGTCTCCATCCTCCTTCCTTTTTAGGTTGTGTCAAATCCTTTAACTTTACCAAGTGAAACTTTTTATTATTTGCATTGCATGCCCATATGAATTTGGCTATTAATGAATTAATTTGTTTGATAATGGATTTTGGCACCATAGCAATATGCATCCAATACACAGGCATGTTCTAAAGCACAAACTTGGCTAGAATAATTCTCCCTCCCTTGGTTAGCCATTAGAGATCCACATATTCAGTTTCCTTTCAAATTTTCCAATTAACCACCTCCAATCTTATAGAACATACTTATCGGGTTTAAGGGAAAACCCCATGTAAGTAAACTCTTGAGCTAAAGGATAAACATGGATGGAAAAAATATCAAAAAATTCCATTAAAATTTCAACATCAACCTCAAAATGAATGAAAAAAGAATTTTCCTTATTCATATATAAACCAGTAGCACAACTAAAGGAATAGGTTAGTTTTCAATAATTTCTCCACTCCATGAGAGCATATTTTCCAAAAAGAAGGACATCATCTACAAAAAGTAGATGAGAGATTGACAAGTTCCTAGATACCTGATCTAAAGCTCAAGTTTTAGCTAAAAATTGAAAGTGCTCGAAATTGCTTCAAACTTGAACGACTGGATAGAGTTCATCGCCAGGATTTTGGTTGGTTGAGTTATTGTATGTTGTTCATTTTCTAAAATAGACAAAAAAAATGAGCAGAACAGGTACAGTGATGATGTGGTAGGTACAGTCAGCAATTGCAGGTATATCCTCCATAAACATCCAATGATATTGTGCCAAGTGGCACAACCTAATTCGTCGATCATGATTAGGAAGTGAAATTTTTTATTCCTAAGTCTAAGTGGAATTTTATTTAAGTTGGCATTTCATTATATGGTGGCCAATGAGGAAGGGCCATGTGGCATGCCACATACCCCCCCATGGTAGGTAGGTTGGAAGGTCGAATTGGGGACATAGCAATGTTTTGGAAAATTGTCTTGTGGTGGTATTATTACACACACACACACACACAGATATATATATATTACAACATATATATATTATATAGTTTTCAACCCACCTCACAGCAGATCTAACCAAATATGGAAGGTTATGTAACTAAACTGGCGGATGTTCCAATTCTGGAAGCATTGATAAGTATAGTGGAGGATTTTTAAATTTAGCAGAGTAAAAATTATGAGGCAGAGCAGGGGGCCGAACTCCTAACCTCCCGTCGGCAAACTGCATGCCTAACCGTCTTTGCTGCCAAGTGTTTCTTACACCTATTTCTCTCCGAGTGAATTTAAATTATATATGCCCGACAGTTCAGGGCTGGAGAGGGCCAGGCCCCTCCCCATGTGGCCACAAACACAAAACCAAGCGCCAAATACATTCTGACGAGATTTCTTTAAAAGAAGTTAATTAAACTTAAAACGTGGTTAACCCACGTTAACCTGTCATTAAGCACATTAAACAATATTATCACTAAACATGCTTATCCGCCCTAAATGCGCTTAGCGCTAATTAAGTCGAAGGTTATGTTGGTGGAAAATTTGGAGGCAACGCTAATTTTGGCAGGATTGCCAATTTTAGAAATTTAACAGGCAGCTTCTCTAGTTTTGGAGGAGAAATTGGGGCAAAGATAGTTTTGGTCATAACTCACTCAATGTTTTACCAAACTGAGCTCAGTGAAAGTCATTCTTGGCTAATTTTCATGCTAGGAACTCAATGGAGCAGGTTGGGGAGGCAGAAAAGGTGATATATAGGTGTTTTAGTACATTTGAATATTTTTGAAGGCCAGGGCCAACAGGTGTTGGGGTCATTGCCAGAGCATCCAGAGTCCAATTACAGCAAAAAAAATAGTCATTTTTGGGAGATTATGATGTTATAAACTCATTAGAACAGGTCCCAAATTGTTCTGAAGCTTGTAACAGAAATTTGAGCACACTTGAAGCTAATAAAAAGGTCACACTATGAAGTTTGACCAAGGAGATGTAGCCCAGGAGGGGTGAACTCATTTATCAAAATTCTTTGTGTTCAGCTCTATTATATGCACTTGTTGTTTTTACTATTGCTTATGTTATGTCTTTTAAAATTATGATTTTTAAGGTTATGAAAAACTCATAATTTCACTAAGTACATTGTTTTACAATCACATGCTCTTAAACAAACTCATGAAGGATAAGTAAAACAATGAAAATAAATGTTTATATCTGAAATGAAATTAGCACAACATTAAATAACAAGTAATTTCATATCAAGTTGGTATCATAGCACAAGATTGCTTTCTTTTTTTACTTGAAGAGTTTTTAATAGTGAAAAATTATTGATGCTTACAAGATTGAGATTGTAGAGAGGAGAAGGGAAGCTACTGATAGCTAGTCTAGAAGTTATAAAAAGAAGGAATAAGGCTGAGATAGCAGCATCCTTACCCAAAGGACCACTCAATGCAACACTTGAAGCACAAGAGGAATTAATTTCACAAGAGGCTGAAGTGGTTTAAGAGATACAAGCTACAGAGATAGAGCTGAATCAATAGCCAAAATGTCAATCCATGAAGGAGCTCATGAACATTCTGAGAAAGAGGA
This sequence comes from Pinus albicaulis, assembly GCA_034641835.2. Taxonomy (NCBI): domain Eukaryota; kingdom Viridiplantae; phylum Streptophyta; class Pinopsida; order Pinales; family Pinaceae; genus Pinus; species Pinus albicaulis. Next base: position 615,917,542 of record CM076582.1, read on the forward strand.
TGTCAAGAAGGAGTTTAAAGAAATGAAAAGGATGGTGAAACTTATGTATGAATATTTTATGGAAAAGGAAGCGAGAGAAGGTTCAAAACACCCTCATAAAGAAGAATCTTGAAACAGTAAAAAGGAGGAAGAGAGGATCTCAAAAGCCAGTGGTGGAAAACCACCTCCTTCTCCACCATCATCATCATCATTGTTATTGTTGTGGATTTGTCGCACGAGTGTACAAAATTGCACAAGCTTAGAGAGTGTGGTCTACTCTTTAAACTATTGGTAACAGGTAGAAAGTGGGGGGAGCTTAAAAGCATAAAACTTAATGGAAATAGTATGCTGAAGTATGCTTTGATTAAACTAAAACTAAAACCACAAATATATAGAAGCTATATAGAGAGTTCCAAACGATAATAATGCAAACGATGGCTCGATGGCCTCTTCTTATTAAACGTTCAAAATTGAGAAGAGATTTTACCCACTTGCCAAAGGGCACCTAGGCAATGGCTCTAGGTCCCGATGCAAGGATGTTTCCTTCCAAGCTCTGCCTCTGATGCAGACTCTCTCTCTCTCTAATGTGGTGGACTAAGATGTTGGGTGGCCAACTATCGAGTCCTCTTTAGCTCCAGATCCGGGTCACACACAATGCTGGTGTTGCTTGGGGCAACTTTGGCTAGCATAACCTTGTGATCACCATTTATTCATCTCTTGGTGGGTTTATATAGGTGAGCTTCAAATCCTCCTTCCCTCCCTTGGTACAGGATGGATGGTGACCCAAGGGAGAGGTGTGATTCCATTGTGTGCTCAAATATTCTTTTGTGTGCTCACATAATATCTAAGAAGGCGCTAGTGTCTATCCTTATGCGGCTTTCACATAAGGAGTAACTGTCCTTTTCTTGTTGTGGTCCTGGAAAGTGAATTTTTTCCATTTCCAGGAATGCGCGCTTATTGGGAAAAAAGGCACGTAGAAGGCGCTCTTATCGAAGGATAAAGCACGCATTTGAGCATTTATGACTAGTTCAAATATGATTTTCTCAAAACCTTAGAGATTTTAAATACTTCTTGATTCCATAATGTATTCCTGTCTTGTAAATCCTCGGGCTCAACATTAATTGATGTCGTCTTTTGTTCTATGATTTTCCAGTGTTAAGATTCCTCTCCTAATGTGTGAGGTCTAGGAATAACTTTATAGCCGAAATACATTATAGTTTCTTTTCTATATCGTACGCAGAGAGAGAGAGAGAGAGAGAGAGAGAGAGAGAGAGAGAGAGAGAGAGAGAGAGAGAGAGAGGTCTGCATGTATTTTGGAATTGACAACACCTTGCACTGTTTCCGAGATAACCATGGCCTAAGGGACCCCCTGCAAGAAGACAAAATATACAACATATTTAAAAAATTTCAATGAGGTGAGCATGTCCCATGCTCGTGATGCTATGGCTAGTTAAACAAAATTGACAGATACATGTGATGTTTGTGCCACTACTGTGGTAGTGATGCTGGGGGTTGTTGACGACGACTACTGATGCCCTCAGGGGCATTTTTTCTTTAACGACAGGTGGAATGTGGTACCCATATGCGTACTCCTAGTATGGCATATCATTGTGCCATGTACGCATATGTACTGGATGGGACCCCCCTGTTTAAGCATTGTTGTCAGGGACGCTTATGGAGGTATGGGTCTTCGACAAATCTGATCAAAGTGCAATGGTTGTAAGGTACGATACCATCGTGACATGAAAGCTTTTGTTGTAGTCGAATGTCAAGAGGATCGATGACATCTGTGGACAATGATGTCTCCCACAGTGCCACCTGAGGATACCCCTTTGCATGGGGAGGGGTCATCCAAGGTACCACTTCCTTTTTGGAAAAGAGGTGTTGAGGTCGACGAAAAGGAAGCCTTAACCGAACCATGAGTTACCGACCTGAGGGGTCGGGGATTGGGATATGATGGGTTTAACATAGGCATGTTGGTGAGCAGTGGCTGAAAACGGATGATGGGGATTCAGTGGCCCGAGGTTGAAGTATACTTGAGCAGCTTGGCGACAGTCATAGGCATTTCTGAAGGAAAAATCCCTGGAGTCGATAGGACTTCCAGGGCAGGTGTGAACCAGCTATGATTGTCATAATGGTGCGTGCATGGGGGGTGAAATACTTTGACCAAGGGAGATGGGGGACTACTGCCATGGGAGAAAAAGTGAAATATGAGGGCGGAGTAGCGAAGGGCATCGTTTGCAGTCTTTATACACTTACCAAAAAAATAAAATAATGGGGTTTGGTTTATACAAAAAACAGAGACGGGTACCCCAAAACATGAAAGAGGGTTGCTCACTAAAGGTGTGAGGATGGTGTTTTTCTGGGGGTAGGGGTCCCATTGGTTGGTCTCATGTGTGGGGTTGATGAAGCAGAAGATGTCGCAGATGGGATTACGCTGATAGAGGTATGGCGGGACAAATGCAGTGCGCGGAGGTGTGCTCTCAATCTGCTTATACAACTTGATCGTCCAGGAAGGGGGTTGAGTTTGAATGGTGAACTTGACCTTATGCATGATATGTGGATGGGCATGAGGTGGTTCCTGGACTAACATGGTATGGCCACGGCGTCACTTGTGGGGTGATGTATGGTCTACTTTGGATGATGATCAGCATGGAGGGGAGGCTCTAATGACCATCGCGGGCGTTTATCATATGCAGGGTGAGGTGGTGATAAACGTGGTTGGTTATGAGGACACTATGGTTTATTTCTCATGGAGAAATGATGTCAGGATATGCAAAGTTCTCGCGGACTCTATCATGTTGAGGGTAGAATGATACTTGCTCCGGAACTTTCAATGGATGGTGTTGTGAACGGTTTTCGGGTTCTTCCTGCAAAAAAAAATAACCTCAAGTGAAAGTATCTTCTTTTCATCCAATATTATTGAAAAACATGAATTTTGGAAAGGAAGATGGGAGGGTGCATACCTGTCGACACTTGAAAAAATATTTTTCTGGAAAGAAAATGTGGGGCATCACTTTCATTCGTCATGGTATACTGATGATGGTGGAACTTATGGTTTGCAGAACAGACCTTCTGATCTCCTGTTATGGACCTCCGAAATTCTGGAAAAGGGTGATAAATATGGGATTATGGCCCTAATCCTATTCTTTTGTACTTGCTGAGTTTTTGGAGATCAGAGGTGAATACAAAGCCTTTCTTTCCATTGCGGTCAACCTGTGTACCGTGGATTAGCGATATTATGCCGAGGTAACTTCCATGATGTCCTGCATTTCAATTTTTTCAGTTTGGTGATGCCGGGGGCCGTACAAATTGGGTTTGTACGGCCTCAAAGGGGCTTTTTGTCCTAGATTGCGTGGGCGATATAGGAAAAGAATCGCCCCCCTTGCGCTTATTTTCGAGGGACAACTGCGCGAAGGTGCGTTGTTCCCTCCTTTTTGCGTGCAAGGGCGCGCCTGTGAATGCAACAGGTGTGCAAGGGCAGGATTTGTGTTGTCCCTTTTGATGTTTTTCCTCTGTACTAATGGGTGCTTGTTGCTTGGAAGGTTGGTGTGGAGAGAGCGAGATTTGCCCGAGTTTCGAACTGCTCTGGCTGATGATGCTAGGGCACACCGTTAGTTGGCCACATGGGGCCTTATGAAATTTGCTGAGAACGAGTTCCTTTAGTCACATGACCAATTGTTACGTTATATCATATAGCGTTGGCGCAGGAGGCGCAATATGTTCATCCTAAGGGGGACGAACTTGATTATCCATCCAGAGACGGATATGTACTTTGTGACCGAATTACTGCCTCAGGACGAGGCGCTGAGGTATCCACTCCCTGCTGGGCGAGTGAACATGGACAGGTTCCAGAGGAGGCATTGCAGTGGTTCACCTCTTACTGAGGGGTGCATCAATATTGCATCAGTGACAGATGTGGCCGAGCAGTGTGCTCTAGCCGTTATTGTGCGACTGGCGGGGTTGTTTGCTCCACATCGGGCATCGGGCCCACAGGTGAGAGTTTTATGCCGCTTGAGGAATGGGCATTTTTTCGATTTTTCCCACTTCTGCTTTGATGGTATGGTGTCACAACTGAACATGGTCCAACATGGATCCAAATCATTTGTGTACGCTAGCATCTTGTGCAGCATTATGTACGAGAGGGTCGTGCTGATGAGGCTCGTTGTGGCAGTGCTTATTGGGGGGATGAGGGAGCCACGCATGAGGAGGTGGGCTCTAGTGATGCCACACGGTGGTGGTGGCATGGTGGGTCACTATTGGAATGACATGATGGAGTCCTGGTTCGAGGCCAATCCGCAGATGTTTATGCCATACCCGTACGAGGGGATGGACTTTCAGGGTGATCCAGATATAGGTCTCCCTTTTGGTTATGTTTGGGGTCCTGCAGGTATGTTTTACATTTATGCATTTGTTTGAGTTTTTATGTACTTGATTGTTTTTTATTGACACTGACATTATTTTGGTTACTTGTGTAGATATTGGCAAGGTGGGATGCCTAGTGGCCCAACTGGTGGGTCATGATCCTCTGCCACGACCACCGGGTGGTCGGGGAGGAGGTGCTGCAGGTGGACCAGGTGGTGCCGGTGGACCTGGTGGGGATGGTGCTGGCCCTTCTGGTGAGGGCAGCAGCCTGGCTACAGCTAAGGTAGTAGCCGAGAAATCTCGTGCGGATGTGGCTGAGGCGTGCATCGGAGTACTTATGGCTCAGGTGGCCACTCTAGAGGACTTTTGGGGTCGAATGGACCGTTTGACCCACGGGGTGCCTGCCTGAGGTTTTATGGATGATCTCGAGGAGGTTTGGCTAGAGACGGTGATGGCCCGTGAGAGGGATTATCGGCCCACTCTATGACGGGTAGCTATCGCAGTGGCGATAGCAGCTCCGGTGGTGGCACCAGGAGCAGTGGTGGGCCCAAGTGCTCCTCTTGAGGGGGCACCCCCCTAGAGTAGCTTTGTACATAGGGAAAGCACTCGCTATGAGGATTCTTCACTTATTTTTGATGACCCTTGTATCTTTGGGCTGGCCAATGGGCCAGTGATACTATTTTTGTACTCAGATACACATATTTATATATATATATATATATATATGAGAGATCTTTTTGCGGCTCTACATGGTGTGCTATCTATTTCGGTTTATGCATTTTTTGTTATGCTTATGGATATCTATGTTTTTGTTTTTTTTATTTATGGTGGTTTATTCACGATGCATTCCAGTCTAGAAAATTGTTAGCTATGCGTTCAACTACTTCATTTTGATTCCTTGATACATGTGAGAATGTAATGTAATCAAATTGTCTGCTGCAAATATTTTCTAAACAAGTTTGCATCTTTGGTTTCAAATGTTTGGTTTAACTGTGATACCACTAACTGGGAATCTCGGTAGACATGCATATGGTGGATGCCCTGATGGAGGGCCTCACACATAAGTCCAATAACGACGTCATACTCTGCCTGATTGTTGGTTTTTGATCCGATGCACATGCCGTTTGAACACAGAGGTGATCAGTCAAGGTGGTAGATGACCCAGGCGGTCGCAGCTAAGTTTTGAGACCATCATAATGCTCCATCAGAAAATCCAAAATAGGGTTCAAGTTGGTGATCCATGGTGACACTTTGAGCATGTTTAGGTTTTTGGGTCAAAAATATTTTGGTATTGGGATTTTTGTGTACTCTAACTCTAGGGGATAAGGGCTACTAGGGCCCTTATGGGTAGGACTTCTTGAGGTAAAAGCCGTTGATGGGGTTAGTAAGGTAGGTCCCGTCCGGTTCCGTTAAGATGTATGCCCCCTGCCGGAGACAATGTTTGATGATATAGGGCCCTTTCCACAAGGTTTGGAACTTTCCTGGCCCTAAGGCCTCTTTTGCGACATCATAGCAAAGGACTAACTCTCCCTCGGTAAATGAGCGAGGGGTGATGTGGTGGTCGAATGATGCTCTTACCCTTTTCTTATGGGCCTCATTGTGTTGCAGCGATTGTCGCTTGCTTTTGTCAACTAGCTCTAGTTATACTAGTCATTTTTCTAGAGGCTGGGTGTCATCAAGGAGTTCGATGGTGGTATGCAATTTTGGGATCTTGCAGAAATATATGCAAAAGTGTAAGGTGCCTTGGTATTTTGCGACAGGAATAAAGCGGAATTCCTGTGACGAGGAGGTGGTTGAAATCCTGTCTTGGGCATGTGACAACACAAGTCGTATGTGGTGAATTGTGTCGTTGGCATGCGGCGAGGGAAGGATCTTAGTAACGGAGTCCTATGTCAGCCTAAGGTCGGCTTTCTCGCTAGGATAGTCAATTTTTGGTAGGTGACAATTGTTTTTATCACAGAGGTGCCTGAACGCTTATAGCAGCGAGTATACCTTCGGCGCGTGATCATGACTGGTGCAAATGGTGCATGGTATCACAGCGCTGACAGAGTAGATATTGTGAGATTCTACACTACTCGATGTTCCTGATGTGGACGCTTGGAAAGGGTCAGTTGTGGACCAGGTCATATTCTACTTCCATTTTTGCATCATAGGTTGAGACTTGCCTCCCTTTTTGGTGGGTGGTTGACTTAATGCTGCTCTAGCTGCTCTCAGCTTGGGGAGATGTGTACACTTAAACGTATGATGAAAGTGTGAGAAAATTCAACAATAAGTGCATGTGATCTTCTATTGATTAGAGAGAATTTTTTGAGGGAGAGGCAAGATTATGCGGAGACTATTTGAAAGGGGTTTTAGATCTCTACATTGGTTGACTCGATGATCGTTTAGATCACAAAGAACATATGTTATCCTAGGCTTGGCCTGGGGTATATGTGGTTGGTGTGTGGTATTATCGGGCTTGAAACACCACTGTGGTGGTGGGGACGTTGGGTCGATGATGTATCTTTTATGCCACTCTTGGAGATCGCTTGTCCTCTTTTCTACGACATTAATCATGTCGATAGTGGGATGGATCCACGAGACATAAGTATAATGTCGGTCGTAATGATTACCCTGACATATCAGGAAAAATATTCATGATATGGGGGTCCCATCGTGCTTGGTTTGAGGCCAGGAAGGGTACCAACGTTGCAATTTTGCTAAGTCAAGGTAGTGGATGACTATATGGTCCGTCTGCTTGCATAACATGCATGTGGGTGGGTTTCATGAAGTGCCTTTAGGGGTAACTAGGGGTTCCCAACTCGAATGTTATTTGGCTGACAAGAACATGATCTACCCGCTCATCTCCTCTGCTTGGGTCATGGAGCTACCGATGGATTTGGCATCCATATTATCTTCTTGGGAAAGAAGAACTATGGCAGAGCGGAGGTATGTAGTGACAATCCTCCAATAGGTGATTGTCGACGCATAACAAGCATCTGAATTGTGCTACCCGTAGCCCCACGTAGTAAACCCTTTCGATCGGATACCATCTGTGAATGAGCTCCAATGTGGCACACTTTTCGAGGTAGTGGCCACGTTCATCACATAGTGTGCAACGTATAATGGGCATTACTTGGGGGCACTCTACGAATCAATGCTCCTCTTGTAAGTATAGGATGGTATGCGGCTCGTCATTGATAGACTAGATGGAGGGATCCTCTTGATAGGATCACTTGACCACATGTAAGGCGCCCCTATATCGTGGTATTTCTGGAAAATGGTGGGTATAATGCCCATAGGTGTCACAGAGAGCACATGTGTGATTGCTACGCAGCAGTTTGCCTGTACTGTTGGTGGCAAGTTCCTTTTTATGGGAATGTCGTTTTGAGGTGCCTGCCTCACAGCTGAGGAGTGGTTTTAACTCGTCCAACTCCGGGCATATGTGAGTAGGGTGCCCTGTGACATCACATATAGCACAGGCTGATGATTCCCTCTGCATGGTGGGAGTCACCACTTTCTTTCCTTTCTTGGCGATTTTCTTGGTCGTGGTCACCGGTTTCGTAATGGGACTTTCACTTGCAGGGGTGGTTTGGACTGCTGCTTGGGTAGGTTGGGGCTCCTCGTGACCAGGGGGCTTTAACCCAAATGCAGTAACGTTGGTAGCTGCTGTTCCTGGAGGGGGAACGAGATACCACACTAGGAATGCCAATGATATATTGGGTAATACCAGTGTTTCCAAGATCTGCTAGGAAGTGAAGCCAGTAGGTGGGTAAAGGAAAGAAGTTTGGGAGGCGGCATAGACTAGGGAGGTTGCAGTAGTTGATGTCTCGGTGTCACTACTTCTTGAGTCCGTGTCCTGAATAACCTCGGTGCTTGATGTGGACATCATGCATACTAGGGCCCCTGTGGCATCGGGCGATACCCCAGGGATGATGGGAGGATCTCCTAGAAATGACCCTAGGACAGACGACGGTTTGCATTGGTCAGTTCCATATTCTTGATACCGTGAAAGACCATCTGCAACTGTATCTACATAGGGTAGAATTACATCCGTGTTGGTCAAGGGACGCTTTTCACTGTGCGTCAGCTAGTCTACTGTGATGATTCGATCCTCATGGGAGAAAGTCATGATGCAGAAGACAGAGGATGCTATGGCAGACATGGCATACATGTAATTTACCCTTGCGATATTAACCATGACCATCCAAGACTTCGATGTCTATGTGGACCGTCTTTTCGGCTAAGTAGACCAGTGCATTCTGGAAGAGGCCGATGAGGGTCGAGGGACGACCATCATATGCTCTGAGTGTGATGATGGAAGGTTTGAGTTCGGGGGATCCTAACTTCCGCCACACATTCTTTGACATGATGCACGTGGATGCACCCTCATCAATGAAACATCGGTGAGTAGTGATATTCTGTACCGATACTAGTATTTGGAAGGCGACCATGGAGGGAAGCCTAGGGGTGGCTTTGTCTAAGTCAAAAGCCATCATGCGTGTGTCAGCAGGGTTGACAACGCCTAATTCAGAAAGTAGGGCTTTTCGTTGCTTTGGGTACGACTACAATACTTCCAATGCAGACATGGCAGCAGGTGATTGAGCTAAATCATCTACGATTCTATAATTGTGGGCCGCTTTGGAGTAGTTACCTGCTCGCCTATTAGGCCCTTTTACCATTTTTGGCAATGGTTCCAAAGGAATATTTGGAATGGTTAAAGGTGCAGTCGGTGTGCTCGTACTAGCCCCTGACGTACTAGTGTCTGGTGGTGTGTCAAAGCTGTGATTCTGAGTTTGGAAAAACATTTCTTGCCCAGCGATGTAAATTTCATGGTTGTTTTTCCCAGAATCGTCTGTGTTCTTCTACTGAGTGCTAACCGTTCCTTGATGGGGGAAGGGTTTCGTACAATCGGCATTGCTTCAGCATCCTCCTATCCTCGCTTACCCGAAGCTTTTTAAGCCAGGATTTTTGTGCTTAGCCATATATAGTGCCCGTACGCACCACATATTGAACAAGAATGGTTCATTCATAGAGGTGGCCTTTTGCCTTGCTTTTGGGCATTTCTTAGCTCTTGGTTCTAATTCGGTTGGAGTTACCTAGCTCTGGGATCACTATGGGTATTTTGTTGTCGCCCCCATATCTGTGGTTCCCTTTTGGGCTTGTTTTTTTTCCTTTCTCTTAAACAAGCAGCGTGATAATTCTCCCATCACACTCGGTGTGGTTAATTTTAATTAGTGCGTAAAGTTCACCTGTTCATTGTTTTGCGTTGGTGGGTTAGGTGCTTGGGACTGAGCATACTGCTGTCCCATGTTTGCACCTGGCCGTTGGGGGGGAGTTATTCTGTCTGTTTTTCTTCCTGCGTACTGGGTCCCCCTGGGCGGAGGGTAAGGTCCTCCTTGGTGATACGCTGGTGCCTTATTAGTCAAATTTTGCTGCTGCATATGATGACTTTGAAATCCGGGTATATGTTCCTCGGGTGGTGAATTTGGGTGTGTAACCGGATTTTGACTGCTATTGCCTAGGTACCCTTGGGCCATTGACCGTCATATTTCTCATAGTTAGATGCGCTCAAAATTTTTTTGGATAAGATTGCAAAGTGCCTGCAAGCGTTGGGTAGGATATTGTATATGTATCCCGATTGCGTGTAGATCACTAAGTTGTTGGGATTTGCTAATTGCGTCCTATTTTGATGTGGGGCGTTGCACCACATCCTTGCACCGCCGCCGTAGCTTAACAACGCAGGACTCGGTCGTCGAGTTGTGCTTTTCATAAACTGTGACACCGCCTCCACTCTTAGAGATGCTCTGAAATATGAGTAGAGGGGGATTGTCTAAAATGGGTCAGTAACTCCATTCCCAAATCGTGGTGAATGGGCAACTAAAATTATGTGAGGAGTGGCGAAAGGTTCTCATGGAGATTCAACAAGATGATGAGTTTAGTGAAAAGAGTCGCTCACTAAGTGGGTTCGTTGTGCTGTTTTTAAGTAAGTTCATTTTTAGACATGTTGATCATATTCTATGAATTGCAGGATGCTATTATGGATGGTTGGTCAAGTTGGAAAAATAGATGGACTTCTATTTTTAGACATATTGGGCAGAATCTATTTTTATATTTCCAGTCTAAAAATAGATATGTCGAATATTATTAGCTCTTAATAATATTTGGACTATAAACATTATCTTATTCTCTTGGAGCACTTCAGTTAAGTGCATTGATGTGGCATGGGAGCCGAGAGAAGGAATTACGCTATTCTCGAAGGTTAAGTAGAGCTATTGCATGGAGTCTTCAGTTAGAACTCATGTGACAGATTTTGGTGGAGTTATTGAGGTATTTGGTGGAGTTGTGTTCAGTTTAACTGAGTTAGACTCAGTTGAGCTAGTTGTATTTAGTCTAACTGATTGATACACTAGTGAGAGTGGTGTGAATTAATTAGTTAATTAATTCACTAAATAATAAATCATTAATAAACTGAAGAATACATCAGTTAACTACAGTGCATGGACAGTTTCAGTGGAGACCAGTGGAGAGGTGGGTGAAAGAGCAAGTGTGACTATCAGTTGTGACTATAGTGATGCATTGATTGCATCCAACACTCAATGGAGATGCCAACGAGGATTGCGCAGTGCAAGCTTGGTGAATTAGATTTCATTCAGAGCCATTCTTCAGCAGGGATTGCGCAGTAGAGGCAGGCTAGTAGGTGGCAGAGATTGGTGCATGGATTTGCAAGATCAGGGCTGATTAGTGTGTAGCGATTGTATTGTACTGAGAGATTGATATGATCAAATTTTTATGAGGATTGTTACATGATATCTATGACATATATTATATACATATAGTTGGGGTTTTTAGCTTCAGGCTTTCCCATTAAATCATTGTGTTAATGTGTGTGAATTTTTATGGTTTCATGTGTGCATTGCAATTGATTTAATTTCCGCATGTGATGATAAATAGTGGAATAGATTCTGTATTGTGCATGAAGTTAAAATAGTGTGTGATCAGGAGAATATTGGATATATAACACATAATTTATATAATTTCTACATGGTATCAGAGCGATATTGATCAGAGCATATTGCAATTATTGAAGCGGTTGAGTTTTGTGCTGGTGGAATTCGAATTTGCTGCAGTGTTTTCTTGGTGTCTAAGTTGAGCATTCATTGAAATGTCCTTCAATGGATTGCGATTGGAGTATGTCTTTGATGGAAGTTCAAATTATATTGCATGGAAGGATAGGATGGAGGTGGTGCTGGATGATAATGGGTTGAAGGAGTTCATAGATGCAGAAATTCCAAAACTTGCTTCTAGCGATGCAGCCGCACTTGACACATGGCAAAAGAAGATAGAAAAATGTCAAAGGATTATATTGGAAGGTGTGAAGGATCACATAGTGTCCAGACTTCACGGTAAAGTTTCTCCATTCTTGATGTGGAAATCTTTGACAGAATTGTTCCAAAGCAGAAGCGACCCAAGGAAGTTGGCTCTTAAAGACAAGCTTAGAAAAATAAAAATGGAGAAAGGCGACAGTATACCCAAGTGCCTCACGAAGTTTTTCCAGTGCAGGGATGAGCTGGGAAGTGTGGGGGTTACTGTAGATGAAGAGGACTTGGTGAGCTTGGCTCTCCTTGGGCTTCTGAAGAGTTGGCATAGCTACGAGGACTCTGTCAATGGTTGGGAGAAACTACTAGGATGGGAACAACTTTGGTCGTATCTTGTGCAGGAGGAGACAAGGTGGGGTACCAGGGATGGATCTTCATCGAAGAATGAAGATGAAGAAAATTGTGCTTTGGTTTCCAGAGAAAGGAAAGGGAAGGGAAAGAGAAATCCTTCTCAATCCGGTGTGAAAGGTAAGAAGCAGGACTTGTCCAAGGTGAAGTGCTTTCACTGTCACCAACACGGACATTACACCACTAATTGTCCACAGAAGAAGAAGAATAAGCAGGATGCTAGATCTGCAGCTGGAGAGGCCTTAGCCTCACAGTTTGAGCTGAATTTTTCACTGATAGAATGCTTGGTTTCAAGTGTGATGGGATCAATGTGGTTTCTTGATAGTGGTGCATCTTTCCATATGACCGGAGACAAAGATTTGTTCAGTGATCTGAATGAAAAGGATCTTGGAGTGCACATCGAGATTGGCGATGATGATAGATATAGTGCAACTGGTATCGGGACAATTTCCTTTGAGAGGGAGTCTAGAAAACCTTTCATCTTGAAGGATGTCATGCATGTTCCAGGATTGAAGAAGAATCTGATCTCTGTGGCGGTGTTGGAAGACAAGGGTTATGATGTTGTCTTTAGCAAGGGAAAGGATTTCCTACGCAGTAAAGCAACGGGTCAAACTAGGAGGATAGGGGTTCGAGTTAAGAACCTTTATCAATTGCAGGTAGATGGTTGCGTAGCTATGGTAGGCAAAGCATAAGGAGTGGTGAGTCGGGATGAGGGCAAATTGTGGCACAGGAGATTGGGCCATCTTCACCATGGCGCTTTGAAAATTTTGTAGTAGATTTCTACCAGGCTTCCCAAGGGTACACTTATGCAGTCAGATCAGTGCAAGGGATGTACTTTGGGAAAATTTTTGAAGACCAATTTTCATGAGAAGGATAGTCACGCCATGATGATCCTTGAGATAATTCACACAGATGTGTGTGGAAATTTCGCAGTAGCTTCGAAAACAAAGCACAGGTATTATGTGATATTTATTGATGACTTTTCTCGTAAGTGCTGGATCTTCTTCATGCAGAAGAAGAGCGAGACATACTCAAATTTCTGTGAGTTCAAGGCACTGGTTGAGAAAGAGTCGGGGAAGCAGGTGAAAGCTCTAAGGAGCGATAATGGTGGTGAATACATCTTTGGCGAATTCAAAGACTTTTTCAGCGCAGAAGGAATTCGAAGAGAACTTATAGCGCCTCATAAACCACAGCAGAATGGGGACGCAGAGAGAAAGAACATAACGATCGTGGTGCTGCACAAGTGATCAGGGCCTTTCCATACACTTGTGGGCTAAATCATGCAACACTGCGGTTTATGTGAAAACCCGTTGTCCTCATAGAGTACTTGGCATGAGTACACCCGAAGAGACGTTTTCTGGTAAGAAGCTTGATATTTATCATTTGAAGATTTTTGGCTCACTTGTTTACATTCATGTGATGAAGGATTCCAGGAAGATGCTGGAGCCGACTGCAGAGGTTGGGATATTTGTGTGGTACACAGAAACACCCCACAATTATCGTGTGTATTTTCCAGACAGTCAGATGAATGTTGTGCGACGGGATATCAAATTTCATGAGGAGAAAGCCATGAAGTTGTCGCTTGAGAGGGAGCTACACTTGCATGCAGATGAGGAGCTACTTGTTCCTAAAGATGAGCCTCAGGATGTGGATCAGCAACAATAGGAGGTTCATGGAGTGGAAGAAACCACTCATGCAGCGCCAAACATCAAAGGGTGGAAGTGCGCTATAGAAGTTGAGTGACTGAATCTTGATGCAGTGCAAAATGTAGGAGCACCTACATCACAGTGCAGACAGAGACAGTCACCTGAATGATTTACTGGATACATGGCTCCGATGAGTAAGTGTATCGTGACAGAGCCATCCTCTTTCGAGGAAGAAGTGGAGGATCCTGGATGGGTAGATGCCATGGTGGAAGAGTATGATTCGAGTATGGGTAGATGCCATGGTGGAAGAGTATGATTTGAGTATGGGTAGATGCCATGGTGGAAGAGTATGGTATATTACCAGACATATGCTATGCTATTAACCAGCTTTCAAAAGCTATGGTTAAGCCTACCAAGCTCTTTTGGAAGGCAGGCAAGCATGTCCTGAGGTATCTCATGGGCACATCGGGATATGGATTATGGTATAGACAGTCGGATGAGTTGAAGCTGCATGGCTTCACGGATGCAGATTGGGCAAGGAGCCCAATGGACAGAAAGATAGCATCTGGAGGGATATTTAGTATTAGGTCTACAACATTTTCTTGGTACAGCAGGAAACAGAGATCCGTAGCACTCATTTCAGTAGAGGCTGAGTACATGGCAACAAGTTTAGCTGCATGCGAGGCTATATGGATGAGGAAGATCCTGGTCGGGTTGTTTGGTTCACATTTAGATCCTACTGTGATATATTGTGATAATAAGAGTTGCATTAAACTCTAGGTTAATCCAGTATTTCATGATAGATATAAACATATTGACATCCAGTATCATCATATCAGAGATTGTGTGCAGTGGAAGATCATGTTGCTTTCTTACATTCCTACAGAGGATCAGGATGCAGATATTCTGACGAAGGCGCTCACTAGGAGAAAATTCGAATACCATAGAGACACGATCAGGGTGGCAGATAATCCCTATCTTGTTGAGAGGGAGTGTTGAGATTAAACAAGATGATGAGCTTAGTGAAAAGAGTCGCCTTCACTAAGTGGGCCCGCAAGCTATTTTTGGCACAAAGTCTATTTTTAGACATTTCGATCATATTCTATGAGTTGTAAGATGCTATTTGTGGATGGTTGGTCAAGTTGGAAAATAGATGGAATTCTATTTTTAGACATATTGGGCGGAATCTATTTTTAGATTTCCAGTCTAAAAATAAATATGTCGAATATTATTAGATCTTAATAATATTTGGACTCTAAACATTATCTTATTCTCTTGGAGCACTTCAGTTAAGTGCACAGATGTGGCACAACAGCTGATAGAAGGAATTACGCTATTCCTGAGGGTTTATTGGAGCTAATGCATGAGGACTTCAGTTAGAACTCATGTGACAGAGTTTGGTGGAGTTATAGAAGTAGTTGGTGGAGTTGTATTTAGTTTAACTCAGTTAGACTCAGTTGAGCTAGTTGTATTTATTCTAATTGATTGATACACTAGTGAGAGTGGTGTGAATTAATTAGTTAATTAATTCACTAAATAATAACTCATTAATCAACTGAAGAATGCATCAGTTAACTATAGTGCATGGACAATTTTAGTGGAGACCAGTGGAGAGGTAGGTGAAAGAGCAAGTGTGACTATCAGTTGTGACTATAGTGATGCATTGATTGCATCCAACACTCAGTGGAGATGCCAATGAGGATTGTGCAGTGCAAGCTTGGTGAATTCGAGTTCATTCTTCAGCAGGGATTGTGCAACAGAGGCAGGCTAGCAGGTGGCAGAGATCGGTGCATGGATTTGCAATATCGGAACTGATTAGTGTGTAACGATTGTATTGTACTGAGAGCTTGATATGATCAGATTTGTATGAGGATTGTTACATGATCTCTATGAAATATATTATATACATATAGTTGGGGTTTTTAGCTTCAGGATTTCCCGTTAAATCACTGTGTTAGTGTGTGTGAATTTTTATGGTTTCATGTGTGCATTGAAATTGATTTAATTTCCGCATGTGATGATCAATAGTGGAATAGATTTTGTATTGTGCATGAAGTTAAAATAGTGTGTGATAAGGAGAATCTTGGATATATAACACATAAGTTATATAATTTCTACAGTTCCATGTGAAGCAGGGGGTTTCTCCACGTACCATTTCGTGGCCACTCCCGTGAGAGTGCGTTGAAATAGCCTCAACTGAATAGTATCGTTGATGATGCTATTCGATGAGCACCACATGTGAAAGGTCATTATATGATTTCCTAGGTCTTCCGCTTGCTTGCCTTCAAACTTTGGTATGTCCGAAGGGAGCTTCATGGGCATGGGAGGCCAATTGGGGTCATGTGCGATGGGGTCATTGGTGAGCTTGGTCAAATCTGGTAGATTCAACGCCGCTAAGAAGGGTGACTGGGAGGTTAACGCCATGGCAACGTGTGAAGACATGAAGTTATAGTTAGAATGAGGGTTAGTCTGTGACGTACCCTATTGTGAATTCAACTGGCTTCTCGTATGGGATGCGCTTCTCTACCCCCCAGGGGACGAGGGGGAAGTGGTGTGCAGTGTGGTGTTGGGAGACTGATTAAGGTTCCCAACTAAGGTTTCTCCAAGAAAGGAGGAACCAACTACTGTGGCAATATTCTGTCTTTGATGCCTAAATGGTGAAAGACCTGGAACCCCTCCTGGTAATGGGGGGAGGTGCAAAAGACGCCTAGAACAACGAGGTTCCGTTGGAACTGTTTGAGTGTCGACCAGGTCAAGTTTTGGAAAAATTTTGAGGGGATCGAGTCTGTGATCATGACAAATTTATGGCCACATACATAAAACAAAGCGAAAATGAAATGAATTTTCCCTTTAACTTAATCTATGTGATCAATCAAGAAAAAAATAGTTTTGTTTGTTTGCGTGTGATACTCAAAATCCTCGAAGACCTACTACGTCCTCACACACTCAAAAATAACTAGTCCTTGAGAGGATTTCTTGCGAGTGCTGGCACAACGTCTCGTAAGAGCTGGCGATGCCCCTAGTCAACCGAAGAGAATGAACCAAGGTAAGGGTAGAGGGTCTGGCACTTGCCTGCACCATCACCTATAGGGTAAAGGATGCCCTAGTTTTGGCCACTAAGAACCACCGTCCCATGTGATCGTTTGAGTCTTGGGCTTCTTGGTAGTTAGCTAACAGTATCGAGTATCAGCAGGGTTAGGTAGCCCCAAATGATACCACACACACTGCGCCTAAGCCTAACCCCCTCTGAATCAGGTCTTTTCTGCACTCGGGTTTTCTTTTCTATGGGTTGATAGGTGGATTTTAAAGCTCCCTAAATACACAACTTCTATGTTTCAATGTGAAGTGTTATCAAGGTGGCTTATTGGATGCCTACCCCCTTGATCCTAACTTAATCTATAAATTCTCTTGTGGCCCCTGTGGGGAGAATTTAGTGAGTTGGTTTAAGTTATTTTTATGTGGCTTTATTTTCTTAGTGGGTGAATCTGTGTGAGCTTATGGTGAAAAATCTCATAATTTGAACATATGGATATCGATGATCCTTTACAAAAGTCCCCTAGTTAAACTATGTGACGTTGTTCCTTGTTCAAATGTAAAGCATTTGCAGATAATGGGCCACTTCCAAATCTTCCTAGTTAGTCTATGTGAGTGACTAAAGGGATATGGTGAATCACAAATGTAGATAATTCATATGCTTGTCTAGGGTCACCAAATGGTGCAAAGACACCAGAGATTACTTGCTCTAATTGGTGATTCAATCCTAGTCCCACAATTTCCTAAATGAAAAAATTGAATTTAAACTAAACAATTTCTACACTAGCTTATGCATGTGTGGTCATGAGCCGCTTACTCGGACTAGTTAAGCTAAGTGTGCATACCAGAATGTGAAAAAAACATAAATTGTTCAAAAAGAAATGGTTAATTCGCCCCCTACTTAAACTATGTGAACATGTTTTGCAAAACCAACTTAAATGAAAACTAACTAAATGCCTACAGAAAGCAGCAAAAAATGAGTTCTCAGAAGCTGGGGGTATCAACACAGGTGTTGGAAGATAAATTAGGGGCTGCCCAACACACTTACAAGCAGAAAAAATGCAGAAAATAGGGAGAAAAAATCTCCCTGCAATTTGCGTAAAAGCCCTTGACAGGTGTGCCTTCCTGCACACAGGTCAGTCCTGAACACGCGTAATGTGCCTCTGTGAGGAAAAAATGCGGGAAAAAATCCTGCAAGTAAAAATATTCAGAGCTGCCTTCTTCAGTCTGTCACCTCAGTGAGTCTAGGGACTGCAAGATGGGCCAGAGGACTGTCAGCTCCACTCTAGCATAGACAAAGGGTCTCCTGCAAAAGATGGCACAACCACATAAACTTGAAACACATCAGTGGTGTCACCAATCCTGTTGTTGTGGATTTGTTACACGGGTGTACGAAATCGCACAAGATTAGAGAGTGCGGTCTACTCTCTAAACTATTGGTAACAGGTAGAAATTGGGGGGGGGCTCAAAAGCATAAAACTTAATGGAAATAGTATGCTGAAGTATTCTCTAATTAAACTAAAACTAAAAACATAAATATATAGAAGCTATATAGAGAGTTCCAAACGATGGCTCGGTGGCCTCTTCTTATTAAACGTTCAAAATGGAGAATAAATTTTACCCTCTTTCCAAAGGGCACCTAGGCAATGGCTCTAGGTCCCGATGCAAGGATGTTGCCTTCCAAGCTCTGCCTCTAATGCAGTATCACTCTCTCTCTCTGTTGTGGTGGACTAAGATGTTGGGTGGCCAACTATCGAGTCCTCTTTAGCTCCAGCTCCATGTCACACAATGCTGGTGTTTCTTGGGGTAACTTTGGCCAGCATACCCTTGTGATCACCATTTGTTCATCTCTTGGTGGGTTTATATAGGTGAGCTTCAAATCCTCCTTCCCTCCCTTGGTACATGATGTATGGTGACCCAAGGGAGAGGTGTGATTCCATTGTGTGCTAAAATATTCTTTTTTGTGCTCACATAATGTTTAAGGAGGCACTGGTGGCTGTCCTTAGGCAACTTTCACATAAGGAGTAAATGTCCTTTGCTTGTTGTGGTCTCGGAAAGTGAATTTCTACCATTTCCAGGAATGCACACTTATTGGGAAAAAAGGCGCACAGAAGGCACTCTTCTCGAAGGATAAAGAGCGCATTTGAGCATTTATGACTAGTTCAAATCTGATTTTCTCAAAACCTTAGAGATTTTAAATACTTCTTGATTCCATAATGTATTCCTGTCCTGTAAATCCTTGGGCTCGACATTAATTTATGTCGTCTTCTGCTGTATGATTTTCGAGTGTTAACAATCATCCTCATCCGCATCTTCTTCTTCCAAATCCACTACAAAAACTCATACCCATACTCATTCCAAGATCCCAAAAGGTAAGACTCCGTTACTCAAATTGGACATCAAATTTGAACTTCCTACATATAATGGAGAAGTTAATGCTGAAAAACTAGATAATTGGATTTGTCAATTAGAAGTTTACTGTAGAATTCAAAATCTGCAAGAAGATGATATTAAAACCCGAATTGGATTAATTAAGGTTAGAAAGAGCAGCATTATTTTGGTGGGAGGCAAATACACAAGAGGGAATGCGCATCCATGGTAATATTTCCATTACTTGGGTTGAATTCATTTCTTCCATTAAAAGGAAATTCTATCTATTAGCCTATATGCAGAAAGAAATAATGAGTTGGCAGAACTTTAGACAACTAAAAGGTCAAAGTGTTCAAGAGTATACACAAGATTTTAGGAAAAGGGCTTTATTACTTGGAGTAGACTTAAATTCACGAGACACACTCTTGAAGTATATAGGAGGTCTAAATTCCTACTTAAAACATACTATTATCATGTTTAACCCAAATAACTTAGATGAAGTATGTGTGCAAGCCACACATCTTGAAGCAAGGGGTAAAAAAATTTCTGAAGAGAGTAGTAAGAAGAATCCATTCAAGGGTAAGGGTAAAGAGAAAGGAGGAAAATGGAAGGGAAAGAATAATGCAAGTGTGAAGAAAGAAGGGGAGAAAATAGCATGCAAACATTGTTACAAAGAGGGGCATGATGAAGCTCACTGTTGGAAACTACATCCCGAACTAAGACCAAAGAAACCAAATAAAAAAGTGAAACAAAAGATGACTGCCACCACACAAAAAGATCTTGGATCTGATTTAGGAGATGAAACCAAGATAGTTGCCATGGTTAACAAAGGAAAGGAAGAAATTTCAAGTTCTAGTACTTGAAACAGTCACAATAACACTTCAAATGAGGATACAAGGATAGAATTATTCCATGTTAGAGTAATTTCTAATCATACAAAGATTGATGCCTTATTTGATACAAGGTCACAAGAAAACTTGATTTCAGAAGACTTAGTTAAAAAACTGAACCTTGAAACTGTACCTCATCATAAGCCACACCCTTTGGGTTGGATAGTTAGCAATGCAAATTTATAGGTGACAAGGAAATGTATTTTCAGATTTTCTATTACTACAAAATTTGTTGATGAATTTGAGTTAGATGTTGTACCACTTCATATTTCAAGGATTATCTTGGGTATTCCATATTTGTATGACAGGAAAGCGGTATTCTACTGTCATGAGAACAAATATCATTTGATCAAAGATGGAGTGGAGTATATTGTGAGAGCTCATCGCAAGAAACTGAATATCTCTTTAGTTAATGTAGGGCAAATGAAGAGGCTAGTGAATGCAAGTAAAAAATTTGTGCTTCTTATGATCAAGAAAAAGGAAGATGTTAACTATGAATCTTTTGAAGGATGTGATGAAAAATTGAAATTTGATTTGTTTTGTCTGGTAAGTCAACATGGCGAGATGTTTCAAGAACCAAAGGGGTTTCCACTCAAGAGGGGAATTCAGCATGAGATTTAGTTGTAGCAGGATGTTCCACTTCCGAATATTGGTATGTATCGCATGTCAATCATGGAAAGTTTGGAAATCAAGAAGAAAATCCAAGAGTTTTTGAACAAAGGTATCATACGCCCATCTAATTTTCCATGTGGTTCTCCAATAGTTTTGGTTCCAAAGAAGGACATGACTTAGTGCATGTGTATTGATTTCTGTGCACTGAACAAAATCACGATAAAGAATCGCTACCCACTTCCACGCATTGATGATTTTCTTGATCAGTTAAAACATGCAAAGTATTTCACTAAGTTAGATTTGAGAAGTGGTTATCATCAAGTTAGGATAGCTGAAGAAGACATTTGGAAAACTACTTTCAGGACTAGACAAGGATTGTATGAGTGGTTAGCTATGCCATTTGGCTTAACAAATGCACCAACTACTTTTATGAGAGTGATGAATGATGTACTTAGACTATTTCTAGATGACTTTGTCATTGTTTACTTAGATGACATACTCATTAGAGAACTTTTGAGGTCTAAAATGGGCCTCCTAAGAAAAATTTGCAACCAAAATAAAATTTATAAGAACCAATAGGATTCAATATGATGATATCAACCATGGGGGGTGATTCACCATTTCTGGGGTAAAAAAGTAAAAATATTAAAAAATAATAAAACAATAAAACTACTTTTTTCAAATTGTATTTTCAACTTATCTCCCTAAGGTTTTACTAAAATTTCGAGCAAGAGTACTATTTGGATGCAAAATTTAATTCCTCATCCAAGGAGTACCCATGTTGCATACTTTTGATGGACATTGCTACACAAAAAATGAGAAATACATGAAAAAACGTGATTTCAAACATGTTTTTCATGCATTTCTCATTTTTCGTGTAGCAGGGTGCATCCAAAGTATGGAACATGGGTACTCATTCGATGAGGAATCAAAATATGCATCCAACGAGTGTTCCCACTTGAAGTTTGAGTAAACCGATAAGGAGATAAGTTGAAAATATGAGTTGAAAAAGTAGTTTTTTCTTTTTTCCCTCTAAAATTTGATGATGTAACCTAATATTATTTGATTATTTCCACTAATATTTTATAATTTCCTTAGGAGGCCCATTTTATACCTCCAAATTCCCCTAATCATATTTAGAAAATCAAGAGAAGAACATGTCATGCATGTGAACAAGGTACTTGGTGTTTTTAGAAAAGAGAAATTGTTTCTTAAGATGTCAAAGTGCAAGTTTAGTAAGAATTCATTGGTATATTTGGGAAAAATAGTTGGAGGAGGTGAATTGAAGATTGATCCTTCCAAAGTTGAGGTCATTTTGAATTGACCCAAGCCCAATACTGTTACTGAGGTAAGAAGCTTTTTAGGGGCAGCACAATATTGGAGGAAATGTTTTGCTAATTTTTCTTCCATTGTAGCACCGTTACATGCATTGACAAGAATAAATAAAGTTTTCCATTGGGGAGATTTGCAGCAGAAAGCATTTGATTATTTAAATCAAAAGATAAGTTCAGCACCGATACTAGAAATTCCAAATATAAGACAGTCATATGAGATCCAAATTGATGCAAGTGATTATGCTATGGGAGCAGTGCTCATGCAGCATGGTAAGCCTATATCATTTCATTATGAAACTTTTAATTAAGCTGTGACTAAATATCCTACATAAAGAGTTATATGCATTGGTACAAATTGTAAAGAAATTGAAGCATTACTTGATGGTAAAAGAGACCATTATCCATACCGACCATCAACCATTGTAGTACTTACAATCACAGGCAAAGTTGCAGCAATCAAGACATTTCAGGTGGATGGGTTTTCTACAACAATTTCACTTGGTTATCAGGTACAAGAAAGGAACCTACAATAAGGTAGTTGATATTCTCTCTAGGCCTATTGTAAATTCAACCATTATTCTCAAGCATGATTCTATTATGCATGAAAGTTACATTGAACAGTATGTGAATGATAGTGATTTTCAAGATGTGTATGAGAACTTGAGTAAAGGAAACCAAAGTGAAGAGTTAGATTATCATGTGCATAATTTTTTTTTGTATCACTTGGGCAAGTTATGTATACCATAGGGAGAAAGAAACAATATCATAAGGGAGGCACACACATCATTTATTGCAGGACATTTTGGTGTAGTCAAGAAAGTAGCGCATCTACAAAGGTATTGTTATTGGCCACACATGAATGAAAGTGTTTCTCATTTTATTAGAGGATGTTATTTATGTGCAACAAGTAAGCCTAGCAATAGGAAGCTTATTTTGTACACAACACTTCCAGTTCCTTCTCATCCTTGGGAGAGCATCTCAATGGATTTTGCAGGAGGCCTTCCTTTGTCAAGGAAAGGTCACGATTATTGTATGTTGTGGTAGATAGGTTCAGAAAAATGTGCATTTTGATGGCATGTAAGAAAACTACTACAATTAAACAAACCTTTAATCTTTTCTTTCAAAATTTATGGATCCATTTTGGTCTTCCTACTTATATTATAAGTGATCAAGATTCTCGATTTGTTGGGAATTTTTGGTCAAAATTATGGGACATGATGGATACAAAGTTAAAGAAGAGTACAAAATTTCATTCGCAAACAGATGGTCAAACATAGGTGGTAAATAGGACTGTTATTCATCTTCTAAGAGGTTATTGCAGCAAGCATCCCAAGTTGTGGGATGAAAATTTACACTACATTCAGCATGGATACAATTGGGCAAAACATTCTTCCACAAATACATCACCATTTAAGGCATGTTTTGGTTACTTTCCAAGACCACCATTGGAATTTATCTTTGAGAAAGAAGTTGTTATAGATGTACATAGTGACATAGATAAAGAAAGAAAGTTCATTGAGAAAATTCAGTTTGTACATCACACAGTGCAAGAGAAACTTGAGAAGAGTCAAAGCAACTACAAGGCAAGGCATTACAAACATCGGGTTGATCACAAATTCCAAGTTGGAGATGAAGTTTGGTTGTAAAAAAAAGAAAGGTTGCAAGGGGAAGGTAAAAATCTCAAACCAATCCGTTATGGTCCATTTAAAATTTTGGAAAATATTGGTACAAATGCATTCAAGCTAGATTTGTCTCCTTATATGCAAATTTATTATGTCGTTAATGTTGAGAATTTGAGATTGTTTGAGCCTCCTTTGATTGATGAACAAGGAGAGTGTTATAGGTCAATTTGGGCATCATTCCCAATGACCTGGTTAACTAGGCATCATCTCCAGGACCAATGTATAGGGTCTATCATCCCCTAACAATTCAATTGCTATATGCCCTAAGACAAAGAACAAGACAGATCAATCAATGACTTTTATCTACAAAGGTTTCCAAGGTTTGAAGTTTATAATATATCATATGAGAGTTCAACAACGTTGCCTCTAAAGGGACTAAGTGCATTGCATATGCAGGTATCCCCATGCAAGGCTGCTTTACAAAGCACTTCCCGACATCTATGGGTGCGTTGGTCACATTGGGAGTGAAATTCTCATTGTTCCGGAATCTCCACTTGGCCAGTGCCTTCTAGAAGAGTTCACATGTGTCAAAATTCGAATCCATGTGTCCATTTGACATCTACAATATTGGGAACATGTCTTGCCTATTATTAGAAATTCATTGATTGTAAAAATACCTTAGCTACTCTATAAATTGAGCACAGATATTAGTGTTTGAGAGGGAAGAATTTGTGTAGAGAAATGCTGGTGGATTTTTCATTGAGGAGATTGATTTGAGTGAAAAGTTGCTGGAGATATCTGCATTGTGATGAGGTTGGGATGAAATTGGATATGGTGACACAAAATCGGTCATTTGGTTGTAACCTCCCCTTCTATCATTAATAAAGAATACAACTTACTTTTCCCTATATGCATCTGTATTGGCTTTGATTTTCCATATTTCAAGATCTTAGTTGATGTATATGGTTTATGATTTACTGATTTAGCAAACTAACTTGAATAGACATTTGTATTATTACTATTGTTTAGTGTTCATTCTTGCAGGAAATATTTTTCACAGCCTGCTAGAATTTGAAGCTACAACTAAAGCGACAGAAGGAATCCAAGTATTCATCTAATCTATTATGTGTGTCTATTATTAGTTAGGAAAAGTAGTCGTATAGTATTTAACCTGTTGTTCTAGATTAGCACCTGTCTAGGGAAGCATGTTTTATCCGTAATTCACAATTTTGTCCAAAAAATTGGCGACTCCGGTGGGGAGATTACTCTTTATCCTAGGTGTTTTAATCTCTAATTTTCTCTGTTTATTCACCTAGTAGTTGTTACTCACAAATATTAGGCTTTTAAAGATACAAATTTTCGAAAGAAGTGTGTTAAACAACTGTGTTTTTCTTTCTACACTGCACCCAATGCACTCTTGGACAAGACACAGTGCTTTGCATAGCACTATCTCCCTTTCAGGCCTGCGTTGCAAAGCACTATCTCTCTTTAGAGACTGCATTGCCTCCTGAAGCCATCCAAATTCCCTTGAATTTGTCTTTGCATTTTGTTTCAATTTATTTGCTGATGTGTTTTGAAAAGCCTGAGCCTCATATTGACCAGTGAATTCATCTACCTCTTCCTCCTTTGAAAGAAAAATTGTTTAATGTTTGTTTAAAGCATTTTTCTTTATCATTGGCAAGTTAATTTCAAAGAATTTTTATTGTCGCATTAGATCCATTTTCTTTTGAAAAAGGAAATTGTTGTAAATTCTTCGTTTCTTGATAGGAGAAATTTTTGTTTCATTCCTCATTTTTCCTTCAAAAGAGAAATTGTTGCTTGTATTCCTCATTTCTCAGAAGTAAAAGGCATTTTTTTTTATTGATTTAGTGCACTTAGTTTCTTTTCTGCATTCATAACATTAAAGGAATTGAAAAGAAAAATCTGCATTTGCATGTAGTGGTTTGTGTGTTTTGTAAAAAAGGAAAAATTAGGAAATATGCACTTAGTTTGTGTTCTTTGATTTGTTTGCTCTTTCCTACTAGTAGCTAGGATTTTCATTAAAAAACTAAAAGCGAAAGATTGCTTATAATTTTTAGTTGCATTTTAGGAATTTTCCAATACATCATCGCGGTGAACCTTTGTAAGGAAAATTGTTAAGAAATATCAACATAAAATTAATCTCAATTTACCTAACAAAGCATTGGAACCATAACGATAACATTTAGAAGGTCTAGGTTAGAGACGTGTTCCAGCATCGTAAAACATAGCAGCTGTTATTAACTTGTTTGCGTTACATTCCGAGTGTGATACCTCACTCCACGTATGTAATTATATTGTAGCTCGTCCACATAATTTCGGGTATATCGGGTGGTGTTACAGTACGATAAGTATAAAGGGGTGCTCTCACTGTGCGGTTTTGCATCAAACAATGTTAATAAGTACTTGGGCCTCCACATACCTTTAGGTATATTTGGGAGGAAAAATTTTAGGTGCTATCCATCCATAGTGAATCAAGTCAGCCACCTTTTAAATTGTGATACACTGAACACAAAATTCAGGGAGATTGCCTACCCGTACTTCTTGGTTCGCTAAGAGGTATTCTGCAATTCACAATTTCTTGGTAAACCCTTTTCCCTAGCATTACCATTTTATTTTGTTTATTTGTTTTTGGTTAAAATAAATTAGTAATCATGGAAGAAAAAAATACTTTCCCTCGTCGTTCACGTAGACTAGCATTAAAACCACCTTTACCACCAGAAGTTACTTCTGGTAGGTGAAGGCGATCACGATCTGCCGAATCAAGTACAATTCATACCTCTGGTGAAACATCATTTTCCCATAAACTAGAGTTAGCTCAAGTTGTTTATACACATCCTGGTTCGTCTACTGTTGTCTAAACAAAGTCTTTAGAGCTACCCGTGGTCACAATCCATCCAATCAGTGAGACCATACCTCCTGGACCCGACGTTGTTCAACCAGAAATTGATCCAGATCTTGTCTCTTCTTTTCCAGAACATTTGAATCTTGAAGTCATACAACCGGAAGTTGTTCCTACCTTGGTCATCCCACAAAGTTCTATAGCTATTGAATCTCCCATATCACACAGTCAACCACCTGAAATATACTTTGGGCCTGATGGTGAAATACTTCCCCCTGGTTTAATTGTGATTGAAGGAATCCCACAAGACGATACACCTTTAACTCCAAACCATTTTGGGGAGGACCTTTACCTGTACGAGTCTTTTTCTAAATTGACACCCTCTACTTTTGTTGATCTTGTTCCTTTTCAAACTCTCGTCGATTCAAAAGGGTATACATTTGGTCAAGTAACCATGACTGAAACAACATCTTCAGTTGGGCCATCTATTCCAATTACATCAGATCCCACCCTAGCTACCCTGTCGATGTTTACCACTTCACTAGAGTCATATTTTTTCATGGTGGCCCTTTGGTCCCATCAGGTTACAAATCATTATCTGGAATTTTCTCTGGTGCATCTTCAAATCCATGGACTTTACCAATGTCATCATCCGGTATTTTAACTGGTAATCCTATCGTAAGTACAAAATGACTTGATTCATTATACACATCTTCAGGGAAATATCAAGTTGGTCCTTCTAGGTCTATTCCTTCAAGTACCATATCAACTGGACTCCCAGCATTTGGAGAGAAATATTTTCTGTCTTATTATCCTCCTCATGTTGGGGGGAAACCTTTGGTCACCCAATATGACAGTACTCCATCACTTTTTGGTCAATCAAATGTCGAAATGAATGTTTGTCAATGGCAGGCCACTCTACATATCCAACCACAAATGGTTGTACACTCATATCAACCAGTTCAACCTGTTACACCCACATAATTACCACTTGTTAATACATATTTACCCCTGTTATAGAATAAAAATGTTGTACAACCTTATCAAGCGAGTCCTTCAACTCAATACCATCAAATGTTGGGTCCACAGACTCCAAATCCTCTGGTTAATTTACAACAACCTATATCCGGAATCATCTATTCACAAGTTGGTTTACCATTTTATGGTATGTCACAACCGCAACCTGGTTATAACTACCAACCGAATCCAAGTCATTTTAATTTGAGTTATAGCATTGGTGGACAGACCCCTTGGTAACCACAGGCGCAAATGCCTAAAAATTCATTTCAACAAGTATCATATACAGGTTTTGGTCAACAAAATCCTCAAGCGTTTGCTTTCAAAACAACCCCTATCTGGGTTACCAGCAACAGATTCCTTATGTTGGTGCTCAAAGGCCTATTGCTCAAGCAATTCCATCTTACCCTGGCTATGCTCAACCTGACCTTAATTGACAGTTGCGTTTTGTTGCAACTTTAGACTTACCAGATTTAAATTGGCTAACTAATGATCCAATTAATTGTGCTTCTTGGTGGCCAGTGATACCTCACAAATTACCCTCGGATATTCCTAAGTTCAATAGAAACCCTGGAGAAGATCCGTCGACTCATGTCATGACTTATCATTTATGGTGTTCATCAAACTCCCTGAATGATGATTCTATTCGACTACGTCTTTTCCAGTGTACGCTCACAGGTCCGGATACAAAATGGTACATTGAATTACCTAGAGATTATTTTTATAATTTCACAGCCCTAGCTACTATCCTTTTTACTCATTTCCAGTTACCCATCAGATATGAAACTAGAATGGAACTCTTGACCAAACTAATGC
This sequence comes from Pinus albicaulis, assembly GCA_034641835.2. Lineage (NCBI taxonomy): Eukaryota > Viridiplantae > Streptophyta > Pinopsida > Pinales > Pinaceae > Pinus > Pinus albicaulis. The sequence continues at coordinate 615,945,792 of CM076582.1, forward strand.
TACTCACATATCTGATCATATCCATGAGTGGCATCATCGTCATAGAATGGTTAAGACCTTTGTTCCGGATCAGCTCCTTACTCAATGGTTCATTAAGTCCCTGTTACCATCTATAATTGAGTATGTTTCTAAGGGTGGCATCGCCACAGAAGATAAATTTATCACTTGTGGCCAATATTTAGACTTGATTTATACACAGTCTGGCATGCTATATGAAAAAAATTCTAATGCACCGAGATCTAATTTTACTGTTCCTCCTCATTTAAAGGACTCTCATGATGGAGACAGCTTGATAGGCACTGCAAGCACACAACACACTACTACATCTGATCTTGCTCCTGCTTCCGAAATTAATGTCGTGTCATTTGACAAAGGAAAAAGAAACAAACAACCCGGAAGTAAGAAAAAGGGGAAATCTAAGAAAAAGAAAACTTCTAACCCGTAGGAAAGATCATATGATCAATCGTCTAGACCCCAGGAACATCGTTATACATGCATAATCTATAATGAGGAACACTTTTTTAGGGATTTTCCTCACCACGCTAAAGTCTAAAATATCATCAAGACTTCCCATGCGTCAGCTATGTTGACAGACCCATTTCCAAATCCGGACACAAACATGGTTGCTACAGATCTAGCTCCTAGTTCCCAAGTGTTAATGTTATCTATCAAAAAAACTTCAATAGATATTTTGGTGTCAACGCGTAATAAATATTATGGTAGTTATGCCACTGATCAACCTACTACCTCAACAACGAATCCTTCTACAGGATCAGTACCGCCTATTGCTATTCCTGAATTGACAATCAAGCCACCAAAGGGAGTAATTCATAAATCGACATATAATCCTCAAGCAAGAACTGCTCAAAATTATAATATAGTTGAATATTTGGCTCAATCCCCTTCAGCTATGTTTTCTCTTGAGGTATTACAAAATTTCCCCTCCCAAAAACAAGATTTATTGTCGGCTATTGGGGGAATTGATTCGACTGATTCTAATCTTGTTGTCTTTAATCATACGGGCTATGTGCCACAATTACTAACAGAATTGGAATTCTCCATACAGGTAAATGTTCTCAATCACCTTGTTCATTGCACTATTATTGATGAGGGAGCATCTACATGTATTATGTCTCTAAATTGTTGGAATTCACTTGGCTTGCCGCGTTTATCACAATCATCAATGACGTTGAAGGCATTTGATGGATGTACATATAAACCTTGTGGTATTATTAATAATCTGCATGTTTAACTGGGGGGAAAAATAGTGAATATTGATGTTGAGGTTGTTGACAGACCCCTTGACTATAATATTTTACTTGGAAGGCCATGGGTATCTGAAATGACTGCAATTGTTTCTACATACTTTAGAATGATTTTCTTTCCACATAAAGTTACAATCACAATAATTAATCAACTATCCTTCTTTGCCTCTGCTTCACAAGTAACTGGAAGTGTTCCGTTCATTCACATAACCCAACTAGAACTTCAGGAAATTCATGTAGGAATCTTAAAGGATTCCATTCTTATGGGAACCTTTGCATTATTTCTGCCCACGACGTTGGCATAAATTGAAAAGATAGAGACCTGCTACATGATCTCTTCCACTCTATCTGGTGTAAGGGAGAATACGGGTGATTCTGATATTTCTATGCTGGACGAGTTTCTACCGCCCAACCTTATTGAGCTGGCATAGCAATCAATATATTTGGCTTGGGTGGAAAATCCAAAATCAGCGTCGCTGAGTGTTTGGGTTGATCGTTCCTTAGATTTTGGTACTCCATATGATCTGTTTTCCTCAATCTTCTTGATAGATGAGAATATTTTGGAAGCCATGATCTTAGAAGGAGAACCATGGGAAGATTATCATCATCATTCCCATCTTCCTGATTATGAAGAAAATAATATTAGTGAACCATATCACCCATCCATCAAAAATTTCTTTTCGAATTCTTTACCCATTAATGCAACCGATTCCGAGAAAAATCTGTCAAATATTGAAGAAACCATTTCTATCGATATTTTGACCAAACCTGGCATTATAGAAAATATTCATGTTGGTGTATCTTGTTCTCCATCAGAACTCGAATCATATCGCTCTCTCTTTCGTGAATTCCATGATGTATTTTCTTGGTCTTTCAAGGAAATTCCAGGCATAGATACTACTATAGTTGAACACACTATTAATATGTATCCTGATGTCAAACCAGTGTGTCAACGACTTCGTCTTGTTCATCCGAAGAAAGCCACTGCCATCAAAGCAGAATTTGAAAAAACATTGTGTGTTGGTTTCATATACCCTGTTCCACTAACTGAGTGGGTTTCCAATATCGTTCTTGTCATGAAAAATCAAGGAACCATTAGAGTGTGCATCGATTATCAGGATGTCAATATTTCTTGTCCAAAAGACAACTATCCTACTCCCTTTATCGACCAGATTATTGAAGATTGTGCAAGATGCAAAATCTTTTCGTTCATGGATAGATTTTCTGGCTACAATCAAATCAATATCCACCCAGATGATCTACATAAGACAACATTCATCTGTCCCTGGGGCAAATTCGCTTATAGGAAACTTCCATTTGGTTTAAAGAATGTTGGGACAAATTTTCAAAGAGCAATGGATTATGCTTTCAATGACATCAAAAACATTGTTCAACCGTATCTAGATGATTTACCAGCACATTCAAAAAATCAGATTGATCACTCGATGCATTTGAAAGCCATTTTATTATGCTGCTGACACTACAAAATACTCTTCAATACACATAAATGTGTGTTTTTTGTTGATTTTGGTCGTTTGCTTGGATTATTAATCTCAAAAGAAGGAATTCGAATCGAACCATTGAAGGTTCAGGCCATTCTTGATTTTCTTGTGCCGTCAAACTTACTTCAGATACATAAACTTGAAGGAAAGGCTAACTTCCTAAGAAGGTTCATTCCAAACTACGCCGAAATGGCTAAAGGATTTACTCGACTACTGAAAAAAGGGGTTCCCTTCCATTGGACCAAGTTGCGCAAGCTTCTTTTGATGTTGTCAACGACACTCTTGTCCGAGCGTCATTATTGTATCCCCCTAATTATCAAAATGATTATTTCCTATATATTGTCGTGGCTGGAACGACCATTGCTATGGTGTTGGTCCAAGTAGAAAATGGAATTGAACATCCTATCTATTATTTGAGTCGTAACACTAGAAAATTTGGCCCAATTTCCGACGGCCACTTCGTCGCTATTCCGAAACATAGTCATCGCAAGAGCGACAGTTAGAGGTCGGAAAAAACGTGGCTAGCCATTACGTCGCAATTCCGACGCTTTTCCAAAGTGTCGCAATACCGACACTTTTTCCGACGTTTTCAAACAACCGTCACTCTTTTGACGTTTTCCAAAGTGTCGCAATACCGACGCTTTCAAAGCATCGCAATACCTATGCTTAAAAAGTGTCGCAATACCGATGCTTTCAAAGCGTCGCAATACCAACACTTACAAAGTGTCACAAAACCGACGCTTTCGAAGCGTCGCAATACTCTATGGCTAACCACGCTTTTAAGGTGTCGCAATACCGACGCTTTCTAAGCATCGCAATACCGACGTTTTTGTCGCAAGCCATCGCAAGACCGATGTTTCTTGTGGGCTCGCAAGACTGACGCTTTGCCCTAGTGCATCGGAAGACCGACGTTTTTGGATGTCACAAGACCGACGCTTTCCCAAGGCGTTGCAAGACCGATGCTTTCAAGGCGCCGGTATACCGATGGCTTGTTAAATTTTAAAAAAAAATGAAAATTACAATTTAACAATGAATAGCAATGAAAATTACCATAATTTCTAATTTTCATTACGGTAATTTCCGTAATTACCGTAATTTCATTCCAAAATGAAAATTACCACATCTTCTTACCATAATTTCTTATACAGATCTATTTTCTCACGACAATTTAATTCACTTGCAAGATTCCACCTTACAGTATTGTGCATTTTTAACGATTTTTCAGAGTTTTAATTTGAGTTTTAAATGATACCTGTTTTCCCAATATTTCAACTGAACATTTATGTAGGTGAAATAGTCTCTAGTGTCAAATGCAAGTATATTGTGAAGCACATATAAAGGAACCAGTCTCAAGAAAACTGCTGATTTTTCATTTCACCATTCATAACTTTATAACAACATTAATAAACTCATATCATAGACTACATTGGACACTACAGGCCATCATTTTTCATGAAAGTAAATACAAAATAGGGATACAAGAGTAACCTGGTATATATTTGCCTCCACAAAGGTTATAATGTTGTTTCCTTGAGAAATTTTACCCTCACATGAAGCAGAGATACACTATCCTAATAGAGAGCCTCTAGTTCAGATTTTCAACTGCTGTTATAAAACCAGATCAGCAAGCAACGACTGATATGAGCCACTTAGAGTGATACTCCCACAAGTTTACAGAAAATTCAGTCCCAGGAGTAGAATAATACGCACAGGTAAGGATAATGTCTGTACTCAGGCATAGAGATAATGCCCACGAACAGTCTGAAACATGCCATGACTTCTAGCTGAGGAAAATTCTCTTCAAACAGTGGTGCGCTTACCCTTTACTACCCATAAATTTTCTCCCATCCACATTCACACACTCAGCACTGTTCTGGCAAGGATTATGGCTCCAAAAACCCAGTAACTTGTCTTCAACTGGCTTCAGAACTTGTCCCTGTTAATAATGAGTCTGTCCGATAATACGTTTCATAAATATGAAATAATAAGTTCCAATCCAGCAGAAGCCACTTCTGCTCCTTGGAAAGGCAAGTTAGCCTTTTGACCAAGCTCTAAGGCTTGTCAACCATCAAAATAGCCTACAAAAATCATTTACAATCATTAGAATTCACCTCGGGAATATCTTGCAAAAAACTTCCCAAGTGTTGCCGGGTCACCCGGGTCACTCAAATCGGCACTACAAATCAGTTTAGACCGTCCCTCGAGCTCCTTGTGTCCCCAATATTCTTCCCAACTATATGGTTAGATACGGCCCGTCAATATGCACATTTTGCAATTTATGGCACTCAATTCCGACTCCCGACGCTCCCGGAATGGCTTCCACACTATCATGCAGTTCGTGCAGAGGCGCCCAGTCGTGGGTCACCCAACTTGCCCGGCCAAATGCGTTCGGGTCGGGTCGGGTGTGTTGTGTCGGGCTGGGTGAGGGCACCCGACCAAACACATTCAGGTCGGGTCGGGTGCGCCGGGTGAGGGCGCCCGGCCAAACGCGTTCAGTCGGCTTGGGTGCGTTGTGTGAGGGCGCCGGGCCAAACGCGTTCGGGTTGGGTCGGGCACGTCGTGTCGCATAGGGTGAGGGCGCCCGGCCAAATGCGTTTGGGTCGGGTCGTTTGGGCCGAGGGTGCTCATATCAGATTTGCTAAGTTGTGACCGCTCAGGTGCCTTGTGCACGTCTAAGCGGCCTGTTTGTCGTTTGCTCCCATGTGCGTTCGTTCAGGTGAGGGCGTCCGATCGGGTGGGCGCGCCGTGTCACGCTGGGTGAGGGAGTCCGTTCGGGTTGGGTTGTTTGGTCCAAGGTTGCCTGTATCAGATTTTCTAAGTTGTGACTGCCCGGGTGCCTTATGCACATCCAGGCGGCCTGTTTGCCGTTTGGTCCCATGTGCGTCCGTTCGGTCTGTTCGGGTAGGCGCGCCGTGTCGCGCTGGGTGAGGGCGGCCGTTCGGGTCAGGTTGTTTGGTCCGAGGGCGCCCGTGTCAGATTTGCTAAGTTGTGACCGCCCAGGTGCCTTGTGCACGTCCGGGCAGCCCGTTTGCCATTTGGTCCAATGTGCATCCGTTTGGTCGGTCGCGCCGTGCCGCGCCAGGTGAGGGCATCCGTTCGGGTAGGCGCACCATGCCGCGCCGGGTGAGGGCATTCGTTTGGGTCGGGTCATTTGGTTCGAGGGCACCCGTGTCAGATTTTCTAAGTTGTGACCGCCCGGGTGCCTTGTGCACGTCCGAGCGGCCCATTTTCCATTTGCTCCCATGTGCGTCCGTTCGGTCGAGCACGCCGTGTCGCGCCGGGTCAGAGCGTCCGTTAGGGCTGGCGCACCATGTCGCGCAAGTTGAGGGCTTCCGTTCGGGTCGGGTCATTTGATCTAAGGGCGCTCGTGTTAGATTTTCTAAGCTATCACCGCCCGGGTGCCTTGTGCACGTCTAGGTGGCCCATTTGCCGTTTGCTGCCATGAGCGTCCGTTCGGGTGGGTAGGCTGTGTCGCGTTGGGTGAGGGCATCCATTCAGGTTGGGTCGTTTGGTCTGAGGGCACCCGTGTCATATTTGCTCAGTTTTGACTGCCTGGGTGCCTTGTGCACGTCCGGGCGGCCTGTTTTCCGTTTGCTCCCATGTGCGTTCGTTCGGTCGGGCGCACCGTGTCGCGCCCAGTGAGGGCGCCCGTTCGGGCGGGCACGCCGTGTCGCACTCGGTGAGGGCATCCGTTTGGGTCGGGTCGTTTGGTCCGAGGGCGCCCATGTCAGATTTTCTAAGTTGTGACCGCCTGGGTGCCTTGTGCACGTCCGAGCGGCCCGTTTGTCGTTTGGTCCCATGAGCATTCGTTCGGGTGGGCGCACCATGTCGCGCCGGGTGAGGGCGTCTGTTCGGGTCGAGTCGTTTCATCTGAGGGCGCCCATGTCTCATTTGCTAAGTTGTGACCACTCGGGTGCCTTGTGCACGTCCGAGCGGCCCGTTTTCCATTTGCTCCCATGTGCGTCCGTTCGGGTGGGCACGCTGTGTCGCGTCGGGTGAGGGCGTCCGTTCGGGTCGGGTCGTTTGGTCCGAGGGCGCTCGTGTCAAATTTGCTAAGTTGTGACTGCTCGAGTGCCTTGTGCACGTTTGGGCGGCCAGTTTGTCATTTTCTCCCATGTGCATCCGTTCGGTCTGGCGCGTCGTGTCGCGCCAGGTGAGGGCATCCGTTCGGGCGGGCGCACTGTGTCACGCCAGGTGAGTGCGTCTGTTCGGGTCGGGTCGTTTGGTCTGAGGGCACCCATGTCAGATTTGCTAAGTTGTGACCACCCAGGTGCCTTGTGCACGTCCAGGCGGCCCGTTTGTCGTTTTCTCCCATGTGCGTCCATTCGGTCGGGCGCATCGTGTTGCGCCAGGTGAGGGCGTCCATTTGGGTGGGCATGCCGTGTCGCGCCAGGTGAGGGCGTCCATTCGAGTCGGGTCGTTTGGTCCGAGGGCACCCGTATCAGATTTGCTAAGTTGTGACCACCCGGGTGCCTTGTGCACGTCCGAGCGGCCCATTTTCCATTTACTCCCATGTGCGTCCGTTTGGTCGGGTCATTTGGTCCGAGGGCACTTGTGTCAAATTTGCTAAGTTGTGACCGCCTGGGTGCCTTGTGCACATCCAGGCAGCTCGTTTTCAATTTTCTCCCATGAGCGTCCATTCGAGTGGGCGCGCCGTGTCATGTCGGGTGAGGGCATCTGTTTGGGTCGGGTCATTTGGTCCGAGGGCGCCCGTGTCAGATTTGCTAAGTTGTGACTGCCTGGGTGCCTTGTGCACATCCGGGGGGCCCGTTTTCCATTTGATACCATGTGCATCTGTTCGGTCGGGCACGCCGTGTTGCGCCAGGTGAGGGGATCCATTCAGGTAGGTGCACTGTGTCGCACCGGGTGAGGGCGTCCATTTAGGTTGGGTCATTTGGTCTGAGGGCGTCCTTGTCAGATTTGCTAATTTGTGACCGCCCGAGTGCCTTATGCACGTTTGGGCAGCCCATTTTCCGTTTGCTCCCATGTGCGTCTGTTCAGGTGGGCTCGCCATGTTGCGCCGGGTGAGGGTGTCCGTTCGGGTCGGGTCGTTTGGTCCGAGGTCGCCCATGTCAGATTTGTTAAGTTGTGACTGCCGGGTGCCTTGTGCACGTCCGGGCGGCCCATTTGCCATTTGCTACCATGTGTGTCCATTTGGGAGGGCGCGCCGTGTTGGCCCAGGTGAGGGCATCCGTTAGGGCGGGCGCACCGTGTCGTGCCGGGTGAGGACGTCTGTTTGGGTTGGGTTGTTTGGCCTGAGTGCGCCCGTACCAGATTTGCTAAGTTGTGACTGCCCGGGTGCCTTGTGCACGTCTGGGCGGCCCGTTTGCCGTTTTCTCCAATGTGCGTCCCTTCGGGTGGGCGCGCCATGTCGCGCCGGGTGAGGGCGTCTGTTCGGGTCGGATCGTTTGGTCCGAGGTGCTCGTGCCAGATTTTCTAAGTTTGAATGCGACGCCTTGGGCCAGAGTTTGCTAAGTGTCACAATTGCGATGTTTGGAGGAAGCTGTCGCAATAGTGACGCTTTGGGGCATAGTGTCGCAATTGCGACGAATTCCTCCAAACGTCTCAATTGTGACACTATGCCCCAAAGCATCGCTATTGCGATGAATTCCTCCAAACATCGCAATTGCGACACTTAGACTAAGTGTCATGTCTAAGTGTCACAATTGCGACGTTTGGAGGAAGTCGTTGCAATAGCAACGCTTTGGGGCATAGTGTCGCAATTGCGACGGCTTCATCCAAACATCGCAATTGCGACACTTTGTCTAAGTGTCAGTATTGTGACACTTTTCTCTAAACGTCGGTATAGCGACGGTTTCGGGCGGGATTTGAAAAAGTTGAAAAAATTTGGGGAAATTTCCGACATTTGGTCAAAAGTATCGGAACCAAGTGTCGAAATTTCTGCCAAATGTACTAGTGTAATCTCAATGATATGGAAGTTAAGTATTCATACATAGAAAAGCTTGCCTTGGCAGCTATTCAAGCTGTCCAAATATTTCGCCATTATATCCTTCTCCGTAAAACAACTATAGTTTCGGATTGCAACCTCATGACTTCTATCTTAACACGTCAATTTCTGGGGGGGAAATATTCAAAATGGATTGTCATTTTGCAGAAATTTTATTTGGAATTCATCAAATCCAAGTCAAAGAAGTCTTTAGTTTTGGCTGAGCTTCTCTGTGACCTTCCGTCTGATAGTACTGCAACTACGTTGGAACCATCAATTCTAGAAGAGTCCATGTTTCTGATTGGATCATCTGATCCTTGGTATGGGGATTTCATCATTTATCTCCAAACCCAAATTTTTTGACCTGATACCTCTCGCTCTGAACAACGACGTATTCGATACCAAGCCAAATATTATCTGATCGTCGGCGATACACTTTATCGTCGTGGTGTCGATACCATTTTAAGGAGGTGCCTCACTCATGAGGAGGCCGAAAAAGTATTAAATGATTGTCATGTTGGGGCATGTGGTGGAAATTTATATGGATATGCTACCGCGGAGAAGATACTCCGCATCAGTTACTTTTGGCCTACTATTTTTCAAGATTGCATCCTCGCGGTCAGAAGTTGTCATGTATGCCATATATTTTTATCGTAAAATCTGCAAACCGCCAGTGCCAATGCATCCTGTTGTCTCTGTGGGACCATTTTCTAAATGGGGTATTTACTTCATGACTTGTAACCCTCATTCGTTCAGGAGGCATGGTTATATTTTGTCGTAGTTGACTATTTTACCAAATGGGCCGAAACGATGCCTACATTCAACAACACAGATAGCTGCATTGTTTTTCTTTAATCATGTTATTGCACGATTTGGGGTCCCACAGGCTATAGTTACAGATCATGGGAAGCATTTTCACAATCACATGATGGTTGAATTAACTGCCAAGTTAGGATTGTCACATGATAATTCTACTCCTTATTATCCATAATCAAATGGACAAGTTGAGGCTATCAACAAAATTCTTAAACGTATGCTTAAACGAATGATAGGAGTTCGTAAAAGAAACTGGCATTTGATCCTGTACTCTACCTTGTGGGCGTATCTAACCTCAGTGAGAAACACAACTGGCTTTACTCCTTTTCAATTGGTGTGTGGTCTGGAAGCTATCTTACCAATCCAATGTGAAATACCGTCGTTAAAAATCACAATTGACTTGTTACCTGACACCTCAGAAGAAGAAGCGTGCCTCCTTAACCTCATCCATCTTGATGAACGCGTCGTGAAGCCCAATTGGCCAACGAAGCACATAAGAGACGTATAAAGGCACAATACGACAAAAAATTCCAGCCTCGCATTTTCTCAGAGGGAAACTTGGTCCTTATTTACGATCAAGAAGCTGATGTAATAGGAACAGGAAAGTTTGAGCCATTATGGCATGGCCCCTATATTGTCAAAATAGTTCTTGCTAAGGGTGCCTATGAGTTGGTTGATTACGATGGAATTCCTTTGGTGCAACCTAGTCGAAATAGGTTGAATTTGAAATCTTACTATGCTTAATCATGAGCATAGTAATTTTTTGTATTATATTGTATATATATGCCGTTGATATGCATTCACTACCTTAATTTGTTTTTAGAGTTTTCTTGACGTTAGTAATCTTCTTTGTATTTCATCGCAGATGTTTGAATCTTTGGAACCCTTTGTTGGATATGCTCATGGTGCTAGTCATAGTACGTAGAATCCATCATCTGCAGCGTGGGCCATTTTCACTCTGAATGACGAGTTAGTGAGTTTTCAATGGATTTTTGTTGGTAGATCGAAAAAAAATATTGTTGAGTATAGCGCATTGATCGAACTTCTCTCTGATGCCATTCATTTGGTATTAACCGTATCATCATAAGGTTAGATTCAAAACTTGTGGTGTTACAACTTACTAGTGTTTATACTGTTAGAAATCCAACATTGCATAGATTGTTCCTTAGAGTTCGACTTTTGAAAACACGCTTTGATTTTATTCAATATCAACACATTTCCATAAATTTGAACACATTAACTGCTTCATTAGCTAATCAGGTTTTAGACAGACATTTGCAACATATGTAAAGAAAACATTCACATTATTGAATAAGATTGCACAATGTTAGAAAATTAAATATTACAGAGCAATGCAACACATAAAATATGCGGAAAATACAAGCACACAAAACACATAAAAAACCAGAGAGACACAGATATACGTGGTTCACCCAGTTTGGGCTACGTCCACCCCGAACAGCCAGTCCTTCCTTTCTATTATCCAGAAAAAATGAAGAGACAAAACCTACAGCAGATCTGTTGTAATATCCTTTGTTCTCTCTCAAAGTCTCCCTATCTGTTTCCCGCTCAGAGAATACACATACAATGCGCAACCGCAATACAATACCCTCATAAAAGCGAGGGGTTTCCTTCTAGGGCAAAAAACCATAAACTAAACATAACTTCTACCGTTAGATAATCCACCTAATGAACGACCCAGATTGACTAGAAATTACTATACATTTACAAGGCAATTTTACATCTATTTTTGGCTTCGGGGGCGCTGCCCCCGAAACCCCCACCGGGGGACCGTTGGCCCCCAGACCCCCCAGTCGGGGGGTCAACCCCCCCGGACCCCACGGGGGGGACAAGTGCCCCCCGCACCCCCCCGCGTGCAAGGGTGTACAATTTTCCTGGGGTATACATCCAGCTAAAACAAGGATCTCTGACTTTGGAAGAAAATCAGGCTCCACACCCAACAATCTCCCACTTGGAGACTGATTGTAGAAAATCCACCGCTACTTCATTTGTTGGACAATGAATCCTCTTTCGACCTGGTTGTTCCTCATCTTCATCATCATCCTTGAAGACCAATTGAAATTGAGCACATTTTCAGTTTCTCCCTGGTTACAACTTTTGTTAGCATATCTGCAAGATTCTAGCTAGTGTGTATCTTTTCCAGCTTCAACTCTCCATCTTCCAATACTGACCGTATGAAATGGTACTTGAGATGTATGTGTTTAGTCCTGGAATGAAATGCTGAGTTCTTTGCAAGATGAATGACACTTTGGCTATCACTATATAACGTGCCCATATCATGCTTCTTACCCAATTCACCCATAAGCCTTTGTAACCAAATCATTTCTTTACTAGCCTCTGTAGCAACAACATACTCTGATTCTGTTGTTGAAAGTGCAACAACACTTTGGATTTTTGAAACCCAACTGACAGCTATTCCACCTACAATAAATACATATCCTATAGTGATCCTCCTATTATCTCTGTCACCTGCCATATCTGCATCAACATATTCCTGTAGAGTAATGTTTGAACCACCAAAGCATAATGCTTGATTTGTGGTACCTCTCAAATATCTGAGAATCCATTTTACTGCTATCCAATGTTCTTTTCTTGGATTATTCATGTACCTTCTTACAACTCCCACTGCATGTGCAATATCAGGCCTTGTGTAGACCATTGCATACATTAAGCTTCCAACTGCTGATGCATATGGAACTTTAGACATATAATCCATGACTTCTTGGGTCTTTGGGCACGTCTCCTTACTAAGTTTGAAATGGCTAGAAAAAGGTGTACTAACAAGTTTTGCATTGTGCATATTAAATATTTTCAACACCTTTTCTATGTACTCATTCTGAGACAGTGTTAATTTGCAATTTTTCCTATCTCTAGTTATCCTCATAGCAAGGATTTGTTTTGCAGCTCCCAAATCCTTAATTGCAAATGAATTTGCCAATTTTCTTTTGAGCACATTTATTTCCTGCATGTTAGATCCTGCAACAAGCATGTCATCTACATACAATAACAATATAATATAGCTACCATCATTTTTCCTTTCTAGATAAACACAATGATCTAAGTGACATCTAGTATAACCTTGTTCAGACATAAACTTGTCAAATTTTAGATACCACTACCTTGGAGCCTGTTTTAACCCATACAAGCTCTTCTTTAACCTGCACACCAATTTTTCTTTCCCTTTGACCTCATATCCTTCTGGTTGCTACAAATCTCCATGGAGAAATGTTGTCTTTACATCTAACTGTTCAAGATGTAAATATTCCAATGCTACAAGACTTAAGATAGTTCTGATTGAAGTCATCTTAACAACAAGAGAAAATATTTCATCAAAATCAATACCTTTATTCTTTGCAAACCCCTTCACCACAAGTCTATATTTGTACCTCTGTTTTCCTCCATCTTCTTCCTTTAGCCTGTAAACCCATTTATTCTGCAATGTAATTTTACCTGCAGGAAACCTGACTAAGTCCCAAGTCTGGTTATGCATTAAGGAGTCCATATCTTCTTCCATGGCTAGCTCCCACTTCTTCCTGCTTTCAACCTGCATTGCTTCTTCATAACATTCAGGTTCACCAGAATCAGTCAGCAATAAATAATGTAATGAAGGAGAGTATCGTTCAGGGGGACTGCTTATCCTGATAGATCTTCTAACAACACTTTCAGGTGTTTGAGGTGCCTGTTGCTATTGTGGTGGTTGCTGCTGTTGTGGTTGTTGATTATTATCATTTTTAGGCACCTTTAATTTTTCAGTTATCTCATTAAGAACCACGTATTCCTTGCTTTCTTTTTCCTGTTTCTTTTCCTACAATTGATTCTTATACAAGACCTTTTCATTGAATATTACATCTATGCTCCTAATGATTTTGTGATTTTCATAATCATATAAGAAATAACCAAAATCATTAACACCATATCCAATAAAGGTACATTTCTTTGATTTTGCCTCAAGCTTTGTTCTATTTTCTTTATTAATATGGACAAAAGCCTCACAACCAAAAGGCTTTAAAAAAGAGTAGTTTACCTTTTACTTATCCATGCTTCCTCTGGAATACCACCATCCAAGGAACTTGAAGGCCCTCTGTTTATTAGATAAACAACAGTATCTACAGCATCTGCCCAAAATTGTAAAGGCAATCCTGCATGCAATCTCATGCATCTTGCACGCTCCATGATTGTTATGTTCATCCTTTCTGACACACCATTTTCTTGTGGTGTTCTTGGAACTGTCTTCTCTCTACGAATTCCATGCTATGAACAGTACCTATCAAACTCTTTGCTGCAATATTCACCTCCATTGTCTGATCTGAGACACTTCAACTTCTTTCCTGTCTCAATCTCAACCAAAGCTTTCCATTTCTTGAAAGTATCAAATACATCAGATTTATTTTGAATACAATAAATCCAAGTTTTTCTAGTTGCATCATCAATAAACGTAACATAATAGCAAGAGCCACCGAGAGATGATACCTGAGTAGGTCCCCATACATCTGTATGCACAAGCTCCAATTTTTCGCTCTTCTTTTCTTTCCCAACTCTGAGAAATCTGACTCTTTTTTGTTTTCCATAAATGCAATTTTCACAGAAATCCAAATCAACATTCTTCAAACCTGGCAACAAATTTCTTGAGTGAAGAATCTTCATCCCCTTCTCACTCATATGTCTGAGCCTACGATGCCATAGTGCTGCATCTGCTCATTTGGAAGTTAAAGCACTAACAGATTTAGAAATACCATTGCACAAATACAATGTACCAACCTTTTATCCTTTTGCTATTACCAGGGCTCCTTTGGTGACCTTCCAAGCTTTATCTGCGAAAGTTGTCACACAACCTTCACTGCTTAACTGCCCTGTTGAAATCAGATTTTTCTTTAGATCTGGAACATGCCTTGCCTCCTTTAGTAGCCATTGGTTTCCATTCTGTTGTTTTACAAGAACCTTACCCATTCCAACAATTTTACAGGGTTTATCATCACCCAAACGAACTTGTCCAAAATCTCCTTGAACATAATCATGAAAATATTTCTTATCAGGTGTGGCATGGAATGAAGCCCCTGAATCTACATCCCAAGAATTAGTAACATTTTCGAAAGAAAGAATCAAAGCATCTTGTAACACATCACCTTTCACATTTTCTTCATAATTATTTTCTTGTTGTGCATCTCCTTCTTTTCCCTTCCGAGATCTACAGTCTTTCTTTAGGTGTCCTTTCTTTCCGCATTTCCAGCACACTATCCCCGATCTGGACTTGGATCTTCCTTGCCTTTATTTATTGTGATATCGCGAGCTCTTTCCTCTTTCCAATCTTCTTCCCCTAGAATCTGCACTCAAAGCATTACCCGATGTCTCACCAGAGCTTTTTTGTCGCATTTCCTCGCTAAGGATAGCACCAACAACATCATCAAACTTTAAAGTACTAGATCCAAAGATAGAGTTACTAATGGCCATTACTAAACCATTCCAACTCTTTGGCAATGAGCACAAGAATAACAGAGCTCTAACTTCATCATCAAAGTTTACCCCTACAGAACTTAACTGACTGGTAACTGTATTAAAATCATTTAAATGGTCTGCAACAGATTCACCTTCCAACATCTTCATATTAAATATTCGTTTCATAATAAATAACTTGTTTGAGGCCGAGGGTTTTTCATAAAAAATTTCCAACGTCTGCATCAAACCCTCTATTGTTGTTTCCTTCGAAATATTGAAGGCGACTGATGCCGCAAGGCACAACCGTACTGTTCCGAGTGCCTTTCTATCGAGAATGTTCCATTCCGCGTTTGTCATGGCCGTCGGCTTCTTTGTTTTTCCGCTCAATGGTAGGTACAAATATTTCTGATATAGATAATCTTCCATCTGCATCTTCCACAGTGGGAAGTTTTTGCCGTTAAATTTCTCGACCCTAAACTTAGCATCTTCCGCCATTGCTCCCACTCGAACCAGGAACCCTTCTTTCCTGCGAGTTTATCATCCAAATATACCTTCGGCTCTGATACCAGTTGTTATAAAATTAAATATTATAGAGCAATGCAACACATAAAATATGTGGAAAATACAAGCACACAAAACACATAAAAAACCAGAGAGACACAAATATACGTGGTTCACCCAATTTGGGCTACGTCGACCCCGAACAACAAGTCCTTCCTTTCTATTATCCAGAAAAAAATGAAGAGACAAAACCTACAGTAGATCCGCTGTAATATCCTCTATTCTTTCTCACAATATCCCTATCTGTTTCCCGCTCTGAGAATACACATACAATGCGCAGCTGTAATACAATACCCTCATAAAAGCGAGGGTTTGCCTTCTAGGGAAAAAAACCCTAAACTAAACATAACTTCTACCGTCAGATCATCTGCCTAATGAATGGCCCAGATTGAATAGAAATTAATATACTTTTACAAGGCAATTTTACATCTATTGCCCGCTGGCCCCCGGACCCCCCAGGCAGGGGGTCAGCCCCCTCGGACCCCGCGGGGGGAACAAGTCCCCCCCATGTGCAAGGGTGTAAAATTTTCTTGGGGTATACATCCAGCTAAAACAAGGATCTCTGAATTTGGAAGAAAATCAAGCTCCACACCCAACACACAATAAACATAGGAAAAAACTGAAATCATATAGATAGATAGTTATAGGTTTTTAAAAAATTTGTGCCCAAGACACATTGATCATCTGACCTCAAAATTTATGCAAAATGTCACAAGTAAACTAGTGGTGCTCGTGGTAACATGCTATAGATCTAGCTATCCTACGAAGTAACTACATCCAGCAGTTAGGAACCCCAATAGTGTGTCTCTGCAGTCGCATAGGAAGCTCTTCGATTCGGCAATCCAGAATTTCAAAGGTCAAACCCTCTATGTGCTACTGAATTTTAGTCAGAGTCTCAGCCATATCAATATCCTGAAGGAATTCTCTCTCGACAACCCTCTCTGCTGGTACATCTGCTTCGCGCTGTGATTCCACTCTTGGTTGAACACGAGCAACATCTGCATTACATCAAACATTTAGTTTAGTTTGGGAAAACATCAAAATACAAAAAAATTGTATAAACATTAGGAAAATAAAAAACATGGTCAAAAAATTCTTACCTATTGCACCCCACTGAGCGCCTTCTGGTAATGCTAAATCTAGATCCCCTTCGAAATCAACACCTACATATGCATACTCATCGATGGCGACAATTTGTCACCAGAACCAGGTGAAGAATGTAGTTGAGAACACAACTGTAGATTGGCCTACATGCCAACTCATGATTTCTACCCATCTCTGCATCTGAGGATCTCTAGGACTAGCTATATTCAGTGTCACGTGTTGTGGCTACATCAGTGGAATCCATTCCAAGGTGAAGGATATAAGGATAGAACCATAACTAAAATTTTTCCTCCTTCCTCCCTTTGCTTTATTCAGTTGTTACTTTATTTGAGATAGAACAACTTCAGACCAGTTGAAGATTGTTGGCTCCATACACTCTAGCACATACTGCATATATGATCTATTCACTACATGTAGTGTAACAGTGTCAGCAATTTTTGCAATCGTGAAAGGATAGTTCTCAAGGGAAAATATATAACGTCTCAAATGTTTCTCTTTCCATATTTTCTTGGCTCTGACCCTAGATAACAATGTTGCAAAACGTAATCTCTCACTATCTCTCCTCCACCAATAGACCCTGAGAGTGAAATGGGCAAGCCTCTCCTCCACAAACCTGTGAGAAAGTACACGTCCTCGAATGTTATAGGAACCACTTGGTTCTTAATATGAAATGCCTCTATAGCTGGATCCCATGCTCGAACTAAGAGCTCCAATAGTTATATTTGTTTCCTCATCTAAGATAATTTGAAGTACTTTAGCAGTCTGCAATCTCTTAGGGCTCTTACTATACCTGGATCATTTAAGGAAATCATATCCTGTTCTTCATTTTCTCTTTCCCTCCATGTAATCGTGATTGTAATACGATGGAAACTTGAAATACAACCATAAGATCCATTATATTCCATTCATTGCAAAAAAACTAGGCAAATTTTGGGCATAGTGAGAAAATCAGAAACTTAAATTGCGCCCAACGCACACCCTAACAAGAGACAGCACTTTGAATACGCAATTACCCTTCATTGTACCTGCTATGCAATGTAGGTTTCGACATTCAGGGGTGCATTGCCCTATTTTTGGACATAATTTACCCTAGGGGCCTTAAAACCCTAAAAATTTGTAGAAATTGGAAATGAAATGAATACTAAAGGAAAGAGGAGGTTCATATCACTAACCTGGATCAAATGGAAATGAAAACCGTCCACAAAAATGATCACAATCAGCAGCTAAAGTTCAGGGGAAAAATCAGGTTTAGAGCTCCAAAATGAAAATGGTAACTATGGAATGGTAAAAATGAATAGTGAAACTACTTTTAATAGCCATTTAATTATATACAAATTGAATATATTGCTATGACTATAGTTTTATTATGTTTTTATCATGAAACAGGCATTTTTAATCCATTTGAATTTGTTCTAAACAGGATATACAACTGATGAACAGATTAGTCGTGCATACTTATTTCAAAGAATGACTTGACCACAAAGCATACTTTTTCTCCTTATTTTTCGAGCTTTGTTAAAAATGAAAAAGGATTTGAATCGCACTTTTATCTCTTTTTCGAGCTTCCATAACAGTGAAAAAGGAACCCCTGGAGTCTTATTTCAGCTCTTTTAAGATTATGATAATGTGAAAATATTGCCGAGCACTTGTCTTTTTGAGATCGTAAAAGTAAATGAATCAATATCTACTCAGTATAAGTTTAACCCTTTTCCGGACTGAGATAGATTATTTATGAAAAATGAATACCTTGGTTAAACATGACCAAAGAGGTTCTCTCAGATATTATTTTACACTTTTTCGAATCTGAGTGACAAATTTATGAAAAAGTACTTATGGAGTTTTATTTTTTTCACTTTTTCAAACTCTCTAAATATGGAAAAGGACTGGGCTATCACTGTCGTTAATCTCTTTAAAACATAAAATAGCGACGGGCTTGTCGATCATGGCAAGAATCGAGTTTAATTCATCACTAAACTCGTTAAATTATTAAATAGCGATACATTGTTCGCTCAAAGGGTTGAATTATAGATCAAGAAAATGTTATCCTCCTCAAGCTTGTTAAAAAATAAAGAGGTACTGGTTGACAAATGACCGGGGAAAATTTGGGAAAAGTGAGCAAAAATTATTTATGCTAGCAAGTCGCTCTTGAACATGACACATCCTTCACTCCATGTCCGTGACTGTTTGGGTTGGGTAATCATATTGAAGGTTCATTCATACCTATGGTTCATCATACCTTCACTTCAATTTTGGGTCAATGTTGCCAGCTCATCACAATGTCACCGATATGTTCAAGAGAAGTCATCCAGTGAATAAACTCATCCTTCTACAATACTCGTAAACCTTTATTGTCATGACCATCATCCTTGAAAATTGATATATCAATTCATACCCTTGTCTCCAAAATCAGTAAATCTCATTTCGCAATAAGGTGACTTCCTGTCGACAAAAAATCATTATCTAAGAAGTTCACTTAGAAACATCAGATTCTAGTACCATGAGGCTTGTTACATCTTGACAAGATCCTCACTTCCGGACTTTTGACCGAAAGATTTTCTTTGGCATTCGACATCAAATCATTTATTCACGCCTTACTAAATGTAATGTAGTACCTTGAGGGCCATTTTCATTAATGGTGGTTCTCTCGCGTTTGTTAACAGATCATATCATTGGCTAGTAATCAAACGATGTCTTTCCATGTTCGAAGACAAATCATATATTCGCATGGCTATACTTGTACCCAAATTATCAAGTGAACGAGATAAGAAGACCCTGGATCTAGTTTTATCCATCTGAGCTACGATTTCAGGATTTTTGTACACATCATCTATATGGTGACCTTACATACATATCATCATCCGAACATGGGCCTATATCTATAGGCGTGTCTGCATTGGGAAAAGTTCTAATGTCGACAACTTTCTGAATTATGTACATGCTATTAGATTGTTTATGTGCTGAACATGGGAATGCCTACCCTTAGCAATTATGATCAAGAGGATATATCATGATGTAATGTATTGTAATATTGATGCAGGCCGCCACTCCGCTTCATCTCCAACACATCACAGTGTAAAGCATATAAATCAAAATATTGTTGTTATTATTCTGACTTCATGCTTTAGGGGGCAATTGTTATAGGTAAATTTGGGCATCATTCCCAATGACCTAGTTAACTGGGCATCATCTCTAGGACCAATGTATAGGGTCTATCATCCCCTAACATTTCAATTGATATATGCCCTAAGAAAAAGAACAAGACAGATCAATCAAGGACTTTCATCTACAAAGGTTTCCAAGGTTTGAAGTTTTTAATATATCATATGAGAGCTCATCAACGCTGCTCTAAAGGGACTAAGTGTGTTTCATATGCAGGTAGCCCCATGCAAGGCTGCTTTGAAAAGCACTTCTCGACATCTATTGGTGTGTTGGTCACATTGGGAGAGAAATTCTCATTATTCCGAAATCTCTACTTGGCCAGTGCCTTCTAGAAGAGTTCACATGTTTCAAACATCGAATCCATGTGTCCATTTGACATCTACAAGATTGGGAACATGTCTTGCCTAATATTAGAAATTCATTGATTGTAAAACTACCTTAGCTACACTATAAATTGAGCACAGATCTTAGTGTTTGAGAGGGAAGAATTTGTGTAGAGAAATGTTGGTGGATTTTTCATTGAGGAGATTGATTTGAGTGACAATTTGCTACAGATATCTAAATTTTGATGAGGTTGGGATGCTGCTGGAGATGGTGACACAAATTCAGTCATTTGGTTGTAACATCCCCTTCTATCATTAATAAAGAATACAACTTACTTTTCCCTATATGCATCTGTATTGGCTTTGATTTTCCATATTGCAAGATCTTAGTTGATGTATATGGTTTATTTTTTACTGATTTAGAAAACTAACTTGAATATACATCTGTATTATTGCTATCTTCTGCTGTTTAGTGTTCATTCTTGCAGGAAATATTTTGCACAGCCGGCTAGAATTTGAAGCTACAACGGAAGTGACAAAAGGAATAATTTGGAAGTTATTGGATTCAAAGTAAGCATCTAATCCATTATGTGTGTTTGTTCTTATTTAGGAAAAGTAGTCGTATAGTCTTTAACCCGTTTTTCTAGATTAGCACCTGTCTAGGGAAGCGTGTTTTATCAGTAATTCACAATTCTGTCCAACAAAGAGCATGTTCAACTACCATCAATAGATGATTTCTCGCCAAAATATCTTGATGAACTTCAGTAAGATCTCATACTTGATAGAAAAATCAAAACTTCAAGAAGAGGGGATGTTGAATATCTTAGAGTTGGACTCAAAGGTAAAAATCCTTCAAAGGAAAAATGGTTGGAGATTGGAAAAGTGAGGGAATTGTACCCTCACTTGCTGAACAATTGATAATAACTTTTGGGATCCAAAAGGCTTCTAGTGGAAAGGAATGATCTAAAGCTCAATATTTAGCTAAAAATTTAAAGTGCTCGAAATTGCTTCAAACCTGAACGACTGGATAGAGTTCGTCGCCAGCATTTTGGTGCAACATGTTTCATCAAAATATGAGTTCGTATGGTTGAGTTATCATTTGTTGTTCGTTTTCCAAAACAGGCAAAAAAATGAGTAGAACAAGTACAATGATGATGTGGTAGGTACAGTAAAAAATTGTAGGTATATCCTCCAGAAACAACCAATGATATTGTGCCAAGTGGCACCACCTGATTTTACGATGATGACTAGGAAGTGAATTTTTTTATTCCTAAGTCTAAGTGGAATTTTATTTAAGTTGGCATTTCATTATATGGTGGCCAATGGGGAAGGACCACGTGGCACGCCACGTAACCCCCCCCCCAATGGCAAGCAGGTTGGAAGGTCGAATTGGGGTCATAGAAATGTTTTGGACAATGGTCTTATGGTGGTATATATATATATATTATACAACATATATACATTATATAGTTTTCAACCCACCTTACGGCGGATCTAACCAAATCTAGAAGGTTATCTAACTAAACTAGCGGAGGTTCCAATTATGGAAACATTGATAAGTATAGCGGAGGAGTTTTAAATTTAGCAAAGTAAAACTATGACGCAGAGCAGGAGGTCGAACCCTTGACCTCCCATCGGCAAACTGCACGCCTAACCGTCTCTGCTGCCAGGTGTTTCTTACACCTATTTCTCTCCGCGCGAATTTAAATTATGTATGCCTGACAATTGGGGGTTGGAGGGGGCCAGCCCCTCAGGGGTCAGAGGGGGCCAACCCCTCAGGCCAACCCCCTCCCCATGTGGCCGCAAACATAGAACCAGACACCAAATACATTCCGATGAGATTTCTTTAAAAGCGGATAATTAAAATTAAAACATGGTTAACCCACGTTAACCCGTCATTAATCACATTAAACAACGCTTATCACTAAACATGCTTATCTGCCCTAAATGCGCTTAGTGCTAATTAAGCTGGAGGTTATATTGGCGGAAAATTCAGAGGAAACACTAATTTTGGCGAGATTGCCAATTTTAGAAATTTAATTGACTGTTTCTCCAGTTTTGGAGGAGAAATTGGGGCAAAGTTAGTTTTGGTCATAACTCACTCAATTTTCGACCAAACTGAGCTTAGTAAAAGTCATTTCTGGCTAATTTTCATGCTATAAACTCAATGGAGCAGGTTTCAGAGTCATAAAAGGTGATATACAAGTGTTTTAGTACATTTTAAGATTTTTGAAGGCCAGGGCCAATAGATGTTGGGGTCATTGCTAGAGCATCCAGAGTCCAATTACAACAAAAAATTAGTCATTTTTGGGAGATTATGATGTTATAAACTCATTGGAATAGGTTCCAAAATTTTCTGAATCTTGTAAGAGAAATTTGAGCACACTTGAAGCTAATACAAAGGTCACACTATGAAGCTGGACCAAGGATATGTAGCCTAGGAGGGGTGAAATCATTTATCAAAATTCTTGGTGTTAAGCTCTATTATATGTGCTTGCTTTGTTTTCTATTGCTTATGTTCTGTCATTTAAAATTATGCTTTTTAAGCTTATGACAAACTCATAATTTCACTAAGTAAACAATTTGTGAATCACATGCTCTTAAACAAACTCATGAAGGATAAGTAAAACAATGCAAATAAATGTTTATATCTGAAATGAAACTATCACAACATTAACTAGAAAGTAATTTCAGATCAATACCTGAATGCCAGTAATTTGGTCTCTTATCTTCTCCAAGTTTATAAGTCAACTTAAACATTCAATTACAAATATAAACAACCACAAAGACGAGGAACACTCATGTATTAACCCCCTTGTTGCCTTAAAAAACTTGGAAGGAACCCCATATATTAAGACTACAAATTGAACAGAAGTTACACATGCCATAATAAAAAAAGTAAACTATCAAACGGGAGTTGTAAGTCAAAACAAGAACTATAACGAAAAAAACCCCAAAAACATGAAAAAAAAAACAAAAATGAAAAGTGTGTATGCCAAAACGTTGTTTTTTTGTTTAGGGTTAAATTTCAACATTTTTTAAAAATGGTAGTAAAAACCAATATTTTTGGTGTAAAAAGATGAAAAAACACATTGAAAACAAAAAGTGTTGATGCTAGAATAATATTTGTTTTCGGGGTACAATTTCAACATTATTTAGCAATGACGTTAAAGATAAAATATTGAGACTTCAAAAAACCTTAAAATTCCAACAATTTTTGGGCATGACATTAAATATAAAATATCATGTCTTTGAAAAGCCTTAAAATTCCAACAATTTTCATCCATGTCGTTAAAGATAAAATATCATGACTCTAAAAAATCCTAAAATCCCAACTATTTTCAACCATAGCATTAAATGTAAAATAGCATAACTCATAAAAACCTTAAAAAATTGACAAATTTTGAACCATGGAATTAAAAACCTTAAGTTTTCAACACATTTCAACCATGACATTATGAGAGAAATATATGACTAAAAGAAAAAATTATAATGAACACCTAAATGAAAGAGTCATTATTGCAAGAGTAATTTTTATTTTAAAGCTCTTTTCAAATATTAGGCTAAGACAACTTATCCCATTGCAACAAGAACCTAAAAAATAACCATCAAAACGAAATATCCCATTTTAATGAGGCATTAAAATTGCAACAATTTTTTAACTATGGTATATCAAAATATAAAAATAAATAATACCATGGAAATATCATTGTATAATTTAAAAATTCAACATTAATTTCTAATATTTTTTTTACTTTTAATCAAAATATCAATACTTGTAGATTGAATAAATATCTGAAGGTGCAACTCTAGCTATGGCAGTGGTTGAAAGGAGTATAAGAATAGACTCAAGTGAATGCTAAAGTGAGGTATGGAGGCATAGTAAGTAGTTGAAAAGGGTCATGCAGGTGTTTTCATGTATGAAATTGTCGTAAGTGAGATTATCCATATTTTGTCACTACTAATTGTAGCTATTATGTGTATCTGCCTCAAGGTGAAGGACATTAGTAAAGATGAATATTGCAAGAACACAAGATGAACTCCTTCTTTAACCAAGGTAGACAAAGCCTATCACTGCCTTTTTTATTTTACAAATATCATTTATAAAGGAATAGATAAGGCTGCATATTTTGATTGGAAGGTCTATTTTAGGAGGAAAAAACATTTGGTGTTAATATGTAGACATTCTGAGAAGATATTGAGAAAACCTTTGATAGGGATGATAGGATTTTTTGATGGAACATAGGCAGTGAAAGAACAAAGAAGAGGAGACAAAGAGACATGCCAGTTTCTGGAAGACAAATTGGCATTAAGAAGGCAATAGAGAAGCGTAAATACCCCATTCTGGTAAAGAGATCTACATATAAGGTGGTATTCAGTAACCAGGGTGATAGTGGAGTAAGAGAAAATTATAATCTCTGATTCAATATTAAATGGAATTACGAATGTTATAGGCTGAGTTTCAACTTATGTTGGCTCAAATGCTACTGGCGTTGTCCAAGTTGTGCATGACAGAGTGCGGGGCTTGAAGTTTGAGTCTCCAGGGGACTGCTTATCTACGGTGGGATAAGTGTTGAATTTCCCAGTATCCCTACAAAGGAAATCTCTTCCCCTTTGGATTTGATCTTGGATCCAGAGTCCTCTCGAGGGCGAGTGTAAAGAATGTTGATGTGGGGCTTGGTAAGGTATGAAAAAGAGGAGTTAATGAAACATTCCCTAGTTTTTTACCAACCAAAAAATTGAATTCTTGACATTTATGATTTAGAAGGTGTGAATGTAGATATTTATCTAGTGTAATCTTCCCTGACCAGACCCCCTTGTCCGAGGAAATTCCTAATTAAGGCACACTATCATCTACATTGGGAGATACTAAAAGTAACCTATAGAACAAATACATCTTCATCTTAATTGATGGATCTCCTACATAATAGTCACATGAAGTTCTAATTCTAAGAGGTGTTGGTTAGCTGGTGGAAATAGTCACAGTTTATATCAGATTTCCCTAACTACTAGCTTGGAAATCTCAAACTCTGATTTCCAGTGGAGTGGTATATTCACATTATACTTAATGGTCAGATGAATAGATGGGTTGGTGGGTCATAAGTGAGAGTCGGTCCTTGGAATCCTATCTGGCCAATTATAGTGCTTGGACTAGTAAATTCCCTAATGAAGATTCGTTGGTTTTTTCTTCCGCCTAGACCACCTAGTGGATTTCCCTTGAGTTCCATTGGAATTCCAATTTCCAATCAACAAGAATTTGGATGACATGGAGGAATTAATGGATATAACCATTGCTGCTAAAAATTATTTCTCATCTAGTAAGAGAAATTATTCTACAACATTGTGTGTGCAAAGGGAAAATGGAGCATCGGGCCATAAGTACATGGATAAAAAAACTAATAATGTGACTCCGGTCGATACCATTTTTGGTATGCAAGCTCGGAGAAGGAATTATAATGGCAGGATACCCTGCCAAACCCACATTAACACTCTCAAAGCTGTGTATAAACAGGCATTTCTATTTAATAACCCAAAAGGGTCCTCAATTTCAAAATCTGGGCAAACTTAATTAATATAGGCAGAATATTTTTATATCTCAAATCTTAGATTTGAGATATTAAAATAAAGTTGTTATGGTTACAAAACCATACATCCAGATTTCATGCACGAAGTCTTTACCTTTCTGATGGTTGAAACCATATCAAACCCACTTCATGAATATTAAACATTCGGATAATATTTCAAATTAAAAAACTATTGCTTTGATCCATCTCATGCACGTTCGAATTAATATTCGAATAATTCAATGACCCAACGAAATAACATTTCGTTCTCACCTTCATGGAAACTCTATTTAATATTCAAATTTATTATTAAGCCCATTATATAAGCCTTTTCCTTTGGATTTAAATCTCAGCACTAACACATATGATTCCATGCCGACATATCATTCAAAGGTTCGATTTCTGTTTTAAAAGTCAATCACCAGCACATGTCAAAATGACCTTCTTGGCCCACTTCTTACCATATAATTGAACCCTCACAACCATTAATAAAATATGAACTTCAACTCGGGCCCACAGCAGCCATACCACTTAGCTTGCGTTAACATCTTTGCAACTTGATAACGCGAGTGCGCTTGGATATTTCACAAGTCTGATCCAATGGAAATAACATTATTTAACCGCAGAACTTTAGCATGCAAATATTTTGCAAAATAGCATCACATGCCGAATGCTATTTTATGTAATGTCGAACTTCACCACCTTTGCCATGCGTCACATGCCGAATGCTATCGCGTTTTTTTCAGATTCCGCTTACCATTTTTTAGGAATTCGAGACCACTTGTTTTGGGTTTTGAAACCACCGCTACTGTCAAACGCTTCGCCGGTTCCGCTCCTCTTGTATTTCTTCTGTGCCATCGAATTCACATTTGATTCACTTGCTTTTACTCAACTGCACCTTTCGAGTTCCAATCTACTACACTGTTTCAGTTTTAAAACTCCCTTTCACCATTTCGATGACCTTTAAGATGCCATTTAACTCTCAACAATTCTTATACATCATTTTTACCATCTCTATCTACTTCATGGCTTCATCCTGCAATTTATATCGAGATTCAATTCATTCACTGGTCATTACTAGTTCACTACCATCGATTTCTAATTCTCCATCACACTGTGTGGATATTCACAGTTCTGATTTATGCACTTTCTACAACATATGCAAACCTTTATTGCATTCAAAACAATGACTTGACATTAATTAACATCGATGCTTTCCTCAATTATGAACTACGCCCTCAATTGACCATTAATACAACCAAGGTCGATATAATCAAAGGGTATATTACAGTTCCATCTTCTTCAATAGGATCGATCCTTTCAGTGATCAATCTTTCTCAGATGCCATGTATGCAAATTTATATTAATTCTCTATTTCAAACAGAGTCACCCTTTCAGCCAATAACACAAAATTTCACAATTTCCACAGAACTCAAATATTTTTCATACAAAATCCAACCAAGAATAAATTTAAATTTCACACAGAATTTAGAAACAAATTCCTCATCAATATATACAAATGTGATCAATTTAAACAACCTTCACTTACAAACCTCTTTTTTGGCCAGGTCTTCAATTCAATGGCCCTTCTAACCCCACTACTCTGCCCCTCGAAAATGATCCCCCGGCTATATGCCCATAGGCTTACATTTATACCAATTAAATGGTGAATCGATTCAGCTCCCAAAACTCTTAAAATTCCCAAATCCTAAATCTAGACTAAATCCCTAGATTTTTGGAAACTGACTCCAACTCATTCCTATTCTGCAGTCTTTTCAAATCTCTAATCTCTTCATATGCCCTAATCTCTTCATATGCCCAACTAATCATTCGAGAGCAGTTACAATTCTCTCCACATTTAATTAAAATTAATTAGAACCCACTAAATTCATTACATAAAATATAACTCTCTTGAAAACTAAAAACCCCTAAGTCTAACAAAAATGCATGGAATTTGTTTTAGCCTAATGCGCCTGCTTCAAATTCGAATTCGGTCAAAGCACAAGAGGAAATACAAAAACTTATAATGGGAATGGATGTTTACTGGGATAATGTGGTTAGGCTGAAGGAAAGAGTTCAGGTGGGTCGATGGGATTATATAAAAATGGAAGGATCCAAAATGAAGGATTGGGTCGACAAGAACTGGACATCTATAGTTGGATATCGTCCAAAGTTAAAAATCTTGTTAAACATGTGGTTCAAATTCCACTTGATGTCCAAGGAGGATGCACAAAATATTGGGGCCTTGACATGGGTGAAAGGAAGAGGAGTCTTAAAACTACAAAAATGGTTTATTGGCTTCGATCCAAAGAAATATAATCCAAAGAGAAAAATAATTTGGGTTAACTTACCTGGGCTCCTTATTGAGTTTTGGTCCAAAAGGGAAATTTATGAGATCTCCAAAAAGATTGGTAGACTTTATTACGTGGACGAAGGATGCATAGGATTGTTGGACAAGAGAGTGGAATAGTTTCTTATTGAAGAAAATTTTTCCAAAGGGCTCCCGGGTGCTCTGGATATTTACAGGGGAACCTTCTCATTCAGGAAACAAGTGGATTATTGGAGGATACCTTTCAGGTTTTTAGGTTGTTATGAAGTCGAACATATGATATGAGATTTTCGTAGGAGATTTGGAGGGATACTTCCTACGAGGAAAGGTCGAGCCCTATGGAAGAATCAGACCACAACATTCGCACAAGGGTAACACGTTAACTGGCAAGCTCCTCCAGATCTCAATATGCATGCCCTTGAGGATATTCCATTTTTCCATAGTTCTTAGGATCAGTTGGACAATACTCTACAGAGCTCAGATCAAAAGATCAACGCAGATGATTCGACACAACATGAAACCCTGAACAGTGAGTGGAATGAAAGATAATACAATTAATCATGATTGACACCCTCCTCGCCAACTATTAGACATAAATATAAGGCTGGGGTCGCTTGTGATGATTGGAGGCCCATCCCATCTCATTTTTCATGGCATAAATTATCGCATGGAGAAACATTTTTCCCTCCCCCTGCTAATTATGAGCTGGAAAACATTGTTAACGAGGCTTCGACAAGCCTGGAACCCCTAAAAATAAAATGACACTTCTTTCAAAACATCGAATAAGTCTTTGGAACTGAGAGGATGAAATTATGATCGTTCAATAAAAGAAATCCTCCAAAATATAATAATATATCTACATGCTTCAATCAGGCACCAGATCTCAATAATAGGTTCGCCGAGACATTGGAAGCAACTCTCTATCCTGCAATTGATCCAGGATGCTCAATTGATAAGGAGATAATTTGTGACGGTATGGTTAACGGGGGCCTTAGAGCAGATATCCCTGAGGTTTCACATCCTAATGATGATTCTATCATATAACATCAGAGGAATGGGATCGCCTCTATCTCGGTGATCATTGTATAACACAATAATATACAAAAGACCAACATTGATTCCACTACATGAAACAATGGTGGATAGAGATAAAGCCATCAATTTCCTCTCAAATTTATGCCCAAATTGGGTTTTGTGTGCCACCAGCACTGCGAGAAAATTTGGTGGCCTTGATGCAATGTGGAACATGTCACTTTTTTCTCTCAAAGCATACAAAAGTTTTGCAGGGTTTGTTCTCTCCAGATTCTATAAGGGTTCACCCCGTAGGGTGCCTATTTTAAATATCTATGCCCCATATGATAACAGGAAAAATTTCTAGAAAAATTTGGACAACAGTGGCATTTTAGATCTGTATCACCTAATTATAGCTAGAGACTTGAACCTTATATTTAATTTTGAGGAGATATTGGGACAAAATTGCAATCCAGATGTTGGAATTTCTGAGAATTCTAGAACAAATAACTGAGAGAATAATACTCCCCTTCTAACACAGAGAATAAATGGACAGAGATTGTAGGATAAAATTTTTTTTATTTCATTAAAATAACTAAAAACTATTACAAATTTCTTCCACTGAAGTGGTATTACAAACAAAATTGACTGCTACAGACAAAGTGCTCTAAAAAAAAATCTCTCTTTCTTTCAAAACGCACAAACAATGCTCTGTTATGGTTCACTAATTTTTTCTTTGCCTGCGGGCTTACACAGCGATACAACACAACAATACAATAACTCTCTCTTACAATACAATGCAATACAATGATTTTTATATGGCGTGGTGTAAAAAGAAATAAAACAAAATAAAATGAAATACATTGTCGGAGCCTAAACTTTAACCAAAAAACTTCATATGCGCGAGATACGAGTGGAGCCCACTTCGCAATCGGCGATCGGCGAAACAACTATGTGTGGAAAATCAAACTTGCTATTTTCGATTCAACGATGTTTTGATTGCGATTGAGATTGCATTGCACCATCGGCATCGACGGAAAAACATAAACGGAATGAACTTTGCGATTGCGATGTGAGATTAGCACCATCGGCGATCGCATCGGCGGAAATCAAAATGCGGATGGCGGAAATTTATGTGATGTTGTGATTTGTGATTGTGATTGTAGTGGGACCACATCACATCGCATCGCAACTCTTCCATATCAACAAGAAAATTAACACTTTGCTACTGCGAATTGCGATTTCAATCAGCAGTGAAGTGGTGGGGACCACTATCATGTGTCTTATTCAAGACTTAAAAGACTTCGCCATTTAAACAAGATTTCTTCATATTTGGTTGTTGAGGGCTTAAAAGCCCGAAAAGACTCCTCTTTAATAAAAAACTTTGTTCTTGCGTGGTTGAACCATGAAAGTCTTCATTTCTCTGCAAAAATGGCTACGCCCATACAAACATTACTTCTCCTCTATAATGGTGGTTGCTGCCCTTCAAACATTAAATTATTCCTTACTGTTTTCTCCATTCAAGAGGAATGTACAGTGCTGTGCACTCAAGCTCTCTGCTGCCCCTTTGTACTCTGTTTCTACCTACTCAGGGCACGCAGGTGACTTTAATATTTTCAACACTCCTTAAAGTCAGCTGCTGGGTCATCAGTCATACCCAATCATTATTTTAAATATTCAAAAGTCTTCTACCCCAATGGCTTTGTCAATATGTCTGCAAATTTATCCTCTGTTCTACAATGTTGTAAAAAAATTTCTCCATTGTTCACCAATTCTCTGATATAGTGAAACTTGGCATCTATGTGCTTTGTTCTCTTGTGAAACACATAATTCTTTGATAATGCAATAGCTGAGCTATTGTCACAATATATCACTGTGCCCTTTACCTGTTCTTGACACAAATTTCTCAACATTCTTCTCATCCATACTGCCTGACACGCTGCTACTGTAGCTACCACATATTATGCCTTTACTGTAGATAATGCTACAATAGGATATTTCTTAGAAGCCCATGAAATGGCTCTTGAACCCATATGAAATACATAACTGGAAGTGCTTTTCCAATCATCTAAACTTCCAGCCCAATCACTGTCAGTGTAACCAATTAACTCTGAATTTTATGAAGTAGTATATAAAATACCATACCTTTAGTTCCTTTAACATACCTCAGAATTCTCTTTGCTGCCTGCCAATGTGCTTCTTTTGGCCTTTCCATAAACCTGGAGATCAAACTAACAACATGCATAATATTCGGCCTAGTTGCAGTCAAATACATGAGGCTACCAACTATGATTTTATACAAACTTGGATCAAAATCCTTGCTGCTGTCATCTTTACTCAACTTCAATCCCATTACTGTGGGAGTAATTGCAGCTTTGCACTCCTGCATATTAAATCTTTCCAAAACTTGATTCACATACTTTTCTTGTGAGATAAAAATTCCATTTTCATTTTTTTCTACTTCTATTCCTAATAAGTATCTTAAAAATCCCATGTCAGTCATTTCAAATTCTTCTTTCATGGTTGTTTTAAAATTTTCACTGAGGTAATCATCATTACCTGTAAATATTACATCATCAACATATAACACAACAATGAGCATCTTACCATCTTTTTCTTTAATGTACAATGTGGGTTCTCCATCACATTTTTCAAACCCATTTTCCAGTAGATAGGAATCTATCCTACTGTACCATGCTCTTGGTGCTTGCTTCAGCCCATAAAGAGCTTTCTTCAATTTGCACACTTTGTGTTCTTGGCCTTTCTTCTCATAGCCAAGAGGTTGTTCCACATATACCTCTTCCATTTCCATTTAAAAATGCAGATTTTACATCCATCTGGTATACTTTCCATCTGTTTTGTGCTGCTATGGACAACACTGCTCTTACTATCTCTATTCTTGCAACTGGTGCAAAATTTTCCTCATAGTCTCTTCCATGTTGCTGCTTATATCCCTTGACAACAAGTCTAGCCTTGTGTCTTTCAATCCTACCTTCAACATTACTTTTGGTCTTGTAGACCCATTTAACTCCAATGACTTCTTTACCTTCAGGGAGATTAACCAACTCTGATGTTTTGTTCTTCTCTATGGCATTAATTTCTTCATCCATAGCTTCTAGTCATTTTCTATCTTTTATTGCATCTTCAAAATGAATAGGATCATCAACATGACAATACAAATAAAATAAGGAGTTCATACCTTCATTTTCCGCTTCCTGCTCATAGATCTCATTTAAATTTCTGAATTTTGTTCCTCTTTCATTTAGTGTAGTCGTGCTTGAAGAAGCCCTCAATTCTGCTCCATGTGGTGTGCTTGGAGAAGCACTATCATTTCTTCTCAAGGGTGTTCTACCTCCTGCTTGAGGTTTCCCTTGCATTCCGTGTGTTGGTGGAGGTTGTGCTACCGATGAGGTGTTATTTTTAGCCATATCTTCCTCATCTTCATCATGAGATAAACAAATTTTAACATTGACTGTTTTCTCAATGCTTCCATCCCATGCTTCCTCTTCAATGAACTCCACATATCTGCTCATCAAAAACTTATTTGAGGATGGGTTATACAATCTGTATCCTTTGGAATCTTCACAATATCCAAGGAAGATGCACTTCTCCCCCTTACTATCCAAATTCTTTCTCAACTTGTCTGGAATGTGTGCATATGCCACACATCCAAAAACTCTCATGTGGGTGACTCCCTGTTTTCTACCACTCCACGCTTCCTCTGGCACTCTGTTCATTACTTATTTTGTTGGGAATATATTCAAGATGTACACAAAACAATTTGCTATTGCTGCCCAATACTCATTTGGCAAGTGTTTTGCCTTTAGCATACTTCTCACCATTTCCATTATGGTTCGATTCTTCCTTTCAACAACTCCATTTTGTTGCGGTGTGTACCTTGTAGTAAACTGTTTGTGTATGCCATTCTCTCTGCAAAAATGTATGAAATATTTTGATATATATTCACCTCCTCTATCAGTTCTAAGAACTTTGATATGCTGTCCACTCTGTTTCTCTACTAGAGCTTTAAAGTGGAAAAATTTCTCAAAGACTTCACTCTTATATTTCAGAAAATAAACCCACACTTTCCTTGTGAAATCATCTAGGAAGGTCAGCAGGTAATTGTTGCCTAAAACTGATGTTGTTTGCATCGACCCACATAAATCTGAATGAATAATATCTAAGGGTGATTTCGCCCTTATGATTTTCCCTAATGGAAAATTTTCTCTGTGTTTCTTTCCCAAGATACAGCCTTCTCACAGGCTATCCGGTTTCTCAATCAATGGTAAACCTCTTACCATTCATTTTATGTGCAACAAATTTAATCCTCTGAAATTGAGATGTCCAAATCTCAAGTGCCATAGCCAGCTCTCATCTTTCTCTTCCTTCTGAAATAATTCTTGAGTTACAACTGCTACACTTTTCCCTTTTCCTTTCAAGTCAGTGTTGAGCTTGAGCGGAAACATTCTATTGCTGGTCATTTGTATTTCAGCAATAATCTTCTTGCTTGGAGGTATATCCATTATTGTGCACATA
Organism: Pinus albicaulis; assembly: GCA_034641835.2. Lineage (NCBI taxonomy): Eukaryota > Viridiplantae > Streptophyta > Pinopsida > Pinales > Pinaceae > Pinus > Pinus albicaulis. Next base: position 615,979,363 of record CM076582.1, read on the forward strand.
TCATTCTTAAACAATACTTTGTAACCTTTGTTTATGAGCTGCCCAACGCGCAAAATATTACACTTCAAACTAGGGACATAATAAACATCTGGCACAAACTTCTGTTCACCATTTCTTGCACGAATACAAACTCTGCCTTTTCCCTTGACAGAGATCTTAGTATCAGTTCCTGTGGTTACTTCTGATTGAAATTCTTCATCAAGATTGGCAAACATTGATATGTTTCCATTCATGTGATTACTACAACCTGAATCTAAGAACCAGACATCATCTTGTCTATCTTATGCTACATTACATGTTAACAACACATTATTTGGGTTATTTTCTTCTTTTGCTACATTAGCATTTTGCCTATTATTCATGTCATTTTGCTTTTTCCTACATTCATTGACGTAGTTCTCATATTTCTTGCAATAATGACATTGGACATTGGTTTTGTCATACCTTTGTCCATGGGCATGTTGGTGTCCACCTTTTTGGCTGTTGCATTGGCTGTGGCTGTGATTCTGACTGTTTCTCCTTCCATGTGAATGTGAAGGGTTGTTCCTTCCTCCTTTTTTTTGGCTTCTGCCTCTTCCTCTTCCTCTTCCTTGACCTCTTCCTCTTCCAAAAGGCATTTGGGTCTTGAAGGCATGCTCTAGAGATGGATTTACTGTTTTTTCCAATCTCTGTTCATGAGTCATCAACGAAGCATGAAGTTCATCTACTGTGAAATTTGAGAGATCTTTAGTCTCTTCTATGGTGGTAACTATAACATCAAACCTTGAGGGTAGACTCCTCAATAGTTTCTCCACAATCCTTATTTCTTCAAGCGTTTCTCCATGGGACCTAATCTGTGTGACCATCCCAATCACATGTGTGAAGAATGAGTCTATGTTATCAGACTCTTTCATACAGAGAGTTTCAAAATATCTCCTCAGCAACTGTAGTTTTGTTTTCTTCACTTTATCCATACCTTGATAGGCTATCTTCATATTTTCCCATGCATCCTTGCATCTCTTAGCTACTGCTATCTTTGGAAACACACTCTCATGTACTGCTTGATACAAATAAAAGAGGGCTTTAGAGTCCTTCTTTCTATTTCTCTTCAATATATCCTTCTCTGCCTGAATTAAGGCATTAAAATCCTACTCATCAGCTGGTTCATTAAAACCATCTTCTACAAATTCCCATAAGTCTTGTGAGGCAAACAGGGCTCTCATGGTAATGGCCCAATAATCATAGTTTTTTCCATTAAATTGTGGAAGCTGAGAATTTCCAATACTCATACTAGTGCTTGGTCCAGCCATTTCTTATAAACTGAACTCTGAACTAAACTTAACTGTGTTTTTCAAACAAACTGTCTTTCCTTCTTTAAAAGACAAACTCTTTTAAACAAAACAACAACTCTGTTTTTGAGAAATACCTAGACTTTAATCGTCTGCCGAGCCTTATGTGAAGGCAAACAAATATTCTTCTTCCTTCAGCTTCTTTGACACCTTCAAAGAGCCTAGATTAAGTTGTGATACCATGTTGGAATTTTTGAGAATTCCAAAACAAATAACTGAGAGAATAATACTCCCCTTCTAACACAGAGAATAAATGGACAGAGATTGTAGGATAATTTTTTTTTTATTTCATTAACAGAACTAAAAACTATTACAACTTTATTCCACTGAAGTGGGATTACAAACAAACTTGACTACTACAGACGCAGTGCTCTCAAAACAAATCTCTTTGTCTCTCAAAACGCACAAACAATGCTCTGTTATGGTTCACTGAGTTTTTCTTTTCCTGCGGGCTTACACAACGATACAACACAACAATAAAATAACTCTCTCTTACAATACAATGCAATACAATGCTTTTTATATGGCGCGGTGTAAAAAGACATAAAACAAAATAAAATGAAATACGCTGTCGAAACCTAAACTTTAACCAAAAAACTTCATATGCGTGATATACGAGTGGATCCCACTTCAAAATCGGCAATCGACGAAACAACTATGTGCGGAAAAACAAACTTGCTATTTTCGATTCAGCGATGATGCGATTGCGATTGAGATTGCATCGCACCATCGGCATTGGCAGAAAAACATAAACGGAATGACCTTTGCGATTGCGATGTGAGATTAGCACCATCGGCGATCGCATCAGCGGAAATCAAAATGCGGATGGCGGAACATTTATGTGATGTTGCGATTTGCGATTGCAATTGTGGTGGGACCACATCGCATTGCATCGCAACTCTTCCATATCAACAAGACACTTAACACTTTGCTGCTTCGAATTGCGATTATGATTGGCAGTGAAGTGGTGGGGACCACTATCACGTGTCTTATTCAAGACTTAAAATACTTCACCGTTTCAACAAGATTTCTTCATATTTGGTTGTTGAGGGCTTAAAAGCCCGAAAAGACTCCTCTTTAATAAAAAACTTTGTTCTTGTGTGGTTGAACTATGAAAGTCTTCATTTCTCTACAAAAACGGCTATGCCCATACAAAAATTACTTCTCCTCTGCAATGGTGGTTTCTGCCCATCAAACATTAAATTATTCCTTACTGTTTTCTCCATTCAAGAGGAATGTACAGTGCTGTGCACTCAAGCTCTCTGCTGCCCCTTTGTACTCTGTTTCTACCTACTCAGGGCACGCAGGTGACTTTAATATTTTCAACACTCCTCCTTAAATTCAGCTGCTGGGTCATCAGTCATACCCAAGCATTTTCTTAAATATTCAAAAGTCTTCTACCCCAATGGCTTTGTCAATATGTCTGCAAATTTCTCCTCTGTTCTACAATGTTGTAAAACAATTTCTCCATTGTTCACCAATTCTTTGATATAGTGAAACTTGGCATCTATGTGCTTCGTTCTCTTGTGAAACACATAATTCTTTGATAATGCAATAGCTGAGCTATTGTCACAATATATCACTTTGCCCTTTATCTATTCTTGACACAAATTTCTCAACATTCTTCTCATCCATACTGCTTGACACGCTGCTACTGTAGCTACCACATATTATGCCTTTGCTGTAGATAATGCTACAATAGGTTGTTTCTTAGAAGCCCATGAAATGGCTCCTGAACCCATATGAAATACATAACTGGAAGTGCTTTTCCAATCATCTACACTTCCAGCCCAATCACTGTCAGTGTAACCAATTAACTCTGAATTTTCTGAAGTAGTATATAAAATACCATACCTTTTAGTTCCTTTAACATACCTCAGAATTCTCTTTGCTGCCTACCAATGTGCTTCTTTTGGCCTTTCCATAAACCTAGAGATCAAACTAACAGCATGCATAATATCCAGCGTAGTTGCAGTCAAGTCCATGAGGTTGCCAACTATGCTTTTATACAAACTTGGATCAAAATCCTTGCTGCTGTCATCTTTACTCAACTTCAATCCCATTACTGTGGGAGTAATTGTAGCTTTTCACTCCTTCATATTAAATCTTTCCAAAACTTGATTCACATACTTTTCTTGTGAGATAAAAATTCCATTTTCATTTTGTTCTACTTCTATTCCTAATAAGTATCTTAACAATCCCATGTCAGTCATTTCAAATTCCTCTTTCATGACTGTTTTAAAATTTTCACTGAGGTAATCATCATTACCTTTAAATATTACATCATCAACATATAACACAACAATGAGCATCTTACCATCTTTTTCTTTGATGTACAATGTGGGTTCTCCATCACATTTTTCAAACCCATTTTCCAGTAGATAGGAATCTATCCTACTGTACCATGCTCTTGGTGCTTGCTTCAACCCATAAAGAGCTTTCTTCAATTTGCACACTTTGTGTTCTTGGCGTTTCTTCTCATAGCCAAGAGGTTGTTCCACATATACCTCTTCCATTTCCATTTAAAAATGCGGATTTTACATCCATCTGGTATACTTTCCATTTTTTTGTGCTGCTATGGACAACACTGCTCTTACTATCTCCATTCTTGCAACTGGTGCAAAAGTTTCCTCATAGTCTCTTCTATGTTGCTGCTTATATCCCTTGACAACAAGTCTAGCCTCGTGTCTTTCAATCCTACCTTCAGCATTACTTTTGGTCTTGTAGACCCATTTAACTCCAATGACTTCTTTACGTTTAGGGAGATTAACCAACTCCCATGTTTTGTTCTTCTCTATGGCATTAATTTCTTCATCCATAGCTTCTATCCATTTTCTATCTTTTATTGCATCTTCAAAATGAATAGGATCATCAACATGACAATACAAAGCAAATAAGGAGTTCATACCTTCATTTTCTGCTTCCTGCTCATAGATCTCATTTAAATTTCTGAATTTTGTTCCTCTTTCATTTAGTGTAGTCGTGCTTGAAGAAGCACTCAATTATTCTCCATGTGGTGTGCTTGGAGAAGCACTATCATTTCTTCTCAAGGGTGTTCTACCTCCTGCTTGAGGTGTCCCTTGCAGTCCTTGTGTTGGTGAAGGTTGTGCTACTGATGAGGTGTTATTTTCAGCCATATATTCCTCATCTTCATCATGAGATAAACATCTTTTAACATTGATTGTTTTCTCAATGCTTCCATCCCATGCTTCCTCTTCAATGAACTCCACATCTCTGCTTATCAAAAACTTCTTTGATGATGGGTTATACAATCTGTATCCTTTGGAATCTTCACAATATCCAAGGAAGATGCACTTCTCCCCCTTACTATCCAAATTATTTCTCAACTTGTCTGGAATGTGTGCATATGCCACACATCCAAAAACTCTCATGTGGGTGACTCCCTGTTTTCTACCACTCCATGCTTCCTCTGGAACTCTGTTCATTACTTATTTTTTTTGGAATCTATTCAAGATGTACACAGAACAATTTGCTACTGCTTCCCAATACTCATTTTGCAAGTGTTTTTCCTTTAGCATACTTCTCACCATTTCCATTGTGGTTCACTGAGTTTTTATTTTCTTGCGGGCTTACACAGCGATACAACACAACAATAAAATAACTATCTCTTACAATACAATGCAATACAATTATTTTTATATGGCGCGGTGTAAAAAGACATAAAACAAAATAAAATGAAATACACTGTCGAAACCTAAACTTTAACCAAAAAACTTCATATGCGTGATATACGAGTGGAGCCCACTTCGCAATCGGTGATCGGCAAAACAAATATGTGCGGAAAAACAAATTTTCTATTTGCGATTCAGCGATGTTGCGATTGCGATTGAGATTGCATCGCACCATCGGCATCGGTGGAAAAACATAAACGGAATTACCTTTGCGATTGCGATGTGTGATTAGCACCATCGGCGATCGCATCGACGGAAATCAAAATGTGAATGGCGGAACATTTATGTGATGTTGTGATTTGCGATTGCGATTGTGGTGGGACCACATCGCATCGCATCGCAACTCTTCAATATCAACAAGACACTTAACACTTTGCTGCTGCGAATTGCAATTGCGATCAGTAGTGAAGTGGTGGGGACCATTATCACGTGTCTTATTCAAGACTTAAAATACTTCGCCGTTTAAACAAGATTTCTTCATATTTGGTTGTTGAGGGCTTAAAAGTCCGAAAATACTCCTCTTTAATAAAAAACTCTTTTCTTGTGTGGTTGAACCATGAAAGTCTTCATTTCCCTGCAAAAACAACAACGCCCATACAAACATTACTTCTCCTCTGCAATGGTGGCTGTTGCCCATCAAACATTAAATTCTTCCTAACTATTTTCTCCATTCAAGAGGAATGTACAATGTTGTGCACTCAAGCTCTCTACTGCCCCTTTGTACTCTGTTTCTACCTGCTCAAGGCACGCAGGTGACTTTAATATTTTCAACACCAGATACTATGGCGGAATATTTCTCTTCGTTGTTCTCAAAGACATCATGGCTTCGCCCATTTGTTCCACTTGGAGAAACGAAAAATCTGGAGTAGAGGGGATTGCGAAGAGGTTTGACCACTTTCTTCTCCAATCTTGTATTTGTGAAACGCTACAAAACCTAAAATCATGGAATTCTTATCCGGGCACCTCAGATCACGATGTCATTTTCCTTGAATGGAATGGAGAAAAATACCCCATTTCTCTTCTATTCAAATTAAACTATACATCGTTGCAGGACAATGACTATGTGGACCTAGTCAACAAATCTTGGATAATTCCTATGTAAATTTCTTCTATTCAAAAATAGAAATTGATTACACAAAAGTTAAGTAGATTGAAATATGAAGTGAAATCCTGGATCCGTAAGAGGAAATTTAAGCTTTCTAAAGAATTAGTAGAGATAGAATCTAAGATATACTTTTTGATGGACCCATCAATTGTTGGACAATTTTCTAAACTAGATTAAATGACCTTATCTGAACTGGTAGGTAGGAAGAACAAAATCCTCAAAAGACAGGAGGATTAATGGTGTGTGAAAATAAAAATGGAATGGAGGGGTTAAAAATTCTAGGTTATTTCATAAGGTGGCATCCAATAGAAAGCGTTTTAATTCAATTTGGAAAATCAAAAGACAGGAGGATGAATGGTATTTGAAAATATAAATGGAATGGAGGGTTTAAAAATTCCAGGTTATTTCATAAGGTGGAATCCAATAGAAAGCGTTTTAATTCAATTTGGAAAATCCAGAGCTAGCAGAATGAGACTCTTACATCATTGAAGAATATACAAGAGGAGGAAGTCCAAAATTATAGCAAGAAATATTATGCCTCGGTTGATTCAAATTTTAGAGACCAATGGGAACTGGCTAGTTTATTCCCCTGCTTGGTCAACGAGGAAAAATTTGACCATTTAGAAAATCCAGTCATTGTTGAAGAGTTAAAAGGAGTTTTAAGAGAACTTGCTAAGGATAAAAGTCTCAAGCATGATGGTTTGATGGTGGAAATTTTCATCTTCTTTTTTGACCTTATGAGTTATTATATTATAGCAATGGCGGAAGAGTCTCATCTTCAGAGGAATATGACATTCTATAAATGCAAAATTCTTCACTCATTCCAAAAATTCCCAATTACTGCCATTTCTCTGATTATAGGAATTTTTTTTTTATGTAAAGTATTTTATAAAATGATATTGAAAGTGATCGCTAACAAAATTAAACATATGTTTTCTGAACACACCTCTATGGAGAAATTTGGATTTCTTGCAGAAATAAGAATACAAGATGCAGTAGGGATCACCCAGGAGTGCATTCATTCCACATGCACAAAGAAAATGAAAGCATGCCTTATGAAGATAGACAACATCAAGGTGTGTGATAGGGTGGAATAAGAGTTCTTAAGACCGATTCTCCATAGACGTGGGTTTCAAAGAAGACATGTTGACTGGTTCATGGCATGCGTCTCCTATGCAAACATAGTTGTCCTGATTAACAGGTATCCAAATATTTTTTTTAGAATCCATCGAGGCCTCCACTAGGGATGTGCTCTATCGCATTTTATATTTATTCTTGTGATGGATGGGCTCATTAGGGAACTCAAGGCTGCCAGAGATGAGGGTAGGGGACTCAAAATTTCAGCAAACATCTCCCTCTCACACTTATTATTTTTGGACAACGTCCTTGGGATTGGGGAGTCCAATTTGGCTGAATGACTTACTTTTTCCAAAATATTAGCCAAGTTTGGCAATGCCTCTGCCATTTTCATTAATAAGGAAAAATCAAAGGGATTACATACCATGTGGAGGACATAGAGCTAAAAATAATAGTTGATCTATTGGGGATTAAAGTCAAACGCATTGCTGAAGGTTTCAAATACTTGGGATTCTACCTGAAATCCTGTAACTACACATGAAGTGATTGGAATAGGATCTAAGAAAAATTTAAAAGGAAATGATCTCAGTGGGAAAACAAGTGGCTCTCCCTGAGAGAGAGGACGATTATGAGTAAGGCAATCCTTTAGTGTATTTTTGTCTATTGGATGCACCTTTTCCATATTCCCATGTCTCAACCCAATTATGGTTGATTTCATTTGGTAGGGATCTAGAGATAAGAAGAAAATACACCTATCTTAATTTGATAATATATAAAAAATGACTAAATTTGGTGGATGGGGTATTAAGGACACATATGTCTTTAATTTTTCCCTGCTCACATCAAAAATTTGGAGGGCATTGGTGGGTTAGGGAATTTGGAAAAACATTATCAGATAGAAATATTTGGGCAATGCCCAATTGGAGGATTAGGTTAGCACTGTTGCTCCAGTGAAGAGTAAGGCCTCATGTGTTTGGCGCAACTAATGAAATTATTCCCTTAGCTTTGCAACAATCTTAGATGGGTATTTGGAATGGGAAATAAAATTATGATTGGCCTAGATGCTGTGGTTGGTATGGAGGGGAGAAAATTCCTCTCATTTTCCATTCTCCAAAATTTTCATAACATAAATATCCAACTGCTTTCTCACATTGGGGTTGTTCACAACAAGTTATTTCCCTCTACATATTGGAGGCAAGTAGATGAGTTGGAGTTATAGCCATATCTACTCCTTGAATGGGAGACCTACCACACAAATACTATGCAAGTGATCATTTTTCTCTCGGAAAAGGAAGATATGATCACTTGGGGAGAAATTTCTTTGAGAGGAGAAATTTCTTCTAAGGATGCATATTTATACATCTATGCTACGTCATGGATAGACTAATGCTCCAATTGGTTGGCTTCAATGAGGAAGTGGGAGGTTTTGATGATGCTGAAATGTTTCACCTGGTTGGTTGTCCACAACCACATCCTAACCTAAGACAACCTTGCCAAAAGATGATTCTTGGGTATTGGTGTTTTCCCACTTTGTAGATCAGCTGAGGAGAACGTTGTGCACCTCTTCCTAGTTTTCCCCTTTTCCCAAGATGTATGGGAGGAAATCACTTCTATTCTCAACATCAACATGGCGGTGGATAGAGTCTCTATTCTCTCTTGCCTCCAAAGTTGGTATACCTAAAAAAAAGAGCACAAATCGATTCCTATGTATTTTTTTTTGGGTGGGGAGGGATTTGGCGCTCTCATAATGATTTCATTTTAAAAAAGGTTGTTATGAATCTGAGGAATACTTCACTCAGAATTGTGGGGTATTTATTGGAGATAGGTACACTATTATTTAACATATATAAGAGTGGAAAGTCATTCAAGGATATTGGGCATAATTTTCCTAGGGGATTTTTTGATGGTGCCTCTGTGGGGGGTACAAGCGGTTGTGGTGTATTCCTTTCCCTTTCTCCTTCTCATCATTATCTCTTCTTTTGTTCTGGTGGTTTCGACACTAATATGTTTTTCGAGGTTATTGGTGAGCCCTGGTATTACACCAAGAGTGTTGCAACTCCAGGGGCTTCCCTACTTTACTTTATCAACCCGGGGTTCATACAAACTTGGAGGTGACAATGCTATATACACATCAGATGCATTATGTTCATGTCATCCTCTTCCGCTTTAGGAAATGGTGCTATTTCTAAGGGTTCTCAATGAATTCTATCACACTTCAATGAAACTAAACTAAATTGCAGAAAGGAAATGACAGGAGGAAACTAAATTAAATTGCAGAAAAGAAATGACAGGAATGAAACTAATTTAAGTTACAGAAAAGGAAATGATTGAAAAGAAACTAAGCTATATTGTTGAAAAGGAATGGAAGGAATGAGACTAGTTCTAAACCATACTTAACTTATCATATGATCTATCTACCATGCTACCATGCTTCCAACCATGCAACTATTCATGATCTAAATAAACTTTAAAAGGTGTTGCTTGTAGTTTGGGGAAAAAAAGGGCTATAAGAGGCTAATGGAGGGTTTAACACATGAAACGAGGCTTAGAAGTGGAAAGAGGGGGGTGTAAACCTTATAAAACCTGATTATAGTGCAGAAAAGGATTTTGGAGCAGAATGTTTTGAAAAGTGCAATGGCAGAGAAGCGGGAGTACAATTTAGGAGTGGGAGCGAAGTGGGATGGAGTAAACATTAAGATGTGCGATGCAGAGTGGTGACGTGGAGGTGGGGCCAATATCGCAATTGGCGTTTGAAAGTGATAAATGTTAAAGGAAACAAAGAAATGTTGCGAAGTGCGAAATGGGACGGGGAAAAAATGGCGAAGTGCAATGTGCGATGCGGTGGAGTTATCGCATCGGTGAAACGAGCGATAAGTGTAAAGGGAAAAGGGAAAACATTTCAATTTGTGATATGTGATATCACAATATCGCAATAGGAAAAGATAAGTGGTAAGCCTTTGAAAAAAGGAAAAAGGTGCGATGAGCGATTTGCGGCATGATAAAAGCTGTGATCTGTGATATGTGATCTCGCAATATCGCAATCAGCAAAGAAAGAGTGGTAAGTCTTTAAAAGGAACCAAATGAAAACCGCAGGATGGGATTTGTGATAGGCTAAAGATTGCGAAGTGTGATTGCAATAGCGGGATTTGTGGTAAGTCTTTTAAAAGAAAAGGGATCGAGCCCAATGTTTTTTGAATATTTTCATTAGAAAGATAAAGGTAAGGTGAAAAGGAGAAATCTCTAAAATGCTAAAGAACGAAAAAGAAAAGGGAAGGGATTCTGCGATGGCCGAGATGCGATAAGCGAGAAAGTTGAGGAAGGAAGGGCGAAGTCAAAATTTTAATGTTTTGAAGTGTTTTGTGAATAAAAAGAGGCACGACAGCTGATAAGAAGAGAAAGGAAGGAGGGAAATGAGGGTGTAACAACAATGCTCAGCCATGAAATCAGAGATGGGAAATGAAGCGGAAAGGCACCACTAAACTATTATGGGGCTTTAACAATATGTCCTGTGATCAACCCTGCTAATTTATGCATGAAATACATATGAAATGCATGATAAAAATAATGGAAGAAATACTGAAACTGTTATTGCACTCTGCTCTAATCTCAGAAGCAGCGAATCATAAACGAAAAGTATTTTTGGCCTGCGGGAAGGTCTACCCTCATTGAGCTCTATCGGAGATGAGAGGGGAAGAATGCCTCACAGTTTTATAGAATTCATCAACCATTTGTTATGTATATTTTATTAGTTATTAACTAGATATAGTTATCTTAGGTTTTATTAAGTGAAAGGGCATGATCAAAGATCATGCCTCTTCACCAAGGGACACCATGAGTCTATATTTAAAGCCTCAGTGATTCCCCATTGTAATCATATCTCATATTTTATCAATAATAATATATACTTATAAAGTTTACCAGAGTTTTTACACTCCTAAAAACTCTAGTAAACTTTATAAGTATATATTATTATTGATAAAAGATGAGATATGATTACAATGGGGAATCACTGAGGCTTTAAATATAGCCTCATAAGATAACTATATCTAATTAATAACTAATAAAATATACATAACATTGCCTCTCTCTTAAGATGCTTTGTCCTCAAAGCATATGTAATGATGGATAATGTTGACGAATGCCTGGGTTTCTCGAACGGCGAGCTCTTGCTTCCCACATTTTAAAAAGATCGTGGAGCATCTTCTCGAGTTCAATATTTTGTTGATGTGGATAGTGACAAGATCTGATATTGATAAGGTCAGGTCCTTTCTTGACTTCTATTGGATGTTCATGTTCCTTATTAGGAGGTGTTTTTATTGGCATGTCTTGGAAGAATTTTTCGTGTTTCTGAACTATTTCTTATTATTCTGGTGATTTTTTGTGATCCCTTTTTAGATTTAGAGGTGAGTTACCAACAATTATTATTCGATGCAACTTCTCCTCATCATCAAACTCTTCCTTCTTAACAACCATATCTGCTTCATCACCGAAGGCCTCAACAGCTTTTGGAACTGTATCAGTGGCTTTGGATGTGTTTGTCTTTTCACATTTTTCTTTCAATTCCGGGGATGAAACATTTTGTTGTTTATAAGCATCTGCATTTTCATGGTTTCTTTCATTTTCAATGACTATGTTTGTTGTTGCATCTGTGATAGAAGTCACATTGAATACCAACATTGTTTCTTTTTCTGCCATTGGATTTTCATTTATATAAACGTTCTCAATAACTTCTTTTGTTGCATTACTAGCTTTACCAGTGGACTGAGTTGCATTTTCTTCTCTTGGTTTCTTAGCTCTATAATTTTCATGGTTGATTTCAAAGTATCTACTTCTAGGTGGTTCAACACTATAGCCTCCATGTGAGCTGATTTCCAATTCAACCTCATTTAATTTCTCTTTTTCAAACATGTTATATTCATGATGATGATCTGAATTAGCTGAATTTTTTAGTTGATTATGTTCGACATTTGGGAATATTGGAGGTTGTGTCTGACTTAACTTATCTATCTTATAATTTAGCTTATCGAAGAGTTTTGTCATCTTGTTCATTGCTTCACTATGCTCTGTCATCTTTTCTGTGGTCTCATGATGATTTAGCCACATTTGTCTTTCTATTCGATTTGTCGTGTCATGAACTTTTTTGATGTCGTCGAAGTGTCCTACAACTGTACCTTCAAGATCGACTAATCTTTTTCTGAATTCTTTAGAATTATTATTGATCTGTTTCTCGAGATCCACCAATTTCTTCTAGAATTTGGCCATCGACATCGATGAAGACATTGAACATGTATGAGGTGGGGAATATTTTTCTGCCATTTTTTCCCTTCTTCTTTTTTTAAATTAATTAATTAATTAATTAAATTAATTTTTTTTTAATGAAATAATAATAATAATAATAATTATTATTATTATTTTATTATTTGAATTATATATATATAATTATGGGGAAAATTTTTTGTTAACTTTGAAAAGTCACGTTGTTTTTAAAAGTCACGTTGTTTTGAAAAGGGTGAATGGGTTTTAATACCATGGGCTCCAAAACCACAAGCTTGTAAACCACGAGAAATTACTCTTCCTTATTTCTTTTTACTTCTTTATATATATATCTCTTTTTTCTTTTTCTTTTTTTCTTCTTTTTAATTTATTTCCCCCTTTATGTTGACTTTCCTTCTCTCTTTTGATTTTTTTATTAATATATATTTCTTCCTTTTTCTTAAAAACAAATGTTGTTACCCAAAAGCACTTGGTTTTTAAAAAAATCTGCAATTTTGGAATTTTCTTGTAATTCCTTAATTCTGGGTGATCACACAGATCCCGAAGAGCGATGGCGCCGATACCAATGGAGTGTAAAAACTCTGGTAAACTTTATAAGTATATATTATTATTGATAAAAGATGAGATATGATTACAATGGGGAATCACTGAGGCTTTAAATATAGCCTCATGGTGTCCCTTGGTGAAGAGGCATGATCTTTGATCATGCCCTTTCACTTAATAAAACCTAAGATAAATATATCTAATTAATAACTAATAAAATATATATAACACCATTCTACAACGCAGATAAGCAGATTAAATATACATCAACGAACTATAAAAATAATGAAAATATCAGAAATAAAACTAGCTAAATGACAAAAAGGAAAGAATGGTAACAGACGGAGAAGTTGAGGCCCATGGATTGGTCCCTAACCCATGAGCCCAGCTCTCTGGAATTAAATCAATAAAATGGATTATTTCTACTCATTGCATTAAAATGAAATCTCAATACATCCTGAAGGTCTTAAAAAGAAAAAGCCTAATAGAATGGAAAATGACTAGCATGGGATGGAATGGACTGCGTTGAATGGACCAGAATGGACTCGAAGAATCAACTCACTGGCTAACTAACTAACTTCCTCCTAGCTCTAACTCTGCTCTATTTACTCTATAGGGAAGCTACTAACAACTCCCTTAAAAATGGTGATTGAGACCACTTTGACTCCAAGTAAACTTAGATTGAGTGCCCTTCATCTTCATTTTCTTGGCTGCCTCTTGGAATTCGATTTGTTGGAGACTCCAAGTGAAGTATGGCTTGAGTGCACTTGGTCTTTAGTTTTCTTGGTTGCCTTTGATAGTTAAGGAGGGTGGAAAATCCCCTTGAATCTCTCCAATATTTCTCCATAATTTCCTCACATTATGCTCATTTATTCTCCAATATTGATCTTCCAGTGGTAGGGAGCAAGTCCCTAAATCATCTCCTTCTCCAAATCTATATAATCTACCAAATATTCTCACAATATTCTACAAAAATAACCAATATTAGGCAAAAATATGCAATTACCTTTAATCCCTCCTTAGAGAATATTAAAGCATAAGAAAACATTAATAAGTGCAGAAGGAGAGATTTAATATATCCTTTTATGTGCATAAGGAAGGTAGATGGGCTTAAGAAAGGTTGGATGGGCCTTATTTTATGTCTAATTTAGAGGCCCATCAGGGATTTACCTTTGGAGAGTCATTCGTTGTGCTTTATAGCTTGCGGGGCAAGAGATTGTCATCTTTGGGGATTCAAAAGTGACAATTTATTGGGAATTGGATTCTTGCTCTCTTGATGTTCCATATTTGGGTCACTGGTTGGATCAAATCAGCATAATGAGGGTTGGTTATCACTCCTTATCATTTCACCACATTTTTAGGGAGCATAATACATTTTCAGACTAGCTCTCCAAGCATGGGGCATCCACATTTCCTGGGTTTTCCATTACGAATGTTTGGTTCAATAATCTGTCATAAACTTTGGATTATTCATTTTTGCATGATGGTTTGCATCTTTGCTTGAACTCTTTCAGGCTGCAAGCCATGCCTTTTTCTATTCTTCCTAGACTTCGTCCCAGCTCTTTGGGTCTTCCTTTGTCATATACAGGGGTATTGTATTTTTTGGTCAGTTGGGTTGTAACAACCTTGGTTAAAAATCCATGTAAAAAAATATAAGACCAAGGTCATGGGACACGTATTTCAAGTTGAATGTTGGACAAAACATCCTAGTGGATGTCATTTTGGTTAGTATGGCTAAAATAAATTAAAAAAGGAAATGGAAAAGGATTTGGAAATGCATGAGTCATTAATTGGAATTTTATTTATGAAAATAAAGGAAAATAGGAGAAAAGGGAGGTGAAATGTCACATGTTGCATGTGAGAAGGAAAATGAAGGAAAATAATGGAAAATGAAGAAAATAGAGGCCTCATTGATAAAAAGGCTACTGAGTATTAGTGGGAAATCTTTTGCTCACACTTATGGATCTCATTATATTCTCTCTCTCTCATACTCTTGGATACTTGGAGTTTTCTTGGAGCACTCTTGGAGGAGTGTAGTGTACTTTGGATTTGGAGCAAGAAGGAAAAGTAAAGGTAGGGAAGCACAAGAGGACATCGGAATCAATGACTATAGCTAGATTCCTTTGCAAGTATCGAGTTGCATGTATGGTTTCCTTGATAGTTTTGGCATGCATGACACATGCATGTGGTTTCTTGGTTACATAGGGGCTTCACTCAATAAACCTCTAACATATCACGTGCAATCATAACATATTAAACAATACCCTTAATTTGAGTACATATTGGAAAATACCCCTAAAAATTACATTATTTAACCCCCTACCAATATAAACCCAATACACCTTCCCAATTCAAAAAGCCCCTAATTTCAATATATATTGTAGGTATCCATTTTTTGATTAACATTTTTTACATCCCTTTATATTTTTTCATTAACTTTGAGCTCCATTTTTTATACCTACCAATATAAAAACCATTTATCCCCTATATATCCCCCAATATATTATGTCATTTTTCCCTCATTATATATTCCCCCAATATGAACCCACGTGCTATGGTATTGCTCCTGCAGTGAAGCCCCTGTGCTTGGTTATGATCTATCATTGGCATGGACGATTGCCTAGATTTGCAGTTGATTTTCCTTACATTTCCATTTCTTAAATAGCCACGGTGTTGTGGGTTCATTTCATTGCTTGTTTTTCTGGTTGCTTCTCATGTGCTTTTGGTTGTGGGTTTAGTTACTAGTTCCTGGAAGCCTTGGTTGGAAAAAACGCTCTATAAGCCATGTAACATCTTGGGTTGAGTTACTATTCCTAGAAGCCTTGGTTGAAAAAACTATATGGAAGCCTTAGGTGGGTTGAGTTACTATTCCTAGAAGCGTTGGTTGGAAAAATTCTCTAGAAGCCCGATGACAGTTGTGGGTTGAATTACTAGTCCTGGAAGCCCTAGTTGGAAAAACATTTTGGAGCCCTGGAAAAACTTGGGTAGAGACCAATCTGGTGATGGCTGTGATATTTGACTATGAGGTGGAATCACTGGTTGAGGTTTGAGGTGGTTTTTCCTTTGGAATCCCTGGTTTGGTTTTAATGGATTTGGTTTATGATATCCCACATTCATTCTTGGAATATGGCACATGGGTGACTGGCTAAAGAGAGATTTGGATTAGCCATGTGTACAGTTGGGTGGAACGTGGAAGTCCCAAAATTGGTTCCATTTTTCTTATGTAAATAAGTTCTCTTTTCCTCTTGAATTGATGGATAAATATGCTTTTTATTATGTGGCCTATATGGTTTTTATATTCTTTCCATTTCTGTTGTCTATATGCTAGTTATGAATGTGTTTTATGATGATGATGATTAATGGCTCTCATCATGTTTTGATTTGTAAATGAATTAACAAAGTATCTATTCACAAATAGTTGATAATGCAGTTAATGTGATGAGGAAATAATGCTTCTTAGCAATTCTCAGATAAGTATGAGACCCCTATGCTTAGATCTGTTATTTAAACCTACAAATTACATATCTGTGACATGTTTGACGAAATGCTTGTCATGGCTAGTAGGGGTATAGTCAAGTCCTTGTTCATGTGTTTGATTTTGCATCGTTATTCCATTGTTATATTTCATTTATGAAATTTTCATTGAGTTTTGGGCAGTGAACTAAGCTCTAGGAATGAAAAAGTGACACAAATCTCGGGGACTCTGGCACAGGTCCGAGGAAAAAAGTCCCTGGAAGCATGCATGTTGTTATAAAATTATATATTACAGAGAAATGGAAGTCATAAAATATGCGGAAAAACAAACACATAAATAACATATAAAAAAAGAGAGACAAAGATATATGTGGTTCACCCAACTTGGGTTACGTCCACAAAAAAAATGAGTCCTTCCTTTCTATTATCCAGCAAAATGAAGAGACACAACCTACATTTGATCCATTGTAATGTCCTCTACTCTCTCACACAATCCCCCTTTCTAGTTCTCGCTTAGAATATACACTCAATACAAAACCACAATACAATACCCTCATACAAAACGAGGGGTTGCCTTCTAGGGAAAAAACCCCTACATTAAACATAAATTATACCGTCAGATCATCTGCCTAATGAACGACCCAGATTGACTACGAAATTAAAATATTTTACAAGGAAATTTTACATATGTTTTTAGCTTCTGGAACAACACCCCTAAAAAGCCCCGTCGGGGGGGGGGGGGGGGGGGGGGGGGGCTCATAAAATCGTCGTCGCCCCCCCTGGACCCCCCTAACAGTGATTAAACGATGGGCGGCATTGCTACCCCATTAAGAACAGGGGTCCAATGCAATGATACATCTAAATAAAGAAGATAATCAAGCTCCATACCCAACACATGTCCATACAGTGGGAGCTTCCAAAGCCTCCTAGATGCACCCTTTCCAATATAAAGGGAGCGTCCAAGGGTTAAATAGTCTAAAATCATAGTCGTACACAAGGGATAGATACATGAGTGGTTGGGTTGGCTCTTGGGATTTTTGTTGCTGATGTGGAAGGTATTTTTGATGTGTTTCCATCGATTCCACTTCCTTAAGGTCACCTAGGAGGTTGAATCAGATCATAGTAACTTTTCGTCACATGTTTACCCCGATTGGTCGATTACTTGGGTAGATGTGGGAGGAGGGTGTTATAGAGTGGTATCAGAACATGGTTCACCCTTGGACTCGATGTGCAGTGTGTGTTGGTGATGCATTCATGTCGACTACATGTGTGTTAACCATCGTTTTAGTCTATAAGCTTGTTGCATATGCATGGTGTCAGTTATGGTTGTAGTGATGTCACCATGTGAAAGAGGATGTTGTTGTTGTAAAGTGTGTCACCATGAGTGTATGATTGGTTATGCATTGTGATGTGTTTGTCTTTCATGCGTGCTAGTTGCATATGCGTTATGTATGTTAGTGGAATATGTGCTTGTTGTGTATGCACGGTGGTGGTCATTGTTGCAGTTGTTTCGCCATGTGGAAGTTGATGGTGTTTATTTTTGGATGTGATCATCATGAGTGCATGTTGGTTATGCATTTGTTATGTATTTCAGTGTATATATGTTGGTATGCATTCATTTTCATGGTTATGATTGTTTTCCATTAGGTCATTGTATGCAATTAGGTCATCATGATATTTTTGGTATGTTATGATGCTAATGTGTTGGCTAAAATAGAGCAGCAGATGCAGATCATCAAAGTTAAGTTGTAGCACTAGAATTCAGGGTAAGAGCATATCATCATAAATATATTGTATATTTGGCATGCAGGTTTGTTGGTTAATGGTTTTTATAAGAATTAGGGTTATATACATGTTCGTCATCTTATTTTTGTTGAGGTTACATGTATGACAAATTCTAGTTGACCATTTTAGTATATGCATTATGGTTATGTGTATGTCTTTTATTTTATTTATGTTATGGTCACATACATGATAGATGTTAGTCAAATAGTGTGATCATATGTACATGAGTTGGTTAGTCATGCATGGTATTAACTTGATGATTATGTTATATGTTGTTGATGATTATGTTATATGATTAACTTGTTGTTGTTATATGTTAGTTAACTTGAAGATTAGTGTTATTTACTTTAAGATCTTGATGTTATATGTACCATGATAGTTTTATTGGACTATGAAAATGGTTATGGTTAGGATATTCATGTATGAGCTGACATATTTGTGATATTGTGTCGTGCTAATTTGGACTGACTATGTAGATGTGATTTTTATGCATGAATGACAATTGATTATGAACTTATGAGGTGAACATGTTAGCTAGTTACTGTTATGGATATCATGCCCTTATTAATGATTGAGTTGATATTTTGTGAATTTATATCGTGCTAATTAGATTGATTGAGTAGACAAGATAACCTTCCCCTAGAAACATTAAGTTATGAGTTTGATTATGTCATCTATTTGGTGCTTGTCTGTTTGATTATTTCATCTATCCGGTGTTGAGTGTTTGGTGTCTATTATGTTGTCTAGTTGATTTATATAACATGGTACGTTTATAGTTTGTATGAATGTTTGATTAATTTTCATGAAATAATGATATTGTTTTAAGATGGTTGTAATAACACGTATGCGTTGAGACAATTGATATGTACTCGAGTGTAAATAGGTGATAGATGTAGCATAAGGTATTATGGCTAATGAATGTGAGTTGATTGTTGATTATGACATGGTTTTTAGACTTAGTAAATGTTGATTCCAAATTAATAGATATGTTGTCTTGACATTTGGAACATGTGATTGCCATGTGTGTGTTAAGTTACAAGGCATCGTGATTGGCACAACAAGGTATGGTAGCAAGCTTGTTGTTATTTTTATATTATACACTGAAAATTATGTGTTTATGGTGGTATGATGCATGGGATTGCATGGAAAAAGGGGTTGCCATGAAATCTTGAAGAAGGATCAGGTTGAGCTTCCCTTGGAATATTTGGGAATCATTGGGGAGTGTGTCATGGTTTGTTTCTATTCTTGTGCTTTTGGTATCTCGTGATTTGTTGCACGTGATTTGTGGTCCTGATTGTATCTAGTGCGTGAACATGCCACTTTGTTGTAGTGTCGTATTGCTTTTGGTTTCTCATGGTCTTCTTCTTGTTTGTTCTTTTTCTTTCTTTTTATGTTTTAAGGGTCTTGGGAATTGGTTGGGAAAGAGGAAAATTAATGGAGTACAAGGTGAGCTTTATAGTACCCAATAGGTAATGAAAGACTTGGATGAAGACTAGTGCATGTATAAGGGTAGTTTAAGGTAAGAATATGACAACTAGTTGGATTAGTTGGGTCCATTAAGGTAAATAGACAGTGGCAGAACAGTCACAAGAAAGGTAACATAAAGGTAAAGTGAATGGATTTGAGGTGTTAGATGCCTTGGCTATGTTGGGAACTGGTGTTCTCAACGTTGTGCATGTTGTGCACAAATAGAGTAAGTTATCTTAACCTAGACTTTATGATATCTAGAAATTGTGTTGTGATCATGATTATGTTGATGTTTATATATGTCTACATGTATGTATGTATGTATGTATTTCGTGTCTGGAAAGGTTTTCATGAATCATGATTTTTTAATACTAATGTTTATATGTATATATATGTGTATGTATATCGTCATCTGACATGATCATGATTGATTTATGATTATATATATGTATGTATCTATGTATCTATGTCACTGTATGACAAGGTTTTCAAGGATCATTCTTGTGGAGGAATGATTTCTAATATAGGTGAATGGCATGAAAGAGATTCTTGGTCTTATGGGGAATCAAGTGGGAAGAGTAGCCCTGACAGATCTATGATGTCAGTATCATGTGGATATAAATTGATATTAAATGCTTGTAGTATCCCTATGTTTATGTTATGGACATGTAATGTTGATGAGTACATCAACAAAGTGAAAGTAGTGTGATCTGCGACATGCTAGGATAAGCATGGATAATGGAAAGACACTAGAAGCAAGGTTTCTTTGTGGAGTTGGTGTGTGGTCTACGGATGTGCAATAATGTTGTTGTGTATATCTTGCACATGTTTTATATTCATTTGTTGTACCTATGGTGATGTGTACATGTAACATATGCAGTATTGTGTACATATGATGTTGTATTCCTGTTGTATATATCATGTTGTGTGTATATTGCATATGCAATTTTGGATATAGATGGTGCTATGTACATGTTTGATATACAGGGTTGTGTACATATCGTATTGTGCACATGTTGGATATACGGTGTTGTGTGAATATGGTGTTGTGTGCATGTTGGATAAGTGGTGTTGTGTACGTATGGTGCTATGTACATGTTGTATATGTAGTTTTATATACATATGGTGTTGTGTGCGTGTTGTACATATGGTGTCGTGTGCATGATTGTACATGTGGTGTTGTGTACATGTTGTAGATGTGGTGTTGTATACATGTCGTGCATGTGGCGTTGTGTACATGTGGTGTCGTGTACAAGTCATGCATGTGATGTTGTGTTCATGTGGTATTGTGTACACATTGTGCAGGTGGTGCAACGTACATTTGGCATTGTGTACATGTTTTTCAGGTGGTGTTGTGTGCATGTGATGATGTGCACGTGTTGTGCAGGTAGTGTTGTATATAGGTGGTATTATGTACATGTTGTGCATATGGTACTAGTATACATGTGGTATTGTGTGCATGTTGTGTTCCAGGCATGCGATACTATGTATGTGCATTGTGTGGTCATGGTATCATGATGTGTGTATTCATGGTGTTTTACTTTGTGTACGTATATTTATATGTATTGTGTTGTGTTGTACACCAGATGTAGGTGTATGTGTTGTGATTTTTTGTAAACTAGATGTAGGTGTATGTGTTGTATACCGGTGTAGGTGTATGTATTATGTTGTATTGTATATCAGGTGTAGGTGTATGTGTTGTATCCCGGTGTAGGCATATGTATTGCATTGTATTGTACACCGGGTGTAGGTTTATGTGTCATATGTAAGTGTGGGTGTGTGTATTGTATGGTGTTGTATGCCGTATGTGGGTGTACGTGTTGTGATGTACACTATGTGTATGTTTACATGCTTGAATAGAAGAAAAGGCATTGGGTGCTGGTCGGGCATGGCAACTGATCCGATGTGTGTACAAAATAACAAACGCAGAAGTAAGGACCGATGAAGGATAATTATCTTTATTTTGATTCAATTTTATTATGAATGTGATCTGTAATTATAAATTATGATGGTTACATGTGATCTATGATTATTATTTATGGTGATTTCATGTGATTCATGATTTTAATTTATGATGGTTGTGTTTTGAGCTAACCAGATGTGATATTTTTATACATAATGATTTGATCAAACAACTATTTTTACTTGTGTGACAAGAAGTAAACAAAAGTGCAACTGTACCTTATTGACGGGATACCAATGAGGTATGAGTTGAAGTTATTTCAATTTATTTTGAATCTAACATAAATTATGTGTTTGGTACAGGAAATCATGTAATGCCCAATTTGGGATGGTTGAAACTGACTGCAAGAACTAGCAGCATCAACAAAAGGAAATGAGACATGCAACAATATGTTGGTAAAGAACTTCAGGAGCAAGGCCATTGTGGGACATTGATACCCAATAGTGTCCATTGATTTCCATGAGAATGCTTTGACCAGTATGATGGTTTTGACGTAGGGATATGCCTTGGTTTTTGTATATCCAATGTAAGGAATCCTTTCCAAGGGATGGAATTCCTGGGATGGGGGTGCCAACAGAACTTGGAAGGTGTGTGACTACTGTTTGGTCTCAATCTAGTCTCCTAAACTGAGCTCATTTAATTGTCAATCAGGATTTGTAAACTGCTGAAGTGAAGTGTACTGTATGTACCTAGGTACTTGTTTCCTAATGCGTTGTGTGTAGTGTTTTGTGATGTTTTTGGTCTTTTGTGATGATTTATGATGTTTTTGGTCTTTTGGTAGTTTTATATTCACACTGAAAATGCCTAGAAAGCTGATGGAAATGAGCTGATGATTAAAAACAGAGTTAAACCTAATTGATGGATAACAAATGGTAAATGCAATTGGAAACACTGAAGCAGAATCTAAACTATGAATAAATAAAAGCAAAGCTCGATAATGACTTTCAAACAAATGATTCAAAACAAAAACTAAACTTGAGAAATGATCACTAAGTATGCAAATCCTCTAACTAAACAGTTAAACAACTAATCTTACGATGATGCAACATTTTTGTCCTTAATTAGAGATTTGAAACAGATTTGGAGGAAAAACATTGATACCATCCTAAGATCTTCTATTCTAGGACTAGTTCCTAGTTCTATTCTGCAATTTAATTGAATGTCACAAAACCTTTACTCAAGAGTTATTGATTTCTTTTTCAAAGTAGTCTTTTGAGGGAGAGCTTTGTTTATGAAATGATGAGGAAATTGCAGAGGTACTTCAGGCCTTAAAATGATGTTGTCTTCTGTTCATATGGTTATAGATCAATTATGGATTTTAGAACAAGAAGAGGTTTGTGAATAATGAAGGCTGTTTTGTTAATCCTAACAATTGAAATAATCTAATGTGCAGTGAATAACAATTGAATGTGGAGTGCAAATGCAATGAGTTGAACTACAACCAAACCTAAGGTGTCACTAACCTAAAACAGTGTTAAACTACAAGTCATTATCAAACCCAAAATAAAATAACTGAATCATGAATTAAGTGCAATGAAACTCCGGAGCATCCTAACTATGCTATCATGCATTATTCTATGAAATTACACAATCTGTTTGTCCATAATTATTGATATTTTGGAATAATTCCTTCTTTTGGAAGAGCTAGAACAATTCTGACTGTGTAATTGAGTGCAAATGCAAACATAAAGGACTGAAAGCAAATGAAAAACTAAGATATCATATTCATATCCTACTCGTCATTATGATGTCTTGGGCAAGCGTTTAAGAGCAAGAACAAAGATGATACTTAGTGCAAACACACAACTAAATCATTCATTATCACGGTCATGTCTTGAACTTCTTAAGAATTTCTTGGAAGAGTTTCTTCTTGTGGAAGAGTGATTAGAACAAGTGTAACTGTGATAGTGAACAACAAAAATTACAACTAAATCCTACAATACTATAGCCATTTCCCATTCATCATTATAATCTTTTGGAAGAGCTTTCTTCTTGTGGAAGAGTTAGAATGAGTACAACTACAGTAGCTAATTAAAAACAACTATGAATTCAACTTCTAATCCTACAATACTATAGTCATTTCCCATTCATCATTATAGTCTTTTGGAAGAGCTTCTTCTTGTGGAAGAGTTAGAATGAGTACAACTACGGTAGCTAATTAAAACAACTATTAATTCAAATTCAAAACGTAAAGGCAGCTAGAAGACTTATCTAATTTATGCAAAATAAATCCGTGCAAGAGGCAGGGGCCCTCTACCACCTGATGGAATTCAACTCCAAATTAAATCAACGCCTTCACAACAACACTGTCTGCTTCATTAAAGATGAAAGAACTTGAACATAACACTCTGCGTCTTCAAAAATGTAGCACAGAGTCTAAACAAAATCTAGCATAAAATCTAACATCAAATCTAACATAGCTCTCGGTTTCCCAAGTGTTTATAAAGCAAATGCACATAACAAGACTTGCAAAAATTCAGGAACATTGTCTTTCCTTATCAAAATCACATTAGGACTCTTGAAGTGGCTACGTGAAGAGGAAAAAGACATCTGGACTGAGACAATCCTAATAGAAGTCTGCTTTCCTAAATGTGTTCCCACGTTCCAAAATCGTACCCAGAATTCGTTTCTTCCTCCATGATGAGCAACGAACCATGTAGACATGACGTGGATTATGCCCATATGCAGTTTTCCTTGAGAGGCCACCTGGAACATACTCAAACGTGAAGGCAGCTGCAGAATCGTCGGTTAGATACGGAATGTCTGCATTCTGCAGCTAGTTCCGGTCAAAATGCTTTACAATGGCAAAAATCACAAAACTTAGCAAGTCAGTCATGTAAATCATTCTAGAAGTAATTTTAACTATATTCATTGATCAATTGGGTCTAGGATAGCAATGGACAAGGGAAAATGAGGTAAAATGAGGTGAAAGAAAGCACAATTTTGAGGCTCAACAACTACACAGAAGGGGGTGAAAGGATTTCCTGAGGTACTGTGTAGCAGAGAATGGAAGGGAGGGTATGGATTTTTTTTGTCATTAGCATTTCCAAATGGAATCCGATGCAAATTGGAAATTTTCCATGGAACAATAAGTTGGTAATTGTTCACTAAGAGGAAACATGGCGTAGGATTGTAGCGCTAGACATTAGATGCAGAATTTAACTTGGCAGTGGATTCTGGACTTCCTAGGAAGGAGGTGAATCCTGGTAATACTTTGAGGGTGGAGGAGTGAGCCTCTATATTCCCTTGTTGTTGATACGGACATCATATCCTTTTATTTTCTGGTTGAGAAAATGTGTATATGTCTATATTATTTTAAATACTATATCGAGTTGGATTTATAAAGCTCCATAAACAGTATGATTATTTGCTAGTTGAAGAAAATGTGGTTATTATTGTAAACACGATAATGAGTTGTGTTCTAAAGCTCTAGTAAATGGTATGTTTGTCATGTTTTCCGTAGTGTTCATTGTAAATACTATAACGAGCTGTGTTATAAAACTCCATAGGAAATATGTTTTGTTTTTAGTAGTTTGTCAGTTTGTAGGTGCCATTGAACACTGAGGACAGTGTTCCTGCAAGGAGGAGGGTTCTATAAAAACCCTGGTTAAAAATCCATGTAAAAAATATAAGACCAAGGTCATGCGACACGTATTCCAAGATAAATGTTGGGAAAAACATCCTAATGGGTGTCATGTCGGTTATTATGGCTAAAGGAAACTGGAAAAGGAAATGGCAAAGGCTTTGGAAAGGCATGATGCATTAATTGGCATTTTATTTATGAAAATAAAGGAAAATAGGAGAAAAGGGAGGTGAAAGGTCACAGGTTGCATGTGAAGAGGAAAATGAAGTAAAATAATGGAAAATGAAGAAAATAGAGGCCTCATTGATAAAAGGCTTCTTAGGATCAGTGGGAAAGATTTTTCTCACACTTATGGCTCTCATTATATTCTCATATCTCTCTCATACTCTTGGATAGTTAGAGTTTTCTTGGAGCACTCTTGGATGAGTGTGGCATACTTTGGCTTTGGAGCAATAAGGAAAAGGAAAGCCAGGAAAGCACAAGAGGACATCAGGATCAATGGCTACAGCTAGATTGCTTTGCAGGTATCGAGTTGCATGTATGGTTTCCTTGCTAGTCTTGGTGTGCATGGCACATGCATGTGGTTTCTTGGTTATGATCTGTCACTAGCATGGAGGATTTCCAGGATTGACAGTGGATTTTCCTAGTCTTGACATTTCCTAGATAGCCATGGTGTTGTGAGTTCATTTCATTGCTTGTTTTTCTGGTTGGTTCTCATGTGCTTTTGGATGTGCCCTAATTTATTAGTTCCTAGAAGCCTTGGTTGGACAAAATTTCTGGAACCCCTATAACAACTTGGGTTGAGTTACTAATTGTGGAAGCCTTATTTGGACAAATGATTTGGAAGTGCCAGAGGGGTTGAGTTACTAGTAATGGAAGCCCTGGTTGGACAAATGCTCTAGAAGCCCAAAAATAGTTATGGGTTGAGTTACTAGTCCTGGAAGCCTTGGTTGGAACAAACGCTCTGGAGACCTAGAACAACTTGGGTAGAGACCAATCTAGTGATGATTGTGATGTCCAACCATGAGGTATAATTATTGGTTGAGGGTTGAGGTGGTTTGGCCTTTGGAATCCCTAGTTTGGTTTTGATTGATTTGATTTATGAGATCCCACATTCATGCTTGGAATATGGCATGGGGGTGACTGGTTCAAGAGAGATTTGGATCAAACATGTCTATGGTTGGGTGGAACGTGGAAGTCCCATACTTGGTTGCATCTTGCTTATGGAAATAACAGTTGTTTTCCTCTTGTATTGATGGGTAAATATGCTTGTTATTATGTGCCCTATATGGATACTATGTTCTTGTTATTTATGTTGTTTATATGCTAGTTATGAATGTATTTTATGATGATGATGATGAATGGCTCTCATCATGTTTTGATTCGTAAATGAATGAACAATGTATCTATTCCCAAATATATGATAGTGCAGTTAATGTGATGAGGAAAAAATGCTTCTTAGTTATTCTCATATAAGTATGAGACCCCTATGCTTAGATATCTTATTTAAACCTGTAGATCACATATTTTTGACATGTTTAACGAAATGAATGTCATGCTAGTAGGGGTCCAGTCAAGTCCTTATTCATGTGTTTGCTTGTGCATCGTTATTTCATTGTTATTTTTAATTTATGAACATGTCATTGAGTTATGGGCAGTGACTTGGGCTCTCGGCCTGAAAATGTGGCTCAAATCCTAGGGACATTGGCACAATTATGAGGAAAAAAATCCTCGAAAGCATGCATGGCCATGCTGTGGGAGATTTCAAAGCCTACCGAACACACCCTTGCCCATTTCAAAGGAGAATCTAGGGGTTAAATATTATAAAATCCCAATGGGACCTAGGGGTTGGATACCTGAGTGGTTGGGCTGGCTCCTAGGAGTTCTGTTGCTAATGTGGAAGGTTTCTTTGATGTGTTTCCATCAATTCCACTTCCTTAAGGCCCCTAGGAGGTTGAATCAGATCATAGTAACTTTTCGTCACATGTTTACCCTGGTTGGTTGGTTAGTTGGGTAGATGTGGGAGGAGAGTGTTACATGGGTGAGGTCCTTGCCCTCTATTCACTTAGTAGTTTTTTTCAGCAGATAGAAGTATGTATCTGATTCTCCCTTTTTATCATTTTTACAGGATCTATAGATGTAGGATAAGATAGAGGAAACTTTGTTTGATGTAACAACTTCATTTTATAATAGAAGTGTGTTGTTTTTTCCCTGTGAAAAAAATATTGAACGAAACATGAATTATGTCGCTAAGTTATTGTTGCATTACATATATTCTAAACTAATGAATTCTTCATAATCAAAATATATAATCCAACAAACATAGGAATGACTCATAAATTCATGTAAGATCATATGGAAGTTAAAATATTTATTTCAAGTTATCATGCAAACATACTTTACATATATTGTCTTAGACACATATTCAAAATCACTCATATGTTCTCGAATACCATCAAAATATACAACATCTTCAGATGAATGACTAGATGCAAATGAAGATGACCCATATTCTTCTATTTCATCAACTAGTGCCCCATATGAGTTAACATGCATGCCCACCATTTCAAGTTTCAAAAGTATTCTTGATCTACAACAAGGTTCAACAGACCACCATCTTAACATCATTTCTTTTGATAGAAACCTCTTTAGAATCTATATGGTCCTGAAGCGAAGAGTTCCTCTCTTTGTTAAATTGAATTCATAAACAAGTATGTCAAATACCATCCTTTTTAAATTGAATTTATAACCTTTATTTTTCTCTTCCTTGCAATATGTTTGTCAAATACCATCTCTGGCTTGTACACACCATTGAATGAATGTGAATTTTGGCATAACAATGTAGTAAAATAGTTATAACATCTTCATTTTATTTAATGACCTTTATAACATTGACAACCTAGCATGGATAACCATGTGTGTTAGGTCTCTATAATACTAGTGTGTCCCCATTATTTTTATTTTTAGTGTAGTCCCCTATTATTATTATTATGCCCATGTATCCCCCATAATTTTATTTTTTTTCCCCATAGAATCCCACTATTGTTATTGTTGTTCCCTTACATTATTATTTTTATGTATGCTCTAATTATATTGTGACCCCTTAGACTCCTATATATACTGAGGTCTTATCATTTGTATCATCCAAGAATTATTCATTTATGAGATTTAAAGGAGGTTACCCCCTCGAAGAGGATATTTATCAAGTCATTGATCTATATTTTCTTCTATTTTGTGAATTAGTTGCATAACATTTGGTATCAGAGGTTTGGAATTCTAGGGTTCTGCTTATATAAACAATTCATCTTGGAATTTTCACTATAACTTGTTTTATGTGACGCATATGAATCTAAAATTGTGACCACGTGTAGACAAAATCCTGATGAACGTCTTGTACAAATTTCATATGTTGGTTCGCTATATGTTCAAAGATATGATCCAAGGAAGTTTGGGTTTTTTTCAGGATCGAGAATTCAGTTTCAAACAAGTGACCTAGGGAAAATCATCATAACTTTCTCTCTGCACATATTATTTTAATTTCGTAAAAAGTGGTTGAACTTAAATGAAATTTATTTTTTTGTGTATAATTTTTAGAGTCGAAGGTCAAAACAATGACGCGTGGCATTTCATACTAGTTCTCTCTACTGAACTAGTCTATAATCAGGTCATTGTGGGATATTGGGAATAACTCCTTCTTGAAGACTCCAATATCAGTCTGAATTGTGCAGTTGGAAAGAAGACTTAGAGGGCTAACACAAGAAAAAATTTCATACCTTGGAGATCCAAAAATACACAAAGTAAGAAAAATGTGTGTATTATTTTCAAAATTTTCATAAGTTTTGTTTGAAAAATAAGTTTGAAGCGATTAAAGGGGCATAGTGAACCATAAATATCATTATTTGATTCCAAAATGAATTGAAGCAAGAAAATGGAAAAACAATAGTAAGCAATTAGAAAGCTCTACTATGACACATGAAGAAGAGGAAGAAATGCAACATGATATATCCAAATTAGGAGACCAAGTGCAACAAATTTCGCTCTCGCAAAGAGTAACCAAAAATAAAATGGAAGCTAAGAATGATGATTTGAAGAATGGTTTAAAATCATACATGGAAGGTTTTAAGGATGGATTAAAAGCATACATGTAAGGCTTGAAGGATGGTTTAAAAGTGTACATGGAATGTTTGAAGGAAGGTTTGACAAAGTTGCTACAGGAAATGCTTCCTAATGGAAAAAAGGTATTCGATGAAACTCATGATAAGAACAAAAGGAATGTTAATCATGATTTCAAAGAATTTAAATTTGGATTAAAGACCTACCATATCCCAAATATTGATATGAGTAAGTTTGATGGCAAGGTTCCAGTAACATGGATACTACAAATGGAGTAATATTTTTATTTCTGTAATGTGCAACACACATTACACATTGCATCTTTATATTTAGAACCCAATCAATTTGTATGGTATCTATGGATTTTTTCTCATAAACTACTTGTCACTTGGTCAATTTTACAGAGGAAATGATAAAAAATTATGAGGATACAAAGAGAAACACATTCTTTATCCAAGTTATAAATCTAAAACAAAAGGGTTCAATAGTGGAGCACATTCAGGACTTACAGAAATTGAATATCAAGGTAAATTACATTCCAAAGGAGCATAATATTGATGTATTCATAGGGAATTTAAATGATAACATCCAACATGAGGTTAGTTTTTGAACCTGATTCATTGGTGATCTGAAATTGTGAGAACAAACTATTTCTCATACAGAGATTGACTGTAGGGGTATTCACCGGATATTTCACCTTTCAAAGAGAGGATGAATCCGGAGGCTACCTGGCCCTTCTACAGACTCTGCCTAAAGAAATAAAATGTAATCACTGAGATCTGATCAATGAAAGTATTTGTTTTAAGTGCAAACTATTCATTGATCCAACTTTAATGTGTGAATAGGCAAGTATACATATTCTGAAAATGAAGTATAATGGTTTGAAGATGAACTAATAAGTTTTTTTCACTGTTTAAACCTGCTTGGGAAAAGTTTGCTTATAAAAATTTACTGTTTAAAGGAGAAGAATCTGAAAATATGCAGCAAAATTATACAGTATGACAACAAATAATTGTTTAAGCGGTTCACCCCTCTCTTGGGCTACCTCCGCTGGATCAAGCCTCCCAAAATGGGCTTGTCCTCTTTGATTAAATTGCTCAAAATGTGAATACAACTGTATAGAAGAATCAAAGGGAAAAATACACTGCAAATTAAGATTCAGAAGGCTGTAATTAGTATAAAATGACTAAACAATCACCTCCATTGGATGAAGATAGTCCAAAACATCTCTTCTTCCCTTAGGCCCTGGTGGCTCCACGACCAAAAACGCTGGTAAAATCTCTGTTAGAGTACCCTGATGGCTCTGAAAACACTTCCAACAGCTCCAACATGTCCAAGAGACCCAGAATCAAAAAAAAATTCGTATCAGAAGGCCTCTCTTAGCCAAAGTTATGGCTAACTGAAGTTTGCCCTTCAAAAGCTCCACTAATTGTGGAGAACTGGAGTTAACTCCAGTTAAAAACGGCAATTGCACCAAATTTGGCCGGCGCACTCCAAAACTGTCGGCAACATTAAATGTGACTGTTTTAATAAACCCCGCGTTTACATGCCAACCCGCCACGTTTATGTAACAAACGGTTTTGAAAATCGTAATAAACCAACCCGCCGAATGTTACGCTCACATGGCACAAGGTTTTAATAAATGTTAACTTTCCACTTGTTTGAAATCCGCTCCAACATAATGTATTGACCCACGTTGAACATACCACGTGCCTTGACACGTAAACCAAACCCACCATATGTTAAATAGCCATGTGCCCATTACGAAACTTTAGAATTGTGGGTTTAAAACAATTTTTCATATTTCGATTTTTTAATAATCATATGTGTGGTTTAATAATTTAATTTTAATAAGGTTTTTAAAAATTAATTAAAACATATATAAAATAATATAATATATGATTAATTAAAATCATATAAAATATTGATAAATATATAATTTTAATTTATTAATTAAACCTTAATAAAAATTAAAGATTTTCCCAACACATAAAATTAAAAAAATTCCTTTTCAAAATTGAAAGTTATTGGGCAATTTCAAAATGCAATATCTCCTCCATACGGTAACGAATTTGAGTTCCGTTCACGGCGTTGGAATTGTATCGCCGAGCTCTTTCCAGTCGATCTATTCCGGAGCAATTCTGAGTAACTTCATTTTTGAGCATTTTCCCAAGCTCAGATTTGAGCTCCTGATCACACCTCCCAAATGAGAAGCTTTTGGACCCCAAAAGCTCACTGAAATTATGAAACTGAACTGTAGAATAGAAAATGAGAGAATAAAAACATCCTCTTCTCTTCAGCCTCCAAAAATTTTCCTGAATTGCCAACTGTTCACATGGCGAATTTTGCTGAATGAGCCATGTACTTGTGCCGAATCTCGACCAAGTTTTCTCGCCATACCAATCTGTCAGAATAAAACCAGCAATGACACTTGCTGAAATTTGTGCCCTATTTGCTTGCATGCCTTTCCAACTCATGGAATCTTGCACTGCTTTGCACTGACACTTCGTTCTTTGCACCAAACGACACCAAAAAGCATCTTGTGCAACATACGACATCAAAAACAAGTTGACAATGAAATGTGCTATACAAATGACACACAAACTCTGTAACAAGTGTGCACACAATCGACACAAGTCGATAAACAACAAGATACATCTTGACAAACATATGTTTATGTATCATGTACAATGAACTATATACAGTTCGCTAATTACACATACAACCTCTATGTACATGTGCAACTTCAACTCTTCTTTTCAAATACCAACAAGTACATCATCCCAAAAACATGTGGGTGATCAAGAGCTGAACCAAAAGACAT
Source organism: Pinus albicaulis (assembly GCA_034641835.2). Classification (NCBI taxonomy): domain Eukaryota; kingdom Viridiplantae; phylum Streptophyta; class Pinopsida; order Pinales; family Pinaceae; genus Pinus; species Pinus albicaulis. Next base: position 616,011,591 of record CM076582.1, read on the forward strand.
TGCTGCAACATAAGTGAGTATCAAACTCATCTTTTACACCTCCATGGCAAAATTTTGCAACAACTAATAAATTCCTTCAACTGAAACTTCTTATACATGCAATCTTGCATCAAATTTTCAACTGAAATACATGCATACCAAACTGAAATTTGCATGTACAAAATGAAGATGAATTACTACAATAAGAAGTTAATCCACTTCTTTCCAAGCCAACTCCATGGCATCTTTTGCGAATGCGATACACCTTCATGTGAATCTTCCATTTCAACATCGATAATGGACTCCACAGATCCACTTGCACCAAACTATTTATCCCTTAGCTGCATATGCTTTGGACGATTTGTTGGATGCAAATTCCAACATTGAGAGACAACATGTCCCTTCTTTTGGCAAAATGTGCAAATCATATGCACATTCTTTGAAGGTAGTCTTTGCTTCATCTGCTTCTTGTGTGCCTTCTTCCTCATCCAGCATCTCGAAACATGATAGTTAAATCGACCACAAAATGTACAATAAATCCTCTTATGCTGCTTTGCATGCTTGCCATAAGCTGCATGTCTACCATCTTCTTGCTGCAACAAAGGCTTCAAACAATGGTAAGGAAGATTGTCATCATGACATTGATGTAATTGAGCACTTGGGAGAAATGTTCTCTTCAAATTTGCATCACATTCTTGAATGCAGGTGCTCAAAGCTTCACCATTATGTTGCTCATAGCCAAGACCAATATTCTTGGGACGCTCCACAACACAAATAGGCTCAACAATGCCTTGTGCATGCTTGCCCAAACCTTTGCCTTCTTGATAGCCCATTTTCAACATCAATTTGGACCCAATACCTCTTGTATGTTTTTCAAAAGAACCTACATACTTTTCAATGGAGGAACTTGAAGACAAGTTAGAACGATTATCCTCTTCCTCAAGAATTTTCTTGGACAAAGCTTCTTGAGCTTGAAGAAGCTGCAACTCCATATCATGCAGTCTTTGAAGAATGGCTTCTTTCTCTTCCTGCATAGCTAGCAATTGTGCATGAAGCTTAATGCTTTCTCTTTGATCCTCAATGAGAATCTGCACCATGTCCTTCACCTTAAAAAACTCATTCTTCATGTCATCATTGAAGAATCTCGTGAAGGAGGAAACTTCACTTGTAGAAGAAGATGACATTATGTAAATGTTCCAACAACCAAATAAACAGTAAATCTCTTATACTGTTTAAAAACCTTTTTCACAATAAGGAATGCTCAACCTGAGCTCTGATACCAACCTGATCTGAAATTGTGAGAACAAACTATTTCTCATATAGAGATTGACTGTAGGGGCATTCACTGGATATTTCACCTTTCAAAGAGAGGATGAATCCGGAGGCTACCTGGCCCTTCTACAGACTCTGCCTAAAGAAATAAAATGTAATCACTGAGATCTGATCAATGAAAGTATTTTTTTTAAGTACAAAGTATTCATTGATCCAACTTTAATGTGTGAATAGGCAAGTATACATATTCTGCAAATGAAATATAATAGTTTGAAGATGAACTAATAATTTGTGTTCACTGTTTAAACCTGCTTGGGAAAAGTTTGCTTATAAAAATTTACTGTTTAAAGGAGAAGAATCTGAAAATATGCAGCAAAATTATATAGTATGACAACAAATAATTGTTTAAGCGGTTCACCCCTCTCTAGGGCTACCTCCGCTGGATAAGGCCTCCCAAAATGGGCTTGTCCTCTTTGATTAAATTGCTCAAAATGTGAATACAACTGTATAGAAGCCTCAAAGGGAAAAATACACTGCAAATTAAGATTTATAAGCCTATAATTAGTATAAAATGACTAAAAAATCACCTCCATTGGATGAAGATAGTCCAAAATAGCTCTTCTTCCCTTAGGCCCTAGTGGCTCCACGACCAAAAACGTTGGTAAATTCTCTGTTAGAGTGCCATAATGGCTCTACAAACACTCCCAACAGCTCCAGCATGTCCAAGAGACCCAGAATCAAAAAAAAATTTGTATCAAAAGGCCTATCCTAGCCAAAGTTATGACTAACTGAAGTTTGCCCTTCAAAAGCTCCACTAATTGTGGAGAACTGGAGTTAACTCCAGTTAAAAACGACAACTGCACCAAATTTGGCGGGCGCGCTCCAAAACTTTCGGCAACATTAAATGTGACTATTTTAATAAACCCCGCATTCACATGCCAACCCGCCACGTTTATGTAACAAACGGTTTTGAAAACCGTAATAAACCAACCCGTCGGATGTTACGCTCACATGGCACAAGGTTTTAATAAATGTTAACTTTCCACTTGTTTGAAATCCGCTCCAACATAATGTATTGACCCACGTTGAACATACCACGTGCCTTGACACGTAAACCAAACCCACCATATGTTAAATAGCCATGTGCCCATTATGAAACTTTAGAATTGTGGGTTTAAAACAATTTTTCATATTTCGATTTTTTAATAATCATATGTGTGGTTTAATAATTTAATTTTAATAAGGTTTTTAAAAATTAATTAAAACATATATAAAATAATATAATATATGATTAATTAAAATCATATAAAATATTAATAAATATATAATTTTAATTTATTAATTAAACCTTAATAAAAATTAAAGATTTTCCCAACACATAAAATTAAAAAAATTCCTTTTCAAAATTGAAAGTTATTGGGCAATTTCAAAATGCAATATCTCCTCCATACGGTAACGGATTTGAGTGCCATTCACGGCATTGTAATCGCATCGCTAAGCTCTTTCCAGTCGATCTATTCCAGAGCAATTCTGAGCAACTTCATTTTGAGCATTTTCCCAAGCTCAGATTTGAGCTCCTGATCAATTGGAGAAGGCATTCAAGGTTGCAAGAAAAGTTGAAACAAAATTTATGGAAACAAGGAAGCATATGAATCACAACTATAAAGATGGACATGTTGATGCTCTTAGCCTTCCACAATATACAAGGTTGACACTACAACAATTGGAGGAAAAAAGAGAAAAATAAATTTGTTACAATTGTGATAGAAAATACACTAAAGGTCATAAGTGTGTCGAGAATAAATTATTTTACATATATTGTGAAGAGGAGGAAGAAAAGGAACTATAAATGTCAAAAAAAGAGGATATACACCAGGAATCAACCTTATAGAAAGAAGAAATGAATCAAACCATATATTGTAATTCATTGGCATGAATCAACACTCCTCAAACTCTCAATATAAAAGGACTTATCAAGAAGAACAAGGTAATAGTGTTGATTTATTCGGGTAGTACCCACAATTTTATTCGTTGTAAGATAGCCAAGGAATTGAATTACGTCTTATATCCAACACCAAAGTGTCAAGTGGCGGTTGCGAATGGAGGAACTATAAATTCCTCTATAAAGTGCCATAATATCAAGCTAACCATGGGAGAATATGTATTGAATAATATAATGCTTTCCATTCTAATGGGTGGTGTTGATGTTGTACTAGGAGTCCAATGGTTACAATCTTTGGGAATGATAACTTTTAATTTTCTAGAAATTTTCTTGAATTTTTTTTCAAAGGAAAGGAATTTGAATTAAGAGGTATTGCAAGGAAAATAGGAAATATAATCAACATTAATGGCGTGAAAAATCTTATAAAGAAATAACAACATGCTGTAATTGCACAACTATGCTCACTAGAGGTTCAAACATCGAAATCATCTATTTCTCTAGATCTCCAAAAAGTATTGGACAATCATTCCAAGGTATTTGAGACTCCCAAAGGACTCCCACCTATTCATGATCATGATCATGCTATTCATTAAATTCCAGGAAGTGTTCCTCCAAACATCATGTCTTACAGATATCCTTATGCCCAAAAGAGTGAAATTGAACGCATGGTTGCATAAATGCTAGAGGTCAGTATAATTCAACCTAGTAAAAGTTATTTCTCTACTCTAGTATTATTAGCGCACAAGAAGGATGGATCATGGCGCATGCATATGGATTATAGGGAGTTTAACAAGCTCACTATTAAAGATAAATTTCCCATTCCTGTCATTGATGAATTGTTGGATGAATTACATGGAGAAATTTACTTCACCAAGTTGGATATTTGTTAAGAATATCATCAAATTAGAATGAAGATTGAATACATTCTGAAAAAAATAATTTAGAACTCATGAGGGTCATTATGAACTTTTGGTCATGCCTTTTGGCCTTATCAATGCACCTTCCACATTTCAAGGTTTTATGAATTCTATTTTCAAACCATTCCTTCGAAAATTTGTGTTAGTATTTTTTGATGATATACTAATATACAACCAGTCTTGGAAGGATCATGTTCAACATGTTGACAGTGTGCTCAAACTATTGGAGGAGAAACAATTATATGCAAAAACCTCCTAATGTTTCTTTGGAGTACAGGAGGTGGAATATTTGGGTTATATTGTATCTCATGAGGGTGTTAAGGTAGACCATAAAAAAATTAATTTCATTAAGGAATGGAAAATCCCCACAACCATAAAGAATATTCGAGGATTTATAAGGTTGATAGGGTATTATCGCAAGTTTGTTAAGAATTATGGAAGAATATTGTCACATCTAACAACATTACTGAAGAAATATGCATTTTCTTGGACTCCAAAAGAAACTAAGGCATTTGAACATCTTAAAGAGGAAATGTTCCAAGCACCAGTCTTAGCTATGCCAAACTTCAGAAAAACCTTTATTGTGGAATGTGATGCCTCAGAAAAATAGAATTGGTGTTGTTTTAATGCAAGAAGGAAGACCCATTTCTTTTGAAAGTCATCCAATCAAAGGAAAGTATTTACACAAACCTATTTATGAGAAGGAAATGTTGGCAATAATACATGCACTAAAGAAATGATAACCTTACCTAATGGGAAGAAAATTCAAGGTAAAAAAATATCAAGATGTTATCTTCAAAAGAGCAGCAAAAATGGGTCACAAAGATGTTGGGTTATGACTTTGAAATCATCTACAAAAAGGGAAGCAAAATGTTATTGCAGATGCACTCTCAAGAAAATATGAGGAGGTTGAAGCATTGATTTGTGCCATTTCTATTACCTAACTAGATTGGATAACCGAAGCAAGGGATGCATGGAAGAATGTAAAACAAGTGTGGACACTCATTTAAAATTTGTAGCAAGATATTAGTGCATTTGATACATTTGGCTAGAAAAATGATTCATTATGGTACAAATATCGCTTATATCTTTGTAAGAATTCTCAACTCAAACAAAATATTATTTTGGAATTTCACACCTCCAAATTAGGAGGGCACTCGAGATTTTTAAAAACTCACCAAAGGGTCAAGAATGATTTTTTTTTGGGATGGCCTTAAATCTGATATTCAGAATTTTGTGGCAGAATGTTTGTTTTTCCAAAAAAATAAAATTAATACAATTAAGACCCTGGGTCTGTTATATCCTTTAGCCATTCCAATTCAGATTTGGGAGGAGGTCTTAATGAATTTTATCACTGGTTTACCCAAGTCTGAAGGAAAGAGTGTAATCATGGTGGTAGTTGATAGACTTACCAAGTATGTGTACTTTTGTGCATTTTATCATCATTTTAAATCCAATATAGTTGCTACTGCATTTATGGAAACAATTCAAACGATACATGGAAACCCAAAGATTATTTTAAGTGACAAAGATCCCATTTTTACTATAATTTTTTGGACGGAAATATTTTCTTATCTTGGTACATAATTAACTCATAGCTCATCTTATCATCGTCAATATGACGGGAAAAATGATATAGTGAGCAAAGTTTTGGAAGGATAACTCCATTTATTTGTATATGATAAACGAACACAATGGGTCAAGTGGTTACCTCTAGTTGAATGGTGGTATAACTCTTCATTCCATTTTATAGCAAAATTGACCCCATTCCTGGCACTTTATGGATATCACCCACCATCCATCAAATCATCTTTAAGAGAAAATTCTAAGGTTCAAGGAGTGGAAGATCACATCTAGCATAAAAAACAAGTTCTCCAACTCTTAAAGGATAACCTCACTCTGGTACAGAATAGAATGAAACAACAGGCAGATCAACATCGCAGAGAAAGAAGCTTTTATGTAGGTGACTAGGTATTTTTATGGCCACAACCATACAAACAAATGTCCCTCAAGCAAGCTAAGAAGTATAATAAATCATCACCCACGTACTATGGTCCATACAAGGTGTTGCAAAAGATTGGTATTATGTCATACAAATTGGAGTTTCTTGCATCTTCCCGAGTACAACCTGTTTTACATGTTTCATGCTCAAAGAAGGTTATCGATGACAAGCTCCTAGTTCAAATAGTATTTTGAGAACTTTAAGAAGAAGGAAAAATCATTTTTGATCATGAAGTTGTCATAGAAACAGGAACTAAAACAATTACGAAATTGATTAATTTCAAAGTATCTCATTAAGTGGAAGAACTTACCTGCTAAAGTTTCCACATGGGAGGATGAGAATTTTATACAGAAGCATACAAAGCTACTCAAGCATTGAGTACAACACTTTTTTTAAGGAGAGGGGCATGTAGGTCCTTATAATACTAGTGTATCCCCCTTATTGTTATTGTTAGTGTAGTCCCCTTTTGTTATACTTGTTATTCCCGTGAATCCCCCATATTGTTATTGATGTGCCCCATAGAATCCCACTATTGTTATTGTTGTGCCCTTAAATTATTATTGTTATGCAGGCTCTAATTATATTTTTACCCCTTAGACTCCTATATATACCAATGAGGTATTCTCATTTGCATCATCTAAGAATTTTTCATTTATGTGATGTAAAAGAGGTTTCCCCCTTGAAGAGGCATGATTTCTCAAGTCGGTGATCTATATTTTCTTCTATTTTGTGAGATGGTTGCATAACAATGTGGATCTCCATCTACTAACAATGCGAACATGAAACCCTCCTTAAACTCTAGTACAAAACCCATGTAAAGGTATTCCATGGCTTCACGTTGTGCATGTGATCTTATAGAACCAATATAAATTTATCTTTCCTCTACCTGTGAGGAATTAATAACACCTTGATATTGTTATTGTTCAACAATGTTTCTTTCTTCATGTTCATTTGGCACATTTTGTGGCCAAATAAATGGATTCTTCAAAAGTATATCTTCATTTCTTGATCTTGAAATGATATCACTTTGATTATTGAAAAAATACTCCCACCAAACAGAAACAACAACATCAAAGTACTCATATGTATCTCTAATATATTTTTTAATTTATTCCAAGCATTCAGAATAATTTATATCTCTCTTATGCCTTTGTGCATTATGGATTTCAACAACTGATTGTAATATATTTGATGCAAATATTGGATGATTTGGAATGAACTTCAAAAATTCCAAACCTAATGATGACCCCCATTATGCAGTAGTTGAATACTTCTTGCCTCATATAAGTTTTTTCCCATCAATTTTTTGATACGAAATTGATGTTGGAAGCTAATATCATTAAGTTGTTCAATGCATTTCTCTTCACCATGTGATCCCAGAATAAACCTTCGCAAGTAAATAGTTTCTTCCAACACATGAAAAATAGGCCCTCGAATGTATGATTTATTAATACATTCAATTAATGATGGAAGAATACCAACATCTTTCCTCCTCAATGTTACTGAAAAATGATTTAACATCTGATCAATATGGTCATGAGTGTGCCCAACAAGAAGGAACCTACCTTTATCTTTTGAAAAATTCTCAATTCAACAAGGATGTTTAGATATCCAAAAACAATTTTTTTTTTCACAACTATTGTTGTCTAATTGCAAATACAAAAATTCATGAATATTACCAAACCAATGAGAAAGAACATAATGAATTATGGATATGGTTATATTTGCATCTTTACAAATATTTGGAGATGTGAGTAAACCCTTGGTAACATTTTCCCATTAAAGATCATACAACTCACAAAGTGAAACTAAATAAAATTTTCCTCTAAATGTCTTGGTGTGCGGAAAAAATGTGGTAGAAGTGTTTTCCTCTAGTCCATACCATCAATTATCAAACCCAAATATTTTTTTGGATTATAATACACTTCTTTCGATGCTTATACAACTTTTTCATTTCACATTTTTGTAGATTGCGATGCTCTTGAAGTTCTTCGACAATGGAATTTTCACATAACATAAAAGAAACCTATTAATAAATACATTTTCATAGCTGATAACTATATAATTTTTAAAAATAATGTTATGAATGCATACCTATTTCTTCCCCTTGACATGTATCCCTTCTTTTATTTAAGAGGTACACATGTACTACAAATCCCCATCCTTGTCTTCTTAGGAATACATACATTGTTGAATTATTTCCGCCATATCTTCCCTAAATATTGATATGTAATTAAATTACCATCTCCTTCAACATCTTCTGCATTTTCTTTGTATAAGTTGTAGATTTCTCGTCTTGAAATTTTATTTGGAATATGTAGTGTATTTATTTGGCATACACTCTCCATGATTTGAAAATAAGTCTTGCATCCATGACATTGTAGTATTTATAATGGCCCAAAATCTCATATATGCCATACTTTTGAATAAAATGTGGGATCGTTTTCTAATTTTTCTTGGATTCTTGACAGAAGAAAATTACCAATTGAATGAAAAAAATTGGAATTCTTTCTACAGAGCAATAAAGTCCCAATATGATAATCATAACATGCCAATGTAGATTGCATGCACCCCACTAAATATGAATTTTACATGATTTTATTCATTGAAAATATATATTTTCCTTTTATCCAATGCAAACTTGAAATCCATATGTTTCAAGCAATCCTTTTGACAGCATTCACTTGAAATCAGATAACTGATAAACTTTTTCTTATGAGATATTCTTCCTTACCCCTTGTATAACTGGAATATCTTGGATTGATATGAAAAGGTCTACACCTACTCCTAGATACAATATTTTATGGAAACATATCCCTCATTTAATCATCATTAAGAGGAATATTATCCCCACTATGATCATTCTGAACATAGTTAGGCAATTCATAACCATAATTTCTTGGAAAATATTCATTACCATCCTCAACTACAAGAAATTATTCACTAGCATCATCTCACCTGCAATAAGTTCTTCACTACCATAATCTGTGATTTTTAAATACTGACTCAAGGATATTCTTCACCATCTTCATCCATTCTTTTGAAATCCTCACTTGGAGGAATTTCATCATCATTTTTTTTGCCTTTCAAATAATTTCTTGGAGGAAATTCTTCGCCATCCTCATCTTTGATTTTGAAATCCTTGCTTGTAGGAAATTCATCATCACCATAAGTGCCTTGAAATCCTGACTCAGAGAAATTGAAGTATTCACATTTGTGCCTCTAAAATTATCATTTGGAAGAAATTATTTATCCTCCCCTTCACCAGTGGTGCTCACATAATCATTAGGATTAGGAATAAGCGGAAGATCTAACTCTCTATTCATAGTAAAATTATCATTTTCAGAAAATTATTCATCCTCCCCTTCATCAAAGGTGCTTTCATAATCCTTAGGATTAGTTCTAGTGGAAAATGTGACTCTCTATTTACTAGAAATTCTCCATCCTCCCCTTCATTAGTGGTGCTCTCATAATCCTTAGGATTAGGACTAAGTGGAAATTGTATCTGTCTATTTACTATAAATTCTTCATCCTTCCCTTCATTAGTGCTTCTCCCATAGTCCTTAGGATTAGGAATAAATAGAAAATTTGACTCTCTATTTACTGGAAATTCTTCATCCTTCCCTTCGTTCGTGTTGCTCTCATAGTCCTTAGGATTAGGACTAAGTGGAAAATTTGATTCTCTATTTACTGGAAACTCTTCATCCTTCCCTTTTTCATTTTTTCTCTCATAGTCCTTAGGATTGGGACTAATTGGAAAATTTGACTCTCTATTCATAGTGAAATAATTCTTGTTATATTCATCAATATGAATATATTTGTTATGTGAGGAAGATGTTGATGCTCCAGAAAGAGAAACTTCACTATCAGAATAATTCATGAATTTCAAACAGAAGATGTTGAAAGATACAAATTCACTCCCTCCCAATGACAATTTATAGCTTAGAAAATGAAAATTTCCCTGCAAAGTTTCACCCCAAAAAATTCACCAAAAATTTTCCCTCCAAAAATTTTGTTTGAAATATTTCCCTCCAAAATTTCCCTCTAAAATTTATTTGAAACATTCTACTAAAATTTTGTCTTGAAAATTTTTACCTTATTTTCTATTCAAATTTTCCTTTAATGCACTCATTCGAAATTAAAATAAATCTTTTACTTAAATTATTTAACATTAACTAGGTATGAGTTAATTTTTTATAATTTATATTTTATTTTTTATCCAACATTCAACAAATGTTAGTGTAAACTTATAATATTAACTATATATTTATTTTTCCTAGTTTTAATTTTAATCCTACATTCAAGAAATGATAAATTAATCCCATAATATTCTATATATAATAACTTTCATTGCTTCTATTCCTTACATCACATCAAGTCTTCTGGAGGTTTCGTTAAAAAGCTTGGAGTGATTTTGCAGAGGAGCTACATTGCCATCATCAAGAGATATTGTTGTCCTTGATAAAAAATAGCCTAGTCTAGGTTTGTCTTAGTTGATTTAGGTTAGGCCATTAGGGTCTAAATGGTCATTGGTCATGTAATAGAGGTATTATCAAAGTAAAATTCAAAAAATATGATTGCCTGGGTTAAAAGAGTAATTTTATGACACTTGGCAACTTTTTCTTGAGTTCGCATCTTTTTCTACGTAAAACAATATGTTTTCACTACGGAAGTGCCTGACAGTTCTATTGCGAATCTACCCTCCCACTAACTGAAAATTCTATGAACGCCGTATTTTATACTAATGGTGGGGCAATCCATATCTTGTCATCATTTCGGTGTTCAGAACACATTTTATCATCAAATGTTTCGGTTATGCGTCATCTTGTGTCATGTGCATGCATGGTAATCATCATGCATTCCATCATTTCGTTTTCCCTCTCATCTCTCTTTCCTAATTTATCCTAATCCCTCATTCGAACAACATCACTTTTCCTTTCAACCTTGTAAGTTGTTTAAGCCTTTTTCCAACAGTCTTCAGATTATTTTGTTTTCTAGTAGCTGTCTTAGGCTAGTTGTTACCTCTGTCAAGGAAGGTGCTTGCTATCTTAAACAATTTTGTAGGTGTCAAAGTTTGAAGTTGATCAACGTTGTATTAGAAGGCACGACTTCACATAAAAATCCCAAAAAAGGTGGCTCTGTAGTCAAATACGAGCCCATGGATATGAGGTTGATTGCAGAAGACCCTAGCTTCTCACAAGCCTTTGTAAATGCATGTTGTTTGATGTTTTGCCAAAAACTGCAGGGATATAAAGTGTCCAAAGATTTCGCTGTAAAGTTCATTGGTACAACTTCAAAGGTGGGAATCCTCAATTTTATTGTTTCTCCTGAGACCATTGCACATGCAACTGAGATACCAAAGTCTGGAGAGGAGTGGTTCAAGGAAGCAAAGTTAAAGCTCCAAAATTGTGATGAATTTCTAAAGCAAGAGCACATAGGCATTGAAATGACCTCAGGCATCTCTAGGAATTTCCTCGAGGAAAAATATTCAAAATTACTAATGGTGATTCATAAATATTTTACTTGTGAAGGTAGATTTCACATGATCTACCAATACCATTTCAGATTATTGATTCTTTTCACAGGTAAACAACCTCTCGATATACCATTCTTTCTATTCAGAAGTTTAGGAAAAATGGATGAAAAGGTGCAAGCTAAACCTGAGAGCAGTGATACATCCATTTTTCATCATGGTTTAAACAAATTGTTAGTTATGGAGGAGTTGAAGAATTTGAACAGGGATTGGTATAATTTTCTATTTTTGAGTGGGTATGGGGTATATGTCCTCACTCCAAGAAAGACACGTAGGTCAAAGAAAAAAACTCCTAGGAAGGAAAAAAAACCAATATTTGAAATAGAGGTTGAACCCAAGGTGGAGGTGCAGCCCATGGTGGAGCCAATGGAGGTAGAAATTGATCAGTTGCAAGAGATAGTGGTGCCTCAAAAAGCCCCTACCAGCAGTAAAGCTAAAGTTGATACAAGATCTCATAGAAGGATCACTAGAAGTCAGATAGAGGGGAAAGGAAAGCTTGAAGACATCTTGTAGGAAATTGATATTGAAGAAACTCCTGTGGTGAAGCCTATAGGGGTTAAAGGAGAAAAAATCAAGAAGAAGGGTCTTAGAGCTAAGAAGCTAGATTTTTCCAATAAAGATTCAAGATTTGTTTTTAAAACTAGGAAGCCACTCACTAGGTCACAGCTATCAAAGGGAGACATATATGATAAACTGCATAAAGAACCATAAAAGAAGAAACAACCATCAAGGGATGAAATCACAAAGCTATCTCCAACAGAAGCAAAGGTGATTAAGACAAGGAAAGGCAAAGAAAAGGTTCAAGAAAATTCTAAATTGGAGCTTCTAAGAGAACATCTTAAGGAAGACAGAGAAGAGGCTTTATAAGCTAAAATGGAGTTAGTAGAATTTAAATAAGAGAGGAAGGAGCTCACATACTTCAAAAAAAAAAGTGAGAAAACAAATCAATTTTTATGATGAGGTTGCAGAAAGGTCAAGGAAGACGTTGAAAAGAACATAACCTCTCCACAGGATGATGAAACATGTTTTTAGGAGGAACATGTGGTTGCATTCAGAAAGAAGGAAGCTACAAGGCCAAATCAAATAATTATAAATCCAAATACAGATGGTGCAAACAGAATTGAAGAAAAATTGTTTGAAGATGATTGTAATGGATCACCCTGCTTCCCCTTGAAAGATGGTAAGACACACATTTTTGGCCATTTTTGTCTTAGGATACTATATAAAGTCAGTTACATAGTTGTAAGCATTTTTTTTGGAGATAAGGAGTAAAAATTTCAAATTCTAGAGAAGTTAGGCAAGTTCGTAGCGAGCTCCAGGCTTAAAGATGAGTTTTCACTACGAACTCACTGTAGAATGTTTTGAGGTAAAATTTACAAAATTTATCATGAAAGGGGTGAATAACAACATGTGTTTACCTTATTTTACCTAATGAAGACCCTCCAACAGGAATAAAAGTTAGAAAAAGTGCAGAATATGATGAAATGAAAATGCTACAAAAACTACACTACGAAATTGCCTTAAAATACTCTATTTTTACAAGAAGCTGAAGTTTTGGTATTTTTTTAGCACTTAATGTATTTAGGGGAGTAGATGAGTCATTAGAAGAGGTTGAGGAGTATCATTGAGACACTTGTTATTTAAGGCCACTCAACAAAAAGATGACATGGTTTCCAGCTCACCATTTTTTCCACCTCACCAACAGACATCTCATCCTCAAATTCCGAATATCACGGCCTAAATTCTAGCATGAAATTTTGCCACCTGATCATGGTTTTTGCCACCTAAAAAAGTTTTTTTGGTTCGATATACATCATTAGTATGGCTTATTTAGAGTTTTTTGATGAATTTAATAATGATAGTCCTTTTAGGTTACAAACTCTTTCCAAAAAAGTTATCTCTATTTTCTCTCAATGTAATGAATTCCTTTTAGGATTAGATCTCTACATCAGTTTTGAGAGTCTAGCCTAGGTGGGAGACCTATGTAAAAGGGATTTAACTGTATAAATAGAGGATTTTTAGAGTTAAAAAGGGTTTATGGATGTAATTACCAAGGCTACTATTGTAATATTTTTCCTACTCAGTTGATATACAATTGCATAAGACTTTTGTTCAGACCTGAGATTCTGTTTGAGTTATTATGTACTTGTGTCCTTTATCTTTTGAATTTTATCTCAGCTTGATCATACATAATTACTTGGAATTCATAAATTATTATGCTCCAAGTTCCTTTATGTATCTTGTTTGTTTTCAAAAAAAAATTCTAAGAACTCATGTGCCTCAGCTTCCATGAATGATACCTTTGTGTAATTGAATTCTTATTCTAACTCCATGCCCAATGGTAGCCCTCACTCATCTTTCACCTGCAAAAAATGATCTAAAATACATTTAAGAGTTAGCCATATTATTTTTAAGCTTTTTTATTGAATATCATATCTTTTCTTGAGAGAGCCCTCTCTAGTTGGTAGGGCTAACTTCCAACCTTAAGTGGTTTGAAATAGTTACACTAAATTGACTACTGAGCAACCCAATTAGTCTCAGTTTGGTGATAACACATTCAATGGGAGATTTTCACATTTTAAAGGTTAGTTTTCCTTCTATTTTGACCATTTAAAGAGGATTTTGGGGAAAGTAGGTTGTTTTGTTGTTTTTGTGCCGAAAACCTAAAAACAATTACTATTTTTCTTTTTTTCTAAGAATTTTTTAATCATATTTTAGGGGGAAATCTCAATTCATTAATTTGAAATTTAGGAAATTTTTGAAACAAGGTAGACCCAAGTTCAAATCCCCTTGAGGTGATTGGTTTATGACAAGGAAGATAAGTCGTAAACCCCCATAGGTTTACTAGTAGTTATGTGTCAAGCAGGCTGTTGGGTTCCTCCGAGATACCAAAAATAAAAACTATTCCTTCAAAAAATATACATATATTTTTTACATTTATTAAAAAAACATAAATTCCTTTTCGAAATAAAAAGATTATTTTTTTTTTTTTGCTTGAGCAAGCCCATGCCAGGCTTGCTTGTGGCTCTGCGAGGGGCTATGGTAAATCTCCCAGGTCCTATCAGCCCCCTCGCCCAATGGAGGATCGGCAGGCCTTGGGTGACCTTCCCGACGAGGGGTCGACAGGCCCTAGGCCTGCTTGGGAAAGAAGCCTAGGGCCTGCCAGCCTGCCACTGGGGCGAGGGAGCCGATTCTGGGAATCTTATTCTTCACCCAACATGGGGCCGGAAGGCCCTAGGTGGCCTACCCAAGCGCGCCCATGGCCTACCGGCCCCACATTGGGTGAGGGGGTTAATTCCTAGAATCAACCCCCTCGCCCAACAGGGGCAAGTAGGCCCTAGCGGCCTGTTGGCCCCCTCACCTAGCAGGGGGGCGATTCTTGGAACCACCCCCCTCACCTAGTAGGGAGTTGGCAGATCACGGGTATGCCTGCCAGACACTTTTTTTGTTTTGTTTTTTTTTTTTGGTTCTTTTTTTTTTTCAAAATTAAATTTTAATTGTTTTTTAATAAAATTATTTTAATTTTTATACACACACACACACACACACACATATATATATATATATATTTGGATTTTTTTATTTTAAGTTTTTTTAATTAAATTACAATGAGTATATTTAATTTTTAATTTTTCTTTTATTTTGTTTGTTTAATTAAAATATGGATTTTTTAATTAAATTTTTTATGTATATTTTTTTTTTTATAGGAAAATGGCATCAAAGAAGGTCTCTATGAATTTTTATGGAACAAGGGAAACAATTACATCATCTAAAGTTGCAGTTGGACCCTCTATGAGTACTGCTAAACAAAACCGAACTCAGACGCATGGTAAAAGTCATGCAATTGGCCCCTCAATGTATTGAAGATTATTTCAGAATGGAATATGACATGAGAAATAAACAAATAAAAAAATTACATGGCATGTTAAAGATAGAGAAAATGACGAAGGTGTGCAGATATATCTATTTTCTGGTATGATTTACAATTGTGGAAGTTATGAGGTGATGGGCAACGTATGAGACATATGTTTGGTGTCAAATACAAATATTTTTTATGTTCTTAAAAAATTGTCCAAGTCATGTGAGAAGGTTAGATATTGTTTCTTAATGATCATGTATGAGACAGATGAATATTCTACAAAGATGTGTGAATAAATCATAAACAACATTGCATAAAACACTGTAATTTTTCTTATTTATATTTATGTGTTTTGCATTATTGTAAGTATCATTATATTGTAGGTTTTAACCGTGTACAGAAATTATCTACAAAAAAATTCTTAAAAAACAGAAAATAAACAATAGCGAGAGAATAAAACAAAAAACATATATACACAGAGATTTTCCCATGGATCCCAAACCGAGACTACCAGCTTGATTTTTAATTATATTCATTTTAGTGTTACAACACATATATAGACATGTCGAAGCATTCATAAACCCCAATCCATTAATCCTAGATTAGAACATAACCATAGTTCCCTTGAAAAAATCTAAAAAACACCAGGAGCAAAAAACCATCATGCCCAAAACCATGTGCAAACCCATGCACAAAACCATAGGTGGGTCCACCCACCTAATATATGGTCCAATTTTTTTTTCCCTGGGTGCTACCCCAGACCTCATGTAGGGGGGTTACCACCCCGTTGCAAATGCCCCAATATGGGGGGTTGTCGACCCCCTATGGCCCCCCTGTTGTGCCTGGCACAAGCGAAGGGGTTCTACCACCCCCATCACACCCCCTGCTTCGCACCTATATCTATTCGTGGAAAGAATATAACACACGGCCAACATTATCCCACTTCTTGTTTTATTTCCACAGGGGGGCATAGGAGAGCTTACTCATTGGTCCAGCCCTGCAACACCCATTATTTCTCTACACCAAGAGAATTTCTCAGTGCTCACAGACTTCTTCAATGCATCTGCAACATTCTTCAAAGTATCCACCTTTACCAAAAACACCTTTTTATCCTCAACCATATCTCTCACAAAGTGATATTGAACATCAATGTTCTTTGTCTTTGAATGATAAGCAAGGTTCTTAGCCAAGAAAATTGCACTTTGGCTATCACAGTCTATCCATATAGCTCGTTGCACCAACCTCGTACTTGAACACAATCTCTGCAACCAAACTGCTTCCTTTCTTGCATGCGTGGTTGCCATGTATTCTACCTCTATAGTCAAAAGAGACACTACAAACTGTATTTTACTCATCCAACTGACTGCACCTCCAAATAGGCTAAAAAGATACCCACTTTTAGATCTTCCTTGATCCATATCTCCAACCCAATTTGCATCAACAAACCCACAGATGTCCAAAACTTTGTTCAATCCTAGTCTTCCTTGGTAGCACAGACCATAATAACTAGTGCCACACAAATATTTGAAAACCTTCTTTACTATTGTCCAATGCTCCTTCCCTGGTATTGACATAATCATGCTCAATACTCCAATTGCATGTGAAATGTCTGGTCTAGTATATACCATCACATACATCAGACTACGCACCGCACTTGCATATGGAACACAAGACATATCCTACTCTTCTTCTTGTGTCTTGGGACACTGTTCAACAGATAAATTTACACCTATAGGAATAGGAACCTTTACCGGTTTACTATATTGCATATTGAATCTCTACAATATTTTCTCGACATAATTCCTTTGGTTTAATAAGAGCTTCCTCTTTGTCCGATGTCTCTTAATTTCCATGCCCAAAATATAGTTTTCAACACCAAGATCCTTCATGTCGAATTTGGAGAACAATTGGGTCTTCAAATCCTGGATAATTTCTTTGTCATTTCCAACCAGCAACATATCATCCACATACAAGACCAAATAAATAACACGGTCACCAATTAATTTAAAATACACACAATGATCCTCTTTGCTTCTGGTGAAGCCAAGTCCCCGTATAGAGGTACGCAATTTCTGATACCACATCCTTGGTGATGGTTTT
Organism: Pinus albicaulis; assembly: GCA_034641835.2. Lineage (NCBI taxonomy): Eukaryota > Viridiplantae > Streptophyta > Pinopsida > Pinales > Pinaceae > Pinus > Pinus albicaulis. The sequence goes on from CM076582.1 coordinate 616,029,195, forward strand.
AACCCATACAAATAATTTTTTAACATGCATACCAGTTATCTCTTACCCTTCACCGCAAAGCCTTTAGGTTGCTTCATGTATATATCCTCTTCCAAATCCTCGTGAAGAAATTTTTTCCTCGCATCCATCTTTTCTACCTCAAAATCAAATGCAGCAGCAATAGATAAAAGTAATCTAATAGAAGTAACCTTGGAAGCATGAGAAAAAATATCACCAAAATCCATTCCGACACCTGGGAATAAAATTTTTCTACCAACTGAGCTTTATATTTCTCCACCTTGCCTTCTGCATTCATTTTCTTCTTAAACACCCATTTTCTCCCAACAGACTTCCTTCCAACCGGTAACTCCACCAAATCCCATGCCTAATTTTTTTGCAAGGATGCCATTTCATCAACCATGGCCTCCTTCCAGAGTTTTCCATCCTCTGAGTCCACTGCCTCCCTAACAGTTATGGGATCATCATCAATGATAG